>CM055118.1:633496889-634096889 GCA_029206835.1 Rana muscosa | reverse complement strand
AATTCTGAGCCACTGTCTGCTCTTAGAAGAAAATCGTCCAGATAGCCCACGATAGCAATGCCTCGCTGTCTCAGCAAAGCTAGGACCGGAGCAAGCACCTTGGTGAACACCCTCGGTGCCGAGGCTAGGCCGAAGGGAAGAGCCACAAATTGATAGTGGACTTCGCCGACCGCAAAAACTTCTGGTGGCTTGCGCAGATCGGAACATGCAAGTAGGCGTCCTTGATGTCCAAGGATGCCAGAAAATCCCCTTGATGGAGTGTAGCGATCACCGTGCGAATGGATTCCATGCGGAATTTTTGCACCTTCACGAAGACATTCAGGGCCTTGAGGTCCAGGATTGGCCGAACCCCGTCCTTTTTTGGAACAACAAACAGATTCGAGTAGAACCCCTGAAACCTCTCCTGGGACGGAACCGGCACAATTACTCCGGACCCGATCAAATCCTGTACAGCCCCCAAGAGGGCTGCCCGACGGGCAGGAAGGAGAGGGAGATTTGAGGGAAAGAATCTGTCTGGGGGCCAGGAGCGGAACTCTATTCTGTATCCTGAGGTGACCACCTCGCACACCCACCGGTCGGAGATCCGGGAGGTCCACCGATCCATGAACCTGCGAAGTCGTCCCCCCACCCCAGAGATGGGCGGGGCAAGACTTCACGCGGAGGCGGGCTTGGGAGCCGGCTTGTTCGGCTTACGCACCCAGGGGCGCTTGTGCCCGCCAGCCGCACTGTTGTCAGTCTGGGATGGCTTACCCGTGGACTCTGACGGACGAAAAAAACCCTTTTTTGCTGGAAAGGAAGGACCCGGTTTACGTCGGGCCTCCTTACCCTTGATAGTTTGAGGAAGGAGAGTGCTTTTACCTCCCGTGACATCCTTGATGATGTCATCCAGAGCAGCACCAAAAAGTCTACCACCCTTAAAAGGTAGATCCGTCAGGAGCTTCTTAGAGGCTAGGTCAGCAGACCAGCATTTCAACCAGATGAGACGACGCAATACCACCGCCGAGACAGAGGCCCTGGATATTAAAGGGGCCGCGTCCAACGTGGCGTCGCACACATATATCAGACCCTGCACCATCTGGTGGGCCAGAGCAATAGTGTCTGGAGGAAGGTTATACTCCTGCACAGTTTGGTGCAAAATTTTTGCCCATTCCGTGAGTGTCTGAGACACAAGGGTCGCCGCTACTACGGGCCGTAGGGCGGATCCCAACAAGGCGAACATGGCTCTACTCACCACTTCTGACCTCCTGTCAGTGGGGTCCTTAAACGCAGGAGTCCCCTCCATCGGGAGAGTGGTGGCCTTGTTTAAACGGGCGACTGGAGGGTCGACCACCGGGGGAGAAGCCCACTTTTTAAGCAGGGCGTCTTCAAAGGGGTATCTAATAGACAAACGCCGCGGGACCATGAAAGTCTTCTGCGGCTTTTCCCAGACCTGGTCAATGAGCTGGTCAAAGAAAGGTACATATGGAAAAACCTTTTTAGAAGGCTTGGTCTTAAAAGAACCAAAGGAAACTGTATCCGCCTGAGGTTCTGCGGTCGCAGCATTTAGCTTGAGAGTGTCCCTCACAGCATCAATGAGTTCACTAACAAGCGCCCTGTCATTTACTGACTCAGAACTGGAGTCTTCCTCACAAGGAATGTCCTGTTCAAAACCATCCAAATATTCAGAGCTAGGGTCCTGAGCAGCAATAGCTAGGCCCATATCTGAATCAGAGCACTCCCCTTGTGGAGAGGGCGCTTTTTTGCTCCCTTGTGCTCACACACAGCTTCCATCCTGGTCAGAAATGATTCCAGGACTGCCGACAACTGGTCCATAGGGACCGCAGGTGCTGGAGCACTGGCTGCTGCCTCTGGCATGTGAGGGGAAGCTGGTGACTCTGACTCCATAATGTCCCTCTCTGAGACCACCCACAGGCTGTGCTGACTGAAGTAGGGGAATGCCCAGGGAACCCACCAACCTGACCAGGACCACTCGGTTCCGCTGCTCTGTCTCACTGCGCCGCGCTGCTCAGCGTGAGTGAGCTGAGAGGAGAGAGTGTGAGGAGATTTGCACCGTTCCCAGCGGCGCTAGAGGCCAAACTAGTGCTAGAAAAACGTGCGGCTACAAGAAAATGGCCGCCGCAATGCGCTCCGGCGGGCCACGGCAAGATGGCCGCCAATGTAAAATCAGCACACACACTAAACATGGCGCCGAACGGCGCCCAGGCCCCTCACATCCAAAAACAAAACAGCCCCAGCGAATGCAGTAGCAGCATGAGCCCCCCCCAGGACAGTATGGCCCCCAGGCACCCCACACAGTACAGCGCCAGCACTAGTGAACAGAGAGTGACATTAAAAAACACAGGGGGAGACAGGGAAATCCCCCACACAAGAAACACACAGCATGTACTCACCTGCAGCCAGGAGAGACTACTTACCCGTCCCCTGAGGGACCCGCTGGTGTGTTTCTGACAGAACTATCACAGTGCGGTACTGAGTAGCTGTCGGCCCGGTCCACCGCAAAAGATACAGCCGGACTGTTCTATCTTGAGAGGACCGCGGAGCTGGAAGCCCACCGGCCACCCCTGGAGTCGTGGGGCATGTCGTGAACTGAGTCTCCCGCACACAAGGCGAGGATCAGCACGCTCGATGGTCGGACAGGGAAGACTACGAGGATATCTTGTACCCAACCTGTTGCCCAGCCGACAGTTGATAGAAGATCTCAAAAGAATAAAATAGGAAAAAAATTCCAAAAGGAATAAAAATAGGTCAGGAGACCGGCTCCTGAGAGAGCCACGTCTTCTCCTTCTGCTAGGCAGAAAAAAACTGAGGTCTGCTGACTGCAGTGGGAGGGTTATGTCTGGAGGGACCGCCCCCTGGGCGGGGCTGTTCAGCTCTGGCTGTTTAGAATGTATGTATAACATCTCACATTCTGCCTAGGTCTTCTCCTGCAAGCAGGGACATAACCCATGTGTAAAGGTGTATAAGACACGCTGTGTCAGTCCACGGATGACAAGAGAAATCGATAGATTGACTTGGGCATAATCAGCCTGTCCCTCCTGAACTGGTCGAATTTCGATCTATGTATGGCTAGCTTTAAAGTAGAAGTTGACCCTAAAACTAAAACCTCTAAATCTACTTGCAGCCACAATCTAAGCCTAACTAGCTGCAGAAAAGGGGCTAGATAGGTTACTCTAAAGCCTCGTACACACAGTAGGACTTCCATCTGACTTTCCCGTGGATTGTTGTCCGAACGGAGTTGGCCGGGCACACCCATAGCATACACACCACAGGACTTTTCTGCAAACTTTCCCTAAACTTTTTCCAACATCACGTGGTTTTTCTGCTCTTTACCGCCACCCTTTGGTCAACTTCTGCTATTGTTGGTTGATTTTAACATTATTTGTTTTGTCCATCGGATAAAAGTCCGATGGTTTTCTGTACACACGGTTGGACTTTGCTCCATTGGACTTTTGTTGGCCAAAAGTTTGTCCGTTTGCAGACCAAACTTTTGTCCGATGAAAACCAAAAAAGTTTGTCCGATGGAGCGTACATACGGTCGGATTTTTTGGCAAACTTGCTCAAAATGAAGTTTGTTGGCAAAAAGTCAGACCGTGTGTACGGGGCTTTAGATTGTGGGTGCAAGTAGATTGTAAAAATAACAGTATTCCGCGCTGAAAATCAAAACAAAAAACTCAAATATAAAATAATGCAGCCAGCACTTTAGGGTAATTCAAGAAAAATGCCTCAAACTGAGCAAATATCTAAAAGAGTGCAGCGCAAAGAAACAAACAAATAATAAAAGTCCATAAAAAGGCAAAGGTCCATAAAGGGTGAATGGTGCATTAATATGAAGCATGCGATGTGGATCACAACAAGTTGACCAGAAAGAGATCCCTCCACCACACACAGAGTGGCCTCTCACCTCAGTAATTCGACCTTCAAGAGGTCATAGGGCATGGAATAATAATGCAGATGACATCATTCAGCCTCCAACCTCCAAACTACAATTATCAGCTTGGCATATAAAGCAGTCACCTCCATACACTTGCTCCACCGAGTTCCAGTTTATGCAAATAAAAAATGGGAGACTTCCTAGTGCTCTCTGACATATGTCGTTTATTCCTTACATTAAAAGTAAGAGTAAAATACTCACATTTAAAAGCACTCCGTGCGAGTGCAAGCAAATCAGCATGTAAACATGGATAGTGAGAGACGATCGCAGCGGCGTCCGGCGTAGCTCCTCCCCCCTGTACGCGTTATGTCAATGGGTGTGACTTCTTCAGCGTAGGGCGGGGCTAAGCTCGGACACGCCGCGACTGCATTAATAGGTGAACAAGGAAACAGAAGACCAATCCCGGACTAGACAGCCAATCGTGGCTAGTCTACCAAAAAGACCAGCTTATCTATATTCACAGGGAAAGGGGAAGGTGTCAGCTGAATACATACACAGAAAGGTCTGCTGACTACAACCGGTCAAGGATTGCAGCAGAAATATTAATCCACACAACAAACCTTCTGACTAATTACAATTTCCAATTGGAAATAATAATAAAGGCACACAATTACCTTGATAAAATTAAAATAAATTGAATGTATGCCGAACGCCAACCACGATCGTCTCAAAAGATCCATACAAATTCCATTAAAAATTACAAAAAACAGTAAATATACAAATATATGGAAAAAAGAAAAATCCAATAAAATTCTGGGGGATAGAAAAAGTGCCAAGGCATTGGAGGGGCGGAACACTATATTCGCCAATTGAGTCAGCGAGAATCTTTTTGGATTTTCGAGACTAAAGTTCTTTCGCCTGTAGGCCTTAAGGTTGATTTTGATTTAAATTGTTTTATTTCTAATAGATAGTATTTATATATTGGTTTTGTGTTTATTGGATTTTTATTTTTTCCATACATTTGTATATTTACCCTTTTTTGTAATTTTTTATATATGTATTTTTAATGGAATTTGTATGGATCTTTTGAGACGATCATGGTTGGCATTCGGCATACATTCAATTTATTTAAATTTTAATTGAGGTAATTGTGTGCCTTTATTATTATTTCCAATTGGAAATTGTAATTCGCCAGGTTTGTTGTATAGATTAATATTTCTGCTGCAATCCTTGACCGGTTGTAGTCAGCAGACCTTTCTGTGTATGTATTCAGCTGACACCTTCCCCTTTCCCTGTGAATATAGATAAGCTGGTCTTTTTGGTAGACTAGCCACGATTGGCTGTCTAGTCCGGGATTCGGGATTGGTCTTCTGTTTCCTTGTTCACCTATTAAAGCAGTCGCGGCGTGTCCGAGCTTAGCCCCGCCCCACGTTGAAGAAATCACGCCCATTGACGTACTGCGTACAGGGGGAGGAGCTACGCTGGACGCCGCTGCGATCGTCTCTCACTATCCATGTTTACATGCTGATTTGCTTGCACTCGCACGGACTGCTTTTAAATGTGAGTATTTTTAATGTAAGGAATAAACGACATATGTCAGAGAGCACTAGGAAGTCTCCCCTTTTTTATTTGCATAAACTGGAACTCAGTGGAGCAAGTGTATGGAGGTGACTGCTTTATATGCCAAGCTGATATTTGTCGTTTGGAGGCTAAATGATGTCATCTGCATTATTATTCCATGCCCTACGATCTCTTGAAGGTCGAATTACTGAGGTGAGAGGCCACTCTGTGTGTGGTGGAGGGATCTCTTTCTGGTCAACTTGTGATCCACATCGCATGCTTCATATTAATGCACCATTCACCCTTTATGGACCTTTACCTTTTTATGGACTTTTATTATTTGTTTGTTTCTTTGCGCTGCACTCTTTTAGATATTTGGTCCAAGTAGATTTACAGATTTTATATTTAGGATGAACTTCCACTTTAAAAGGAGAATTCCTCTCCCTTTGGGAGATTTCCTATAACTTCTTGTTGTTTCCCTGGGACAGGAATTGAAGGGGAACTTTCCCAGTGGTACAAAGACAGCAAAAAAAGAAAAAAGGTTTGGCTATGGATACACTTTTAATTGAATGTTTCAATGAAATCTATCAGAATAGAAAATATATGTGAATTTGTGTGCGAGGGTGTAGGATTCAGTGCAGTCATACTGACCATTAGGCTTGATTCACACGAATGCGTTTGATGCTTTTTGCATTTTGCAGAAATGCAGTTTTTTTTTTTTTTTTTACATGGGTTACTATGGAACATGTTCACATCAATGCATTTTTGTGCCTCTGCGTTTTTGGAAAGGGTCAGGGACTTTTTTTTCCCTTACAAAATGCAGTGTTTTGCATGTAATGGACGTCAATACTAATGCGTTTTTACCGCAATTTTGCCACGATTTGCGTTGTCTTTTTATATATATATATATATACACACACACACACACACACACAGTATATAGCTGGTTGCTGAGGAGCAGGTCAGGAAGCTGGCCGCCACGTCCTTAGCAACGGATGAGTCATCAGCTGTCAGTGGGCTTCCCCACTGACAACTGAATGTAAAAAAATTGCTGGCTAAAAAAATTCACGAAAAGAATGGCGAGATTTGGAGGGGACACCCCATGCCAAACAAATAAATGTCGTGGGGTCCCCCCAAAAATCCATACCAGACCCTTACCTGAGCATGCAGGTCAGGAAAGGGCCGAGCGCCACCCCCCTCCTGAACTATACCAGACCGCATTCCCTCAACATGGGGGGGTGGGTGCTTTGCCCCAATATTGATGGGGACAAGGGGCAGGCTCTCCAGGTGACATGATTGGATGGGCACGCCCGATGGCTACATAGGAGATGTCAAACACCAGGAGAACGTCACAACGCTGTTTTTTCACAAATTTGTTTTTTAGCCAGCAATTTAATTTTTTTTGTTTACATTAAGCTGTCAGTGTGGAAGCCTGCTGAGACAGCTGATGCCTCATCGGTTGTTAACCACTTCATTACCCAGCCATTGTCATATGACATCCACAGATGGGATCTGACATCCACAGATGGGATCTCCCATCCTGGGTGGACATCATATGACGTCCTCGGCTTACCCCCGCAGAGCGGGGATCCGGCGTGTCCCTCGGAACACAGCCGTTCCCCGATGGGGGTAATGAGCAGGCGGTGGAGCGTGGAGATCAGGGTGACCAGCTGTATCCAATCACAGCCAGTCACTATGCAGAGCTGGTGTGTAGCGGGGGGGGCACGCAGCGTGGTGACCGGGGCTTGGGCTTTTCTCTTGGATACAGCCCAGCCCCGATCAGGGAAAAGAGCCAATGAAATTGGCTCTTGACCACGTGACCGGCTGTGTCCAATCACAGCCGGTCACTAAATGTAAACAAAACAAATATGTGTAACCTCTGTTGCTGGGTTCTCCTCTTCACACACCTATCCAGTGTGAGGAGGAGATCAGCTAACAGTGAGTTACACATGTACTATACATATGTACTACTGTGCCCAGATTTCCCCCCCCTAAATAAAGAGGACCTGTCGTCTAGTACCTGTCCATCATGAGTACCCGTCACCTCACCAGAGTACATATAGCCACTATGTCCAGAAAGGTGTACACCCCAGAAGAGGCATACCAAATACTCAGTCTGACCGATGAGAGCAACGGGGAGCTCTCACCGTTCAGTTCGGATTCTGGTTCGGAATATGAGCCCCCCGAAGGCAGCACATCAGGATCCGAATTAGAGGAGGAAGCAGTCCGTCCAAAAAAAAAAAAAAAAAAAAAGACGGTCTGAACACCAGGCAGCTACCAGCAGTGCCAACGGTGGTAGACCCCAGGAGGAGAGGCCCAGTACAAGCGCTGCTAGACCCCAGGAAGAAAGTCCCAGAATTGCACGCCAAAAAATTAGGGCCCAAACCCAGCTTCCAGATGCCTTGGCAAACCCATTGTGGCTGCCTTCTACCACAGGGTCAGCCACGATGCCCCCTTTCAATGAACAGTCAGGTGTGCAGGTCAACACTGCAGGTTTTTCCCAAATTATTTTTTTTAAATTTAATTTATCCCTGACAAATTAGTTCAAGGCATCATGGACCAAACCAGTCTTTTTGCCCAACAATTCATTGCAACCAACCCCAGCTATGCCCGCCCTTTTGAATGGAGACCCCTAACAGTGGAGGAGCTTAAATAGTTTTTAGGCCTAAACGCTCAACATGGGGCTTGCAAAAAAAATGAAATGCATAAATATTGGTCGACCAAAACCATCCACCATATGCCAATTTTTTCATCGGCCATGTCCAGGTCCCGATATGAAATTATAATGCGGTTCCTGCATTTCAGTGACAACTCACAGTGCCCCCCCGAAATCACCCAAACTTTGATAAACTATATAAAATTCGCCCCCTAATTCGTTTTTTCACCAGGAAGTTTGCCGAACTTTATGTCCCTGAGAAAAACATCAGTGTGGACAAATCCCTGGTGCATTGCACAGGCTGGCTGGGAATCAAGTAATATATCCCCAGTGGGCAAAGTACGGCTTGAAGCTCAACAAGCTCTGTGAAAGCGCGTACGATGGCAGACTCCCAGCTCCAGCCCCCTAAGTGTCCATCGTACATGAGAATAAGCGGGAAAATTGTTTGGGAGTTGGAATTCCCACTCCTCCAAAAGGGGCATCATATTTACATGGACAATTATTACACCAGTTTGCCCCTTCTATGCCACCTATACCAAAAAAAAAAAAACTTTGGCCTGTGGTACAGCAAGGAAAAACAAAGGGCTTCCCACAGCATCTAGTCACCACAACCATTCAAAGGGGGAATCGACAAGCTTGAGGAACGAGGAAGTGTTGGCTGTGAAGTGGAGGGATAGGAAAGATGTGTACATCATGTCCACCATCCACGATGACACCTCGATGGAACTTTGCAGAAGACGCGGTACCGTTCGAAAGCCTTCTTGTATCAACGAGTACAATAAATTCATGGGGGGGGGGGGGGAGGGGTGGATTTAAAATGATCAAATGTTGCAGCCCTATCTTTCAACACGAAAGACCCTCTTCTGGTACAAAAAAAAATAAAAAATCCAATTTACTTGCTGGGTTCTCCTCTTCACCCACCTATTTGGCCCTTTTAAATTCTTTTTAACATCTACCAAAAATCAATGGAAACACCCACCACCTTCATAAAGTTATATTGTAGACATTGTCACTGCCTGATCTACCAACAAATATCCCCCCAGAAAGCATTGGATCTGATTGTGTCAGCAGATTACATGAGCGCCATTTTCCGGACCATATTCCACCATCAGGATCCGGAAGACGACGCCAAAAAAAAAGTCGGGTGTGCACCAAAAGAGGAGTTAGGAAAGACACCAGCTTCCATTGTCCCGACTGTCCCTCCCAACCTGGCCTTTGCATCGGAAAATGCTTCAAACACTATCACACTCTTGTAAACTATTAGCCCATATTTCTAATACTGCCATTTCCCCGTTTTCAATTAAGTCCTGAATATTTCCCTGGTGCCCCAAACAACCATATCATTGTCTTCCATGTGAACTGACCCTGGCCTGTTTCTCGACTATGCCTCTGCCTACCATCTGCATTGTTTATCCGCCATGTTTCTGCCTTTCACGTGAACTGACCCTGGACTGCATCGACTATGCCTCTGCCTACCGTCTATTTCTGCCTTTTACCTGCACTGACCTCGGCCTGTTGACCATGTTTTTGCCTGCCCCCTGGACTGATCTTTCACCCTGCTACACAGGGGTCTTGCATATCTTCCCAACAGCCTCCATGTCCTTTCCATCTCTGGCTCAAGCCCCCTATTTATGCATAGACATTGACATGCTATTAATCATTGACTTTACTTTGTTACTCTAGATCCCTGACAAACATATTTATGTTTACAGCTTATTTTTATGGACTAGTGAGGTCTCTAGGGATACACCAATCTATCCGTGCCATGCCTGTCCTCCGTTTGGCCCCTGGTGGGGTCTTGCCTGACTCTGCCCCCTCAGCTCCCTGGTGGGACACCTGCTGCCGCCTTCTGGGAGCCTCACACCTTTTGCCATGATTAAGTTCAGTGGTAAATACAGGGTCTCTCGTTTGAGACCCCTTCTACCCTGTGCCTATACAATCAATAATATGTTATATCGCCAATTTATATTCTTTTATTCTAGGTACATTTTACACGCATCCACCCCTGAAGAGCGAGCTGGATCTCGCGAAACGCATCGGGTACCTCCAGATGCCTGTGTACTATGACTGTCATTACAACCATGTGTCAATACCTCATGTTTATGTATCCCTTTTAAATTGGCAATTGACGGTGATATCAATGCATGTAACATTTCTACTTGAATAATTTTTTTTTTACCATATCTACTATTGTTATGCTTATTGGGGGAACGGTGACCACCTCATTTAAAGTCCCAGGGCTAACTTTCTGTTTTTGCTACATATTACAGGGATGGAGGTGTATCACTGGGGACACCAGACCTTTCTCTCTCTTTTTTCTACACATATGTGAGGGGCTCCAGAATAGTGTTCTGAGTTGAGAAAACCAGATTTTGTTTTTCTGTGTTCCCAGAACAGGGTCTGGTTGTCCGGAGGCTTCAAAGCGATTTGGGTGGGAGAAGCATCTACCCCTGTCCCCATTCTTTCCTGACCGATGCCCTGAGCTTGATGGTCCTGTCTGCTCCCTGGAAAAATACTCTGGCTGTGCTGACCATACCTCTGCCTGCTGCATGTACTAACTATGGACAATCCTTTGATCCTTTTGCTGCTGCTGACCACATCCCTGCCTGCTATCTGGACCAATGCTTTGGCTGTGCTGACATCTCTACCTGTACTGACTATTCCTGCCTGCTTTGCTGTCGCTGTCCACGTTCCTGCCTGCTGCCTGGACCGATTCTCTCCTCTGTGGACCACTGAACTACTAAAACCGCATGTAATCTTTTCTTTACCCTTTGCTCAGCAGAATGTATTTTGGTTTGTAATTGGTATGTGCAGTACATGCTATGTGTTAGAAATATGAAGGGCCTTCAACAATGTGATAGGTTGGCAGGAATTTATGTGTGCAATTTATGCTCCTGGGGGTATTTGTACTTTCCTGGCTTGTTAGGGTCTCAAGAAATGAGATCGGCCTTCAGTACATCAGGTGTGATCATTTTTGAATGATTTGCACCATAGCTTGTAAACTAATTTTCACAGAGACCAAATAATCTTACAATAATTGGGGTTATTTTTACTAAAGATATGTAACAGTATACATTTTGGCCTAAATTTATGAAGAAAAATGACTTATTTGCAAAATTTTACAATAGAAACAAAAAAAAAAAAAAAAAAAGTGGTTTTCAAAAATATATTTTTCGCTGATATTGCAAAAACATAAAAAACCCAGCTGTGATTAAATACCACCAAAAGAAAGCCGTTTGTGAGAAAAAAAATTATAAAATTTTTGTTTGGATACAGTGTAGCATGGCTGAGTAATTGTCAAAGTGAGAGAGCACTGAAAGCTAAAAATTGGTCTGGGAAGGAAGGGTGTATAAAAGACCTGTATTGAAGTGGTTAAGGACACAGCAGCCGGTTTCCCGACCTGCTCCTTAGCAACCAGCTATATACAGTAAGTGTAAAAAAAATTAAAAATAATAAATCGCAAAACGTGGTAAAAATGCAGTTACAAAAATGCTGAAACGCTCAAAAGCAACATGCGTAAATGTAAATTAGGCCTGATTCACACCTATGCAGTTTGCATATTGCAGGTGCATTTTTCAATACACACTTTTGATCCATTGAGGTCTACGGAACCAAAAACTAGAAAAAAAGTCCTTGGCCCTTTCCATAAAATGCACAGATGTGAACTACATCCATAGGAAACCATGTTAAATGGACTATAGTGTGTTTCTGCAAAACTGAAAAATGAACTAAAAAATGTGATTGGGTCCACATACCGCACAACTAGGTCCTCCTTTACCCACTTTTCACGGTGTGAAGGTAGCTATGAAATATATCATTTGGACTCATTCTCTTAGTTTCAATCAGATGTACGGATTAGTGGTTTATGTTTTAAACGAATGATTTCCTTTCTGCGATTATACATATGAACCTGTTGGATTTGAACCTGTTGGATTAGGTGGTTTCAGCCATCTGTATATCCTGCAATATTTTGATTAGAGTATACCTGCTTTCCCTTCTTTGATGTGTAAAGTATTAGCAATATTACCTTTTTAGAATTATGACAATTCAGATACATCCAAGATACTCTGGCCTATAGAGCCATTTATTTTTTTGGGTATTTAAATTTTCATTGAAGGATATTGCCATTGGTTGTTCTCCCATGCACACGGGCACGCCATTTTTGCTGATGTCTTGTGGATGTCGTAGTAGGAGAGTCAAATGCAATGATTGTAATTGGTTTGTTGAAAAATCAACCAGGGGGATGTCAATCTATAATATCTCTTTATATATTTTTTTGATCAAGGTTTCTGTTAAAGTCATGGTTCTGAAGAATCAGAGATGTGAAACGCGTCAACCATTGACAACTGCAAATAAGAGATTTTTTTTTAATAATATGATCTCCACCATAAGGATGATGATGATTTTATGAAGAGTCCTCTTTGTTTTTAGTGAAAACTTTAACAAATCATTATTTAAAGAAACTTTGTTAAGTTCCTCTCTGGTACCGCAATAGTCCATGTTTTTTCTAAAATTACTTAGGATGAGGTACCCCCATAGCTCATTCCTTTTATATACACATGGAATTTATGCAGCTATAGGCGCTATACTGTAATGGCGGTAATCAGCAACTTATGTTGTGTGTGATAGGGTGGTGGACAATCTGGCACCCTGGATAGCCATGGTCCTGAGAGGGCAGCAAGACTAGGCATTGACAAGGAGTATAATACGCTTTTTTTTCCCCTTGAGCACAAGACCCGAACGCAGGAGTTTTTGTTTTCTTTTTCTATCTGGGAGGGTCACCGACATCACTAATGACACTATTACTGTACACTGAACTAATGACACTGACTGGGTAGGGGTTTACATCTAGGGGTTAACTGTGTGCCAAACAATGTGTAATGTGTTCAGCTTTTACTACAATCTGGCTGTTTTTTCTCTTTTCAGGGAAAACAGACAACCAGATCGCTGTTCACAGTACACAGAGTTCTGTGTGTTTGTACTCTGTGTGCGATTGGACACAGCCGATCAACTGACTTTAGCCAAAATCGTTGGCTTAAATCAGCTGCCAAACTCATGCTGTGTCCAATTACAGCACAGCGAGCGCTCATGCATGCCCCAAACCCAGAAGCAATCCGGCAATGTACAGGTACATTGTCGGTCCTGCCTGTGCCGCCCGCAGTAAACCCATTGTGGGCAGGCAGAAAGCAGTTAATCAGGTTTTAGGCATTTAGTAAACATATGTCAAACACATATCCTGAGTATAGCATGGTTTCTAAAAGAAAAACATTAAGGACTTAAAGACAAAGCAATGTCCACGTAAGGTGTTTATTGTAATATAATTTACAAATATTGGTTTTCTTCATAAAATGAACCAACTCTCTCAGACGTAAAGATCCACAGACATCCAGGTAAGCCCAATTACATTATCTGAAAAGAAAAGGGAGATCTTATTATAAATGGTATGAAAATACAAAACATATATGTATTTTCTTAAACAAAAAGGTATGTTACTGATGAAATTATATCAAATTATTTACTGAATAAAAAAAAGGTGCAAAGTTGTGTTTTCTACAGACTGAATCTAAGATATTTGGATTCAGGCTCAAATCCCCCTGTAGTGGAGGTTCTGAAACTTGTTCTTTGGCCTCCATACCAGTGGAAATTTTGTGAAAATTGTCGTACAAAATACTGGTAAATTTAAATACTTTTGGTCTTGTGAGTAGCCTAGATAAATAATTGCTCAGGATGAAAGCAGACTGGTTAGTCATACACAGACCAATTTTTAAAGCCAAGAATCGGTCTGTGCAAGGCTTCCCTCTGACGGGCATCTGGAAAAAACCTTGTCCGGAGAACAAAAGGTGAGCTCTACCATCAGTCCTGTATCATGCCAACAGTAAAGCATCCTGACACCATTCATGTGTGGGGTTACTTCTCAACCAAGGGAGTGGGCTCACCCAGTTTTGCCTAAGAACACAACCATGAATAAAAGAACGGTAGAAAAAACTCCTCCGAGAGCAACTTCTCCCAACCATCCAAGAACAGTTTGGCAACGAACAATGCCTTAATCCAGCATGATGGAGCATCTTGCCATAAGGCAAAGGTGATATCTTAAAGCGGTTGTATACCCGCAATTTTTTTTTTTTTTTTTTACACCTGTAAAGGAAAATGCACAGCATACAAGCTCATTATGAAATACTTACCTTAGAACGAGGCGTCGGGAACTTATCTAGTCCACGCTGAGGGAGATGTCATGTTGCCTCGGCGTGTCTTCCGGGTATCGCGGCTCCAGCGCTGTGAGTGGCTGGAGCTGTGATGTCTCACTCCCGTGCATGCGCGTCGGAGACTTCGTTCCGGCGAGGCTCGGCGTCTGCCAAGCCTTCAGCCCGAGAATCCCCTGTGCGCATGCGCCGCTGCTGTCAGCGGCGCATTGCGAGGGGAATATCTCCTAAACCGTAAAGGTTTAGGAGATATTTATTTTACCTAGAGGTAAGCCTTAGTATAGGCTTACCTCTAGGTAAAAGTTTAAAAAATGACTTTACAACCACTTTAAGTGGTTTGGGGACCAAAAAAAAACATTGACATTTTGGCTCCTACAAATCTACCCAGATCTTATACCATTGAGAGCTTGTGGTCAATCCTCAAGGTCGGTGAAAAAAAACAAACAAATTCTGGCAAACTCCAAGCATGGATTAAGCAAGAATGGGCTGCCATCAGTCAGGATGTGGCCCAGAAGTTGATTGACAGCATGCCAGGGCAAATTGCAGAGGTCTTGAAAAAAAGAAGGGTCAACATAGAAAGTATTTACATAAAAAGTTAATGTAATTGTCAATGAAATGCTTGTAATTATACTTCAGTATATCATAGTAACAACATCTGACAAAAAGATCTAAACACAGAAGCAGCAAACTTTGTAAAAAAATTGTATTTGTCTTTCTCAAAACTTTTGGCCACGGCTGTACCTTCAACCTAATGTGGCAGTTTAAAAAAGTAAAGTAAACAAAGCCACTTTACCCTCAGGCCAATTCTGACATTTCTCACAAACATGTAAAAATCAGCATTCTTTTGCTAGAAAATAGTTTTAGAACCCCCCAAACATTATATCTTTTTTGAAAGCAGAGATCCTAGAAAATAAAAAATTGTGTGTTGCAATTTATGTTGCACAATATTTACGCAGCCATTTTTAACCACGGCCGCGATGTCCGCCGGGCACCCGCGATTGCTTGTCACAGAGCAGGGACATGGATCTGTGTGAGTAAACACACAGATCCACGTCCTGTCAGGAGACCAGTCCGTGTGTTCCCATTACAGAGTGACACCGATCGGTCTCCTCCCCTTGCGAGTCCCCTCCCCCCACCGTTAGAATCACTCCCTAGGATAAACATTTAAACCCTTCATCGCCCCCTTGTGTTAACTCCTTCCCTGCCAGTCACATTTACACAGTAACCAGTGCATTTTTATAGCACTGATCGCTGTATAAACGTGAATGGTCCCAAAATAATGTCAGATATGTCCGCCGTAATGTCACAGTCACGATAAAATAAAAAAAAATAAAAAAATCGCAGATCGCCGCCATTGGTAGTAAAAAAATAAATACAATAATATATAAAAATGCAATAATTCTATCCCCCATTTTGAAGACGCTATAACTTTTGCACAATCCAATCAATTAACGCTTATTACGATTTTTTTTACCAAAAATATGTAGAAGAATACACATCGGCCGAAACTGAGGAAAAAAAAATTTTTTTTTTTTTTTTTAAATTGGGATATTTATTCCAGCAAAAGGTAAGTGTTTTTTTTTTTTCAAAATTAACATTTTGTTTATAGCGCAAATAATAAAAACCGCAGAGGTGATCAAATACCACCAAAAGAAAGCTATTTGTGAGTAAAAAAAAATTATCAAAATAAATTTGGGGTACAACGTCGCATGACCGCACAATTCTCATTCAAAGTGCGACAGCGCTGAAAGCTGAAAATTGGCCTGGGCTGGAGGAGGGTGAAAATGTCAGGTATGGAAGTGGTTAAAATGCTAATTTTTAGAGAGGGGGAGGGGGGGGGGGATCACTTTAATTTTAGTGTACACAAACACATTGAATTACCCAATTTTTGGTTTAAAAAAAAAAAAAAAAAAAAGAAGATGTTACACCAAATAAATAGATGCCCAATATGTCATTTTGTACGCCCGTAGAACAGCGACAAACTACGGTACCTAAAAATCTCTATAGGCGACGCTTTAAAAGCCTTTACAGTTAACCAGTTTAGAGTTACACAGGTGGCCTGGTGCTGGAATCATTGCTCATGCTCGAACGTTCTTGGCAATACCTCACGTGTGGTCAACGTTTACATTTGCGTGTAGGACTTACATATGCGTTTGTGAATTAACAACATCCCTTTTGATAGGCATGACAGGTCCTCTTTATGGTGAGATCTGGGGTCTATTAGATCCCAGATATCTTCTCTGCCCTGAAAACATCTCATCAAACTGAGATTGGTTTGATCAGATGCTTTACAAGCTGGTAACTGCTTGTAAGCATCAAACCAAAACCGGAAGGGACAAAATCCTCATCGCTTCCGGTTTCTTACATCAGAGGGGAGGCAGGTACAAATGTAGGGGCAGGCACCATTCCGATATAACTGCTTGAACCCGAGGTACGTTCCAAGGGGTTGAAGTGGTTAAAAAGGTAATACCTTGGAGTGAGAAAAAATAAAATAAAAAAAAACACACGCTACATCTCTGTATTACATGAACATAGTCATATCTTTTATCCCTTTAACCCAGTGGTTCTCAACCTTCTAGAGTCATGACCCCTTGATAAAATTTCCCAAGTTGTGGGGACCCCCAACAGTAAAATTATTTTTGTAGCGTGGTTTGTCAGCACCCAAGACAAGTAATTTGTGCCCCTAACCCACGGATATTTAGCGCTCCGGTGTCCCTTCCACTCATACAGTATTAAAAAAACACTTATGGTACATTTTAGGATGTACCACTCTTTGTTCTCCTTCCTTTCCCTTTTCATCTCTCTCTATCCTAATTTCTTGTTTTTTCTCAATTTTTTTTTTTTTTAAACAGGATGTATTCTCTATTTTTACTCCTCGGTGGCGGTGGGATCAGTGGCAGTGCTTGGGGGGGGGTTCTGATCAGCCAACTTAGGTGCTCTAGATCAAGCTGATCTGAGAACTGTAGTGGGGACTTTTAATGGCAACTATAATCACAGGTAGTGTTACTCACTGTGTCTCCGACATTGTGGTGTCTCGTAGTAGTGACGCATATGCCAAAATCAGGAGATAGGGTCTCCTCCAACCCCTCCCACTTCACATTCCTCAACAGACATCTAGTCTCTGGCCCTCAGCCATGCTGTGAACGAAATGAGTGGCTGCGAAGAGGCTGAGTGGGCAGCTGCGGGCTCCAGGAACAGCCCTGCTGGGTAGCCATGAAGAGGTTGGGAGAGTGGTGCATTATTCAGGAACAGCCCAGTATTCGGTGACAACTGGCAAATTGTCATTCGACCCCCAAGTTAAGAACCACTGCTTTATGTGGTTGTAAACCCAGATTTTTTTTTAAAACCTGCAAGACAAAGCCATAATGAGCTAGTATGACTAACATACTAGCTCATTATGCACCTTAGATCGTAGCCTTCGAATCCATCCTCGTCTCCCCCTCCGGGCGTAGACATCGCTCCGGAAGGTTACTTCCAGGTATCGCCGCTGCGGCTATGATTGGCCGGAGCGGCGAAAACGTCACTCCGCGCTTTCACACGTGAGCCGTAAAAGCCGGCATTATCGATTCATAAAACCGGTATTTGCAGTGCGCATGCGCCGTAGACATCGGTGTACTATTTTTGGCAAATATCTCCTAAACCGTGTAGGTTTAGGAGATATTGCAAACACCTACAGGTACGCCTTACCTGTAGGTGCAACTAACCCCAGAGGGTTTACAACCACTTAAGCCCCGGACCATTTGGCTGGCCAAAGACTAGGAGCACTTTTTGCGATTCGCCACTGCGTCGCTTTACCTGACAATTGAGCGGTCGTGCGACGTGTCTCCTAAACAAAATTTATGTCCTTTTTTCCTCACAAATAGAGCTTTTTGGATGTATTTTTATCACCTCTGCGGTTTTTATTTTTTGCGCTATAAACAAAAATAGAGCGACAATTTAAAAAAAAAAAAAAAACGCAATATTTTTTCCTTTTTGCTATAACAAAATATCCCCCAAAAATATATATAAAAAACAAAAAAAAAAAAAACAAAAAAAAAACATAATTTTTTCCTCAGTTTAGACCAATAAGTATTCTTCTATATATTTTTCGTAAAAAAATAAAACGCAATAAGCTTTTGATTGGTTTGCAGAAAAGTTATAGCGTCTACAAAATGGTTTTATGGCATTTTTATTAATAATTTTTTATTTACTAGTAATGGTGGCGATCAGCGATTTTTATCGTGACTGCGACATTATGGGGAACACATCGGACACTTTTGGTGCTATTTTGGGACCATTCACATTTATACAGCGATCAGTGCTATAAAAATGCACTGATTACTGTGTAAATGTGACTGGCAGTGAAGGGGTTAACCACTAGGGGGCTAGGAAGGTGTAGCAGTTAAGTGTGTCCCAGGGAGTGATTCTAACTGTTAGGGGGCGTGGCTACAAGTGACCCGTCACTGATCGCTGCTCCCGATGAGGGAGCATACGATCAGTGACATGTCTTCGGAAGAACGGGGAGATGTGTTTACACTGACATCTCCCCGTTCTTAAGCTCCGTGACACGATCGCGAGACACCGGCGGACATAGAGTCCACGGTCACGGAGTTTGCGGCAGGGTCGCACGTGACCACACGACGGCAAATTTAAAGGGACGTACCTGTACGCCCATTTGCCTGTCCGTGCCGTTCTGTTGACGTAAATGTTCATGCGGCGGTCGGCAAGTGGTTAAAGAACCGGCAAGTACAAAAAACTGTTCACCATTGGAGTCAGAAAGTGGTAAAGTACATACAAACAATTAAAATAATTTCTACAATTCACTGTTGACACAATAAAACTACAAAAACACGTTACCTGGCGACTCTTATTTTATGACCATTTCATCCCCTGGTGATAGAAAGAAAAAGCAAGTTAAAACACACCATGCAAAATGCACACAATCCAAGAAGAATGTGCATTGTTAAAATATGCTTGTAGTTTCTCGCACAGGTTATTTTATAGTAAAATGTCATATGCTCAAACACATCCAAATTGCAAAAGGAATATGTAGATGTATATACAAACTAATCTGTCCTGTACATGGTTGTCTACGCTGAGGAAACATCTGACTGATAGTCACAGCATGAAGGTTTACAGCAAGATAGTACTGGATGTAAAACATGTCATTGCAGTTCCTGTAAACTGCTGGTGGGGATAGGAATATTCTTCACCTGTGCACAAAGGTAATAGATGCCTATGTGGGTGGGCTCTATTTAAAGGGGCATTCCAGACTGAAATCCAACTAGGTTTTAAACAATAGAGCAGTCCACCTCCCTCATTTTTGGATATCTTTTTTTTGGTACCTTTGACGCTTTTTTAGGTGGACTTCCATCCTGTCGCCGCGGCGAGGTACGTCACTTACACGTTTTCATCTGGCCCTCCTCCCTCCCAATCCCCCCCGCCACCTTCTGGGACGTGTGCGTGTGTGTGTGTCTCAGAAAACGACAGGACCATTCAGAAAGCGCAGCGCGACCTGAAGGCTTCACTGCCAGCTTCCCTTATTAGCAATCCCGGTGGCTGCACCAAAAGCCGATGGACAGGCTGGAACTCCGCTTTAAAAATATTCTCCAAATGCTAAAAATTACATTCTTTGGTGTTAAAGCCTGATAAAAAATAAAAGGAATCTTCTACCTGCACAACAAAGTCATAGCACATTATGAAAGACTTACCCCAGAACTAAGCCCTTCAGCGGCACGCTGGCACTGCTGACAGGGCTTCAATCTTTACTTGGTTTTCCTTCCGGGATTGTGGGCTACGGCCGTTTGAATGACCGAGCTGCGATGACGTCACTCTCGTGCATGGAAGCCACGATCGCGGCACAGCCCTCTGAAGTGACGGCACTCAGTATGCCATCCTTTCAGAGTGCAGTGCGCATGCGCGGGTGACATCACCGGCTGCAGAACTACAGAATATCTCCTAAACTGTGCACGTTTAGGATATATTCCTTGTACCTACAAGTAAGCTTTATTTTAAAGAAGTCCTGCCAAAGATGGGCTTCTCCTATGGATCACAGGAGTGCAATTCGTTTTGCACTCCTGTGACCCTTTTTCAGAGAGTGGGCTGAATGAAGTCTGCTCTCTGATGTCACGGATATCAGTTCAGTCATCATGACAATGAAGTCTGGATCCGCCAGGTACCTGGACTGAGATGGCCTGCTCTCCAATGAGCTTGAAGGGAGATTAGCACAGAGCTGTGCCTGGCAGTCTACAGCTCACGGAGCTCTGAAAACGGAGTGATCAGCGGTGTTCGACCGCTCGGTTTTCAGTGTAGAGGCGCCGCGGGACCGATGCTGCATACAAATAGGAAAGTATAAATGGAACGAAAAAAAAAAAAAACACACTGTAGGCACTTTTAAGCTTACCTGTAGGTACAAATTAAAAAATTTTGTTTACTACCACTTTAACATAATCTTAGAATTCCCTGAAGTGGAGGAGCCAGATATAGAACACAACAGAGCACTCAAGGATTCTTAGGTGCACAAGCCCCCCCCCTGCCCTATATCAAAAGTCTCAGCCATGCAGTAAGTCCTTGTACTTACAGTGAAAAATAGAAAAAATATTGCGCTGAGTGTAAAAACTAAACAAGAAACAAAAAGCAGCTACACAAGATGCCCCAGTAGAAGTCTTATGTAGACGAAACGCGTAGGGCTTGGTACGCCACTCCCCATATTGCTTTGTTTTATTCTTATCTGTGATCACATTTTATGTTAATTTTTGTGGTTTTATTTCAATAAAACCGTATACTACCCTTTTGATCTGCACCATTGGAGCCTTGTCTCTTTCTTTCCTGCATGGGATTCGGAGAGGGCTTACCTGGAGTTACTCTGCATCATTTAGTTACCCCCTTCGGGGGTCTTTGGTGGTCGAATTTCTTCTATGCCAATTGGAAACAGGGTGATACCCTAGGAGTCCAGGTTCGTTGTATCCATTGGGGATATCCATCCAAGGTTTGGATCTAAGGATTGTCGAGTCGTAACGGCCAAGATTCCAGCAGCTTAGGAGTCATCAGACAAGCCGACTGGTCCTGTGGCTGGATCTCCCATGCTTACATGATCTGCTACCTCGGTAGGCAGATCCACGGACTCTGGTAAGAGTGTTTAATCTGTCTCCTATAGTCGGAAGATGTTTTTTCCTTGATGACCTATAGCCTACATGTCCTTCCTTGCATTGTGCCTTCACGGGTTATTTTGACAGACACTGCACATGTTTTTCTTTTTCCTTCACGATTACATATGTTGTTTTTTATGGATTTTATAGTGAACTTATACACATCCCTTTAGGTTGGTGTGATATTCATTTATTTTTCACTATATATTCTGAGAGACATTTATTTGTTTTTTTTCCTTAATTACCAGCGCTACTTTTTTATTCCTTGTACTTACAGGGCAGCTGCTCCAGAGATAATTTCGATAAGCTCCTTGGTGATGACAGATTGACGAGTACGGTTGTAAGTCAATGTCAATTTGTCAATTATTTCAGCTAACGGGAAAAACAAAACAAAAAATCAAAGTCAAGTTAACGAAATAACGTTTGTTTCACAATTACACTACCCAAATAGCTAAACAATTCCCACACATTTGAGCTTATGTTGTGGGTAAATGTGCATGTTTGGTTGGATCCTTGCAAGTGCCCAATAAATCCCAGGCTGAGAAAGGCTGATAAATTACTCAATCCATGCTCACGAATTTGGCAGCAATACTAGAAATCCATAAAATAAATATGTATATTCCTTGCATTTTCAGCATATATCTACTTACAAGCATTCTTGCTGGCATTGTCCATAGCAGTCATCCTAGCACTCTGCTCACTTGTAGTGCTCTCTTTCATTGAGAAATAGATGAGATTTACTAAATTAAACTCCTGGTAATTTCTCAGCACATCTGCATCAATGTCATCATAAACAGTGATACTGTCTGGAAAGGAACAGAAATATAACTATGGGCATTGGTTTCTAAGACAAAATTTTCTCCACACTCCGCAATAAGGCTGTATTCACACCTGAGCATTTTCAGCTCGTAAAACGCCAGAAAAAAACGCCCAAGCAAAATACCATTCATTTCAATAGCACCTGTTCACATTTAAGCGTTTTGTCACCTGAAGCAAAATGCCTGAAGCTAAAAAAAAAAAAAAGGACATGAGCTTCTTTTTGTGCAGATTACAAGCGTTTTTCTGCTTTTTACATTGGTGACCTTTTGACCTGTACAAAAACCCTGCAAAATCGTGGCAAAAAATGCAGTAAAAATGTTTTCTACTTAAAAGCGGTTGTAAACTGCAGATGTTGCAAAAAAACAAAACAACCTGCAAGGCAATGGCATACTAGGCACATTATGAAATACTCAACTTGGAACAAAGCCCTCCAGCACTGTAATGTCACCGCTGAGAAGGCCAACATGCTCCCCTTGTCTTTCTTCCAGGTTCCTGTGCTCCAGCTACGCAATTTGCCGAAGCCGCGATGTCACTACCGTGCATGCGCGCAGGAGCCTTTGGTTCCAGGAAGAAACTGACGTTTCCGTCAAGGTATGCCGGACCTTCAGAGCGCAGGAGCCAGTGATGTCACTGGCTGCATGCAAGGTGAATATCTCCTAAACGGTGCACGTTTAGGAAATATTCATTTTACCTACAGGTTAGCCTTATAGGATTACCGGTAGGTAAAAATGACGAACCAGGGTTTACAACCGCTTTAGGAAATGACCGATTTACCAACAGTGTTCAGATAGCAAGAGTTGACCCAAGAATCCTCTTAACCTTTTTCACCACTATTATGCATGTAAAACTCCCAGCCACTGTAGCATTTGTTAGCAGATCTCCCCTGTAGTATAAACATGGAAGTGATCAGATCTGAGCACTTCCACACCCACAAGCTGTTTAACCCTGGCCACCCTAGCTGGGGAAGAGGCTGATTAAGCACATTCTGAGTGCAGAGGTGATAATAGGGTTCTAATATCTCCTGTCATGTGCCATCACATAAGGGGCTTGTCCGTCATCTTATAAACAGTATTAAGGTTTATTAAAATATGAAAAAAATAAAGCATATCTTTTCTAATACGAGAGGCTTAATATAACATTACAGGTAACTTGACAAACCACCACTTTTCACCTCATACTGTAGAACTACATATCCCAACATGCTGAAAAATGTTCCATATAGCACAAGTAGCAAACTTCTGAAACCATGTACCCCAGGATACAGTAACAGTGCACGCTACAGCGTTATGACCAATGACTGAGACAATGACATTTAGCTGTAGCTGGCAAATCACTTCTTTGCTAGCAATTTGCAGCTGAACTCCTGCCTACTACAGGCAGTACCCGATAAGTTCTGAAGTTTTGTTCTGAAGGTGAATTTGTATGCAAGTTCGAACAGGTACATTTTTTAAGTGTTACGCCAGCCAAAATTTTTTTAACATTTTCTGGATAGCATAGGCAAGGGTTAACACCCCTGTAACGTTTGTTTGTGCCCCTGTTCAGAAGATTTCACCTCACTGTCACAGTGACAATTTGATTTAGAAAATGTTAGGCTGTTGCTGAAAGCAGGATTGGTGATAAAGCTTCAGTGGAGACACCTTTTTCCAATAATAACCCCTTCTGCTGTCAGTCAAAAGGCCAGGTTGAGCTTACTTCCCCATGGCAGGATGCTTGCACCCTTTATCCGGTCTAGGCCTGTTTGTTTTTTCAGTGGATGCTCTCATGCTCTACTAGGTTTCTTGAATGGGAATAGCAAACCAGTGACTGCTCTTACTAGCTGCTAAATAGCCTTAATAATAGAGAACAGAAATAAGAATATATAAAAATAAAAAAAAGATAATAAAGAACAGATTATTAATTCTATAGCAAAACAGGTCAACTCTTACCAGAATTGGCAACCGTGTCTAGAGAAAATATTGGCTTTTGTTCAGTCCTGTAGGAGATTACAGACCTGCAACAATACATGGTAACATTCGTTTTCAATCATATGGCACAAACATTAGGAAGGAAAAAAAAAAAAAGGAAAAGCTTTTTATACCTGAATCGATTGAACACCACAGATCCTTGGTCAAACTCATAGCCACAGTTCAGCAGCTCAGATGCAATAAGAGAGGCATCACTAAAAGTAGGTGGCTTTCTACCAACATCTTTAAAGGTGATAAGGAAGTGGCTACCATGAGTCCTTAAATAATGGGAAACCAGCATCAACATTTAAATTGTATTTATTGTGAAGCATTCACAGTGAGAACAGTCGGCAGCAGACTAGTTTCGGCGATAAGCCTTGTTCACAGCACCATTTAAAAATACCCTAACAGAAAATTTACCTTGCAAAAAATACTTATGGCGGTAAAGCACCACTATTTTTAGCGGCAATTTACTGTCATTTTTGCAGCGCTATTCGGCCACTTTTAAACCCCCCACTAGCAGCTGAGAGTCAAAACCGCTGGCAAAGCGTCACTGCCCATTGATTTCAATGGGCAGGGGCGCTTTAGGAGCGGTGTATATCAAAGATGCGGCTAGCAGGACTTTGAGCGTCCTACCAGCGCACCGCTCCAGTGTGAAAGCCCTCAGGATTTCACATTGGAGCGAGAGAAGAGGCTCTTTTAGGGCGCTTTGCAGGTGCTATTTTTAGCTCTATAGCGCCTGCAAAGCGCCTCAGTGTGAAAGTAGCCTAAAGTGGATGTAAACCCGATTCATGAAATTTGAGCTGGGCACATATCTGCAGTGTTTTGTTATCTCTCTTCAAAGCTCTATGTCCCATAGCTGTCTTCTGCTCCTTTGGTCTGTTATCAACCTGAGAACTCCTGAGAAGTTCTCCCTCACATGTGATAAAAAGCAGCCAGAGTTTTGTGTTGGGGAGGATGCTATAAATAGATTAGCAGAGCCCTGAACAATTCAACTAACAGAGCTGAAAGTATCTACCTATGAGGAGAAGGGGGTGTGCCTTTCTTCCAATCAGCTGTTTTGGCTCCATGCCTAGCCTTCACTGCAGTGCTAACCAGGAAGAGAAAATCTAACACCATGTTCACTTTCTAAACTATACATGTAAAACCTATGTAGGGAGATTTGAAAAGAAAGAAGAAAGAAGAAAGAAAGAAGAAGAGAGGCAGTCATTGCTTAGCTCTCCAGATATTGCTAGTTCCCTTACCAGTCAATGCTTATCCAATATTTTCAATACTACTCAAATCAAAGTTGAAACTAACAGGCAGAGATCAGGCACTCAGACTTTACAGTGCCTTGAAAAAGTATTCATACCCCATTGAAATGTTACACATTTTGTCATGTTACAAACAAAAACTTAACGTTTTTTAATGGGATTTTATGTGATAGACCAACACAAAATGGCACATAATTGTGAAGTGGAAGAAAAATAAAGGGTTTTCAAATTATTTTACAAATAAATATGTAAAAAGTGTGGTGTGCATTTTTATTGAGTCAATACTTTGAAGAACTACCTTTCGCTGCAAATCTTTTTGGGGATGTCTATCAGTTTTGCACATCTAGAGAGTGACATTTTTACCCATTCTTCTTTGCTGTTTAGATGCTCTCCATCCAATCTGACAGCTTGAGCTATTTTGCAATTTTTAAGTCTTCCCTGTCGAAGGGATGTTGAGTGTAAGTTTACCACCACACAGTGTTTTGCTTTTAGGCCACAAAAGTTAAATTTTGGTACCTTCTTCCACATGTTTGCTGTGTCCCCCACATGGCTTCTCGCAAACAGCAAACAGGACTTCTTATGGATTTCTTCTTGCCACTCTTCCATAAAAGGACAGATTTGTGGAGTGCACGACTAATAGTTGTCCTGTGGACAGATTCTCCCATCTGAACTGTGGATCTCTGCAGCTCCTCCAGAGTTACCATGGGCCTCTTGGCGGCTTCTCTGACAAGCCGGGCAGGGGGAGCATTAATCAGTTTAGGTGGACGGCCATGTCTTGGTAGGTTTGCAGTTGCACTCTTTCCATTTTTAGATGAATTGAACAGTGCTCCGTGAGATGTTCGAAGCTTGGGATATTTTTTTTTATAACCTAACTCTGCTTTTAAACGTCTCCATAACTTTATCTCTGACCTGTCTGGTGTGTTCCTTGGCCTTTATGATGCGGTTTGTTCACCAAGGTTCTCTAACAAACCTCTGAGGGCTTCACAGAACAGCTGTATTTATACTGAGATTAAAATTACACACAGATGGACTATTTACCAAATTAGGGGACTTCTGAAGGCAATTGATTCCACGAGATTTTAGTTAGGGGTATCAGAGTAAAGGGGGCTGAAGACAAACGCACACCACACTTTTCAGATATTTATTTGTAAACATTTTTGAAAACCCATTTATCATTTTCCTTCCACTTAACAATTGTGTGCCACTTTGTGTTGGTCTATCACATAAAATACATTTAAAATGTTTGGTTGTAACGAGAAAATTTCAAGGGGTATGAATACTTTTTCAAGGCACTGTACCTGCTACATTCTTGTTCCAAGTCAGTGTCTCAGCAAATGTTGACACCAGAAAAACAATCAGGCAAATTGTATGTTCAGGAGGGGTCCATTTTGACAGTCCTTGACAGATGAATTTAAATGTCAGGGTTAGAATTTTCTTTTAGGGTTTAGACTAGGCACTTTTTTCAGTGCCAAATGTTTTGTGGAAAACCCCAATACTTGATGCTGACAACAAAACCCTATGCAATCTGTTTTATCTACCCAACCTGACATATCAAACCATTTGATATGATTTCTATTTTCTATGAAGTGTCCATTACAACTATTCATTTTTTTTGCAGGAAAATATTACAGGTAAATACATGAACTTCACCGTGTAGCCTTTTTGGCTGACCCCACAATAAATTTATTGTTAATGGAAGCATATGTTGGTTGGCCAACATAAATTGTCCTCTGGCTCCTAGATTGGGGAAAAATGATCGCATGTGTTGGACATTAATCAATCTTTCTCTGCCCTTAAACATCATCATACTTACCTTTGCAGTATACCTCTCAACTTGTCCCCAATTCCAATCACCTTAACTTCTTTTCCACTACCAGCGAGCGAGGAAATTTCATTCTTAATAGCTTTAGCCACAGATGTATGAATAGCACCACAAAGACCCCTATCAGAGGACACGCCGACAATGAGGTGCTTTTTCTGGTCTTCAGGAGTCTTAATATCAGCTTTTTCATACAATGCTAAAGGGAAGAAAAAGAAAAATATTTAGCACTTTCAGCTGACAATTTACTGTTTGGAAAAAAATACCTCAAGAAAACCTGTTCTGAGAAAGATACAGACTGCCACTGCTTACTTCTTCTGAAAATGCCAACTGCTTGACTGTTATACCGATCCAGACATTTTAATATTAACCAGCACCAGTATCCACAACAAGAATTTCCAACCTTACTTGCTGCACACTTGTTTAGAGCCAGCGACAGTCAGAGGTCTAGCATTTTTAGAAGTGCACGAACACTGTTAGGGTATATGCAGTTAAAAATACAATCATTTCTCTAAACAGACAGGCTTTGGCATAGAAAGGAATTTTAACCACTTCAATACAGGGTACTTTCACCCCTTTCCTGCCCAGTCCAATTTTCAGCACGGTTGCATTTTGAATGACAATTGCGCGGTAATGCAACACTGTACCCAAACAAAATGTTTATGATTTTTTTTCCCACAAATAGAGCTTCCTACAAATAAAAAAAGACCAAAGACTTTGAAAAAAAAAAAAAAAGTTTCTCTACGTTTCTGTTACAAACCATTGTAAATAAGTTTTCTCCTTCACTGATGAGGCACTTATATGCAGCACTGATCAGGAGGCACTGGCAAGCATCACTGATCATCAGCGCAGACCCCCCGTCCGTTAGGTGAGCAGCCGATCGGCTCTCTTCTACACGCGCCTGTCAGCGAGAATAGAGCAAAAGACGATAAACTGCACTTCCTGGTTACCATGTGATCAGCTGTGATTGGACAGATTGTTAAAGAGCCTACGTCATAGGCTCTTTACCTAGATCGGAGATGTGGTGTGTCAAACTGACACATCACCGATCGTCGCACTGTGCGAGATCACGGCTTATCCCACTGGATGTCATATGATGTCCAGTCAGGATAATACAACCACTTTGCGCACATCATTTTGCTATATGGCGGGTGGGAAGTGGCTAACGTAAAGCTGTGCCCCGACTATGAATTTAAAAAACTTGAAATATTCTGAACAAGCCATAAAAGCCCTTTAAAAACGAGCCTGCATTCACCTAAGTAACTATAGCCATTGTGGAAAAAATGTCTCCAGAGTTGAAAACAGAGGCACAGAACATACAGCTCCTATCCTATTTGTTTTATTTTATTTCAGCCTCCCAGCCTTCTAAGGCAATCAATTAGGCATTTCTAGGCTGTTAGAAACTGACAGAAATTACTTTAGAATCTTTGTGATGAGTTTTGAGAATGAATTACGTCACAATGCATGCAGCTAGAGAGGTTCTGAGTGACTTTTACTGCTTGTTAAATTTAAAATGTCTCATTTAGGCAGTTGCACTTTAAGCTCATTTACCTCTGAGAATTTGCAGTAAAATTCTATGTTTGCCACTTTTCAGAGATATGGGTCAGTGCATTACTACAGCAAATAAATGGTCTGAAAGAAATGTATGCATCTTTTAGGCCTTATGTACAGCATACAGTTTTGTATGCTAGTCCCTAGGCATATGTACACAAAATGCTGTAGTGGATGGTTATATGTGCAAATTAACAAATATATTGGGGGCGCTGAGAAACTAATGAATAACTAACAATAAAATATATTAGAAAACATAATAATAAATTGATAATGGTTTAAATATACACACCAGCAAAAGTGAGTAAAATTGGGTCACAATGATCATTCTATGGCTATCCAACCAATAAACACAATAACATGTGCAATCTCCTTAATGGATTAGCAATAATGACCCATCAAATGAAAATCAAATCACTGAATTAATGTGACACTGGGTGCAAAAAAAACCTTTGAAAATAGTGATGCCAATATTGATAATTAGATGTCCCACATTGATTGAAACAAATATCAGCAATATAGTATATAATACACTGTGCAATATCAATAATGACAACTAAATGTCCCAAAATTGTGCAAATGTTAGAATAAATAAGAGTCCATAAGTAAAACAATATATGAATCCTAGTGCAAAAAGCTTATTCCATCAAAGATATTGCTTGAAGTGATAACCTTCACCAATTCAGTGTGAAACACCCGATAGTGCTCGTGGTAAATAAAGCAGCTTACCAGATGTTGTTGACTCTTTTAATTAAAAAGGGGTCATATACGCTTTTAGCAAGTTCCACTTGCTAACATGGATATTGATGTCAGATATAGGCATGGAAAATCTCTGCCTCCCGGAGGCTCGGATGGAGATGTATAAACCACAAGAAAAAGAAATGGAGCGGAAATAGTGTAATTCCGTTTAATAAAAAAATTTATAGTAACAACATGGCAGCCAAATGCCCCCTTACTTGGATAGTGCCTTGAGTCCGGCACTGAGGCTGATGAGCGTGGACTAGTAGGGCTAGTGACCCGAATAGAGATGAGCCGGCGTGCGTTCCACCTTGTTTGGAGGAAGAACCAGCAGGACCGGAAGTGTCGTCAGAACGTAGTCTAGCGTCGCCTCGACAGCCGTTTCGTATTGCACGTCGTCAGGAACGACGACGTGCAATACGAAACGGCTGTCGAGGCGACGCTAGACTACGTTCTGACGACACTTCCGGTCCTGCTGGTTCTTCCTCCAAACAAGGTGGAACGCACGCCGGCTCATCTCTATTCGGGTCACTAGCCCTACTAGTCCACGCTCATCAGCCTCAGTGCCGGACTCAAGGCACTATCCAAGTAAGGGGGCATTTGGCTGCCATGTTGTTACTATAAATTTTTTTATTAAACGGAATTACACTATTTCCGCTCCATTTCTTTTTCTTGTGGTTTATACATCTCCATCCGAGCCTCCGGGAGGCAGAGATTTTCCATGCCTATATCTGACATCAATATCCATGTTAGCAAGTGGAACTTGCTAAAAGCGTATATGACCCCTTTTTAATTAAAAGAGTCAACAACATCTGGTAAGCTGCTTTATTTACCACGAGCACTATCGGGTGTTTCACACTGAATTGGTGAAGGTTATCACTTCAAGCAATATCTTTGATGGAATAAGCTTTTTGCACTAGGATTCATATATTGTTTTACTTATGGACTCTTATTTATTCTAACATTTGCACAATTTTGGGACATTTAGTTGTCATTATTGATATTGCACAGTGTATTATATACTATATTGCTGATATTTGTTTCAATCAATGTGGGACATCTAATTATCAATATTGGCATCACTATTTTCAAAGGTTTTTTTTGCACCCAGTGTCACATTAATTCAGTGATTTGATTTTCATTTGATGGGTCATTATTGCTAATCCATTAAGGAGATTGCACATGTTATTGTGTTTATTGGTTGGATAGCCATAGAATGATCATTGTGACCCAATTTTACTCACTTTTGCTGGTGTGTATATTTAAACCATTATCAATTTATTATTATGTTTTCTAATATATTTTATTGTTAGTTATTCATTAGTTTCTCAGCGCCCCCAATATATTTGTTAATTTGCACATATAACCATCCACTACATTATTTCAAAAGAACTACCATTTCTTTTGGAATCTTGGGGATAGCAGCTTACTTCCAATATATTATTCATAGTATATTTTCTATATACATATTATTTATATATATATTTTTTTAAGGCGCGAGATCACCAACACACACATACACAAAATGCTGTGTTCACATAGGTTGGACTTGATTGACTTGTGTCTTTTTTTTTTTTTACATAGGTGAGGACACCTGTGTCAAGGGTCGTAGGTTGGCTGTGCTAACATTTACATGCGTCCAGGGGCCCTACTGGCTGCTGCTCAGAGCCAATGTGTTCTATATAGACAATGTGGAAATCTGTGATGCTTGCACCGTGATTAGACACAATTGAGGTTTATGTTGGCCGAGCCATTCATTCCCTGCTTTTGTGGTAATCCATTCCCCATTCAAAATAAGGGGGATAAAGTCTCCTGTTCTCAGTGTCATGACATTGATACTTTGACAAAGCATTAATAGAAGATGGGGGAATAGGCAACATGATTATAGGGTGCTGCAGTTCCTCATCAGCTATGCGCAGACAGCCAGTGGGGAGGAGTCATTTCTGCCAATGCATACTTTTACACAGGCATAAACAGCCCCTCCCACCTATAACAATCCCCACCCCCAAGTCCGTTCATGCCTTTTAAAAATGATAAGTGCCAGGACGCTGACAGTGAACCCATCCCCCTCACTCCAAATATGAACCTGAAGGGGATCTGACCACCATTGCATTGTGACTGGCTCTGGCATTTACTGGTGTCTGCAACTGGATTGGCATCCCTTGTTGATAGGGCACAGGTGACCTCTGCTGCCTGCATCCTAGAAACTAACTGAGCAGCAGTTGCGGACAATAGATGCCATTTATACTGTATTGCTGTACACATGTAAACACTTCTCAAATATTACATGCATACAGAGCACTTTTTACACAGGATGTAGTGGTCTCTGTCTGCCAGCAAGATTCTGTGTAAAAGCTGCACTATTTTCATACAGCCATGTGGAAGACCCCTTACAGTTCTCATAGAATCACCAAAATAGCAAAAGGTACACTGCTCACTGCTTCACGTATGACAAACCATTGCCAGCATTCAACACTTTCATATGAAAGTTCTGCACCATTATACTCTACCCTCCAGGAAAAAAAAGTTAAAAGGATAAGTTCACCTTTAAGGCTTTGTTTTCACATGTGCAAATCCAATGTTGCGCAATTTGGAGTGCAACTTTGATGCGACTTACACTCTCTGGATCAAAGAGGCATCAAAGTAGTGCAGGTACCTTTTCAAAGTCTCTGCAACTTAAAGTCGCATAGATTGGAACGGGTGCCATTGAAATCAATAGGCTGTGACTTGCCACACTAGTGGAAATGGAGCCTAAAAAGGAAAATAATAAATGCACAGATTTTTGCAGGGAAAAAAAAAAAAAGTGCATTTATAATTTTTATCCTATAGGGGGGGCCTCTAAAGCATTGCACCTCCACTCAGTGGATCATGGGTGAAATGCTAGCCTTCTGCACTCTGCCCCTCCAGGACAAATAGAACATTTTCACAAGACAACAAGCTTAAGATTCAACTTTAGATACACTAAGGCCAGCCATCAACACAGTCCGTGTTGATTGGGGAATCCCTCCCATGGAGCCATTGTGTTCTCCTGTACATTCAGCCTGTCCATACATGGTTCGAATCTCCGCTAGTTGCTGTTGAACAGGTGAGAAACTGTCTATGGCCAGCTTAACTAACTCCCTCCTCCCACAATAAATTATCCAACAATCAAATTATAAAAATCTCCCATGTAGTCTAGATCCAGCGAGAAAATATGTTTGACATTACAAACGTGTAGTTAAAGTGATTGTTATTTTTATAAGGAAAATAGAGACTTTACAAACATGTTATACTTACTTGCTCTGTGCAGATCCTCCTCTCCTGTGTTCCTGGCTCCGCCCTCCTGTTCAGTGCTCCAACAGCAAGCAGTTTGCTATGGGGGGCACCCGAGCCAAGTCACAGCTCCCTGTGACCATTCAGACACTGAGCCCCGTCCCCCTCTCCCCTGATTGCTGTCAGTCAGCTAGCCAGCAGCAGCCAATGGCACCGCTACTGTGTCTCAGCCAATCAGGAGGGAGAACCTCAGAAAGCTGAGACACTTGTGGACATCAGGAACCTCAGGTAAGTGTTAGGGGGGCTGCTGCACACAGAAGGCTTTTTATCTTAATGTATAGAATGCATCAAGATAAGAAAAACTTCTGCCTTTACAACCACTTTAATGCATACCATATCTGCAGTCCTAAAACAAACCCTAGTTAAGTGCCAATAATTAAAAAATTTCGTTAAATGGTCCAGTTTTCTAAATCATTATAAAATACTCCAAAACAGTATTGACAGAAAACACTGACAAAGCCCCACTACAGGCTTAATTTTTTTTTTTAAATGACCCTTGCAGTGGGGCCTCCCCACACTGTAAGGGTGGAATGCTAGTCAAATCTAGAGCTAGAGTGTGATACTTACCCTATCCCTCTCTCCAGCAGGCTTCCTCCACGCTGTGTGCCATGTCCCCCAAAGCCCCTTTTCTTCAGTGCTCTGACTACTGGTCCCACTATGATGGGACATTTAATGAAGAAACCAGTAGCCCTGCATCATATGCGACAATGGCACGGGACCGCCTACAACCCTAGCCTTAGAAAAAAAAAAGAAGAGGATTGCGCCAGAGCTGCTGATGCAAGAATTAAGGCGACTATTACAGCCTATTACTCTAAAGCCTCATACAAACGATCGAATTTTCTGCAGACAAAGCGTCAGACTTTTGTCCGAAGGGCGTTGGCCAGGAACTTGTCTTGCATACAAAACGGCACACAATTGTCCGCCAACAAACACAAGCGAAGTGATGTACTATGTCGTTTTTCAGCTCTTTAGCGCCACCTTTTGGGCACCTACTGCTAATGTTGTGTTTGATGAGCATTGCTTCCGAGCATGCGTGTTTGTACTTTGGACTTTCGTCTGAAGGACTTGTGTACACACGATCGGAAAATATGACAACCGACCGCTGTCCGAGAAAAATCTTTAAGCCTGCCATCCAACATTTGTCCACAGAAAATCTGACAATTGTCCGATTTTAGGCCAACAGTCTGTCATCACACAATTCCTGTCGGAAAATCCAATCGTGTGTACGAGGCTTGACTCTTGACTTAACAAGCATTTAACCCTTTTGGGGGGGTTGTTTTACATCCTGGAGTTCAGAGTTACGATTCTGAACCCAACCTGGAAAAAAAAAAAGACAAAAATTATCTAGCAGAAGTACCTAGAGCCCCTGTTCCATATACTCTAGCTGGTTTCAACTCCCTCTCAGCTTTTGCATACTTTGCTGCTGACACCATCTTCATAGATTTGGTAATCTTCTGGATGTTCTTGATGGATTTCAAACGTCGTGTAACTGTAAAACAAACGAGTGACAATGAAATACAAACACAAAACAAAATGTGGCTGACTTGATAACCAATGGTATTTAAAATAAAAAATACTTACTGTCCTTCAAAGTTGCCATGTTCCTGACTTGACCACTTCAGGAGGAAAAGAACAGAACAAGATTTTAAAAATAGAGATGCAAGACATATAGAAGTTTGGTAATGCAATGGTTTAAAATGAAGAAATTAAATAAAACAGGATTTAGCTGCATTACTAAAAGTAGCCAAAGAAATCCATTACCAGATTCTGTATATTTTGTCTATAAAAGAATTATCTGAAAACCAACCAAGTTTCCCACTTTCTCTACTAGAGTTGTAAAGCGGCTTTTACAGCTGCCCAGATTTCTGCATTAAAATATAGACACAAGCTCATAGCAGCTATTGGTAATTTAGGACATTAGCTTTAGGCCACATTCACATGGGACCGCACTAATGTGTACGCTCCAGGGAGGGCCATGTTTACCTGCACAGGGATGCGCATGTATTCCATGCAGGCAGTCTAACTGATGTTAATTGGGACACAGCGGCTGTTCCCAATTTGACATTTGTGTGAGTGCGTGCCCCCAAACTCACACAGTCTACATTCGGGGAGACTCACCTGCACCCCCATGGATGTCAAATTGGGAGCAGCAGCTGTGTCCATGCAGCCGCTGCACCCGAATGCCATCCATGAGACTGCCTACACAGCGATGCATAGAACACCTGGGCATCCGCGTGTGAGTACACACGGCCCTCCATAAGCGTACGCTTTTGTACACCCTGCGTGAAAGAGGTCTTAAGGGCATGTTCACACTTGTACAGATGTCTCCGCAAGGACAAACAAGAAACACTGGTTTTTAGTGGTGAAACGGATCGGTGGTGCATGACGGGTCACCCTGTTCGGATCGGAACACCATGCAATCCGCGGAGCGCTCCGGAGCTTCGGCCGTAGGAAAGGTCGCGGCTTCGGCCTAGCTCCGGTCATCTTTGTACACCCGGCGGCGGCCGCTGTAGTGACGTTTCGCCGCCATCTTGCTCCACCCCACACTTCTCACTATCATTACTGTGCAGGGGCCAAGTGGACATCTTGTTACACCCAATGGAGTTTTAGTTTTCTGTTTATTTCAACACAAAAGGAGCTTATATGCATTATTTGGAAATTCAACGGACTGTTTACATGTTAAATTTAAAAGCAGCAGCAAACCTTACATGGTTGCTAATGTGACGGAACACCTGATTTTCACATTTAACTAAATGCGAAAATCAGAGAGGTGTTCTGTCACATTAGCAACCATGTAAGGTCAGCAGGTTTGCTGCTGCTTTTAAAATTTAACATTTAAAGAGTCCGTCGGATTTACATATACTGTATTTAGGCATGTAAGCTCCAGTGGGTGTAACAAGATTTCGTCTTTTTTTTTGCTGATCCGAAAAATGATCCGATCCGTGCCTCTGATCCGAGGATCGATCCAATCCACCCCTACTGGTTTTCTATGTGCCCTTCAGGTGCGTTGTTGTGCGCTGTAGAAATCTTTTCCGTAGAACATTTTTCCATCCTGCACTGCAGCACCTACAGCTCGGTTTCTCTGCATCGGTATGAATGAAACGTCATACTGACAATTTCCATATTATTATTTTTTTTTTTTTACAAGCAAGAAGGTACCTCTGGTCAGAACAAAGACTTCTGCATAATAAAACAGCATTTTACCAGCAAAAAGTGTCAACAAGCCCCTAATAAAGACACCTCACCCATCCACAGCAAAGTACCAATGTTTGTAGAGGTGCCCTGTACTACTACTGATGTACTACCAATCTTACCACCACTCCCTCACGACCAGAAAGGAATAGTACTTCTGCATATGGATTACCATGCAACCTCTTCCCATGTGACAGCGCTCAACTCGACTTTAGTGCTGGAAGCATCGCAGAAAGGAGAGGCTGGTAAAGTTTTAAGCTGGCCGTACATTATACAATTTTCTTCTACTACTCCTGTACAACCTCCTTCAGATTTACCTTTAACCATGTATTGCAGGGGCCTGTCTGACTGTATTATACAAATTGAAAGGACTGTTTAGGTCTGTCCTCATATGATATGCTTTTTGGTAACTCTAAGGGCCAGTTTACACCATAGGAATGCAGTCCGGATGCGTTCCAGATGCTTTTCTGCATGTGCATTTTTTGATGCGTTTTTGGTGCGGTTTGACGCAGTCCAGTGCATTTTTCCCCTCTTTTTCTCAACTTTAAATAAGAACATGTGTTCCAGTGCGTTTAGGTGCGTTTTTGATGCTTTTTACAGAGTTCCAGTACAGTCCAGTGCAGGAAAAATGCAGCATGTTCTACATTTTTTCTGGAACTTGAATGCACTAGAACTGTAAGCACTGGAGTGAACTATGCCATTGAAAACCATATAACCTACTTTCTATGCATTTTTGATGCAGAAAAAAAAACCGCACTGGACTGCATGTGGTGTGAACTGGCCCTCAAGGAAAATTGTACAATACGATTGTATAATGTATAGCCAGCTTAATAGGGGTGGGGGGGGGGGGGCCTTTATAAACACAATGGAGATCGTTTTTTAATAAAAATCTGGAGCAGCTGTGCATGACAACAATTATCTCTAGGCTCAGCTTGTTCAGGTAATGCTCCATTCACACTTGTACAAATTTTAATGCGACTTTGGACATGAAAATTGCATGACAAATCACAGCCCGTTATTTTCAATTACACCCATTCAAATTGGACCAACTTTGATCCAGAGGGTGTAAAGTCACATCAAAGTCACACTGGAAATCATGCAAATTTGGAGTAGTGCTAGTGTGAATGGAGCCTTAGCTTTAAATATGAAACAGAGGCTGACCGGTTACCAAGCACAGCTGCTCCAGATTCAGTCTGCTCCAGTCTTAGTAGTTTCCCCTCAATGTCACTCTGTCCTACATGGGCAAGGTGACAACTTTCCTTTTTAGAAGAAGGAAAGACTAATATAACCCACAGCCTAATGGTTGCCTTCCCATTGCTCTTATATTTGCTGAAGTTTGTGGGAAATCTCAATGGGAATTCCTTTTTTTAATCTATTTTCAAGCGACCACAAAGCTTACGCAGGTGTGCCCATCTGTGTAGCCCCAAAAACAGCGCAGAAGAGTAGACCAGTGATGTCATCTCACCGGCATCCATTGCTCTATGGTAATGTGGCCCCTAAAACAGTCAATGCCCACCAGCCACACATAGACACCGGCAGCAGAGCTTTGCAGTCACGTGACTAATTGGAAGAGGATTAAAAAAAAATAAAAATCTCACAAACTTCGTGCAGCAAGCATAAGAGCAACAGGGAGGAAATGTTTAAAGTGATATTAAAAGGCCAAGTTCACCTTTAGAAGCATGTTACACCCATATGTAGGGTGTAACATTGTCCTTTACACCCACCTCTTGCTGCCAGCGCTCCTCGCTTCATGACAGCAGGCAGGGGATCTTCTCCCTACACCCACTGTCACAATTTGTAAATGACATGGCCGTGCAGGGCTCTGCCCACACAGTCATGTCATTCTTTCACAGTTTCCTGTGAATGAATGAACTACAAGTACCATCAGCCGCCACGGCAGATGGCTTGAAGCTCTTAATGAACAGAGGGCACTGGTGAGCACTCTCATAGTTCATTGATTCTTCCTGCAGTTCAGTAACTGTCTGCCCATGCGGGAGGTAGTGGCAAACAGTTGACTGACAGTCTGCAAGGATCCTGGCATTGCACTTCAGAACGGCTGATTGCAGCTGCAATGCTTTAAAGGCTGCAGTTGTAAAAAAAAAAAAAAAAAAAATTTTTAGCTGCAAAAAGATAAGCATTTAATATTTGTTTTATAAAAGGTGAACTTCGCCTTTAAAAGTAGAACTATAGGCATTTCATTTTGGATAGAGCAAGGAAGGGTTATAACCCCTGTCAGATTTTTTTCGCCATCTGTGTCCCATTGCAGAGATTTCCCTTCACTTCCTGTCCCATAGCAAAAGTGAGAGGAAATCCCCACAAACTAATGGCCCGTACACTAGGGCTGGGAAAAAAAATCGATTTTAATCTTGAATCGAGTTTTGAGTTCAAATCGATTCAGATTTGAAGAAAATCGATTTTTTTAGATTTTTTTTTTTTCTTCAAAGTTTCCGTAGCAGGGCTGCAGGGGGCGTATCCGAAATGGCACTGGGCGGCGTTACCCCAATTACATCTACTCGCCGTAGTAATGTAACACTAACTAACCGCAAGCCGCCGTCTGCCTACCTGATCAGCGTGTCATGCAGACAGACGGCGGCCATTGCAGTGTTCAAAAGCCGCGCCTCCCGAGTCCTCGTCGTCTGTGATAGGCGGAACACTCAATTTCACAGCAGGCAGTGTTCAGCCTATCACGGACATCCTCTCATCCTCGTCTGTGTTATGAGGATGAGCGGATGTCTGTGATAGGCGGAACACTGAATGCTGGGAAATTGAGTGTTCCGCCTATCACAGACGAGGAGGCGGCGTGGCTTTTGAATACTGGAATGGCCGCCGGTGTAGCAGTAAAATCCGTATCCCATGAAAATCTGCATCAGGTACGGGCACAGTGATTGAAGCATGGGCACAGTGAGACACGGGCACAGTTCAATTCAACTAAGAGTAACCTCAAGATTTTTGGTTGTTTTATTAGCTAAATAAAATACAGTATTAATAATTTGGATGTTTAACAATCTTTGTTGCACACTGACTTTGCCTTTGAAATTTTGTTTGTTGATGCACTTCAATTAATATAATAAAAAAAAAAAATCGAATCGTAAATCGAGTTTTTTATAAAAAAAAAAAAAAAAAAAAAAAGCAGATTTTTTTGGGGGGAGAAAAAAAAAAAAAATCGCCCAGCCCTACCGTACACACGATCCGAATATCGTACGAAAAAAGTCGTCCGAGGAAGAATCGTATGATAATCGGATCATTAGTACAGAGCTTTCGAGAGCTGATCAAGACAGTTCATCTGATATTTTATCGGGCATAAACGAAAATTTTCCTCGTACGATAACAAATCGTACGATTTTCGTTTAATCAGTACAGTTGTCGTCCGAAAATACAATACAAATACATTACAACACATGACATCACTTCCGATTTTTTTTCTTCTGGCGTAAGAGAATTTTCGTGACAATAATAACCTATTCAATTTTACTTGCGCTTATTAAGCGGATCGTGTACGGGGCATAAGGGAATTCCTTGGGGACTCCCAGGTCAGCAGAACTAGTGTCCCCATTGGAAGATTTCCACCCTATTACTTTTCAGTGTTTTTTTGTTCAGCCCGCTTGAAGAGGAAGTAAACCCTGATGGGTTTTACTTCTTTTGCTACCTGCAAATTAAAAGCATAATGGGCTAGTATGCATCGTATACTAGCCCATTATGTGACACTTATCTGCAAAAGGAAGTCAGTGGTGTCCCGTGCAGGCCGCGTCTGCAAGTCTGATCATTGGAGGAGAGCACACAGAGTTCCCATCATAGCTAGAGAACTGACCACGCTTTGCCCCCCTGCCTAGAGTGGTAAGTTTTTAATAGGAAAGCAGAGAGAATGGCAGAAACACCAGGGATTTCACACAAAGGAATCAATACAAAGAGAACAGAAGACTAATACAAGTACATGGCACAGCAGGCACATATCAGGAATATGAAATGTTGGGGTAACGAACGCTTTGACATGATCAATGTGAAAACTGTGCAGCAATCAAAGCCAAAGTTGTACCCAAGTCAGATGACTGTGGAGTGGCACGAGTGTGAATGGAGCCGAAGCGTTTAAGCCGGCCATACACGGTTCGAATTTCGAAAAAAAAAATTGTTCGAAAATTATTTGAAACTATTTTCTTACGAATTTCGCACCGTTAGTGGGCTGCAGCAACAGGCGATTTTTGTGCGGCAATCAAATTTGAGGAATCGGACATGTTGGAAATTTTTTGAAAAGCGAACGATTTTCTAATCAATGATGGGAGAATCGTGCGAGAAATGCAATAGAAAAAAAAAATGCGCATGTGCAAGAAAAGAATATTCCCGGAGAGAAAAGAATATTCCCGGCCGAATTTTGAAATCAATGGTGGCATCATCGGATTACAAAAAAAACAAACTTTCTGATTTTGAAAAGAAAATTTGTTCGAAATTCGACCGTGTATGCCCTGCTTTAGAGATCGGGGAAGAACATGTACCGGGGAGGTTTTTTTTACTACAAGCCCGTGTTCACACTGCCGCAGCTTCAGAGTCACGCACCTTTGAATACGACATCCCTGTGTGACTTCATCACGACTTACATACAACTTCAACAGAAGTCAACGCAAGTCACGTTGAAGTTGATCCAAAAGTAGAGCAGGAACCTTTTTCTGAGTCGTACCGATCAGAACGGATCCATTACTGTTAATTGGGCACGACTTGTCACGTGACTTCGAACTCTGAGATCGCAGCAGTGTGAACCGATGCAGAGAATGCATTGAGGTGAAAAACATTAAGACTTTAGAAGTACGTTACAATGTGGATTATTTTATATCCTTCTGTGGTCACACCAGCAATCAGACACTGAGATGGGTGGCGAAGAGCATTAGGAGATGATCATGCATTGTAAGTGTGCCAACAGGGAGTGCGCAGACAGGAGGAGAGAGCAGAGCGCTCTCATTGCTCAATCAACAGGTATGAAGGTGACACCGCTCGATTCTATCGAACTGGTGTCACCCTCCCATGCGTCTGTCTAGAAGACGTGACCTGATCACAAAGTAGCCTGGATAGAATGAGAAATCCTGAGGGGCAGAGAAGATGGATGAGGGTGGACTTTACCCTTGTATCTGGATAAAGTGGCAGGAATCAGGATTTCTCAGTGTGGAAAGGTGAAGGTCAGTGGGGGGGTCTCCACAGTGACAGGAGGGGGTTCCCTGGCCATGACCCCTCCAATGTCCTCCATACAGACACAGGTCACCTTCTCCCCGCCATACAGAAAACAATGACAGGACCCAGTATAGGGGAAGTCTATGGAGTTTACACACTCCCCTGTGTCATTCATTGTCTGGGGCACCTCCATTTACAGGGAGCCGGCTGCGGCCTAGTACACCTCACCCCCTCAGCGAGGACACCCCGCCCGGGACTACACGCTGGAGTCCTCCTCGCTGTGCTCTCCCCCGCCTCCCTTCTTCCTGTCCCAAGGAATGTGGCGCTGGCCGCCTTCTCACCATTGTGGCTGGAAGATGAGGACGCTGCTCCGGGACAACATGGTGACTACAGGCAAGGTCAGTCAGCGCAGGGCGCGCATGCGTAGCTCGGGGACTGGAAGAGAGGACAGAGGGCGGAGACTACACGGGAACTGTCTGTCAGCGGCACTTCCTGTAAAATGGCGGTGTTTCATCAGATTAGGTGACCCGTCAGAAAGTGTAACGGACTTGACGTTTCGTCGCCGCCATCTTTTTACACCCTGCACTCGTCCATAGTAAGGATACACTGAGAAGGGGGTAAGCGGACATCTTGTTACACCCACCGGAGTTTTGCCTTTTACACGTTTTTTTAACAGTAAACTGAGTTTATATAGTGAAATAGGGTACTTATAACTCCATGTGAATGTTTACACGTTGAATTTTAAAAGCAGCGAACTTCTGTCAGATTGACAAACCTGTAAGATCAGCAGGCTTGCCACAGCTTTTACAATTCAACATGTAAACAGTAAGACAGAGTTGTAAGTACTGTATTTCAGTATATAAACTCACTTTACTGTTAAAACAAGTGTAAAACTCCGGTGGGTGTAAAAAGATGTCCGCTTACTCCTCAGTGTATCTTTACTATGGACAAGTGCAGGGTGTAGCAAGATGGCGGCGACGAAACATATCTTCTGTTACACTTTCAACGGGTCGCTATATCTGACGAAACATCGCCATGTTTGGTGTGGGCATATAGAGATTATGTTGTAACAGCTAGCAGGAAATCAAGTGCTCAATTCCTGAACAGCCTCTGGATTAACCACTTGCCCTCCGGAAAATTTTACCCCATGACCAGGCCATTTTTTGCTATTCGGCGCTGCACTACTTGAACTGACAATTGCGCAGTCATGCTACACTGTAACCAAACACAATTTATATCATTTATTTTATCACACAAATAGAGCTTTCTTTTGGTGGTATTTGATCACCACTGCATTTTTTATTTTTTGCGATATAAATTAAGAAAGACCACCAATTTGGAAAAAAAAAACATCTAAATTTTACTTTCTGCTATAAAAGATATCCAATAAAAAAATGTAAAAAATCAAATTTTTTCATAAATGTTGGCCAAAATGTATTCTGCTACATGTCTTTGGTTTAACCACTTCATCCCCGGAAGATTTGGCTGCCCAATGACCGGGCCATTTTTTGCCATACAGCGCTGCGTCGATTTAACTGACAATTGCGCGGTCGTGCGGCGCTGTACCCAAACAAAATTGACGTCCTTTTTTCCCCACAAATAGAGCTTTCTTTTGGTGGTATTCGATCATCTCTGCGGTTTTTATTTTTTGCGCTATAAACCAAAAAAATACTGACATTTTTGAAAAAAAAACACAATATTTTGTACTTTTTGCTATAATAAATATCCAGATTTTTTATTTATTTTTAAAAGGAAATTTTTCCCTCAGTTTAGGCTAATATGTTTTCTTATACATATTTTTGGTAATAAAAAACACAATAAGTGATATTGATTGGTTTGCGCAAAAGTTAAAGCGTCTACAAAATAGGGAATAGATTTATGGCATTTTTATTATTTCTTTTTTTACTAGTAATGGCGGTGGTCAGCGATTTTTATCAGGACTGCAACATTATGGCGGACACATCGGATACTTTTGACACACTTTTGGGACCATTGGCATTTATACAGCGATCAGTGCTATAAAAATGCACTGATTACTGTGTAAATGTCACTGGCAGGGAAGGGGGTTAACAATAGGGGGCAATCAAGGGGTTAACTGTGTTCCCTAGGGAGTGATTCTAACTGTGGGGGATGGGACTGCCTGGGTGAGGAGACCGATCGTTGTTCATACTTAGTATGAGCAACAGATCGCTCTCCTCACCCCTGACAGCTCGGAGATTTGTCTGTTTACATTACTGTTCTGTCTCTGTGTGGCGCGATCGCGGGTGCCCGGTGGTCATCGCGACCGCCCGGCACGCGCATAGGCTCCGGCTTAGCGCTACGGGCGCGCCCCCTAGTGGTCAAAAGGCGAACCCACGTACAGCTACATCGGTTCGCCCAGGGGAGCCAACTTGCCGCAGTAAAACTGCGGCGGCGTGTCGGGAAGGGGTTAAAAAAATTCCTATAAGTGTATTCATACCTCCCAACTTTTTGAGATGAGAACGTTGGACACATATTAGCAAAAGTATGTAGACATAGGACACACCCCCTGCTACGCCTCCTGAAAAATGGAAAATTGTATACTCACCTTTCCGTAATTTTCCTTTCCTGTCGCATCTCCATGGCAGCATACAACTTTGGGTTGTGGCTCCGCCCCCACAACCTGATAGGACCGTTTAGCTATTAAGCCCAGAGAGGGCCCCGGCCCAGGTATTCTCAGTATATATATACCTCACCTCAGACGGGTAGGCATCTGTATGCTGCCATGAAGATGCGACAGGAAAGGAAAATTACGGAAAGGTGAGTATACAATTTTCCATTTTCCTGTCGCATCATCGCAGCATACACCTTTGGGTGAATAACTCGCAAACTGGGTGGGTCTGAGCATAAAGACAATTTTTTATTTACATGGAAGTAGTTTCCGAGGACACTCTGCAGTAGGCCGCGCATGAGCCGTAGCGTCGTGAGCAAGCCGGCGCCATCTTGGAAGCTGGAAAACATAGGATCACCATTGTGAACCTGTAGGAGACCTCCCCGCCTGTCTGCGCATGCACGGAAGTGACTGGACGCTCAGCACCATACTGCTGTGGGACTACAGGGCGCAGAAAGCCAGTTTTTGTGAAAAAAATACACAGGAGAGCTGGAGGCCGCTATAGAGACCTGATTAAGGTCTGTGAGGAGCTGCATATATCCCTGCTGGAGGACTACAAGGCTCAGGAAGAGATAGGTGCACAGAAGAGCTGGAGGTCGCTGCAGGATAAACCTATTTAAGGTTTGTGTAATGCTGGCAACATACCCCTGAGACTATCAGAGTGGGGTTCCTTCCATAGAGCTCATTTAGAGGCTGTACAGGATAGGACTTCCACCCAGGAGAGGCTAGAACCTGGCTGGGGCAAAAGCGGTAAGGGGGGTCTTCATCTTTGATGTCCTTGTCAGGTCAGGTGAGGGAAAAAAAGGAGAATACCTGGGCGGGGGCCCTCTCTGGGCTTAATAGCTAAACGGTCCTATCAGGTTGTGGGGGCGGAGCCACAAACCAAAGGTGTATGCTGTCATGATGCGACAGGAAAGTGAATTATACAAAAAAAATTATTAGTTAAAGGATATCTAAAACTTTGTGTTTTTTTTTTTTTTTTTAAAACAAACATGTCATACTTGCCTCCTCTGTGCAGTTGGTTTTGCACAGAGTGGCCCCGATCCTTCTCTTCTGGGGTCCCTCAGTGGCGCTCCTGGCTCCTCCTCTTCTCGAGTGCCCCGTTGGAGAGCCGCTCTCCCTTGGGGCACTCGTGCGTATGCGCTCCCGTGTCCTGCTGCTGCGTCTATTGACACAGACAGCAGAACTTTGGCCCCACCCTCGGCTCCCACGTCATTGAATTTGATTGACAGCAGCGGGAACCAATCTATCCAATCAGGCCCAGAGACACCGGCTGGAGGTGGTGTGCTCTTCCCTGTTGCTGGAAAGATCGGGTTCAGGTAAGTAAAAGGGGGGCTCAAGGGGGCTGCTGCATCACAGGCGGTTTTTCACCTTAATGCATTAGGATGAAAAACCTTGAGGGTTTAAAACCCCATTAAACCCACAAGTGCTCTTTTTTTTACCACTATTATTCCTTTATATTGGCTTCTGGCATTTAAAAATGCAGCAATTTAGAAATTGGATAAAAGGTTTAGCACTGGGAAACACTTTTTGGAAGATAAAAAATAGATTTTATATACAACTATATAGATCAGACCACAATGAGGGACAAATGAGGAGGAAAGAGGGACTTTGTTCCAAATCAGGGACAGTCCCTCGATATCAGTGACAGTTGGGAGCTATGGTGTAATTTGATTGGTTTGTGTAATGCTGCGTACAGACGATCGGACATTCCAACAACAAAACGGTGGATTTTTTCCCCACGGATGTTGGCTCAAACTTGTCTTGCATACACACGGTCACACAAATGTTGTCGGAAATTGCGAACGTCAAGAATGCGGTGACAAACAACACGTACGACGAGCCAAGAAAAATTAAGTTCAATAGCCAGTGCGGCTCTTCTGCTTGATTCCGAGCATGCGTGGAATTTTGTGCATCGGAATTGTGTACACACGCTCTGACTTTCCGACAACATTTGTCGGAAAAATTGAGAACCAGCTCTCAAACATTTGTTGTCGGAAATTCCGTCAGCAAATGTCCGATGGAGACTACACACGGTCGGATTTTTCGACAACAAGCTCACATCGAACATTTGTTGTCGTAAATTCCGACCGTGTGTATGCGGCATAACAGTTATAGCGTCTACAAACTTCAGGATATATACTGGAATCTTTATTTATTTAATTTTTATACTACTAATGATGGATATCAGCGACTTACAGTATAACAGGACTGCAATAGTGCAGCAGACTAACTGACACTGGGGGAACTGACTAACTGCCACTGACATCACCAGCAATATTAACCACTTGCTGATCAGGCTAGGGTTGCCATCTGTCCGGGATTCACCTGGAGAGTTTGGGTTTGGAATCATGCGTCCGGGTTTCAGACTGCCTGAAACCCGGACACATTATTCAGACTGGACTATGGCTTCCCAGCAGGGTTGCTGGCTGCAGTTGGCTAAGCTGAGGGTGTCTGTTACACTCTCTTTCACACTGACCAAAGCCAGCACTAACACCCCCCCCCCCAACACACACAGATGGGAGAGGAGAGGGCTTGTTCTGCACCTCTTTCTCCCACCCCAACCCCTCTGTGTCTGCCCACATGCCAATCCCTGGTGCTGTGCCTCAGAAAAGGATAGTGGGGGCCGGAAACTGGAAGTCTAGCAGCCTCAGATACATCTGAAATGAGAGGTGCTGACTGCCTATGACTGAAGTCTCCCCCTTCTCTCTCCTGCTTCTGAGTGAGTACACTAAGGTAAATCAGGGTTCTCAGAGCACTCCTGACATCAGAGTTCACAGTTTTCCCCCTTACATCAGAGTCCTTTCTGTACATCAGAGTTCTCAGTGTTCCCCCTGTGGAGATGTGACCCCATGTCACAGGTGCATATGAGCAGTATATCCCTGATTTTGGTTGGCTTGCTAATTGCACACCTGTGCGCTGGCTTCATAATCAACCCAGCAATAAAGTCCCCAGAGTTCTCCCTTACATCAGAGTCTGCAGAGTCCCCCCTTACAGTGAAAGGGAACTTTGCGAGTTCAGATGTAAAAGAGGAACTCTGTAGATTCAGATGTAAAAGGGAAACTCTGTGGACTCTGATATAAAGGGGGACTCTTGTTCTTAATGTCATATGATTCGAAATGTTATTTAAAGGGGTTGTAAAGGTACAAGTTTTTTCACCTTAATGCATTCTATGCATTAAGGTGAAAAAACATCTGAGGATTAGCGGCCCCCCGAGCCCCCGTTTACTTACCTGACCCCTCGAAAGTCCCGCGCCGTGAACGCTCTGGCTTCTTGGCTGGGCTTCTCGGCTCATTCATTGGTTGATTGAAAGCAGCGCAGCCATTGGCTCGCGCTGCTGTCAATCACATCCAATGATGCGGCGCGCCGAGGGTCGGGGCCGAGTGATACAGTGAGCGGCTATAGCCGCCGGTTGTATCACGGGAGTGCGCCCGCAAGAACTCACCACCATGCGAGCTCGCTTGCATGAAGGTGGTGAATTCTTGTGGGGAGGAGCAGAGACAGCCGCCGAGGGACCCCAGAAGACCAGGATCGGGGCCACTCTGTACAAAACAAGCTGCACAGTGGAGGTCAGTATAACATGTTTGTTATTTAAAAAAAAAAAAAAAAATTGGCTTTAGTGTTCCTTTAATAGCAAAATATATGTATAGTTTATAATATAAAAAATAAAAGATTATTGTGCGCCGATAAAGTGTTCGGGTTTGATTTGAAGAAAATGTGGCAACCCTAGACCAGGCCTTTTTCTGACATTTGTTGTTTACAGGTTTAAATCAGTATTTTTTGCTAGACAATTACTTAGAACCCCCAAACATTATATGTATTTTTAGCAGAGACTCTAGAAGATAAAATGGCGGTCATTAAAATCTTATATGTCACACGGTTTTTGTGCAGCGTTTTTTCAAACAAAATTTTTGGGGAAAAAATACACTTTAACCACTTCCCGCCCAGCCGTCATGTTGCTATAGGCCGGGCGGGAAGTTGTTAAAGTGTATATTTTCCCCAAAAAGTTGCGTTATCCTGACTGGGCGTCTATTGATGTCCTGCAGGATAACAGGCCGCCGCACGCCCGTGGGGGCGCGCATCGCGCCGATCGGTGGTGCGGTGTGTCAGTCTGACGGAGGCTCTTTACCACGTGATCAGCCGTGTCCAATCACGGCTGATCACGATGTAAACAGAAAGAGCCGTTGATCGGCTCTTCCTCACTTGCGTCTGACAGACGCAGGGAGAGGAGAGCCGATCGGCGGCTCTCCTGACAGTTGGGGTTCACGCTGATTGTTCATCAGCGCAGCCCCCCCCCTCGGATGCCCACACTGGACCACCAGGGAAGCCGCCAGGACCACCAGGAAAGCCTTCAACATGTGGATGGCCAGGTACATCCCCCATGGCCATCCACATGTTCCAAAACATGCCAAATATGTGCCAATCAGTGCCCACAAATGGGCACTGACTGGCACCATAATAGTACAGTAAAAAAACAGTGATGCCCAGCAATGCCACCCACCAGTAATCGGTGCCACTCATCAGTGTACCTCAGTGCCACTTATCAGTGCCCATCAGTGCCCACCTATCAGTGCCCATATGTACCCATCAGTGCCACCCATAAGTACCCATCAGTGCCGCCTATGAGTGCCCATCAGTGCTGCCTATGAGTGCCGCATACCAGTGCCGCCTATCGGTGCCCATCATCAGTGCTTATCAGTGCCACATCATCAGTGCCACCTCATTTGTGCCACCTTATCAGTACCCATCAGTGCTGCCTTATCAGTGCCAGTCAGTGCAGCCATATCAGTGCCCGTCATTGAAGAAGAAAACGTATGTATTTACTAAAAAAAATTAACAGAAACAAATAAAAACGTTTTTTTTTATTTTTTTTTATTTTCGGTCTTTTTTTATTCGTTGCGCAAAAAATAAAAATCGCAGAGGTGATCAAATACCACCAAAATAAATCTCTATTTGTGGGAACAAAATGATAAAAAATTTGTTTGGGTACAGTGTTGCATGACCGCGCAATTGTCATTCAAATTGCGACAGCGCTGAAAGCTGAAAATTGGCTTGGGCAGGAAGGTGCGTAAGTGCCTGGTATTGAAGTGGTAAATGAAGAAAAAAAAAAAACATATTATATACCCCAAATTTTTTGTGTAATATGAAAGATAATGTTACGCCGAGTAAATAGATATCTAACATGTCATGCTTTAAAATTGCATGCACTCGTGGAATGGCGCAAAACTAAGGTGCTTAAAAATCTCTATAGGTGACGCTTTAAAAATGTCAACAATGTTACCAATTTAGAGTTACAGAGGAGTTCTAGTTCTAGAATTATTGCTCTCGCTCAGACGTTTGCAGCAATACTTTACATGTGTGGTGCAAACACTGTTTACATATGTGGGTGTGACCCACGTATGCGTTCACTACTGCATACGGGGGTGGGGGGCAATTTAAAAAAAAATAATTTATTTTTACTTTTTTTTTTTTACATTTATTTATTCATTTACTACTTCTAGCAGCACACACTAGGGTGCTACATATACCAGTGACCATTGTTATCAAGACAGAAAGTGAGGAAAAATCCAAAATGTTAGATTTGTCAAACAAGAGGCAAGGGGCAGGGCCATCTTAATGTAAGGACACTCCTGGGCACTGCCCAGGGGCCCCAGGTACATGGGGGCCCCACAATAATTTTGCATTACATCATACTTACCAGCTGTCCCAGATTTGCTGGGACAGTCATGCCTTTTACTAAACTGTCCCGATATGGTTGTGTTCCGGGAAGCGTCCCAGAACCTATACTGTGCCCTCCTGATCCCAGTATTTTGCCCTCCTGTCCCCCCCTGTACTGTGCCCTTCTGCATTCCCCCCTGTACTGTGCCCTTTGTGTTGACTAGTCTTTGATTTATGGAATGCTTTCCTTTTGTAAAATCGATTTTTATTGAAAGTACTAATGAATATATGTTTAATTCTATCAACTATTTATACTTTATTTTTTGAAAGTAGGTGTGCAAATTGGAGCAAGCTGATAGGGGCCCCAGTGCATTACTTTGCCCAGGGGCCCATGATGCTATTAAGACGGCCCTGGCAAGGGGAAATCATCCAATGGGGATACTTGTTCAAAGAAGGTCTAACAAAGGAAGTCCCCTCACTTTGTCCGAAATCTTCTTACGCCTTGTGTTTCTGAGACAGGAAGTGAAGGGATATTTCCCCAATGGTACACAAACAGCAAAAAATAACCTGGCAGAGTTTTAAACCTTTTTTTTTGGTCATACATATATGTACACTTTAAAGTCAGATCAAGCACCTCCAGGCACCACCACCCACCCCTTGTTATTCGGCTGTCATTCATTCAAGGATTTCACGAAGCAGTAGAAGCTCCTGCATTTGTGAGTTCAACCACAATGTGTCTATAGCTCAGCCCTGTTATTTTAGGAACATTTTAGACAGGTCATGTTTAACGTAAGCATTAGCCTGGGGTTACACCGACTGTCATTTTTTTACAGTTATGCTCCATACTGTATGTGTACACAAAGTATATGTTTATTGCTGTATTGTACATATGTATGCAATGAACATGTTGGTGGCAGAGTAAAATGGAAAATTGTTATCAATACTTACTGTAATTTTCCTTTCCTGGCCTGTCCTCACGTCAGCACACTATGGGTTAACCCCTTCCTCCGGTCTCCCAGTACCACCTTCTTTTAGCTGATAAATAGGGGGCCCCTCCTCCCTTGCCCTTGTTCCACTTAACTGGAGGACGACAGGCTTATCGGGAGGGAAAAGAGCTGTGCTGACGTGAGGACAGGCCAGGAAAGGAAAATTACAGTAAGTATTGATAACAATTTTCCATTTTCCTGGCCAGCCTCACGTCAGCACACTATGGGATTTAATTTAGCCAATTTAGGGTGGGGAAAAGATAAGACTCGAACAACAACTGAAAATGCTGCTATAGTGAATATTTTATTTTGTTTGCAGAGGTGTGGACACCACTGCGTTTCCAAAATTTGATGCGTTGGCCGCTGTGACATCTAAACTGTAGTGTTTAGCGAAGGTTTCGCAGGAGCTCCAACTAGCGGTCCTGCATATGTCTTCAATCGGTATCTTAGCCGAAGCTGCCCATGAGGCTGCCACCCCTCTGGTAGAATGAGCTCTAAGAACTTGTGGAGGCGTCAGCCCCTGTTTCTCATACGTGAGGCTTATCACCTTGGTGATCCAAGTCGCTATGATTCTTGCGGATGCCGCTTGTCCTTTCCTAGGCCCGGATGGCAGGACGAAAAGGGTATTAGTTTTGCGTACCTGTAGAGAGCGGTGTAGGTAAATTGAGAACAAGTTGACCATGTCCAGTGGTCTGAGATCTAGCTCTTCCGCTTGTTTTGGTGGCTGTGTGAAGCTTGGTAGGAGATGCCTCCCAATTCACATGGAATTTGGAAACCACTTTAGGTGTTACGGCCGGTGAGGGCCTTAGGATCACTTTGTCCTGGAGAATGATGCAATATGGATTCTTGCAGGACAGAGCTGCTAGTTCTGAAACCCTTCTTGCCGACGTTATGGCTGTAAGGAAGATCAGCTTGACTGTCAAGAACCAAAGCGGGCATGTCTCTGCAGGGATAAATGGATGTAGGAGCAGGGCTTTTAGTACCGTGCCCAGATCCCATGCTGGGAACAGGGGTCTCCTTGGTGGTTTCAATTTTATGACTGCTCTGAGGAACTGTCTTATTAGAGGCTCACCTGCCCACTTGTGACCTGTGAAGCACGCCAATGCTGACACTTGAACCTTTATGGTGTTATAGGCTAAGCCCGCTTTTAGAGCTGACTGTAAGAAGTCCAACACTTGCGCAATGCTTGGGGATAACGGAGAAAACTTCTGTTGCAGGGCAAATGCCGTAAATTTCTTCCAAATTCTGTTATAAGTGACATTGGTTGTGGCTTTTCTAGATTTTAGTAGCGTCAAAATTACTTCCTCCGAGATGCCTTGTGACTGTAGTCTGGCCGATTCAACAACCAAGCCATCAGCTGTAACCTGCCCGGGTTGGGATGACACCATTGGCCCTGCTGTAGAAGGTCTCTCTTCAGTGGCAGCTGTATTGGGGGACTGCCGCCATCTGTAGGAGCAGAGGGAACCATGGTCTCCGTGGCCAGAAGGGCAGGATTACAATTGCATGGACGTTCTCCCTCGCAATCTTCAGTAGGGTTTTCATTACCAGAGGTAACGGTGGAAAAAGGTAGACAAAGGGAAAATCCCACGGAATTGAGAAGGCGTCTTGGGCTACTGCCTCGTCGCAGCGAAACCTTGACACGAACCGGGGTGTCTTCGCATTCCATGGAGTCGCCATTAGGTCTACCGAGGGTGTCCCCCACTTGTGGAAGATTGTCTCTAGGATGTCCCTGTTGAGTGTCCATTCGTTCTTGTTGGGGAAATCCCGGCTCAGACGGTCTGCTATGTGATTCTGACTGCCCGGAATGTAGGCTGCCTTTAGGGCTTCCACATGCGCTTCTGCCCAAACGAATATGTTGGTTGCCACCTGCAACAGCGGCAAGCTCTTGGTTCCACCCTGTTTGGCTATATAAGCCACCGCCGTTCGGTTGTCCAACATCAGTTTGACTCGAGCCCCGTGGACTAGATTCTCGAAGGCCCGCAGGGCCAGGTATGCTGCCTGTAATTCCAAGAGGTTGGAGTGTCTGGTTTCCATCCTGCTCCATTCGCCTTGAACCTGCCTGCCGAGGCAGTGAGCGCCCCAGCCCCGGAGACTGGCATCCGAGGTTATCCGAATCCAGTCTCCGGGGCTGAGGGGCATGCCCTGCGACAGGTTTTCTGGTGCTATCCACCACGCCAGGCCTTGGCGGATCCGTCTTGGTATGAAGATCTTCTGGTGCAATGATACGCCATCCCACTGGTTCAGGAAGGATGTCTGGAATGCTCTTGTATGGAATCTTGCCCAGGGGATAGCTGGGATCGCTGCGGTGAACATTCCCAGAAGTGTCATGCAATCCCTTGCTGACAGTGATGAGGACTCCATCACGCTGTTTACGCAGGCTACTAACTCGACTTTCTTGCGTCCTGGTAGCGAGACAAGCCCTTTTCTTGTGTTGAAAACAAGTCCCAGGTATTCCATCTCTTGAGAGGGGATCAGCTGGCTCTTCTGCTTGTTGACAATCCAGCCGAATTCTGATATAGTCTTCAGTACTAGCTCGCGCTGTGTCGCTAACTCTTCGCTTGTACGAGCCACTACTAAGATGTCGTCTAGGTAGTGGAAGATCTTTATGCCTCTTAATTGAATGACGGCGATGACAGCTAGCAAGATCTTGGAGAAGACCCGAGGCGCTGTGCTGATCCCGAAGGGTAGACACCTGAACTGGAAATGGTCTTCCCCTACCATGAATCTTAGGTATTTTTGGTGCTTCTCATTGATTGGGACATGCAGGTACGCATCTGCTAAATCGACTGATATTAACCAGTCTCCTGGTTGCAGAACTGATATAATCGTAAATATTGATTCCATCTTGAATGTTTTGGGGACAATATAGTGGTTCAAGGATCTTAGGTCCAAAACCGGTCTTAGATCTCCTGATGCTTTGGGTACCAGAAAAATTGGTGAATAAACTCCCGTTTTCCGCTGTTTTAGAGGTACCGGTGTGATTGCATTTTTTTGAAGTAATTCGGTTATATATTCTAGTAAGCACTTCCGTTTTTTCTGGTCTTGTGGCCATTCTGTCTGGGCCACTATGTTGGGTGGTTTTTGTCGAAAAATTATTTTGTATCCTTGCTTGACCGTCTTCTGGACCCATTGGTCCTTGACCGTCTCCGCCCATACTCTCCAGAAGGATGCCCATCTGGCACCCACCTGGGGAGGATGGGCGGCTGACCCGTCAAAAAGACTTCTCCGATTTCTTAGCGGTCTGCGCGGCCTTGGTCTTTACGTTTCGTAGAAAAGAGTTCTGGGAGCTCTTCCAATAGGGCCTTGTGTATTCTCGCCCCGGTCTGTATGATCTGGCATCCTGCGCCCTTCTGTAGTCTGATTGGCCTGACCGGGTGGCCTGCTGTCTTCTTTTAGGTCTTTGTGGTATCAGGCCCGACTTCCCTCCTGTAGCTCGTTTAATAGCTTCTTCTAAGGTGCCACCAAACAACGTTTTGCCATTAAATGGAATATTACAGAGACCCAGTTTTGAGGTACTGTCTGCTACCCAATGACGCAGCCATAGGGCCCTTTTTGCGGTCACTGCAAAAGCCATGATCCTAGCGAGAAGTTTTACTAGGTCCATAGAGGCTTCTGCCAGGAAGTCGGCTGAGAGATCCAATTCCTCCATTGCCGAAATGATTCTGTCCATTTCCACGTTAGACCTTAGAGCTGTCTGGACATTTGTGGTCCAAACCTTCAAGGCTCTGGAGACTGAGGTTAAGGCTATGGCAGGGCGGCAAGCCGCACCAGCAGATGAATAAACCTTCTTTAGGTCTGTATCCGCACGTCTGTCCATCGGGTCTCTGAAAGTTGTAGAATCCTGCAATGGCAGGGCCACTTGTCTAGCCAAGCGCTGTAAGGCCGCGTCTATGCCTAGTGGGGATTCCCAAAGGGCAGCTTCTGGAGTCTTAAATGGGTATAGCCTTGCAAAACGATTCTGTACATTTAACCTCTTTTCTGGCTTTTCCCATTCCTCCTCGAACCACTCTCGGATCTCTGGCAAGAGCGGAAAGGTCTCCCCTTGGTTCTTCCGGCTAGGAAAAAAACCTTTTAATTTTTTCAGGTGGCTGGGCATCCTGTTCCCAGTCTATGGCCTCTTTTACGGCCGCAACGTAAGGCTCTATGCATTGAAAGTCAAATAAGTACTCAGAGGGTTCCTCTGAGTCCGAGGAATCTCGTGACGACACCTCTAGCACTGGAGACGAATCTCGCCTTTGCTCCGCTGTGCTCCTGATTCTAGCTTTAGTCCCCGGAGCCCTGAAGCCTGAGGCTGACTGTATACTTTCTGTCACTGCCTCGTGAATATAGTCTTTTATTCTGCGTGCCTCCGCTTCTTTGTCTGTGGCTACCTCTTTGATGCAGTCTGCGCATAAGAGTTTCCCAGGAGCGGATGGCGCTGAACATGCCCAGCAAAACCCCTCATTAGGGTGGCCTCCGGTCATATTTGGCTCTGCTACTGTAGCAGTTTGAGTAGTTTTGCGACCTGGGCTGGATTGGGATTTGTGCATTGTCCGAGACCCAGACGCTTGCGGAGATTTAGAACGGTGGCGGGTCTTTTTCTTCCGCACTTGTCTTGTATTAAGGCTTCTGCTCCTAAAAGACAAAACACCTCTTTAGTTTTGGTGTTGCACTCTTTTATATTGTGGCCCCCGTAGACCCCTCCTACCTTTCTGGTGATCTTCGTGCATTATGGGGCTGTGGTGAGCTCATGCTATATAAAAGACAGGATATAGCCAATAAGCAACAGGAAAATTCTCACTCTCATATATATATAATAGTTATCTCTTTCAAATAAATGCTCTTTACCTTGCATTTAGTCCAAATTCTCTAGGGGTGGCAGCAGTATATTTGAGAAACACTGAGTGCTGTTAGGTAAAATAAAGTTCATGTCACTTTAACAAAACAGGCAGTGCATAATGCTGACACAATCTCTCCACTCCCCCTCACTGAAGGAGACTCACCAGGATGTCTCTCTCAAGTACTGAGGCATACAGCAATGATTTTCCTGGCTTACAGGGCTTTTCTAGCCACGCTAGTTCACGCCCCCAGCGCCGCCCCCCTCCGTGACGTCATCGCAATTCCACAGAAAGCACGGAGGGGGGCGGCCGGCACGCTCCTAAGGAGCCCAGCAGCATGGAGCATGAGAGGAGACAGCATCACCACAGCCCTGTATGTAAGCTCCTATAGCTCAATATGCCCGCATAGCTCATGCACCTCGAGCGTCCAGTGTTCTAAAAGGATGCTACCTTTAGTATTCTGGACCTTCCAGTCCCAGGAGAGGCTTGAACCTGGGTGGGTGGGTTCGGCAGGGGGGTTTGTTCTGTGTTGTTTTCTTGTTTTTCGTGGTGGTCTGGTCGTCCGACCAAAAAAAAGGAACAAGGGCAAGGGAGGAGGGGCCCCCTATTTATCAGCTAAAAGAAGGTGGTACTGGGAGACCGGAGGAAGGGGTTAACCCATAGTGTGCTGACGTGAGGCTGGCCAGGAAATGTACTTTTACTGTACTAGACAGCCATGGTAGCATTTGCCGGGGCCACCGGGCCACATGTCCCAGACATCTCAAGTCTCCTGCGAGGTGCGGGAGACTCCCGCATTTCTGCGGCGGCTCCCGCACACCCGCAAGCACCTCCCGATCTCCTGGGAATGATCGGTGCAGCAGAAAACAGCTGTGAACACTGATAGATTTTTATCTGCCAGCCACTTCTCCTTCTCTCCCTCCCGCGGCTGTCAGCTAAAAAGCTATACAGGAAGATCGGTGTTCACAGCTGTTTTCTGCTGCACCTATCATTCCCTTCTGTGTGCTCCTCCCCCGGCCCCTCCGTGTCCTTCTCCGCCCCCCCCATTCTCCCTCGGCCCCCTCCGTGTCCTTCTCCGCCCCTCCCGTTCTCCCCCAGCCCCCTCCGTGTCCTTCTCCGCCCCCCCCCCATTCTCCCCCGGCCCACTCCGTGTCCTTCTCCGCCCCCCCGTTCTCCCCCAGCCCCCTCCGTGTCCTTCTCCGCCCCCCCCCCTGTTCTCCCCGGCTACGTCTTCTCTTCTGCCGCCCCTGTCCCCCTCCTCCGCCCCCCCTTGTCCCCCGCAGCTGGCTCCTCTCCTCTCCTGTCTGGACTTGGACACAGTGAGCGAGATCGCTCCTCTGTCCTGTGATAACTGAGCAGAGTAAACGGTGTCTACTCTGCTCAGTTTATGAATGAACAGGAGCCTCTGTCTCCTGTTCATTCATCTTTAGTGCTGAGAAAGGGACTGGGGAATCTGTGTCCTCAGTCCCTTTCCATGTCTCAAGGAGGAGATGTCAGGGGATCTGTTTAAACCCCTGATATCTCACCAAAGCCCCCAAAAAAATATAAAACAATTATTGTAAAAAAAAAAAAAAGTGTAAAAAAATTTAATAAACTACCGACACCACTCTCCCTGACTACCAACACTGTCCACTGCTCCAACCCCCTCCCACCAAAAAGCATTGTCATTTTTTTTTTTAAGGCAAGTAGAATAAAAAAAAAATCAATTATAAAAATTTAAAAAAACGACTAAAATATTTTGTCGCGAAGGGGGGGGGGAGGTTTGCGGGCGCGAAGCGCCACCTCCCTGAAATGAGTTTGCCACCTCTCTGAAATGAGTTTGCCACCTCCCTGAAATAAGTTTTTGCAGGTTGGGATGTCTGCATGTCCTAACAAGAGCTGACTAATGCAGGGGTCCCCAACCATTATGAGTAAAAAATGTGTTTGTATTTCATCAATAAATGGTGTTTAATGGTAATGTGCTAGGCTGGTGCGCCCTTTGTTTTGTTCTTTCAGCATTTAGTGTATTTAGACAACCCCAGTCCTAAGAGGGCAGCAAGGCTTGGTGTTCATTTAAGGATTGAAAGCGAATCAGGAACAGCGAAAGTCATCTGCTATCTGAGCGCCGAAGGTTGTTTTTACTGTTTACTGGAAGTGGGAAACTGTCTGGGCAGAAAGTTCTGGTGGCAATGCTCCTGCTGCTCTCAGCCAAGCCTGTAGGAGCGGGGAGAGGGGAGAAGAGGTGCTGCAGATGTGCACAGCGCTGGATGGAGGTCAGGCTTAGGTGAGTATTTAAGGGGAGCTACTATTAAAAGGTTTTTTACCCTAATGTAGAGAATGCATTATGGTAAACAAACCTTTTACCTTAACGACCATTTTATATTATTATGTGTTGTGGCAAACGTCCTAGCTGCAAATCAAACTCTGATGTAAATAGGATTAATAAGATTCTGAATTTATGTTTCAATTGAAAGTAATACACATTCCTCTGCATGTGCTTCTTGCTAAACCTGTTTTGCTTTTATTGATTAAAAGGTGGTACTGGAGATTTGTGTTTCTTGTTTTTCAAGCTTTGCGCAAGGTTTCTATTTTTAAATCTGCAGTTTATTTAAAGCACAGCATAAATTCCTTTTTTTTTAAATTGCTAGCATGTAAGCGCCTATGGCTGAAGAGGCTCTATATTTTTATTTTGACATAAATGCTCTGGTCTTGCCTGCACATGCATAGCACATTGTACAATTTTGGCATGCTGTGGGTGCCCGGATGAAGTAACTCCCTTGAGCATGTACTATATGGGCGTTACATCATCCCTGGCAGGCCAATTAGGATGTCTAAAAAGTATGGACCTAAAAGAAGACCAGAAAAAGATGTCAGCTGTAGTGGCAACAGAGTCACAAGGACATCAAGATTCTGTCCCGGCCAGGAGCATGCATGTCAGCATGGCTCCAGGGGACCCTGCAAGGCAAAGGAGCCACCCTATAGATGGAAATTGCACATCTCAGACTTTGATAGCCAGAATGTGCTGCAAAGACTGCATAAATAGGGGTGTAGGTGGGGTGCAGCGTGGTGCAGAGGCAACAATTCACACAAATTGGTGCAATAGAAACCTGTATTTAAGTAATGCAGCACCGGTTCACTACAAACCCAGGGAGAAAGCAGCCCAACCAGGTACACTCACAGTTTCTGACAATGTAGTGGGTACCAACCAGAATGACAGCGTCTGTTGAGAGCCATCTCGTGCCCAATCAGGAAGATGTCCAGAAGAGTAGCAACCCTCCGCTTTCCCTCCTCGTCAGGAACCTTTCCCTATCACTACTACTGTCTCTAACAAGCAGGGTACCTTTCCCTGTACTACCCACTCGCATAAAGCGTGCCAAACCCAAGGGCCAGGGTCTTTTTTTTCCATAGTTTAGGCCCATATGTATTCTTCTACATATTTTTGGTAAAAAAAAATCACAATAAGCGTATATTGATTGGTTTGCGCAAAAGTTATAGCGTCAACAAAATAGGGGATAGATTTATGGCATTTTAATTATTATATTTTTTTTTTACTAGTAATGGCGGTGATCTGCGATTTTTGTGGCGGCGCGTGCGCATCCACAATGCCGCTTCTTAAAGGGGACGTATATATACTTCCTTCTGCCTGCCCGTGCCATTCTGCAGACGTATATATGTGTGTGCTGGTCGGGAAGCAGTTAAGATGGCTGCTAGAGTCACATGGGCGGCCAGCATCCAATCGAATTACTGCCACAGTTACTCAGGAAACATAGAGGAACCATGTTCCTCATGACTTCCTCTCCCTCTGCACTGTGCGCCACCTGCAGTGGAGATAGCAGATTGCACCTGTCTACAGGAGAACAGGACACAATTAGGCCCCATGCACACTGGACATTTTTGCAGCTGCTTCTAGGGGTATCAAGTGTTTTTTTTTTTTTCCTGCATCTCTCTATGTTAACCTATGTGTTTAAGCTTTAGATACATTTACAAGTGTAAAGCCTCGTACACACAGCCGAGAATCTCGTCGTAAAAAACACGTTGTTTTTTTCGACGAGATCCTTGGACAAGAAACTTGTCCCGGCCGAGTGTACACACGCTCATTTCAAAGAATCCGCGGTTCTTTGAATGGAGCGAACGCGGTGACGTAATTGAATACGACGAGCATGCGCTCGTCACATTCGATGCCAACGCCGCCATCTTTGTACACCCTATCCTATGCCTAGGAAGCTACCGCGCATGCGTCAAAGTCATTTCGAGCATGCGCAGGCTTCCCGGAGGACAGGTAAGTGTACACACACACAATTTTCTCGTCGAGAAACAGGCTGACGAGAATCTCGACGAGAAAATAGAGAGCAGGTTCTCTATTTTCTCGTCGAGATTCTAGTCGGTTTTCTTGACGAGAAACCATACACACGAACAAATTTCTCGGCAAGAAATCTCTGCCAGCAAGTTTCTTGCTGGTTCTTGCCGAGAAACTCGGTCGTGTGTACGAGGCTTCAGGCTTTTTTTTTTGCCAAAACGCTGTTGCCAGGAGGAATGGCTTCTAGAAGGGTTTGCAATATGTCCTGTGTGCATGAAGCCTAAGTAGTTCACACATGGGCGATTTCAAAACGCTTTGCTAAAATGACAAATCACACAACATGAGTTTAAAGATGCCATTAATTTTAATGGCACCTAAAAACTCAGTGCAGTTCTGCCACAATTGTTGCACGATAAATTGCATTGCAATTGCGTCAAACTACCTCGCTTGAAGCTTGTCTCCCAAAAAAGGATCAGGAGCTTCTTTCGGGCAAGAAGCTTCAAGCGATGTGGTTTGCCACGATTGCAGCGCGACAATCGTGGTACAACCGCACCGCGTTTTTATATGCTATTAAAATGAATGGCATCCAAAATTTGTGTAGTGTGATTTGTAATTTTAGCAGAGCATTTGAAATCACAGGCAGAATCGCAGCGATTCTGCCAATGGATTCTAAACGCCCAGGTGTGAATACAGTCTAAAGAAGTAAAGTCCACTTTTTAACTTGTACCTAGAGGTAAGCCTATAATAAGGCTTACCTGTAGGTACAGTGAATATCTCCTAAATTTGCACTGTTTAGGAGATATTCACAAGGGGTGCAGCCGGTAACATCACTGACATACCCATGCCATACCTTCAGAGCTTCATGTCGGGGCCGGGGCTCCCATACGCATGTGCAGGAGTGATGTCATTGCAGCCTCGGCCATTCATACAGCCAGATCCCGCAAACCTATAAGAAAGACTGGAGGAAGATGGAAACTCTGTCAGCTGCTGGAGGACTTTGTTCTAAGGTAAGTATTTCATAATGTGCTAGTATGCAACGCATACCAGCACATTATGCTATTGCTTTTTAGGGGATTTTTTTTATGTATGCGATTTACTAACGCATTTTATTAGTTACTCCTCTATTTTTTTTTCCAATAACACCTTAACCACTTCAGTTTCGCGCTGGAGCCGAAAGACGGCCGCAGCGCGGACCTGAACTGCCAGGAGAGGGTCCCTGGATGTCCTCCTGTTTACTTCCGCGTTGCGCGCCCCCGCGGGCGCGCATAGCGGAATAGCTGTGCCCGCTGTGTCACGCGGGTGCCGATGTGCGTGCTTGGCGGCCGCGATGTCTGCCAGGTACCCGCGATCAGCAGTCACATAGCCAGGGATGTGGATCTCTGTGTGTAAACACAGAGATCCACATCCTGTCAGGGAGAGGAGACCGATGCTGTGTCCCTTGTACATGGGGACAACCATCGGTCACCTCCCACAGTCAGTCCCCTCCCCCCCACAGTAAGAATCACTCCCAGGGAACACATTTAACCCCTTGATCGCCCCCTAGTGTTAACCCCTTCCCTGCCAGTCACATTTATACAGTAATCAGTGCATATTTATAGCATTGTTCGCTGTATAAATGTGAATGGTCCCAAAATAGTGTCAAAAGTGTCCGATCTGTCCGTCGCAATATCGCAGTCCTGACAAAAAACGCAGATAACCTCCATTACTAGTAAAAAAAGAATAAAAAAAAAAAATTTCATAAATCTATCTTCTATTTTGAAGGTGCTATAACGTTTGCGCAAACCAATCAATAAACGCTTTTTTACCAAAAATATGTAGAAGAATACATATCGGCCTAAACTGAGAATTTTTTTTTTTTTTAAATTGGGATATTTATTATAGCATAAAGTAAAAAATATTGTGTTTTTTTCAAAATTGTCAGTCTTTTTTTGTTTATAACACAAAAAATAAAAACTGCAGAGGTGATCAAATACCACCAAAAGAAATCTCTATTTGTGGGAAAAAAATGACAAAAATTTCATTTGGGTACAGTTTTGTATGACCGCGCAATTGTCATTCAAAATGCGTCAGCGCTGAAAGCTGAAAATTGGTTTGGGCAGGAGGGGGGTTTAAGTGCCCAGTAAGGAAGTGGTTAAATTCACATTGTTTACAAAACTTGTTAAACTGTTACAATGATATCATGCAAAATGTCTAAAAAATGTCAAAACCCTTATGCCGCGTACACACGATCATTTTTCCCGTCGGGAAAAATTTAATTTTTCCCTTTGGACGAGAAAAACGATCGACTGTGGGCTTTTTGCCGTTTTTCCCGACGGCAAAAGAACATGCTCCAATTTTTCTCGTCGTGATTCCTGTCATTTTTTTCCGCTGCAGTTTTCCTATAGGGAAACACTGCCGCGGAGCCTACACACGGTCGTTTTTCTCGTCAAGAGAAAAAATGACGGGAAAATTGCCCGTGTGTGGGGGAACAAGCCGTTCCCTCGTTTTTCCTGTCCTGATTCACGGCAGTGTTTTCACCGCCGTGAATCACGATCGTGTGTACGCGGCATTAGACTGCATTCACACCTGAGCGTAGCGTTTCAAGCGTTTTTACCAACGTTTTTACCGGCGTTTTGTCACGCGAATTTGCGCCCGTAGAAACGCTCGTTGTCGCGCTAGACGCTTGAATCGAGCGTTTCCATTAGATTCTATGACTCCTAAAACGCCCAAATCTGCCCGATTCGCGCGACAAAAAAGGGTCTGGAACGTTTTGGAGTGGAGATGTGAACCATCTCCATAGAGAATAATGAATTTTTTCCCCTCTAGCGTTTTGTAGCTTCAGGCTTCAGGCTACAAAACGCTCAGGTGTGAATGCAGCCTTAGAACTACAACATTTTTTACACAAGCTCAAACACTCTTACAATCAGCATGCAATCTAGCATGGAACAAACTATTCTGAAACCTGAGCTTCAGACAATTCCAGAAATACAATGAAGAATGACAACCAATAGGAAGTGCATGCAAAGCTAGAAACCAGCAAAACAACATTGTAAATGTTCAAAAGGGCAAGGAGTTGTGCAAAGGAACACAATACTGCCATTCAGATCATTGTGGGCTGTGCTTCAGTTCATTTGTCTGAGAGGTAAAACTGCACATACATTATATCACACATCAACAGGATCATTCATTCATTTTCCTAAACCAGGAAATCGAATATTTTGCCCGCTGTTTGTGCCAGTTTTATTGGATTTAATCATGGGCAGTCTGATTAGCAAGGTGAAGATATGCCTTTCTGCATTGTACCCTGTGAGGGCTCGGGTTCTCCTCCTTGGTCTTGATCACTCTGGCAAAACCACCACCCTTTATCAACTAAAGCTAAAGGAGAAAGTCACCACCATCTCAACGGCTGGATTCAACGTAGAGACTCTGGACCCTATCAATGGAGTTTCTTTCACGGTATGGGATGTTAGTTTAAATCCTGAAACGTGGCCTTTCTACAAGCATTATTTTGCAAATACACAAGGTATGATGTTTGTGGTGGACTGCAAGGATAGAGAAAGACACACAGATGCCAAGCAACTTTTGCATACGATCTTAGGAGAGACTGACATGGAAGGCGTGCCATTTATTATACTTGCCAACAAGCAAGATCTGCAAGATACAAAACAACCATCTGACCTGGCATTGGAGTTGGAGTTGGATAAGTGGACTGGACATGCCTGGGAAATACTTGGATGTTCTGCCATGTCTGGTGATGGACTACAGGAAGCCCTAAGTACACTCTCTGCTATGATTAAGAAACGTGGAATAACTATGTCCTAAGGAACGTTACCTATTTCTGTAAATATTTGTACAAAAATTCAGCAGGCCAAGCGATGGGAAGACGTGCTAATTGCTGCAGGTTGATTAATAGAGCCCAGTGGCCATACAGATCATTGACACGTTTGACAACTGTCTTTAAAGCTTTGTCATTTGTAAGGACTGAAAAGACTGCTGCTTTTCTTTATGACACAACATCCTTCTTGTGAATGTGCACTTAAAGGGGTTGTAAAGGTTTGTTTTTTATTTTCTAAATAGGTTCCTTTCAGCTAGTGCATTGTTCACTTACCTTTTCCTTCGATTTCCCTTCTAAATGTTTTTTTTTTCTTTGTCTGTATTTCTCACTTCTGGTTCCTCTTCAGTAAGCTTGCCCCCATCATCTGAGCCGTTCTGGCTGGGGGTTAGTCAGCATGCTCGCCACCTCCCTTGGGATTACATCCCTGTGCGTCTCCCCGCAGGGATGTAGTCCCAAGGGAGGGGGCGAGCACGCTGATTAACCCCCAGTCAGAATGTAGTCCCAAGGGAGGGGGCGAGCACGCTGACTAACCCCCAGTCAGAACGGCTCGGATGATGGGGGCAAGCTTACAGGAAGTGAGAAATTCAGACAAAGAAAAAAAAACATTAAGTAGGAAAATCGAAGGAAAAGGTAAGTGAACCAACAATGCACTTGCTTAAAGGAACCTATTTAGAAAATAATAAACAAACCTTTACAACCCCTTTAAAGCATTATTAGGTTAAACGTGTAAATAACTGTCACGCTAAATCCGCCTTTCTCATTTTTTTACCATAGAGCAGTGGTCTTCAAACTACGGGCCGGATGTGCCTTTATCTGGCCCTTGGGGTACTATTCCACCAACTGACACCAATGATGGGGCACCATTCCCCTTACTGACACCAACAATGGGGCACTAGTCTTCTCATTGATCTCAACAATAGGGCACTATTTCTTCCATTAAAACAAACGATGAGGCACTGATCCCAGGGAATTTCTACACCCACTAGTCAAAGTCCGGCCCCCCTAAAGGCTGAAGTACAGTAAATTGGCCCTTTGCTTAGAAAGTTTGGAGACCCCTGCCATAGAGGATCCCTTGAAAAAAAAAAATTTAATTCTTGGGGAACCTTTGCTAAAACGAATGAATTGGGGTCAATGGGAAAAATGCACTTTACCTTGTTAGCTAATGGGGAAAAAAAAGTCTCCTTGCAGACAGCTAAAATGATTATTGGTGTCATGCAGCTGGCTCTGCCAAGTGGAGTTGGCCCTGAAACTATGCAGTCATCATCAAATGGGAGGTCAATTAATCACAGTTCATAGAGCCCTTAGCAACCTCTGCAGGAACCCTGGTAGAGAATGGCTGTGCTAAATCAAATGTTACATACCTTTGTTGAGAAATAATATCTCAGTTACTATATTTTCTTCTGTAAATGTCGACATTTTTACACGCCAGGTGTCTTTAAATCAAAAAACAAAAATGTAATATATTGCAGCTTACCAATTATTAGAGGTGGTGGCTGCATTCATTTTCTTTCCTTGGCTTGTTTCTCTCTGCTGATCACCTGCTGATCTGGCCAGTAACACACCTTCTGTATTAGAGTGCCCCCACTCTGGGTGAAGGAGCAGAGGGGGCACCTTTGGACAGCAGCAGGGGGTGGGAGTGTTTAAATGTATTAGCAGTTTTAAATACTATAACAAATTGAAGCCAAACTCCAGCTCACACTTTAAAGCAGAGTTCCCCCCCCCCCCCCAGCAAAAAATTAAAAGACAGCAGCTACAAATACTGTAGCTGCTAACTTTTAAAATGAAGACACTTACCTGTCCTGGAATCCAGTGATGTCGGCACCCCAGACGATGTTTCCATTGGCTCTTGGGTGCTGCCACCGCTAATCCGGCAGTGAAGCGAGCTGTGCTTTCTGAATGGCCCAGCGGGGTGGGATGGAGGGGGGGGGGGCAATTTCTGAATGATCTCGCCGCAGGGAAGTGGGGACGGGTACCTGTCAAAAACATGTACCCGCTCCCCCCTGAAAGGTGCCAAATGTGGCATCGGAGGGGGGAGGAACCAGATTAGCGGAGCTTCCACTTTTGGGTGGAACTCCACTTTAAAATCAGTTACAGCAAACCGTTTTTTTTCCTTTTAGGATAAAGGGGTTGATTTACTAAAACTGCAGGGCAAAACCTGGTGAAGCTCTGCATTGAAACCAATCAGCTTCCAGTTTTTTGTTTTTTTTCAAAGCTGAATTAAACAAGCTGAAAGTTCAAGCTGATTGGCTACCATGTACAGCTGCACCAGATTTTGTCACCAGTTTTAGTAAATCAGCCACAAAGATTTTACATGAATAAATAAAAGCTGATCATTTTAATCACTCCTGCCAGTGGTAAATGGATTGTCTCATCCCTGGAAACTGATATATTCTGCTAGAGAGCTTGAGCATCTGAAAAATAGCAAACTTGCTGGCTGGCTCACCAGAGGAAAATAGAAGAAAGAAAGCCTAAAAAAGGAAACTAATACAGCATTCACATATAAAAAATGGGTAAGCTGCACTATAATAAATGTTTGCTTTTGGGTTTAATACTTCTTTTAATTTGTGAATACAGTAATACCTCATTATCTATACTTGTATAAGAAAAACATGAAGCACAATACCGAAATGCAAAAACAGGTACCTGTGCTTAAAAATAATTCTTATGCCTCGTACTCACGACCGGTTTTCCGGACGGGAAAACTGCCATGTTTGCTTTTTGTCGGGAAAACCGGCCGTGTGTATGCTCCATAGCAGTTTTCGCGAAGAGAAAGATGCCCGCAAAAAAATTAGAACCAGCTCTCTTTTTTCCCATCGTGATTCCCGGCGGTCTTTTTCCCGTTGCGAAAATCGCTGGTGTGTATGCTTTTCCGAGGGGAAAAAAACATTGCATGCTCATAAACAATTTGACACATGCGCGGAAGAATAGAACGTCATTTTGTCGGCTCGTCGTAGTCTTTGATGTCACCGCGTTCTTGGCATTCAAAAGTTCAGCGGTCTTTTGTGTGACAGTGTGTATGCAAGGCAGGCTTGAGAGGAATCCCGTTGTTTTTTTTCCTGCCGGGAAAACCGGTCGTGTGTACGAGGCATTAGAAATCTGTTTCCTTATACATATTCATTTAGTCCATGATAAGTGGATATATGTAATATGTAATGCTGGCCATACACTATAAGAAAAATCGGCCGAACCCATTTTTGAAAAAAAAGGAACATTCGGCCGTGAGCGCAAACGATAGTGCCATCGTGTAATGACCGATAAATCGTTTAGTGGACAGAAATTAGTGCATTTTTTGTTAGTTTTTTTTACATATACGTAGTGCAGACAGTTTGGACGGGAAACACATTAACCTTTCAATTTATCGTTCATTCGGCAGAAAATTTCCAAACTTGTCCTTTTCAGCTCAAAAACATCACAACGATTATTGATTTTGTGCCCATTAACTGGCCCAAAAACGAACAAACTATCTAAATGACCGAATTTCAGTCAATTTTTCGTATAGTGTATGGCCAGCATAACTCATCTGTATTGTGTCAATGCAATGGGTTTCAGTTGAAAAAAAAATTACATTATAAGGCTGCTTTCACACTGAGGAGTTTTTCCAAGCGCTTTCACATTTAAAAAAAAGCACAAGAAAAATGCTTCCCTTTAAAATCAATAAAAAAAAAAAAAAATCCTGTTTGCAGGATTTTTGGAGCATGTTTGGGGAGTTAAAAAAAATGCGTATTTGGTACAGTTTTTGAGTTACGTGTCCTTTAACCACTTCCCTACCCGCCCATAGTAATATGACGTCCACAGATGGGATCTCCCATCCTGGGTGGATGTCATATGACGTCCTGGGCTTTGTGGGGGGATATCTGAATGATGCCTGCAGCTAGAGGCATCATTCAGATATCCTTGTCTTCTGCCGGCAATTCTGCGCACCATCCGGTGCTTCTACGGGCTCTCCCGTGCCATTGGGGGCCCGGAGAACGAATCGTCCGGTGCCGGAGGTGAACCATAGAGATGACTGGTGACCAGATGGTCACCAGTCATCTCTATGACTATCGGAGGCCCGGGCGCGATGTGATGACGTCACGCCCCGGTCCTCAGAAGTAAACAAAGCCGCCATTGCGGCTAGTAAGCATGAGATTGGTGAAATTTTTTTCACGATCTCATGCCTTCCAGCCTGGAGGAGAGATGTGGGGTCTTATTGACCCCGCATCTCTCCATAAAGAGAACCTGTCACACACCATTCCTATTACAAGGGATGTTAAAAACGGACATACATGTATCCCTATGGGATAGCGGATGTCAGCGGATGAACATCCGCTGACACCCGATCTCACCCATGTCCGCTATGCTCCGTTTTTCAGGATAGAAAAATTTCTATTTTTCTATCCGTCCGTGTTCATCTGATCCCCCATAGGGGAGAGCGGAGATCTGACAGGGCGGTCCCTGCACAGTGTGCGGGGACCGCCCAGTCATCCGCTGGCTCAGCGGGGATCAACGGAGCGATCCCCGCTGAGCAAGCGGAGGTTCATGGGGCGGATCATGACTGATCCGTCCTGTGTGAAAGGGGCCTAATAGGAATAGAAGTGATCAAAAAAAAAAAAAAAAGTGTAAAAAAAAAAACATTAAGTAAAAAAAAAATAAAAAATAAAAAAAAAAAATTTACAACGCCCCTGTCCCCAGTAGGTCGCGATCAGTAGCGAACGCACACGTAAGCCCCGCCCACATATGTAAACGCTGTTCAAACCACATATGTGAGGCATCGCTGCGTGCGTTAGAGCGCGTGCAACAATTCTAGCACTAGACCTCCTCTGTAACTCTAACCTGGTAACCTGTAAAATTTTTCAAAGTGTCGCCTATGGAGATTTTTAAGTACCGAAGTTTTGCGCCATTCCATGAGTGTGCGCAAATTTAAAGCGTGACATGTTAGGTATCTATTTACTCGGCGTAACATCATCTTTCATATTTTACAAAAAAATTGGGCTAACTTTACTGTTTTGTTATTTTTTATAATTCATGAAACCATTTTTTTTCACAAAAAAAGGAGTTTGAAAAATGATTGCGCAAATACCGTGCAAGTAAAAAAGTTGCAATGACCGTCATTTTATTCCCTAGGATGTCTGCTAAAAAAAACCATATATAATGTTTGGGGATTCTGAGTAATTTTCTAGCAAAAGAATGATGATTTGTACATGTAGGAGAGAAGTGCCAGAAGAGGCCCAGTATTGAGGTGGTAAAAAAAGCCCGGTGTTGAAGTGGTTAAAAAACGCACCGCAAACGCTGAAAAAAAGCGCAGCGAAAACGCTCCATTAACGCATAGGTGTTTTACTTCCAGTTTTGAAGCGAACCAGTGTGAAAGTGCCCTAAGGCTTGAACCTTGCTTTTACCTGCTATAAAAAAAAACTAAAAATTGCCAGTAGCTCAGCTGAGAAATCATCTCATATAATGCTTACAATATAGAACTTGTGTTACTAATATTTTTTTCTGTAGCTTTCATGGTGTCACCAGGCAGCACATACAACGGGAAACCAATAAAATGTTTTGCCTGTGCCTAGTAGAAAAATGTTTTGTTGTTTAAAGCAACGCCAAAACCTTTTTTCTTTTTCATAAAAGATTGTACTGGATTATCATAGCACCACGTCCCAATTAGATCTGAAGAACAAAGACTCACATCTTCGAATCTTTGGGTGCTAAATCCACATTTCCCCACATAAAACTATACAACACACGCAAGTATTTCTTATTTATTACAAAGTAACTGGTAAAATTGTAAAAAAAATTATTAAAATAAAGATCAAAACCACATTGATCTTTCAATATATTAAATACACTGGGGTTGGTTTCAGTAGCAGGATAAGGGTAACTCTTAACCACTTCAGCCCTGGAGGAATTTACCCCCTTCCTGACCGGAGCACTTTTTGCGATGTGGCACTGCGTCGCTTTAATTGACAATTTTGCGGTCGTGCGACGTTGCACCTAAACAAAATTGACCTCTTTTTCTCACAAATAGAGCTTTCTTTTGGTGGTATTTGATCACCTCTGCGGTTTTTATTTTTTGCGCTATAAGCAAAAAAAGAGCGAAAATTTTGAAAAAAAATCTACATTTTTTACTTTTTGCTATGCTAAATATCACCAAAAAATATATAAAAAAACAAATTTTTTCCTCAGTTTAGGGCGATACGTATTCTTCTACATATTTTTGGTAAAAAAAAATCGCAATAGCCATATATTGATTCGTTTCCACAAAAATTATAGTGTCTACAAAATAAAGGATAGTTTCTGACATTTTTATTAATATTATATTTTCTACTAATAATGGCAACAATCTGTGATTTTTATCGTGACTACGACATTATGGCGGACACATCGGACACTTTTGACACTATTTTGCGACCATTGTCATTTATATAGTGATCAGTGCTATAAAAATGCACTGATTATTATTATTATTATTTAGGTACTTCTATAGCGCCGTCAATTTACGCAGCGCCTTACATATATATTTTTGTACATTCACATCGGTTCCTACCCTCAAGGAGCTTACAATCTAAGGTCCCTAACTCACATTCATATACAAGGGACAATTTTAGACAGAAACAAATTAACCTACCAGCATGTCTTTGGAGGGTGGGAGGAAACTGGAGTACCTGGAGGAGACCCACACAGGCACAGGGAGAACATGCAAACTCCAGGCAGGTAGTATCGTGGTCGGGATTTGACCAGTGACCCTTTTTACTGCTAGGTGAGAGTGCTACCCACTACACCACTGTGCCGCCCCGTGTGTAAATGACACCGGCAGGGAAGGGGTTAAACACTAGGGGGCGATCAAGGGGTTAAGTGTGTCCTAGGGAGTGATTCTAACTGTGGGGGGGATGGGCTACCACTGACATGACAGCGATCACTGCTCCTGATCACAGGGAGCAGTAGATCCCTGTCCTGTCACTAGGCAGAACAGGAAAATGCCTTGTTCAGAGGCAGCTCTCTAATTAGGCAAATTAGGCGGCCGCCTAAGGCCTCGCACTCACAGGGGCCTCGCGGCTGCCTAATTTGCCTGTGATCAATACTAATGACGGCATCATCGGATCTCTCTATTACCCCTCTCTCTTTCTCACCTCCCCCTCTCTCCCCCCTCTTGCATTGGCTGAATATGTCTGATGGGTGAGGAGGGTGCCCTGGAAGTGGTGCTGATCACCTGTGTGCTAGGGCGTGAGTGGGGCCTCATGTCTAAGTTTTGCCTAAGGCCTCACAAAGCCTAGAGCCGCCTCTGGCCTTGTTTATATAGGCATCTCCCCGTTCTGCAGCTCCTTGTCATGATCGCTGGACACCGACGGACATCGAGTCTGCGGGTCTTGCGGGCACGGTCACGGAGCACGCGGCGTGCGCCCTCTAAAGGGGACGTACCTGTAGGCCCATTTGCGCAGCTGTGCCATTGTGCTGACGTATATCGTTGTGCGCTGTTTGGCAAGCGGTTAACTCATTTCACAGAATACCAATCTGTTTCCTCAGAGATGCATCTATAATTTATACTAAAAGTCATATTAGTAGTCATATATTAGAGAATATATTGTTTGTGAAGGACAGTAAAGATTACATAACTTAAAGTGATTGCAAACCTCTTTTTTAGCTAAAATAAAAAAGATGTTTATACTTACGTGCTCTGTGCAATGGTATTGCACAGAGTGGTCCCTTACCTTCTCTTCTGGAGTCCACCGCTGGCGCTGGCGCTGTCTGCTTCTCCTCTTCTGTGTGTGCACCATCAGCAAGCCACGTGCTATGGGGGCACACGCCCAAGCCAGGCTGTGCACATCTATAATGAACCTAATGTTGGGTTGAAGGTGAACCTCAGGGGTGATATTTTATTACATTGAGCCAGCCTGGCCCAATGTAATTATGCATACGCCATACCCAAGCAGTGTCTGTGGAAGCTGTAAATCACTGTAGTAGTCCAAGCTTCTACAGAGGTGGCTGCAATTTTCTGGGTGCCATGCCAAGCAGTTGTCCTTCTGCATAGTAACCACAGGGGGTCGCTCAAATAGCATTTTTCTCAATGAATAGAAAGCGTTCTTGGATTGTATGAGGTGGAGATGAGGGGCGGTGATGCCATTGAGAAAAATTTGAAGGTGTTCACTGAATGGTGGCCACGCTGAGCAAAAGATCCACTGTGATTACTATGCAGAAGGGCAGCTGCTCGGCAAAACACCCAGAAGATCTTGGCCATCATTGAAGTAACTCAGGCCTGAAGTCAATCAGGTATGCATTGGGCCAAGCTCGCCCAATGTAAGTATGCAAAAATATATCATCCCTGGAGTTCCTCCGCTCTCATGGGAAAAAACAAAAATAGCAAAAAAAGATATATATATATATTAATATAGCATATACAATTGCTCTACAAGTCATATTTTAATTGAATGGTATTAAAAATTACCTTTCCTTTTCTATCTGCAGCTCTGTCGTTTTCTGTAAAGTACAAAGCAATATGGCTACTTAAAGGTGTTCTGTTCTCAGGGTGCCGAGAAGAGGCCTTGCAGCTTACGCATGCGTTTACAAATGTGTGCTAACTAAACCCCTGTTTTTAACGCAGACTGTTGGACAGGTTAATTTGGTTCATAAGCAGACTGGTTGGTGAGTTGAGCTTGGAATTCCCCCCCCCCCTCAAACATAATTTCCTGCTTGTGTGATTGGCTCACTGAATTTCCCAGAAGTCTACACTAAGATACAAGTCAGATATCAGGCACCCCCTGCAACAAAAATTTTTTTTTTGGTAAGATACTCCCTAAAGGAAATCACATCTAAAGGGATGCAGACCCTGCAATTTTCTTTATTAGAGCCCTGTAGGCGCAGAAGCTGGTTGATAATTATGAAACCACTCCCATTGGTTGACATGGACACAGACAAACACACAGGGAATTCTTCAAAATAACAAAAGGTAGGACTCTGAAAACGGAAAATTTAATTCAAATACTTACCGTAATTTTCCTTTCCTGACGAGCTCCATGTCAGCACAGCCGGGTGAGGCTCCGCCCACCCCCACATGATCAGGACTTTACTATACATTTTTCACTCACCTCAACCTCAGCGTTTCGTAACTATTACTACTTAACTGGGCGGGTTCTGTGCTGACATGGAGCTCGTCAGGAAAGGAAAATTATGGTAAGTATTTGAATTAAATTTTCAGTTTTCCTGACGGCTCCATGTCAGCACAGCTGGGAATTAACTAGCCAAAACAGGGGAGGGATAATGCTACACACTCCAATTCTGACTAAAACGGTAACAGAAACCATAATGCCTCTGACAAACCCAACTGTCATGAATATGAATATTTTGTATTACTGATAGTTTGAGACACCCGGCCTGCTGTCACCCTCAAGGTCTGGACCTTTCTAGTGAGAATGCCGTGACTCTCCTGGCACAGCCAGCCTTACAACCTGCAGGCCAAGGAGATGAGGTTATCAACCAAGAGATAATGATTTTACGGCTCCCAGCAAGATTATTATGTGTTCCACCTGAAAAGGACAAACAGATGTACAGAGCTCCTGATGGCCGGAGTCGCCTTGATTAAATATTTTAGCGCTTAGCCCACATCCGATGGGCTAACTTTTTGAGTACTCCCCAAAGGGAACGTAGGAAGGAAAACCTCTTGTGTGATATGAACTCTAAAGGTCAGTTCAGGCACATATTAGAGCATTGGCATGAGCACCATTCTGTCTGGGAAGTACGCGAGTATGGGTTCTTTAAACCCAAGGACACCAATGCTGATGTAATTGCCACCAGTAAATCAGTTTCAGCGAGAAAGTACCACAGGGTGATTGAAGGCATCCGATGAAATAACATCCATCAGCATTGGTATATCTCATTCCGGAAACAAGTTTGGGGTTTCAACCAAATTGAATCTTGAAAAACTGTATAATTAAGCGTTGGAAGCTTGCTGAATGCTGGTGAAGACGGCGATAGCCAAAATGCATTTCTATAGCATGCTTGCGCATAGAATTAAGTCAAGTCATGCCTGTAGACATTCGAAGCAGGCTTCTGAAGAGTCCAGCGTAAAATCTTGATCAGCGAATATACTGGGCATATATGTCCTGTTCTACTATAGGCGTGCTTAGCGCTGACTTTTCTCGTTTCGTAGAACTGTTCAAATCTTCACAGAGCATTCGACATCTATTAGGCTCTGCCTCTCTCGACCCAGGCCATCAGCCTGAGCCTGTCGGATGCTGGATGAATGGGACTGGAGAAGATTTGATCTACCAGGCAGAGGACGTCACCCCTTGACACTCATCAGGATGAGTAGCGGGTACCAAAACTGTCACCTTCCCTCGCCCCAGCCTTAGCTGGCAGCTAAGAATCAAAGGGAGCAGCTGAAAAAGGCATCAGCAGTCTTGGCGATCCATTCTGCGATCAGAACCTCCACTCCGAGCGCTTGCGGCTCCTGGGCCCTGGAATGGAACTTCAGCGACTCAGTGCCGACTGGGAATGTAAGCGGTCTACCTCTAGCAGACAAAACACCAATCTCTGTTAGTTCTCGAAAGACTCGCAGTAGTCTGGATCATCCGTTGTCGTCAGACTTGACCTGGACAAATAGATCGTCTGAAGATTCTTCCGACCAGGCACATAGGTCGCAAATCGTTGGGAGGATTGACTTGGGTGAATTCTAGAATTAGAGAAAACTTCAGAAGTGAGAGACTGAGCCTTGTTTCCAGATGTAGGCCACAGTCGTTGTGCTGTCCAACTTTCCCAGGACAGGCTTACTCTGGATGAGATGACTGAAGGCTAAAAGCCTGAAAAGGTTGCCTTCAACTCCAAGACGGAGTCTTGGATCCTTGACAAAAGACCATTGGTCCGGGCTCATTGTTACTAAAGAAGGGCTCCCCTAAACTGGCTGGTATCTGCCTGTACCACCAGATCGTCCGAGCTGCTGGGGCGAGGCGATTTCTATGGCTCAATCTGAGACGTGAAGGATGAAAGATCTCCAAATATGGCCCAAAATGCTTTCCTTAGGGGACCACGTGTCCATCCACAAGCCATCCCTATGTTCACAGAGGAATCACATAGTGCCCCTAGGGCATGTATGGGTGGTCCAACCCAAAATAACATAGAGCATCCTGACATGGAAGTTCTTATTGACTTCTTGGATTAAGCATTTGCTTCCTTGTCTTTCCTGGACTCCCATCCAGAAAAGCGCAGAAGCTACGCTCTCTGGCTGGATTCAGTAGACATTTTTCAGGTGGCTCCACATACCTTCTCTGCAAAATGCTGGTCTTTGGAGGGGTTTGGCATAGTGGCATGACAGTAAGCAAAACATGAGCAGCCTCCAGCAGATTATATCCATGTGAGAACAGACAAAGTGTTACTTTGTGTATCTGTTATGCAGAGTACTCCCTGTCCAGTAATGCAGCATACATTGGATACAAAGCATTTAGCTTACCCAACCTCCGTCATCCGACCGTCGATGTTGGCACAGCGCGGGTGCGCGTGCATAGGGGAGTACTCTGCCACAACCGCTGTCCATCTTGTTTGGACCAAGCGGACCCCCGACACGGCTGTTAGCCATGATAAAGCCGCCCCGAGGACCAGCAGCGGGGCTCCCTGGATTATGGGCATTTAGACTAGACACCAGGGACTTCGTCCAGCTTCATCCACACGTATGGATGGTCCGCCAGCCATTTAGACCGGCTAGGTAGAGGAGCACACCTCTGTCCTGCACGTAGGAGGAAAAGAGAAGAACGCTGAGGTTGAGGTGAGTGAAAAATTTATAGTTAAGTCCTGATTACGTGGGGGTGGGCGGAGCCTCACCCGGCTGTGCTGACATGGAGCCGTCAGGAAACAAAGTTTGTTATAATCCTTGTAATGTACATATATCACTCAGAGTTTTTCTCAACAAAAGTGGAGTTATTCTTTAAGGTATCCTAGTGTATGTAAGTGTTTTAACCACTTCAGCCCCGGAAGGTTTTACCCCCTTAATGACCAGAGCAGTTTTTGCGATTTGGCACTGCGTCGCTTTAACTGACAATTGCGCAGTCTTGCGTTGTTGTACCCAAACAAAATTGACGTCCTTTTTTTCCCACAAATAGAGCTTTCTTTTGGTGGTATTTGATCACCACTGTGGTTTTAATTTTTTGCGCTATAAACAAAAAAAGAGCGACAATTTTGAAAAAAAAAACAATATTTTTTACTTATTGCTATAGTAAATATCCCACATTTATTTTTTTAAAACACATTTCTTCATCAGTTTAGGCCAATATGTATTCTTCTACATATTTTTGGTAAAAAAAATAAAATAAATCGCAATAAGCGTATATTGATTGGTTTGCGCAAAAATTATAGCGTTTACAAAATAGGGAATAGATTTATGGCATTTTTATTATTTATTTTTTTACTAGTAATGGCGGTGATCAGTGATTTTTAGCGGGACTGCGACATTGCGGCAGACAGATCCGACACTTTTTTGGGACCATTGACATTTATACAGCAATCAGAGCTAACAATAGCCACTGATTACTGTATAAATGTCACTGGCAGGGAAGGAGTTAACACCAGGGGTCGATCAAGGGGTTACTGGTCTTACTGGGACATGACAGAGATCACTGTTCCCGACCACTGGGAACAGTAGATCCCTGTCATGTCACCTGTCAGAACGAGGAAATGCCTTGTTGCATCTCCCCATTCTGCCTGTGTACAAGGCAATCGCAGGCCGCCGGAGGACATCGAGTCCTTCCGAACCTGCGGGCACGCTCCTGCAGCGGGATCTAGTGCCCGCAACTGAGCCTGCGTGAGCCGCCGTACACCTATGGCGATTTGCGCAGGAGAGCCATTGTGCCTCCATCAAGCGATGGCGGCTGGTCTTTAAAGTGGTTGTAAACCCTGTAATACATTTTTTTTTTTTAAACACACCTGCAAGACAAAGGTATAATGAGCTAGTATGACTAGCATACTAGCTCATTATGCATCACTTACCTTAGATCGGGGCCCCCAAAGCCGTCCTCGTCTCCCTCTCCAGCCGCAGCCATCGCTGCGGCGATAGCAGGAAGGTTACTTCCGGGTATCGCCGCTCCAGCCAATCACAGCGCCGCTCCGGCGCTGTGATTGGCCGGAGCGGCGAAGACGTCACTCCGCGCACGCGCGCGGGAGACGTCAAGTCCAGCTAAGCCGGATTTGTGAATGGGATTAACCCTGTAAATGTGCCGTTGTCTACGGCGTGCATGCGCCGTAGACACCGATGCATGTCATTTTTGGCAAATATCTCCTAAGCTGTCTAGGTTTAGGAGATATTTCTTGCACCTACAGGTAAGCCTTAATCTAGGCTTACCTGTAGGTGCAAGTTGCATAAGTGGGTTTACAACCACTTTAAGAGGTTAAATATGGGTGCGTATGCAACTCACTGCTAACTCTACCAGTTGAACAGCAAAGTAAACTTGGAATGTACTATCAAAAGCTTGAGTGCTTTAGCAGGTTTTGTCAGTTATTCTTGAAGCAATAAAAGTGATACTAAGCAGAGAAGTATTAATTGCCATAATTCATTCACATAAATCATATATATCATGCCACTGTTTTATTTTTTCTAAAACCTGCAGCACTGTTGTGTGGTCACATGATCTGTCCCTGTTCCCTGGCATCTGCAGGGAAAGATCTTTGGGAGAGGCTTCTATTACTCTGCTGATGTATGCTGTCTATAGTGTGAGTCTGTGTCTGGCCCGCCCTAATTAGTGCTGTGCCAATCACATGACTAAAAAAGTGTGCATTAATATGTGTAGGCGGAGTCAGAGATGATTGACACTAACTTTCATTTTTTTCAGATGGCATCTGAAGCCAAGGCTCTTTTTTCACTTTGCAGGTATTAGCAATTGAATTTGATTTATTTAATACTGAATTATATTAAAACTAAGCTTTTTTTTTGTGTGAGTTTCTTAGTGAATGCAATCAATTAGCATACTGTATCCCGTCCCCATAGTGTTTAGCAATAGGAGGACATGAAAGAGGAGGTAGGGGAGTGTATTTTACTACTGTGTATACGTGCACATGTGTGACTCTATAGTCATGTGGGTTGCACACTAGAAAAAGGAGCAAATAAAAAGCTTAGAAGGAAACTGGAATTGAGCATGATCTGTAGAGGACACCAGCTGGTCTACACAATCTTAACCTGCAATGGGGACACAGAGAAGATGGGAGGGACAGCTGAAGGCAGGATCAACCAGGTAAATTTCACTCTACAAAAGTGCTTTAGTGGCTTTGTAAGTATGAACACTCTCTTATATAGCGTGTAATGAGAGTTTGGGTTTAATGACAGTTTAAATGTTTTCTGCTTCCGACAGATTTTACAATAATATGTACACTTTTCTGTTAAAGCTGACCTCTGATCCCCATAAAAAACAATTCCTTCTCCCAGATAATACCCCCTACAGTTGTATCCAATATTAGAAACATGAAAATTATCCTTTTGCATTGCATATTATTTTTTAATGCAAAAGGTGAATTTCTGTCATCTCTATGGCTGATTGGTGTATGGATCTTTACTGCAATGTTGTGCAAGTTGGTCAGTTGTGGAGGAGTTTTGGCTGAACCCTAGGGTCAAAACTGGGTGGGCAGTGGCACTGCTGCCTGTCAGTGGGGCTTTACAGAGAATAGCCAAAGGCCCAACCACATGTACTTCTGGTGGGCTGACCAGAGAAGTGAGGGTACGTGACACCAGAGACTGTGTCTATACAACCGTGGAAGGATCATGTCATATATAGCAGGAAAATTTGGAGGCAACGTTTTTATTACAGTCAGAAGATTAAAATGTTGCAGATGACAGGACGGGATGCTTTAATTAACCTGGCATTAGCTGTAAACATTAAAGTGGAGTTCCACCCTTTTTTTAGTTTATTAAAAGTCAGCAGCTATAAAAAGCATAGCTCCTGACTTTTAATAAACCGACACTTACCTGCCCCACGGTCCAGCGATGCTTGCTCCTCTTCCCCTCTTCTCCTCGGCGCTGTCATGGTAACTGTGGGCACCCAGCCGTGACAGCTTACAGCCTCACTGCCGGGCACGCTCTGTGCATGCGCGAGCCACGCTGTGCTCTCCTATTGGCCAGCTGATCTTCTGGGACCTGAGTTGTGTCCCAGAAGATTGCTGGCAGGAAGGGGCCGCCTAGGGCGAGAGGAGGAGTCGCCTAGGTGGCCGAAGATAGGAAGTGGGACAGGAAGTCCCACGAAAAATAGGGTACACAAAATCCCCCCCCCCCCCAAAAAAAATGACATGCCAAATGTGGCATGTCAGGGGGCGAGGACTGCTTAAAGTGGAAATTCCACTTTTGGGTGTAACTCCGCTTTAAGTTAAAATAACACTTGTGGTGCAGTAAAACATTGAAGAAGAACCATAAAACCAACCTGTGGGCTGAAAAATAATATTAAAATGTCCATTTGCAACGTATAGAAAACTTTCTGATTTAGTTAGGTTAGTGAGGCCATCTATCTCAGTAATAGGTCAGCAATGAAGCAGAAGAAGACAAAGCAGGACCACCATTACTGGAGCTCATCCCCATTTGCTATTCATTGTGATCATTAACCACTTCAGCCCCGGACCATTTCGCTGGTCAAAGACCAGGCCACTTTTTGCGATTCGGCACTGCGTCGCTTTAACTGACAATTGCGCAGTCGTGCGACGTGGCTCCCAAACAAAATTGATGTCCTTTTTTTCCCACAAATAGAGCTTTTTTTTGGTGGTATTTGATCATCTCTGCGGTTTTTATTTTCTGCGCTATAAACAAAAATAGAGCGACAATTTTGAAAAAAATGCAATATTTTTTACTTTTTGCTATAATAAATATCTCCAAAAAATATATAACAATTTTTTTTTTCCTCAGTTTAGGCCGATACATATTCTTCTACATATTTTTGGTAAAAAAAAAATCGCAATAAGCGTTTATTCATTGGTTTGCGCAAAAGTTATAGCGTCTACAAAATAGGGGATAGTTTTATGGCATTTTTATATATATATTTTTTTTTTTTACTAGTAATGGTGGCGATCAGCGATTTTTCATCATGACTGCAACATTATGGCGGACACATCGGACACTTTTGACACCATTTTGGGACCATTGTCATTTTTACAGCGATCAGTGCTATAAAAATGCACTGATTACTGTAAAAATGACACTGGCAGTGAAGGGGTTAACCTTTAGGGGGAACTGAAGGGGTTAAGTGTGACCTAGGGAGTGCATCTTACTGTTACCTGTATGTCCATATGCCCAACCGTGCCATTCTGACGACGTATATCGTCGTGCGGCGGTCCTTAAGCGGTTAAATATATTTATTTTTTGGCCTCTCAAGATGCTATAAAGCTTGATTTTCATGGACGGCAAAAATAGGTGATTAGGCTGCGATTTTATTGCCCCCCCTGACAACAAATTTACATGGTTAGCAGTTAGTACACACTGCTGCGGTCACAGCACGGCAAACTTGAAACAACAGGTTGCTTACAGCAGGCAGTACCACTACCAGACATGAACCATTCAAGTAAATGGAACCAAGTCGCAATCTTGTGCCAAATGCTTGGCTTGCGGCAGAGTATTTTCATTCAAAATCCCCTTTCAGCTACAAAAACCCCCCCATAAAAACAGACATTTATGGGGTGGCAGTATTGCCACTGCTCTAGCGCTCTATAAAAGGTGATCCAGTACAGAGTCATTGGTCATGTACAGTACATGCTAAAAAAAATTCTAGCGGAAAACTTCAGGCACTTTCCCAAGCCCAGGGAGACGCAGAAAGTGCTGTGTACTGCTGAACATACAAGTGAATGGCTGTACACTGCTGTATGCTTGTAAAATCGATTACTTCTACGTTTACCCGTTCATGCATTTACAACATAAATTTTCCACATGTGCATGCTATAATGTGTTCTGTTCCAGGGTTTTGAGGTTTAAGCCATTGTAGCTTAGACATGACAAGCTTCTGTTACCCACAGATTAAAGGACAAGAGCTGGGGACTTTAGTGACAATAGAACATGCTACAGTCACATACAGAGTGCAAAAAAATTTGAGAAAGCTACTTCAGTCTGCTGTGAGTGATGATCACTGACTGTATCACCCCTAGTGTGCTACTAGTGTGAGTACAGGAAAATGTATGTTCTGACTTATGCCTAAACCTGTGGGTCTTAATTGGGTCATGGGCTTACTTTAGGTCGGGCTCGATGACTCACAGAGGCAGGTCTCTGGTGCCTCCCACTGGGTCTAGAAGTTTGGAGAAACTTCTAGAGGTTAGTGGGTAAAGGCCAGGAGGATCTGCATACTCAAAGGAGTTTGGTCAATCCCCAGACATGTGAACCTGGCAGGGTGGCTAAGCAGCCCTTAAAGTGATGTTAACGTTTTTGTTTTTTTTGTTGTTTAAAAATAACAAACATGTTATACTTACCTGCTATGTGTAATGGTTTTGCACAGAGCAGCCCAGATTCTCCTCTTCTCGAGTCCCTCGTCAGCACTCCTGGCCCCTCCCTACTGTTGAGTGCCCTCCACTCGTGAACTCCCCTGACACTTACCTGCAGGAGAAGCCCGTGATGTCCCTGTCTTCCTCGCTAGTAGCAAGCGGCCATTCTTCACCCCTCTTCCTTCCGGGGCAGCGAACTCCGGCTCTGTGAGTGGCTGGAGTCGCGTGACAGCGCAGGACGTCACTCCCACGCACGCGCGCGGGAGCCGCCACTCGCGGCATGACCCGAGTTACAAACGGCGCAGCGTGCCCTTTCTAACTCCGGCGCATGCGCAGAAGAAATCGCCGTACGGCGATTTGCAAATATCTCCTAGACTGTGCAGGTCTGGGAGATATTTCTTGCACCTACAGGTAAGCCTTAATCTAGGCTTACCTGCAGATTAAAGTTGTTGTAAAGGGTTTACAACCACTTTAAATGTCCGAATAAAGAAATAAATTTAAACTAAAAAGATATAAAAGACTGCACTGTCTGCTGTTCAACCCCAACATTAAAGTAAAGGTGATATAGTGAAACAACGTTGCTACAATAGTATCAATGCGAGAAAGGGGTAGGTGCTGGGGTTGGTCTAGACTCTGAGTAGGATTAACCCACATCCCAATAATTGTATACGCAGGAAATTGTTCCTCTTGAGGGACTTTTAAGGGAAAAGCTACTCTATAGTGAAAAGTATGAAAGTAAATATGAGTATAGGATATTTATTATCCAAAAAAGGCAGTAGATAGACAAAATCTACAATGTAATATAAAAAATCATATGACATATACAGGATGCAAACATGCAATACAATGGATGACAATCATGGACTCTGTTGTATACAAACACAAACGGGGAACAACCGGCGCGTTTCGAGTGTTTCTCTTCTTCAAGGGTTATGATTGAGATCAGCATGGAATAATATGTCTATAATTGAAAAGACAGTCATGAGCAACAAATATATAGGCAGTGTGATATACCATCAAAGTTGTTAACATATTAGAGTTAGTACTGACCATGTAGTATTGCTTAAAAATCATATGTTGTTGCATCCAATTAAAAACAAGATGGGGGACATAGTGCCAGTGCTCTGTGACAGCACCTGATCCGGAGCCAGCAGGTCGCGTATGCCCAAGGAGGAACCCCCTAGGAGAAAACTCCCCAGCAGGGGTGTGAAAGTACCGGCCGTGTGGTCTGTGTCCAGGGAGTGAAACAACGATCGCTGTGGAGAGTTAAGCCCTGTACACACGATCGGTTTTCCTATGGATTCTAATCCGATGGATTTTTCCATCGGAAATCCGATGAAGCTGACTTCCATCAGTCTTGCCTACACACCATTAGTCAAAAATCCGACCGTCCAAAACGCTGTGACGTAAAACACTCTGACAAGCCGAGAAAAATGAAGTTCAATGCTTCTGAGCATGCGTCGACTTGATTCTGAGCATGCGTGGGTTTTTTGTCCAATGGAGTTCCACGCAGACGATCGGAATTTGCTATCGCTTTTTTTCCCATCAGATGAATTTAAAACATGTTCTATTTTTTCTCACCGATGGAAAAAAGACCGATGGGGCCCATACACGATCGGTTTGTCTGATGAGAAAAGTCCATCGGACTGTTTTCATCGGTAAAGCCGATCGTGTGTACACGGCTTAAGAAATATATATGTGCTAGGCTCAGAGTGAAAGCCACGCATACCCAAGACCACTAGGAGCCCACCCTGTCCCCACATATATACTAGACAGTAGGGCCAGGGCCGCTGATAGGGGGGGTCCACCAGCCCTCCTGTAGTGGGGCCCGGGACCCTGAGGGGCCCGGACAGCAGGAGGATCGGTGGAGAACAATGCCTTCCATGTCTCTCATCCAGGTTTCTCCCCCTCTCCCCCCCCCGCCAGCTTTTAGCTGCTGGGTGAGAGACATGGAGGGATAATGAACCTGGCCTGCCACCGCTGAGCTCCTTGTCTTGCCCCGATCGCACTCACAGCTGGGACAAGGAGACCGGAGGCTAGAGCAGAGAGGAGACATCCAGGAGGAGGTGCGCTGTGTTGTACTTTCCTTCCTGTCAGAAGAGCGTTCCACATACAGCATATGAGACCGGATTGTTCGTACTGTATATCGCATTGCACTGTATACACACAGCGCCCCCTATCCACATTTCCTGCTGCCGCGAGCAACCCTTGGAGGAGATAGCGGGGTGGTGTGTGTATACAGCGCAATGCGATGTACAGTCAGATCCGGTCTCATGTGCTGTATACTGTAGATGAACAATCTTCTGACAGGACAGAACAGAACACAGCACACCTCCTGCAGGCTTTGTACTGGCTTCTCCCTGTAAGTTGGGGGAGGTGGGTGGGTGGGTATCTTTGCTGGGAAAAGTAATGGGGATTTAAGGATGGGGAATATGTGTTAGGAGGAGGATTTGGGGTGGGGGGAGGGTTGAACCAGGAGAGGGGATGCTTGTGCTGGGCGGATTTCAGTAGCGAGGAATAATTTGTGCTGGGAAGAGTAATTTAGAGAGAGTTGTGCTAGGAGGAGGGATTTATGGGAATTTGTCCTAGGAGAGGGATTGAAGAAAGAAGATTTGTGCTGGGAGGGGGGATGGGGGTGATTGTGTACTAGGACCCGGTAGGAGAATTTGGGGGTAATAGGAGGGATGGGGGGGGGGGAATTGTGCAGGCAGGGGAGATTTGGCGGAAGAAGATTTGTGCTAGGATAGAAAGTTTGATGTGTGCTAGGCTTGTGAATTTTTGGTGTGAGGGAGATTTGTACTAGGAGGGGGAATTGGGGTAGCATTTGTGTCCATTAATAATGATTTTCATGTATTTTTTTGTGTGAAAATATTGTATTAAATACCGTCAGGCTTGTGTGTGGGGGGGGCCCCGTCAGGTAGGCTGTACGGGGCCCCATGATTCCTAACGGCGGCCCTGAGTAGGGCCAAAGGTGGGTAGATGTATGAGGGGAAGTAGAAAAGTGTGCTGTACCTGTTGCACGACCTAGAATCAGAGATGATGTAGGTTGATGTAGTGAGCTAGCCTGTCTTGCACCTGGAAGGTACAATCGACAGGGAAAAGAAAAGCGGCAATGCAGAGGTCTTCAGAGGGGTCCAGTAGAGCCTGATGTTCCACCCCTGTGTGGGCGTACGCGACCTGCCGGCTCCGGATCAGGCGCTGTCACAGAGCACTGGCACTGTGTCCTCCATCTTGTTTTTAATTGGATGCAACAACATATGATTTTTAAGCAATACTACATGGTCAGTACTAACTCTAACATGTTAACAACTTTGATGGTATATCACACTGCCTATATATTTGTTGCTCATGACTGTCTTGTCAATTATAGACATGTTATTCCATGCTCAATCATAACCCTTGAAGAAGAGAAACGCGTTGGTTATTCCCCGTTTGTGTTTGTATACAACGGAGTCCATGATTGTCATCCATTGTATTGCATGTTCATTGTGTTTGTATCCTGTATATGTCATATGATTTTTTCTATTACATTGTAGATTTTGTCTATCTACTTCCTTTTTTTTTTTTTTTTCAATAAATTTTTATTTTTCAATTCAAGACATGTACAGAAAATCTTAAAAAATTGTTGTTTAAACATGACAAAGGGTTATTTCCAATTGTTTATGTCACAATGTTCTCATCAAGAGATTAAAAAAAAATGAAAAATAGGCATTCAGGGAAGTCACACCCCACCTGGACGCCCCTAACGGGATCATCCTGCGCCCAGGTCAGGCCCCCCCCCCAGCCCGCCATCCTCATATGAATTTTTTGATAATAATTACTGCCCTTTTTGATAATAAATATCCTATACTCATATTTACTCTCATACTGTCACAGAAATCCTGTCAGATACAGGATTCCTGGACTTCCTGATTCCGAATCTTGGGCACGTCCACGCGCGGCGATGGCGAGCACGTGCGCGCGCACGCGCTTAGCGGGGGCGCGCGCACGCTCCACAAAGCGCGCCAGAAGAGCTATTTAAACATGCCTGTGACAGACAGTCCCTGCTGTCTGCTCTACAGCGTGTAGTACCCAAAGAGACCTGATTCGTGTATTTACCTGCATCCGACCCGGCTTACCTTGACCCTTCCAGTTTCCTGCCTGCCTCTGACCCCCGGCTTTGTTTGACCAATCTTCTGCCTGATCCTCCAGTACCTTGCCGCCAGCCAATACTACCGACCCGGCTTGTCCGACCAATCTCTCCAGTTGCTGTGTCCTGGTTCCAGTCCAGTCAGCCTCATCAGTTCCAGTCCAGCTGCTTGTTCCTAGTTCCAGTCCAGTTGCTTGTTCCTGGTTCCAGTCCAGTTGCTGTATCCTGGTTCCAGTCCGGCCAGTCTCATCAGTTCCAGTCCAGTTGCTGTGTTCCTGGTTCCGGTTCAGCCTGCCATACTTCCTGGGTGCCTGGATCCGTCCCAGTCTTCAGACTCTACTCTACCTTGATCCATCCTGCCAGGCACTCGTACCCCTTCTACCTCCGTGCCTCCTGTCTTCAGTACCAGGGGCCGCCGGTGGAAGCCGTAAGAGAGGCCTCCCTCTGCAGATCCGGGCTCGTCACCGTCAGGTACGTGACAGTAGCAGACAGCCATGTCTGAGCCCGGGCAGGGAGCCTCACCTATGGAGGAACTCTGTCGGCACCTGGCAGGTTTGTCTGAAGCAGTCAAGAGTCTTCAACAAGGATACACCCGCTTGGAAGAACAAGTGCGGGTCCTCTCCAATCCTTCTGCCATCCAAGAGGGGCCCCACGCCTCTGCTTCCACAGCCGGAACAAGTTCCTCACCCACAGTGGTCATGCTTCCTCCTGAACCTAAGGTTCCTACACCCGAAAGATTTTCCGGGGATCGGAGCAAGTTTAGGGCCTTCCGGAATTCGTGTGAACTGTATTTTGCCCTACAGCCCCGTACCTTTTCTCTAGAGGCCACCAAGGTGGGCTTTGTGGTCTCTTTGCTCGCTGGAGACCCTCAGAGCTGGGCCCACCGTCTCTTTGAACAGAAGGATGTATCACTAAACAACCTCGCTGCTTTTTTCGATGCCCTGGCCCAGCTATACGAAGATCCCCAACTCTCAGTAACCGCAGAAGCCGCCTTGCGTTCCCTTCAACAAGGACGCAGACCAGCGGAGGACTATGTGGCAGAATTCAGGCGGTGGAGTGCGGATACCAATTGGAATGATGCCGCCCTCCGCCATCAGTTTCGCTTAGGACTTTCCGATTCCTTGAAGGACGAGCTAGCTAGAGTTGGTGTACCACAGACACTCAACCTGTTGATTGATCTAACCATCCAGATTGACCGACGTCTGAGGGAACGGAGGGCTGAGAGGACCACTGGCTTCTCCCGCCCAACCTGGATGCTTCCTCGGGCTCCTAGTCACCTGTACTCGGCTCCTGCTACACCTCCAACTCCCACATCTGACACGCCTGAACCAATGCAGCTCGGGCTCCTTCGTCCATCCCTCGCTCCTGAGGAACGCCAGCGCCGCCGAATAAATAATCTGTGCCTGTACTGCGGGGACCCCGGACATTTCGTTAGAACCTGTCCCCTGAAGCTTCGTAAGTTTCTTTCAGTTTCTTCTAACATGACTAACCTACAAGCCAAAACCACATCTCACCTTGCCCTCTCTGTTTCATTACAGCTCCCAGGAAGGACTTTGCAAGTACCCGCCATTATTGATTCCGGAGCATGCAGCTGCTTTATGGACTCAACCTTTGCCATTAAACACCAAATTCCCCTTCGTACCAAGACCCACGGACTTCGTGTCCATCTGGCTGATGGTTCCGTCATTAAGTCCGGACCTGTGACCCAGGAGACCACTCCTATACCCGCTACCATCTTTACCACCTCTGGAACCCACCAAGAATGCTTGTGTCTGGACATCATCTCTTCCCCGTTGTTTCCCTTGATCCTTGGTATGCCTTGGTTACAAGCCCACAATCCCACTATCAACTGGACTACGGGAATAGTTGCCTTTCCTTCTTCCTATTGCCAACAGTCCTGTGGCTTATATAAACCTCCTGGGCCGGCCTCGTTACTATGCATTGACACCGAAGATGGCACCCGTCAATCCTTCCCAGAAGTTTACCACGACTTTCTTGACGTATTTAGTAAACAAAAGGCAGAGACTCTACCGCCCCATCGGGCCTACGATTGCCCCATCGACCTACTTCCTGGAGCAAAGATTCCGTTCGGTAGAGTCTTCCCTTTAACGGAGGTGGAACAAGGGGCTTTAAAAGATTATGTTGATGAGAAGTTGCAAAAAGGGTTCATCCGCCCTTCCACATCCCCAGCAGGCGCAGGCATCTTTTTTGTAGAGAAAAAGGACCACACCCTTCGACCTTGTGTGGATTACCGGGAATTGAATAAAATTACAGTAAAAAATCGCTACCCTCTCCCCCTGGTACCAGAGTTATTTCAGAGACTAGGAACTGCCACCATCTTTACCAAACTTGACCTCCGCGGAGCCTACAACTTGATCCGTATCAAAGAAGGTGACGAATGGAAGACCGCCTTCCGTACCCGGTATGGACATTTTGAGTACTTGGTAATGCCATTCGGGTTGTGTAATGCCCCTGCCACTTTCCAGTATTTTATCAACGATGTTCTACGGGACTTCCTAGACCTCTTTGTTATTGTTTATCTTGATGATATCTTAATTTTTTCTTCCTCCCTTGATTCTCATCGCAGACATGTCAAAAATGTGTTGGGTCGGCTCCGCCAGCATGGCCTGTATGCGAAGGCCGAAAAATGCGAGTTCGAGCAAGAGAGTATATCATTTCTGGGGTTAATCATTTCCAGCGAGGGCATCAAGATGGATCCTCAAAAGATTACCGCAATCCTGGACTGGCCAGAACCGGTGGACAAGAAGGGAATCCAACGTTTCGTTGGATTCGCCAACTTCTACCGCAAGTTCATCAGGGGGTTTTCAGCTATTATCGCACCCATTACTCAACTCACCAAGCAAGGAACACGTTTTCACTGGTCTCCTGAAGCCCAAGAAGCTTTTGAACGCCTGAAGGCCCTATTTACCTCAGCCTCTATCTTGAAACACCCAGACTCCTCACTACCATTCGTACTTGAGGTAGACGCCTCCGAAATAGCGGTAGGAGCAATACTGTCCCAAAGACAGGGAGTCAAAGCCTTGCTCCACCCAGTAGCCTTCTTCTCCCGCAAGCTTTCTGCAGCAGAGAGGAACTACGACGTGGGGGATCGGGAGCTACTAGCGATCAAGTCTGCACTAGAAGAATGGCGGTACCTGCTGGAGGGCGCGGCTCATCCGATCCTAATATTCACTGACCACAAGAACCTGGAGTACCTGAAAGCCGCGAGAAGATTGAATCCACGGCAAGCCAGGTGGGCACTCTTCTTCTCCCGGTTCTCTTTTCATGTTACTTATCGTCCTGGGGCCAAGAATATTAAGCCTGACGCCCTGTCTCGGATGTTCCATAAGTCCAAGGAGACTTCTCCGCCTGATACCATCCTTGCCCCCGGAAATTTCCTTCTTCTACAGGAGAACCTGTTCACTCAAATCAAACAAGCTTCCACCGGGCAGAGACAGTTCTCTGAGCCGGAATTGCAGGTTAAGGATGGACTATTGTGGTACCAAGACAGAATCTACGTACCTGAGAAACTAAGAGTAACCGCATTAGAACTCTGCCACGACCACGCCCTGGCCGGGCATTTTGGCGTTGCCAAGACCACTGACCTGGTACAGCGCACCTTCTGGTGGCCTCGAGTACGTGAAGACTGTAGGAGGTTTGTAGATTCTTGTACAACTTGCACCCGAAACAAGGTTTCCAGATCCAAGGCCTGGGGACTACTAAAACCCTTACCCGTTCCAGATAGGCCCTGGAGAATGTTGTCCATCGACTTCATTGTCGAGTTACCCCCGGCCGAGAACCATTCCACCATCTTCGTTATTGTGGACCGTCTGTCCAAGATGGCACACTTCATCCCTATGAAAGGGACTCCCTCCGCTCCTGAAACCGCACAGGTATTCATCAGAGAAATAGTCAGACTCCACGGGGTACCAGCCAATATTGTTTCCGATCGCGGGGTTCAATTTACCTCTCGATTCTGGAGATCCCTTTGCAAAACCTTGAAAATCGAATTATCGTTTTCCTCTGCTTACCATCCACAGACCAACGGACAGACGGAGAGAACGAATCAGACGCTCGAGCAATACCTGCGATGCTTCTCCTCTTTTGCTCAGGACAACTGGGTTTCCCTACTTCCGTTGGCCGAGTTTGCGTATAACAATTCCATCCACTCCGCTACCTGCCAGACTCCTTTCTTTGCAAACTATGGTTTTCATCCTACTTTTCTGCCTAACTCCCTTCCTGAGTGTCCTGTACCTGCAGTCCAGGAAAAGTTAAATTTTTTCTCGGTCAATAACCAGCTTCTACAAGAGACCATGACCAAGACTCAAGAACGCAACAAGACAATCTATGACAAGAAGAGACGGGGTGAATTAGTGTTGGTACCCGGCGACCAAGTATGGCTATCTACCACAAACCTAAGAATGGCATGCCCTTCTAAAAAACTGGGCCCCAAATTTTTAGGTCCATTCTCTGTTAAGAGGAAAATTAATGAAGTAGCTTATGAATTGGAACTTCCTGACTCTCTTAGAATCCATCCAGTTTTTCATGTCTCTCTCCTAAAACCCACAGTCTCTAATCCGTTTCCAGATCGGAAGCCGGATCACCCTGATCCGATCATTATTGACGGTGAGCAGGAATTCGAAGTAGAAGCTATCATGGACTTCAGGAGAAGGAATAACCAGAACCAATTCCTAATTAAATGGAAGGGCTACGGACCCGAGGAAAACTCATGGGAACCCGAGGAGAATATCAATGCCAGGAGTTTGATACAGGCTTTCAAAAGGACTCACCCTGGAAGGTTCACCCGGCTGGGCATCCGGAGGCTGCCCCTTGGGGGGGGGCAATGTCATAGAAATCCTGTCAGCTACAGGATTCCTGGACTTCCTGATTCCGAATCTCGGGCACGTCCACGCGCGCGGGCACGCGCGCGCGCGATGGCGAGCACGTGCGCGCGCACGCGCTTAGCGGGGGCGCGCGCACGCTCCACAAAGCGCGCCAGAAGAGCTATTTAAACATGCCTGTGACAGACAGTCCCTGCTGTCTGCTCTACAGCGTGTAGTACCCAAAGAGACCTGATTCGTGTATTTACCTGCATCCGACCCGGCTTACCTTGACCCTTCCAGTTTCCTGCCTGCCTCTGACCCCCGGCTTTGTTTGACCAATCTTCTGCCTGATCCTCCAGTACCTTGCCGCCAGCCAATACTACCGACCCGGCTTGTCCGACCAATCTCTCCAGTTGCTGTGTCCTGGTTCCAGTCCAGTCAGCCTCATCAGTTCCAGTCCAGCTGCTTGTTCCTAGTTCCAGTCCAGTTGCTTGTTCCTGGTTCCAGTCCAGTTGATGTATCCTGGTTCCAGTCCGGCCAGTCTCATCAGTTCCAGTCCAGTTGCTGTGTTCCTGGTTCCGGTTCAGCCTGCCATACTTCCTGGGTGCCTGGATCCGTCCCAGTCTTCAGACTCTACTCTACCTTGATCCATCCTGCCAGGCACTCGTACCCCTTCTACCTCCGTGCCTCCTGTCTTCAGTACCAGGGGCCGCCGGTGGAAGCCGTAAGAGAGGCCTCCCTCTGCAGATCCGGGCTCGTCACCGTCAGGTACGTGACACATACTTTTCACTATAGGGTAGCTTTTCCTTTAAAAGTCCCACAAGAGAAACAATGTACTGTGTTTACAATAGTATCAATGTAACATAGTAACAACCAGTGCATATACGATAATAAATCGATACATGAAAAAATCAACAAGCGAAAATAGTCCTAAACAAAAGTCTAAACTGTATGGTGCACTCTAAAAAAAGGTGATGGTGACACACTCAGACCCGGTTCACACTGGGGCGGCACGACTTGTCCCGCGACTCTGCCGGGCGATCTCCACACGACTTCAGAGGTGACTTGCAAAATGACTTCTGTATTGAAGTCAATGCAAGTCGCCCTGAAGTCGTCCCAAAGTAGTACAGGAACCTTTTTCTAAGTCGGAGCGACTTGAGTCGCTCCTATTAGAACGGTTCCATTGTACAGAGTGGAGCGCGACTTGTCAGTCGGCTAGGTCGCCTGACGAGTCACCCCTGTGTGAACCGGCTCTCAAGTGTTTAAATGTCCAAATAAAGTTCCAAACTATGGTGCAGTATTGGAAATGATGGATTGGTGAAGTTTTGCAATATTCCCACATGCAGGAAAAATTAAAATAGCCTCTTACCAGAAACTCATGATCTCCAAATTATAATGCCGCGTACACACGGCTGTTTTTGATGTCATTGAAAAAAACAACGATTTTCTCGACGTGATTCTTCTCAAGCCTGCCTTGGCTACACACTATCGTGAAAAAAAAAATGCTGGAGCAAAGCGCGGTGACATACAACACGTACGACGGAACTATAAAGGGGAAGTTCCATTCGGATGGCGCCACCCTTTGGGCTGCTTTTGCTGATCCTCGTGTTAGTAAAGTTTGGTGAGAGACGCTTTTCAGCCTCATGCTCTTCAGTCCGTTACAGCGTGACGAATGTGCTATCTCCATTATGAACGCTAGTTTTACCAGAACGAGCGCTCCCGTCTCATAACTTGCTTCTGAGCATGCACGTTTTTTTGACGTCATTAAAGCCTACATACGGCCGTTTTTCATGACGAGAAAAATGATTAAGTGAAAAACGACGAGAACATTTTTTAATGGCCATTTTTCACGTCGCGAAATATGCTCTGGAGCCTACACACAATTGTTTTTAATGACCAATTAAAAAAATGCCATTTTTCTCGTCATGAAAAACGGTCGTGTGTACGCTGCATAAGAGATCATGAAAAGCGTAAAACACACAGGGCTCCCTTCAGATAACAAATTTATTTTCAGCAGCAGCCCATCCGGGATCTGATGTTATGGGGTGTAGCTATTCATTCTCCTCCCAGGAAAACCCGAACATACATACTCCAAGTCAGCTGTGTTCCTCACTCAGGCAACGTTGTAAAGCTCATGCATCAGAGAAAAGAGAAGGGTCATCGTGCAATTTGTAATGATTTTTATTGAATGATAAAAAGTATTGCACTTACGAGAGAAAGGATAAAAACAAGCAATAAAGCATCAATTACGTAGTGACGTCTCAGCTCCTGTGTTACCCGACGCGTTTCCCTGTAACAGGCCTGCAACCCCAGATGATGCCTGTTACGGGGAAACGTGTCGGGTAACACAGGAGCTGAGACTTCAGTATGTTACTGATCTACTGGTTAAATCTGCGGTTGTAATTTATGCTTTACTGCTTGTTTTTATCCTCTGTATTCTGTAAATATGTATCCTTCTACATATTTTTGGTAAAAAAAATACCAATAAGCGTATATTTGCACTTTTTCACTGTGGGGGAGGTGCTTTGACTAGGGGAAGGAATTGATCCATGTTTCTGCTTTGCAGGACCACATGGCTCCTATGATACAATTTCACTGCATTGGATCAGTGTTCCGTCTATCTCACAGGAGCTGGTCTAGGAGGCAGGACTTTGTTACAGAGCTGCCGGGTATTTCAGACCAAAGCTCGTGCGATGTGTGTGACCAGGGCCGTCTTTAATATTGATTGGACTCTGGGCAAACATTTTCTTGGGCCCCCTACCCCCATGCAATTTCGCTGTCCACCCAAACATCCCAAAAAAACAAACACATAGAAAATTGAAAAAAGTTTAATAATGTAAACATAAAGAACTGGTCCACAATCACTGATTGGACCAGGCTCACTGACTGATTGCTAGAGGTTACTGCGCACACCATTACCAATAACGGATTGGTTGATAGAGATTACTGGACAATATTACTGCTCACTGGTTGCTAGAGGTTACTGCTTTTCATTACTGCTCAATGACTGGTTGCAGCATGTCATTACCGCTCACTGATTGGTAGCAAGTGGTTACTGCACATCATTACTGCTGATTGGTTGCTAAAGGTTACTGCACATCATTATTGCTCACTGATTGGTTGCTAGAGATTACAGGTGATCACTACTGTTCACTGATTAGTTGCTAGAGGTTACTGTGCATCATTGCCACTTACTTATTGATTGCAAGAGGATACAGCACATAATTATCGCTCACTGACTTGTTTCTGACGGTTACAGCACATCATCTCCTCCCTGCATGCACACCATGGACTGGGTAGATGTGGGGACCCACCAATAGACAGAAAGCCCCCAGAACTGGTTATTAACAATGAGCAGAGCACACCTCTGCATCCGCCCCCTCCCCAGCCACAGCTTACTTCAGCCGGCTTCATCCATGGCTCACCTCTGCCGCCTGCGTCCACGGATCACCTCTGCTGCCTGTGTCCACGGCTCACCTCTGTATCCTGCGTCCACGGATCACCTCTGCTGCCTGTGTCCACGGCTCACCTCTGTATCCTGCGTCCAAGGCTCACCTCTGTACCCTGTGTCCACGACTCACCCCTGTATCCTGTAGCCATAGCTCACCCCTGTATCCTGCATCCACGACTCACCACTGTACCCGTGTCCACAGCTCACCCCTGTATCCTGCATCCACGACTCACCACTGTACCCGTGTCCACAGCTCACCCCTGTACCCTGCGTCCATGACTCACCCCTGTACCCTGCGTCCACAGCTCACCCCTGTATCCTGTGTCCATGGCTCACCCCTGTATCCTGCATCCACGACTCACCACTGAACCCTGTGTCCATGGCTCACCCCTGTACCCTGCGTCCATGGCTCACCCCTGTACCCTGTGTCCAAGGCTCACCTCTGTATCCTGCGTCCACGTCTCACCCCTGTACCCTGCGTCCACGACTCACCCCTGTATCCTGTGTCCACAGCTCACCCCTGTATCCTGCATCCACGGCTCACCCCTGTACCCTGTGTCCACAGCTCACCCCTGTACCCTGCGCCCATGACTCACCCCTGTACCCTGCGTCCATGACTCACCCCTGTACACTGCGTCCACGGCTCACCCCTGTCTCCTGCATCTACGGCTCACCCCTGTACCCTGTGTCCACAGCTCACCCCTGTACCCTGCGTCCATGACTCACCCCTGTACCCTGCGTCCATGACTCACCCCTGTACCCTGCGTCCACGGCTCACCCCTGTATCCTGTGTCCACGGCTCACCCCTGTATCCTGCGTCCACGACTCACCACTGTACCCTGTGTCCACAGCTCACCCCTGTACCCTGCGTCCATGGCTCGCCCCTGTACCCTGCATCCACGGCTTACCCCTGAACCTGTGTCCATGGCTCACCCCTGTATCCTGCATCCATGGCTCACCCCTGTACCCTGCGACCAAGGCTCACCTCTGTATCCTGCGTCCACGACTCACCCCTGTACCCTGCATCCACGACTCACCCCTGTATCCTGTGTCCACAGCTTCCCCCTATATCCTGCATCCATGACTCACCACTGTACCCTGTGTCCACAGCTCACCCCTGTACCCTGTGTCCATGACTCACCCCTGTACCCCGCGTCCACAGCTCACCCCTGTATCCTGCATCAACGACTCACCACTGTACCCTGTGTCCACAGCTCACCCCTGTACCCTGCGTCCATGGCTCGCCCCTGAACCCTGCGTCCACGGCTTACCTCTGAACCCTGTGTCCACAGCTCGCCCATTTACCCTGCGGTCACAGCCCACTCCTGTTCTCCCTGTGAACAATTCAACTTTTCCCCTCATCCACAGCTTACACAACCTGCCCCCCTCCCTACATAACTGTCACCTCTTTTCACAAATTCAGCCCCCCCCACCACCTTTTTACAGCTCTCTTTTCACAAATCCAGCAATCACCCCCCTTCATAAATTCCCCCCTCCGGTGCTGCCAAAAAGGGGCGGGGGGCAAACGGGACAACACAAAGAGCTATAACGTTTGTGCAAACCAATCAATATACGCTTATTGTTTTTTTTTTTGCTTTTTTTTTTACCAAAAATATGTAGCAGAATACATATTGGCCTAAATTGATGAAGAAATTCGATTTTTTTTAAAAAATGTATTGGGTATGTTTATAGCAGAAAATAAAAAATATTGTTTTTTTTTCATTTTAATTTACATTTTTTTTTTTTTTTACGTTTACGTTTATAGCGCAACATTTTTTAACCGCAGATGTGATCAAATACCACCAAAAGAAAGCTCTATTTGTGGGAAAAGAAGGACATCCATTTTATTTGGTTACAAAGTTGCTCGACCGTGCAATTGTCAGCTAAAGTAACGCAGTGCCGTATTGCAAAAAATGGCCTGGTCATTAAGGGGTAAAACCTTTCGGAGCTGAAGTGGTTAAGGGGGTGAGGCAGGGGGGTGTGTCCATTGCCTACATACTTTTGCTAATAGGTGTTCCTTGTTCCCATTTCAAAAAGTTGAAAAGGTATGTATGTGTATATCTGCATACAGCCTATTTCTTTGTTCAGCCTATCATTGATTCTGAGAGGCGGCTGGTAGCGGGCCGTACACAGCACCCGTGTCTCCCGGGCAGAGAATTACACCTGAATGTATGCTTGTACTAGACATGTGCACTGCTGAAAATCTTGTTTGTTTTCGTTTCATTCATTTTTCGTTTTTCAGGTCATTCGTTATGATCGCAATTGGTAAATTTGTGAATTCGAAAATTCGTAAATTTCAAAATTCGTAAATCTGAAAATAAGAAAGAAAATCCGAAAATTCTAAATGATAACTAACTAACTAATAATAACTAACTATTAAATTATAGGTATTGGAATTTCCTTTCAAATTTGACTGTTAGACTCCATTCACACGGGGGGGCAACACGACTTCCAGGGCGACTTTGGGAGGCAACTTGGACACGACTTGAGTATGAATCACATCGCGACTTGGGGCGACTTCAGCACGACTTGAGGCGACTTATAACACGACTTGAAGTCGCCTCCAGGAAAGGAGACTTTTCCAGTGGCCAATCAAAGAGTAATCAGCTCTGTGGGAGGGAGCGGTTTGCCGAGAAAACTATTTTTATTTCCTGTATTGTTGCTTCAGTTAAGATAGGGGATCCAACTTGGAGGCGACTTCCATTGAAATCAATGGGTAAAAGTCAGATATAGAAAAAAATAGAAAAAAGGTGCTTGTGCGCTTACCACTCAGTAAAAATAGAAACACTAAAGTGCAAATATTGCTGAACAAATTAAATATTAAGAGACAACTAGCAGCTAACTTCTATAATGTGACCAACATACAATAAAATAGTTTATATAGTGAAGCAGCGCTAAATGTCAATAGAAAGTGCTAATATTAAAAGTGCTATTAATAAAGTCTAACTTCTCATAAATTAAATAAATGGGGTGACAAAATCAACAATAATAAAATAAAATTAAAACGTCCAAACAGTGACTATGTAAATAAAGTGCTAAATAGCCAAAATGGCAGTCCAAATAGCAACAGCTAATTGCAGGGAGAGAAGCAAGGATGGGTGTGGGAATACACCTTGTCTCATCAGAAACACACTGGATCAGATGAACAAATGATGCATAAATAATCCTCCCCCATAGACACCAGCCTCTCACCTCTCTGGTGGACCCCACGGGGTCAGTAATAACCACAAAGATCTCCACTGCTCACAATGAGAACTTCCAGTCCTTTTGCGTGACCCGAAACCACTGTAGGGATCTCCACAGCTTACCAGTGTTCTTCCTTAAAGCGAATCTTCCTGATGGACCCCACGAGGTCAATAATGGCCACAAAGATCTCCACTGCTCACAATGAGAACTTCCAGTCCTTTTGCGTGACCCGAAACCACTGTAGGGATCTCCACAGCTTACCAGTGTTCTTCCTTAAAGCGAATCTTCCTGATGGACCCCACGAGGTCAATAATGGCCACAAAGATCTCCACTGCTCACAATGAGAACTTCCAGTCCTTTTGCGTGACCCGAAACCACTGTAGGGATCTCCACAGCTTACCAGTGTTCTTCCTTAAAGCGAATCTTCCTGATGGACCCCACGAGGTCAATAATGGCCACAAAGATCTCCACTGCTCACAATGAGAACTTCCAGTCCTTTTGCGTGACCCGAAACCACTGTAGGGATCTCCACAGCTTACCAGTGTTCTTCCTTAAAGCGAATCTTCCTGATGGACCCCACGAGGTCAATAATGGCCACAAAGATCTCCACTGCTCACAATGAGAACTTCCAGTCCTTTTGCGTGACCCGAAACCACTGTAGGGATCTCCACAGCTTACCAGTGTTCTTCCTTAAAGCGAATCTTCCTGATGGACCCCACGAGGTCAATAATGGCCACAAAGATCTCCACTGCTCACAATGAGAACTTCCAGTCCTTAACCGTTCCACTTCTGCATCATCTACGAGGAAATCTCTTTTCTGTACCAACTTCTGGATCTTCTGAATTAGTTCATCTTCTCTTTTTTTCTGCTGACTTGTTTTATCTTTTTCACACTCGCCGTTGTCCGTGCTGCGGGGATGGAAGTAACAAAGTTCCCAGCTGGCTGGCGTCTCCTCCTGCGTGTCTTGTTCTCACCCTGACTAGTTTTGTCTATATGACTTCATCTGAGGGGTAAAAGTCGCCTAGAAGTCGGATTGAAGTAGTACAGGAACCTTTTCTGAAGTCGCAGCAACTGCAGTAGTGTACATTAAGACGGATCCATTCACTTACATTGATTTTTTCATGTAGCGCGACTAGGGGCGACTTGGGGCGACTTGAAGTCGGATCCAAAGTTGCCCCTGTGTGAATGAGCTCTTAGCGAACGTAACAAATACAAATTTATCCAAAGTTATGAATTATCCAAAATAACGAATGCTGTCCTAAACTAATTAATAATAACAAATAATAATAATGAAAAGTTTTTATTATTATTGTTATTTATTATTATTCATTTGTTATGTTTTATTCATTTAGATACAGCATTTGTGTGCCGATTGAATGTTTCCTTATATGTGAAAATTATGTGAATTGTATCTGAGAAATTTTGCCATAATAATAAAGGAATAAAAAAAAAAAAAAGATACAACATTCGTTATTTCGCATAATTCATACCTTTGCATAAATTCGTATTTGTTACGTTCACTAACAGACAAATTTGAAAGGAAATTCCAATACCTATAATTTAATAGTTAAGTTATTATTAGTTAGTTATTTCAGATTTTCGAATTTCTAAATTTTGAATTAACGAATTTGTCGAAATCCGTTAAAAAGCGAATTTGCAACAAAACAAATTGCACATATCTAGTTTGTACATCCTTTTTTGTGGCACTAAACCCGAGAAGAGATGCTGAGAATTACACCCAGCATACAGAACAAGCAGTGTACAGAATCAGTCAGCTTTGCAGGTGGGGAAATAATTTATCATTGAGGTCTCTGCTTTTTTCTTCAATATATTTTCACATCTTCAGTGGACTCTCGTGCAAAAATATAACGCATTGCCTCAATATGCAGCTGTTCTTTATTAATCGGTACCTAATATGAATAATTATAAAAAAAACAATACACGCAGCCCTAGATTTCTTATTGCCCATTTCAAACATGGCCGCCACATATGCACTAGAGTAGGACGGAAGAGAGGGGACGTTCCTCTGTCCGCAGCCCGTTCTGTGCGCGGTGACGCCAGGAAGTCACATCTTACGTCAGGTCCTGGGATCGGATACCGGCTGGCAGTGTGGTCGGGATGGGGAAGGCGGATTTTCTCTCCCCGAAGGCGATCGCCAATCGCATCAAATCGAAGGGTCTACAGAAGCTGCGATGGTACTGCCAGATGTGCCAGAAACAGTGCCGGGACGAGGTGAGGACATGCCGGGCTCATGTACTACACACTGCATGGTGCCGAGATCTGTATACAGGAAATGTCCTACGATCACCTACCGACCCTCATATAGCTTGTCATAGAGGAGCGATCGCATTGTGTGTTGTGGGCACAGCATGGAAAGTCTATGGAAGTCCTCAGGCTCAGTGTACACGAGCGTCACAGGAGGCGATTCATCTGCATTTTACTGCGTCTGTCAATTATATACATTGTAGTGGGCAGTGTTGTTCACATGGTTGTGCCAACATTAATCTGACGTAGTATTACCGCTCCCCAGACGCTTCCATCCATGCCGGTGTATAAACTTTTTTTTATAGTGCGTTTAACCACTTAACGACCGCTCACTGTATATATACGTCGGCAGAATGGCACCGACAGGCACAATCACGTAGAGTGTACGTGATTGCCTTTGTACAGTTGGGGGGTCCAATCGGACCCCCCTTCTATACAGTGAGCGGTGGCTAAGTGTCCGGGAGCGTTCCGGGATGAGGGGGCAGCCATTCGTTTCTGGCCACCCCCTCGCGATCGCTCCCGGCGAATAGAAATGCCCCCTCTGTCTGTGTCAGACAGAGGGAGCAGGAGGAAGTGATGTCATCTCTGGTGCGGCGCTCACATATACCGAGCGCCGTACAAGAGAAGACATCAGGTCAGTGCACACAACACTACACTGACACCAGGACACATAGGGACATAAATCGCCCCCCCGGACACCCCAGATCACCCCCCCAGCCCCCAGTCACAGTGTCACTGATTGCAGTGACCATTTATTTAGTGATCACTGCAATCAGTGACATTTGTGACTGTAAAAGTGTCACTACATTTAGTTTATGTCCAGTGTAGCCCCCTAACCCCCCCCTAATAAAGGTTTAACCCCCTGATCACCCCCCAGATAACCCTTTCACCCCCTATCACCACTGTCGCTTAGCGATCATTTTTCTGATCGCTGTCTTAGCGTCAGTGATGCCAATCGGCAGCCAGTAATTTTTTTTAGGTTCGCCGCATGTTTTTATAGCGTCAGGTACCCCAATATATTATCTAATAAAGGTTTAACCCCCTTGATCGCCCCCCAGGTAACCCTTTCACCCCCTATCACCACTGTCACTAAGCGATCGTTTTTCTAAACGCTGTCTTAGTGTCTGTGATGCAGATTGGTAGCCGGTAATTTTTTTTAGGTTCGCCGCAGGTTTTTATAGCGTCAGGTACCCCAATATATTATCTAATAAAGGTTTAACCCCCTTGATCGCCCCCCAGGTAACCCTTTCACCCCCTATCACCACTGTCGCTAAGCAATTGTTTTTCTAAACGCTGTCTTAGTGTCGGTGATGCAGATCGGTAGCCAGTAATTTTTTTTAGGTTCGCCGCAGGTTTTTATAGCGTCGGGTACCCCCATATATTACCTAATAAAGGTGTAACCCCCTTGATCGCCCCCCCAGGTAACCCTTTCACCCCCTATCACCACTGTCGCTAAGCAATTGTTTTTCTAAACGCTGTCTTAGTGTCGGTGATGCAGATCGGTAGCCAGTATTTTTTTTTAGGTTCGCCGCATGTTTTTATAGCGTCAGGTACCCCAATATATTATCTAATAAAGGTTTAACCCCCTTGATCGCCCCCCCAGGTAACCCTTTCACCCCCTATCACCACTGTCGCTAAGCAATCGTTTTTCTAAACGCTGTCTTAGTGTCGGTGATGCTGATCGGTAGCTGGTAATTTTTTTTAGGTTCGCCGCAGGTTTTTATAGCGTCAGGTACCCCCATATATTATCTAATAAAGGTTTTAACCCCCTGATTGCCCCTAGTTAACCCTTTCACCAGTGATCACCATATAAGTGTTACGGGTGACGCTGGTTAGTTAGTTTGCTTTTTATAGTGTCAGGGCACCCGCCGTGTATATAACCCAATAAAGGTTTAACCCCCTGATCGCCCGGCGGGTGATATCAGTTAGGTTTTAGCGTCAGAGAGGGTCTGCGTCACACCCCAGACAGCGTCAGGTTAGTGCCAGTAACGCTAACACCCACGCGTGAAGCATACACCCCCCTTAGTGGTATAGTATCTGAACAGATCAATATCTGATCTGATCAGATCTATACTAGCGTCCCCAGCAGTTTAGGATTCCCAAAAACGCAGTGTTAGCGGGATCAGCCCAGATACCTGCTGGCACCTGCGTTTTGCCCCTCCGTCCAGCCCAGGCCACCCAAGTGCAGTATCGATCGATCACTGTCACTTGCAAAACACAACACACATAACTGCAGCGTTCGCAGAGACAGGCCTGATCCCTGCGACTCCAGTGCTGTAGGAGGTAATTTCACCACCACAGTTAAAAAAAAAAAGCAAATATGCCGAAGCATTGGGGCAGCAGGGGCGGAGGAGCGATTTTGCTCCTAATGCCGCCTACATACGGTCGAAATTCCGACGGAGGCTTGCCCGTGGAAAAGTCCGACCATGTGTGTGCGGCATAACTTTTTTGTGGGAGGATGCCCCCATGCTTCGGCATATATAAATGGTGCGTGTATGCCCATCATTGGAAGTGGGTGGATGAAGGGCGGTATTCTAATGGTGGGCATACCCACCGATCAATCTCTTTTTTCGTTCAGCCAACAGGCTGCATGAAATAAAAAGATTACAATACATGTCCAACAAGGACCAGCAACGTACTGGTATGTTGCTGGACTTTGAATGTTTATACCAGAATGATGCCTGCGGGTTTAGGTATCATCTTGGTATCATTCTTTTCAGCCTGCGGCCGGCTTTCATGTAAAAGCAATCCTAGCGGCTAATTAGCCTCTGGACTGCTTTTACAAGCAGTGGGAGGGAATGCCCCCCCCCCCCCCCCCGGATATAAAAAGCGCCATTGGGAAATTGGGAAAGCATTTTATCACACCGATCTTGGTGTGGTCAGATGCTTTGAGGGCAGAGGAAAAATCTAGGGTCTAGAAGACCCCAGTTTTTTCAAAAAAAGAGTACCTGTCACTACCTATAGCTATCATAGGGGATATTTACATTCCCTGAGATAACAATAAAAATGATAAAAAAAAAAAAATACTTGGAAGGAACAATTTAAAAATAAAATATAAAAGCAAAATTAATAATAAAAAAAAAGCACCCCTGTGCTTGCCCAATGGCGAACGCAAGCGTCGGTCTGGCGTCATATGTAAACAGCAATTGCACCATGCATGTGAGGTATCACCGCGAAGGTCAGATCGAGGGCAATCATTTTAGTAGTAGACCTCCTCTGTAAATCTACTGGGGTAACCTGTAAAGGTTTTTAAAGGCTTTTAAAAATGTATGTAGTTTGTCGCCAATGCGCGTTTGTGCGAAATTTTAAAGCATGTCGTGTTTGGTGTCTATGTACTCGGCCTAAGATCATCTTTTTTATTTCATCAAACATTTGGGCAATATAGTGTGTTTTAGTGCATTAAAATTAAAAAAAGTGTATTTTTTAACCCAAAAAATGCGTTTGAAAAATCGCTGCGCAAATACTGTGTAGAAAAAAAAATGCAACACCCACCATTTTAATCTGTAGGGCCTTTGCTTTAAAAATATATATAATGTTTGGGGGTTCAACATAATTTTCTTGCAAAAAGAAAAAAATGTTTTCATGTAAACAAAAAGTGTCAAAAAGGGCTTTGTCTTCAAGTGGTTAGAAGAGTGGATGTAAGCTTCCTAATGTTGTGTATAAAATGCCAGAACAGTTCAAAACCCCCCCAAATGACCCCATTTTGGAAAGTAGACACCCCAAGCTATATACTGAGAGGCATGTCGAGTCCATGGAATATTTTATATGTTGACACAAGTTGCGGAAAAACGACCAATTTTTTTTTTTTTTTTTTGCACAAAGTTGTCACTAAATGATATATTGCTCAAACATGCCATGGGCATATGTGGAATTACACCCCAAAATACATTCTGTTGCTTCTCCTGAGTACGGGGATACCACATGTGTGAGACTTTTTGGGAGCCTAGCCGCGTACGGGACCCCAAAAACCAATCACCGCCTTCAGGCTTTCTAAGGGTGTAAATTTTTGATTTCACTTCTCACTGCCTATCACAGTTTCGGAGGCCATGGAATGCCCAGATGGCACAAACCCCCCCAAATGACCCCATTTTGGAAAGTAGACACCCCAAGCTATTTGCTGAGAGGTATTGTGAGTATTTTGCAGATCTCGCTTTTTGTCACAAAGTTTTGAAAATTGAAAAAATATATATATATATTTTCTTTCTTCATTTTCAAAAACAAATGAGAGCTGTAAAATACTCGCCATTCCTCTCAGCAAATAGCTTGGGGTGTCTATATTCCAAAATGGGGTCATTTGGGGGGGTTTTGTGCGATTTTGGCATTTTATGGCCTTCGAAACTGTGATAGGTAGTGAGGAGTGAAATCAAAAATTTGTGCCTAGAAATCCTGAAGGCGGTGCTTGGTTTTCGGGGTCCCGTACGCGGCTAGGCTCCTAAAAAGTCCCACACATGTGGTATCCCCGTACTCAGGAGAAGCAGAAAAATGTATTTTGGGGTGTAATTCCACATATAACCATGGCATGTGTGAGCAATATATCATTTAGTGACAACTTTTTGTAATTTTTTTTTTTTTTTTTTTTTAGTCATTATTCAAGCACTTGGGACAAAAAAATAAAAAATTCAATGGGCTCAACATGCCTCTCAGCAATTTCCTTGGGGTGTCTACTTTCCAAAATGGGGTCATTTGGGGGGGTTTTGTACTGCCCTGTCATTTTAGCACCTCAAGAAATGAGATAGGCAGTCATAAATTTAAAGCTGTGTAAATTTCAGAAAATGTACCCTAGTTTGTAAACGCTATAACTTTTGCGCAAACCAATAAATATACGCTTATTGACATTTTTTTTACTAAAAACATGTGGCTGAATACATTTTGGCCTAAATGTATGACTACAATTGAGTTTATTCGATTTTTCTTATAACAAAAAGTAGAAAATATCATTTTTTTTCAAAATTTTCGGTCTTTTTCCGTTTATATCGCAAAAAATAAAAATCGCAGAGGCAATCAAATACCATTAAAAGAAAGCTCTATTTGTGGGAAGAAAAGGACGCAAATTTCGTTTGGGTACAACATTGCATGTCCGCACAATTTACAGTTAAAGCAGCGCAGTGCAAAATTCTGAATTCACCTCTGGTCCTCTAGCTACCAAATGGTCCGGGGCTTAAGTGGTTAAGAAATGTTTAGAAAGAGGAGTAGAACAAACGCCGCTCTCTGGACTAGACTGTGTGAGAGTAAGGCCCATTTCACATTTATACGACTTGTCCCACGATTTTGGATGGCAAAATCACATGACAAGTCATTCTCCATGATTTTCAATGACTACCATTCATATTGGCATGACTATAAGTCCTGCCGACTTCAAAGTAGTTCCTGCACCACTTTTTTTTCTGAGGTCGGATCCCGTATTAACGAATCTGACTTTGGCATGCGACTTTTGCATGAGGGGGAAATCCACGCCAATTTCATGGGAATACCAGGCCCTTCAGTCTGGTATGTATTCTAAGGGGAACCTACGCCGGAAAAACGGCGTGGAGTCCCCCCAAAATCCATACCCGTCCCTTATCCGAGCACGCAGCCTGGTCGGTCAGGAAAGGGGGTGAGGACGAGTGAGCACCCCCCCCTTCTGAACCGTACCAGGCCGCATGCACTCAATATGGGGGTGGGTGCTTTGGGGGAGCCCTGCGCCCCCCACCCCAAAGCACCTTGCCCCCATGTTGATGAGGACAAGGGCCCTTTCCCGACAACCCTGGTCGTTGGTTGTCTGGCTCTGTGGGCGAGGGGGCTTATCGGAATCTCGGAGCCCCCAGATCCCGGACCCCCACCCTATGTGAATGAGTATGGGGTACATCGTATCCCTACCCATTCACCTGGGGGAAAAAAAGTGTCAAAAATAACACTACACAGGTTTTTAAAGTAATTTATTAGGCAGCTCTGAGGGTCTCTTCTGCTTTTTCTCTGCGCTCTCCGGTTCTCCTCCCGCTGTCCAGTCGTCTTCTGCCGGGTTCTTCTGCTCTTTTGCTAGCTCTTGCCCGGTCTTCTTTGTCTTTTTTTCCCCTCTTCTTCTTCCGATGTTGACGCAACGCTCTCTCCCGCTGTAATGCTGCATGCGCAACGGCTTATATAGGCATTGGGCGTGGTCACCGGGTGATGTCATCCGGTGACTCCGCCCCCTTATGACGTCACATCCCATCATGCCCCGGGCGATGATGTCATAAGGGGCAGAGTCACCATGGTCCTCCAGATAACGATAAGCCCCCTGCCCGCAGACGCCCACAACCACCGCCCAGGGGTTGTTGAGAAGAGGCCCTTGTCCCTATCAACATGACAAGGGGCTTTAGGGTGGGGGATGTCATCGGCGCACACACCGTCAAGAAATGACCCTCCGTGCTGGTTTTTCACTAGCAAGTGCTGTGACCGTCAGCTCCCGTACGAGTGACGTCACGCGACTCTGGCCAGTCACAGAGCCAGATTCAGCGGCCCCAGAAGGAAGTGGGGTGAACATGGATGCGGCCTCCATCGGTGACATCACGGGCTTCTTTTGCAGGTAAGTGTGACGTAATGTGGCTCTTACAGCTGAAGGTGGTTAGAGAGGAAATGTAACAGTACACGCAGGTGTCTTGTATATGTGCATACATTAATACTGTGCCATTAGTTTATACTGGGTGAGCGGTGGGTTTACATTCACTTTAAATCCTAGGCGGCTTGAGCAGAAGTTCTCCTCTCCCTGCAGTTTTCTGGGACATGTGACAGGTCCCAGAAGATTGCCCGGCCATTGAGGAGGCGCAGTGCGCACCTGGCTGTGAAGCTGCAAGCTGTTACAGCCAGGTGCCCACACTTGCAATGCCGGCGCCAGGGAGAGACGAGAGAGAGAGCTGAGGGTTCAGGCGTCCGCATCGCTGGACTGTGGGACAGGTGAGTGTGTTTATTAAAAGTCAGCAGATATACTTTTTGTAGCTGCTGCCTTTAATAAACAAAAACGTCTGAACTCCGATTCACCAAAATATTAATGTGAATTTCCCCAAAAAATATTTTTCTTGTATTTGAACAAGTGTTCTTTGTTGCATTTTAGATCATTTAAAAAAGATGTGATTCCATATTTAACATGCTGCTTTTTTATCTCCTCCATTGAAGAATGGCTTCAAATGTCACTGCTTGTCAGAGTCTCACCAGAGGCAGCTACTGCTTGCTTCAGAGAATCCAGAACAGTTTATGGATTATTTTTCAGAGTGAGTATCGTTTGTTCCAAAAATGTTAAAGTAAAGTCATGCACACTGTTTAATTTACATTGTCCTCTCTATTGCTGTATATGGATGATGGCACTGTCATTTATTTTAATAATAATAATAATAATAATAAAAAAAAAAATCTAAGTACCTTTCTTCATAATCCATATATATAGCCGTCACGTGACCCAGCTTTTTCCCAACCTGTCAGCAGGGGAACCTCAGCGGAAGGAGCTTTTAGTTCACTGCTGCTGGTCATTATATATATATATATATATATATATATATTGTGACAGCAGGAAGGTAAAGTCACCTGGTTGCATCCAGGGGGGTAGATATATTTCGCCCAGATTCAGGCTTTACGCCGACTTATACAACTAGGTGGAGAGTTGTATAAGCCCAGCTGAGGATAGTGGGCTCATGGATGACTCATACCTCTAGGGAGAGTGTGGGGCGTCGTGCAGACAGGGAGTTGATGAGACCAGCTGAAGCTTGTCAGCTCATTTAGGCCTCTATAAGAACTCCCAGCTTCATTAGATGTTAGCTCATGCCTGGAAGCAGACCTGTGTGGACTTCCTGGAGAGAGTGAACCCTTGTGCGGTGAGACAAAGCCTGTGTGGCTATTTGCTTGGACATTTAAAACCAGGGACTTAGGGACTAGGACAGCACTAGGCTGATCCCAGTTGTTAGTTAGGAAACCTGTATGTTTAGTCAGAGGTCAAGTTGACCAGGATTTATTTTGTTTATGTTTCTTTTGCTTTGCTGTGTTTTGTCACTGTAAATAGAAAATAAACCGCACCTTTTTGACTTTGAAAACCACAAGCTCCGTCTGCTGGGCCTGTTTTTGTGTGGGGAGCCCACCCCGGGGGTCACACACACCCGCTGCCGAGCTAACCCCCTCACAGTGTATATATATATATATATATATATATATATATATATATATATATATATATATATATATATATATATATATATATATATATATACACACACACACACCTACACACACACACCTACACACACACACCTACACACACACACCTACACACACACCTACACACACACCTACACACACACCTACACACACACCTACACACACACCTACATATATATATATATATATATATATATATATATATATATATATATATATATATAATAAATAATTAGACACCCTTCGGACTACAGAGGAAAAATACGTAATTTCCAATGTGTTAAATCATAATACAAATATGTATTTGAACTCAAATCTTTATTTTTTACTGTGCAAAAACATGATGTGGGCTATCTGGGGGGTGGGGGTAGGGTTCCTCCAATCACAACCTTTTTCTTGTCGCTCCAGCCTGTGCCTTTGTATGAGCTTAGAATTACAGGGAGATGATGCCTCCATAGTGCCTCAAGGCAGGAGTGCTAACCTCTAAGCCACTGTCCACCTAATGCACCTTTCTATGATAGTGTGTCAATGATTCTTCAATGTTCCTGAATTTAGAGCGGCGTTGCCACTCCCATGTAGGCTGTGCTTGCACTACTACAGTTTGATCAAACATACAGTTTTCCCACCACTCCTCTGTAAACCCAGGCTTGTCATAGTGACTTCAGCCTGGTTTCACGCAGGAGCAGCACGGGAAGCGGTATGCGATTTGGACAGGAATCGCTCCGCATTTCTGTTCAAATCACATGCGGTTGTTTGCAGTACGGTTTGAGCCCATTAATTTTGTATGGGCTCAAACCGCACCACAAAGGAATCAGTATCGGTATTTGTACTCACCGATAAAAAAAAAAAAAAGTTATCGGTGCAGCCCTAAAAAATTTTTTTAATGTATTGCCTGACAAGACTTTCGATGGCCTTTTTAATGAAAGAAACCTTGTAATGTAAATCTAGTTGATTTAAGCAATGTTTGCATCCATTAACTACTAAGAAAACTGTTAATTGGAAGAATGTTTAACATTTTTTTATTTTTGTTTTTAAGAGAATTCCGCAACGAATTTTTGGAGTTGCTGAGTCGGCGATTTGGTGAGTGAGGTTGTAACTATTATTTCTGTGGAAGACCCACGTTATTCCAGGCTAATATGATTCTGGCTTTAATGTTGCTAATTATAAAAAGACTTAAGTATACAGTGGATATAAAATGTCAGGTTTCTGTGATATAAAAAAAAGAGAAATCATTTCAGAACTTTTTTTCCACCTTTTTAACCTGCCTAGCGGTATTCCGGAGTGTGGCTCGGTCTGAAATTTCAGTACCATTAGCGGTAACCCCGAGCCACACTTGGGATCGCATCGCAGTATCCAGGCAAAGTATCCTTGTCCCCTGGATCCTGTGTCTCCCCGCAGTGTGTGCGAGCTGTCATCTCGCTCGATTCACACAGTGCCAGAGTGCCGCCGAGCTCCGTTCCCTGCGACATTGCGACGCACGGGGCGGAGATCGGCGCCAAATTCAAAAAAGTAAAAACACAGTATAGATACAGTATACTGTAATCTTACAGATTACAGTACTGTATAAAATAATTACACATCCCCCTTGTCCCTAGTGGTCTGTCCAGTGCCCTGTATGCAGTTTTATATTATATATACTGTTCTTTCTGCCTGGAAACCGGAGATTGTCCATAGCAACCAAAAAGTGTCCCTTTATGTCAAAAGTGGTTTTATACCAGCTAGAAAACAGCGATAATAAATTAGAATCACTTGCAGAATTGAGCGATAGCGATTTGTGGGGAAATTCGTCATCAAACACTAAATCCTAATGACAGCGACAATTCTGCAACTGAGCAAATTTCAGTGTTTTTGATTTGATTACATTATTGTATAATTTTTATTATATTATTATTTGTTATAATATTTTATAGTTATTATTTTATAATTTATGATTTTGTGTTTCAAACTTTATCATACCCGAGATGTCTACTAGACTCTGGTTTGGACAGATTTAAAGTGGAGTTCCAGCCTTTATGTTTATTTAAAGTCAGCAGCTACAAAAAGTGTAGCTGCTGGCTTTTAATAAACAGACACTTACCTGTTCCACTGTTCAGCGACGCGGCCGAACAGAGTTTTGCTCCTCTCCCCCCTTCTCTGCCGGCACCTCCATTCCTACTGTGGGCACCCAGCCGTGACAGCTTTCGGCTACACGGCCGGGCATTCACTGCGCATGCGCGAGAGGTGCTGCGCAATCTGAGTGGACAGGCGATCGCCTGGGACCTGTCACGTGTCCCAGGTGATCGCCTACAGGGAGGGGCCCGCCTTGGGCGATATGACGTGTCGCCTAAGCGGTCCCTGGGTGGAAGGAGGAAGTGGGACAGGAAGTCCCACTCCTACTGAAGCCCCCCCCCCCCCAAAAAAAAAATGAAGGGGGCGAGGAGTAGATTAAGCGGAAGTTCCAATTTTGGGTGGAACTCCGCTTTAAGTGAGTTATTTCTAAGAATTACAGGCCTACAATATAAAACGCCAAATTTCCATGCAAAATAATGGTACCGCTTTCAGCACCTAAAATCTGAAATAATCATACCGCCAGGGAGGTTAATGTGACCTATAAACTGTAAAACTCAGTTAAACAACAAACTGAAATCTTTTAGGAGGGGGGAGTAAAAATAATGTGGTTGCCTTAAGTGTGCACACCGTCTTATACCTGGGGAGGTAGCTGTGTTCAGAATTAAGCTATCACATTCAAACTCATGTTAAATAGGAGTCAGTACACACCTTCCCTCATTTAAAATGCCTCTGATTAACACCAAATAAAGTTCACCTGTTCTTGTAGGTCTTTCCTGACATTTTCTTAGTTGCTCCTGTGATCCTGCCCACGATTCAAATCACCTAGCTGTGAATGAAGCCTTAGGCATGCCATACACGGGTCAAATTTCGAAATAATTTTCTTTCGAAAATCTTATCTAAGAATTTTCGTTCGTATTTCGCACCATTAGTGGGCTGCTGATGCAACAGCCGATTTTCGTGCGACATTGAATATTAATAATCGGACATGTTGGAAATTTTTTGAAAAACAAAAAATTCAATGATGGGAGAATCGTGTGAGAAATGTAAACGAAAAAGAAATGCGCATGTACAAGAAAAGAAAATGCCCGGAAAGAAAAGATTCCCGGCCACAAATTCTTTTCTGTAGCAACATGAGGCGAAATTTAAGGCTTGGTTGGTCGAATTTCGAAATCAATGGTGGCACCATCGGATCACAAAAGGCACACATTTTCTGATTTTCAAAAGAAAATTCTTTCGAAATTCGACCTTGTATGGCCTGCCTGGGTTGAATAGAAAAAAACTGCTGGCTCTGGTCGGAACAGCTATACCGTACTAACTATATTAAGTTAGTACAGCGATCTCCCCCGCTGAGCTATTGTGTTCTGACAGGGGGATGCCCCCCCCCCCACCCAGCCAGAACACTCCAATCAGCGCTCTCTGCCATTGTCTGAGAGCAGTGATCGGGAGCCTGTCGGCTGCTGGTTTTCCAGGATGCACGTCCAAACGGCCGACTGCTATCGGACAGACTGGCATAAACACGAGCTGAATGTCGGCTGTTTTTTTTTTTTTTTTTTTTGAGCTGGCAAATGTCTCCCAACATTGGCCCATATATACCTGGCTTTAAGTTGTTTTTTTATTGAATCTACATGCAGCTCTTTTTCAGTGTACACCTTATGTTGGTTGTTTTTGCCCAATGAAGTAGGAACGTCATCTGTGCTTGTCAGAGGAAGGTGGAGCTAAGGCAGTTCTCACAAGCTCATTTACAATATAATTTTAAAGCGTAGCTCCACCCAAAAGGGGGCATTCCACTTGTTTTCACCCTCCACTCGCACATTTGGCACTTTTGGGGGGGGGGGGGGGGAGCGCAGGTACCTGGTTTTGACAGGTACCGACTCCCGCTTCCGGGTAAGATCACTGCGCGGCAATCTACAACATAGCTGGCCCCTCCTCCTTCCCCTGCTGCATTCTGGGATCTGTGTGTGTGTGTCCCAGAAGACGGCGGGATTATTCAGAAAGCGCAGCATGACTCGCGCATTCGCAGAAGGAAACCTGGCAGTGAAGCCTGAAGGTTTTACTGCAGGTTTCCCTAACCTGCAATGCCGTCGCCTGCACCCAAAAGCCGATGGCAGAAATGGCTTGGGGTGCTGACATTGCGGGACCCCTGGGCAGGTAAGTGTCCTTTATAATAAAAGTCAGCAGCTACAGTATTTGTAAATGCCGACTTTGTAATTTTTTTATTTTTTTTTTCAGATGTGGCTCCGCTTTAAACGAATAGAAAATGTTCTTGTGAAATATACAGTATTGGTTTCCCTGTGTCGGCTTATCTTTTGTGTTCTAACTTCAACAGGTACTAAACGTGTTCACAATAACATTGTTTACAATGAGTACATCAGTCATCGAGAGCATGTACACATGAATGCCACACAGTGGGAGACACTGACAGACTTCACAAAATGGCTGGGCAGAGAAGGTAATTGTGTGTGTTTTTTTTTTTTATGTGTTTGATCTAGTACATATACAGTAAATTAACTACTTCCCTACCCGCCCATAGTCCAATGACGTACACAGATGGGATCTCCCATCCTGGGTGGATGTCATATGACGTCCTGGGCTTTGTGGGGGGATATCTGAATGATGCCTGCAGCTAGAGGCATCATTCAGATATCCTTCTATTCTGCCGGCGATTCTGTGCACAATAACGATCATAGCGGCAGTTCCGCCGCTTGATCGTTCTTATAGGCGGCGGGAGGGGACATCCCCCCCCCCCCCCCTCCCGGTGCTTCTCCGGGCTCTCCCGTGCCAACGGGGGCCCGGAGAATGAATCATCCAGCGCCGGATAGGAAGCATAGAGATGACCGTCGGAGGCCCGGGCGCGATGTGATGACGTCACGCCCGGGTTCTCAGAAGTAAACAAAGCCGCCATTGCGGCTAGTAAGCATGAGATTGGTGAAAAAAATGTTTTCACGATCTCATGCTTTCCAGCCTGGAGGAGAGATGTGGGGTCTTATTGACCCCGCATCTCTCCATAAAGAGGACCTGTCGCACACATTCCTATTACAAGGGATGTTTACATTCCTTGTAATAGGAATAAAAGTGATAAAAAAAAAAAAAAAAAGTTAAATTAAAAAAAAAAACTGTTAAAACGCCCCTGTCCCCGGTAGTTTGCGCTCAGAAGCGAACGCACACGTAAGTCCCGCCCACATATGTAAACGCCGTTCAAACCACATATGTGAGGTATCGCCGCGTGCGTTAGAGCGCGTGCAACAATTCTAGCACTAGACCTACTCTGTAACTCTAACCTGGTAACCTGTAAAAAAATTCAAAGCGTCGCCTATGGAGATTTTTAAGTACCGAAGTTTGGCGCCAATCCATGAGTGTGTGCAATTTTAAAGCGTGACATGTTGGGTATCTATTTACTCGGCGTAACATGATCTTTCATATTTTAGAAAAAAATTGGGCTAACTTTACTGTTTTTTTTATTTTTTAATTCATGAAGCCATTTTTTTTTTCCCCCCCAAAAAAAAGGCGTTTGAAAAATGCGCAAATATCGTGCAAGAAAAAAAGTTGCAATGGCCGTCATTTTTTTCCCTAGGGTGTCTGCTAAAAAAAATATATAATGTTTGGGGGTTCAGAGTAATTTTATAGCAAAAGAATGATGATTTGTACATGTAGGAGAGAAGTGCCAGAATAGGCCCGGTATTGAGGTGGTAAAAAAAGCCCGGGGTTGAAGTGGTTAAACATCTGAACAAATATTTAACTTAATGATAAAGAAATGACTGATGAAGTTCTAAGCCAAGATTCACTGTGAAGTAATGTTCACAATGTTCATAGCAGTATGATTAGTGATTTATTCAAGCTATTTCAAGCTGCAAATGTTCTTTAAAAACTTTACTCTAGAAAAACTAATACCGTATATACTCGAGTATAAGCTGAGGTACCTAATGCTGCCACAAAAAACTGGGAAAACTTACTGACTCGAGTATAAGCTGAGGGACAACATTGCCTCAGTGTTCCCTATCCTCAGTGTTCCCTATCCTCAGTGTTCCCTATCCTCAGTGTTCCCTATCCTCAGTGTTCCCTATCCTCAGTGTTCCCTATCCTCAGTGTTCCCTATCCTCAGTGTTCCCTATCCTCAGTGTTCCCTATCCTCAGTGTTCCCTATCCTCAGTGTTCCCTATCCTCAGTGTTCCCTATCCTCAGTGTTCCCTATCCTCAGTGTTCCCTATCCTCAGTGTTCCCTATCCTCAGTGTTCCCTATCCTCAGTGTTCCCTATCCTCAGTGTTCCCTATCCTCAGTGTTCCCTATCCTCAGTGTTCCCTATCCTCAGTGTTCCCTATCCTCAGTGTTCCCTATCCTCAGTGTTCCCTATCCTCAGTGTTCCCTATCCTCAGTGTTCCCTATCCTCAGTGTTCCCTATCCTCAGTGTTCCCTATCCTCAGTGTTCCCTATCCTCAGTGTTCCCTATCCTCAGTGTTCCCTATCCTCAGTGTTCCCTATCCTCAGTGTTCCCTATCCTCAGTGTTCCCTATCCTCAGTGTTTAAATTTTACATGTAAATAGTACCTGAAAAAAAGCTGCGGCGTCCATCGTTCAAATTCCGCGGTCTTTTCCTGTTCCTTCCGTGATAGGTGATTCTCAGCGGACACTCTCCGCCTATCACGAACGTTCTCTCATCCTCAGTTTCCCAGCAGACACTGTGTTGGGTGTTCCGCTAATCACAGACGTCTGCTGGGAAACTGAGGATGAGAGAACGTTCGTGATAGGCGGAGAGTGTCTGATGAGAATCGCCTATCACGGAAGGGACCAGGAAGAGACCGCGGGATTTGAACGATGGACGCCGCAGCCGCAACTTTTTTTCCAGGTACTATTTACATGTAAAAACTTTCGCTGACTTGAGTATAAGCCGAGGGGGGGACTTTCAGCCCAAAAAAAGGGCTGAAAATCTCGGCTTATACTCGAGTATATACGGTACTGTAGTTGCTGAGTTTTAACCACTTCCAGCCCTAGCCAATTCTGTCATTCCTCTCCTACATGTAAAAAAAGCACTGCATAATTAGATACCCAACATGTCACACTTTAAAATTGCGCACACTGGTGGTATGGCGCCAAACTTTGTTACTTAAAAATCTCCATAGGTGATGCTTTTAAAGATTTTACAGGTCATCAGTTTAGAGTTATAGAGGAGGTTTTGTACTAGAATTATTGCTCTTGCTCTAATGTTTACGGAGATACCTCACGTGTGGTTTGAGCGCCGTTTACATATACAAGTGCGACCTACATATGCATTCGCTTCTGCGTACGAGCACCAGGGGATTGGAGATAAAAAAAAAAAAATATATCTATCTTTTTTTTTTTTTTTACACTTTTCCATATATATATATATATATATATTTTTTTTTTTTATTTACTACTTTTATTCCTTTTACAAGGAATGTAAACATCCCTTGTAATAGGAATAGGGCATGACAGTCTCTCTTTACAGAGAGATCTGGGGTTTAGAAGTTCCTACATCCTCTCCTCCCAGGCTGGAAAGCCTGTGATAAAGAAAAAAATCGATCTCAGGCTTTCCAGCTAAAACTAATAGCAGTGTTTACATCTGCCGGTGCCAGAAGTGACGTCATGACTTTGCTTTTGGCCTCTGAGGGACATCTCTATGGTAAACTGGCGGCGGATTCATTCTTCGGCTCCCCGATCGCGGAAGAGACCAGCAAAGTACCCCAAACGTCCCCTCCTGCTGCCTGTAAAAGCAATAAAGCGGCTAATGATGGCTTTTATATGTGAGGGAATTGCTGGCTGGAAAAAAGAGCTGCAGGCATCATTCGGATATCGCAACTTTGTTACTAAACCCACAACAGTAAAATCTGTCTCTATGCAGAATAGAATGCTTGTTTTTCTCACTATGGAACTTAAGGGGTTAATCCTCTGCTTTGTGTACAAAGGCTATTTGATCCTGTATGGACAGATCCCTCCCCTCCTGCAGGGTCACTCTGGGCAAGGCCAGATCAGACAAAGTCAGAGTAGTCCTGCACACGCTCAGTTTAATCTCTGTTGCTGGAGAGAACATTTTCTGTTTCAGTTGAGCTGTTCAGGTCACATGGTATGACATCAGACATTTGGGTGTGTATACAGATCCTAAATGACAGTCCAGTCCCTCCCTCCTCTAAGCCTAGTAACTAAAAAAAGAACCCAGTGGGTGGGATGTCACATCTTGATTCATGGATGATCTGCCTGCCATAATAGCATGAGGACACAGGCTAAAGTGAAAATCTCCTCCTATCTAAACAGCACTCAGGCAGGCCCTGCAGTTTATCACGTGACCGTGGTATACAGATCAGCCAAAAAGGTATATAGTGGCAGTATTTGAATATAAAAAGATTTATAAGCTGTGGGCACTGCGGGGGGGGGAGGGGGGTTGCGGATGATCCATTTTTATATTACTGGGTTTAGTAACACTTTAAAATCCAGGATGTCATAAATTGTAATTGCTGCTACATTTAGAAGGTGCTGCTTCTTGTTCCTTTTCATGTTTCAGAGTCTCTTCTAGCTTTTCCCAGCCAGCAGCTTCTTTGTCATCCTTGCACCGATTTATTATAACGGACTTGATAACATTGCCCTATTGAGTGACTTGGTCACAACCATTTTTAACTATATCATTTCATAGCCTTATCCAGAGTGCACCATATAATTTTGTTTGTATGTCATATCACTTCCACCTAAGGATAAGAGGATAATAAAACATGCGCTTACCAGTTCAGGGATCCAGCGCTGTCCTCACCTGAGCTGGTTCTTTGCCGGTCTTCACTTTCCTGGCACCACCATTTGGATGTGGGAAGCTGGCTGTGATTTTCCGCTGCACTTTCTCCAAGGACCCGCAGCCTCCTGGGCCTGTGATGTGTCCCAGTAAGTTGCAGTGGAGGGAATTTCGGTGGAAGTGGGAGTTGGTGCCTGTCAAAACTAGGTACCTGTTTCCTGAGAAATGTAAAAAAAAATTCAGTACTTGTTTCTTTATCTTTTAAAAAAAATCTTTATTTTTGGCATCTGTGTAAAATTATTTTAGCTTCATCTCTCATAAGTATTTGATAAACATAGTATGTAGGGCTGCAACTAACGATTATTTTCATAATCGATTAGTTGGCCGATTATTGTTTCGATTAATCGGTTAATCTTTAAAAAAAAAAAAAATTGGCCCAATTTGTTGTTGGGCAGATTAAAAAACACAAATTGCTGCAAAAACGCATTACATGCTTTTCTGCAGCTTCTCCATTGAAGTACATTGAACCAAAAAAACAAAATAGCACAGTTTTGCGCTAAAAAAAAGTCCTCGCCCTTTCCAAATACGCAGCAGCTGAAAAAATCATGGATGTGAACGTGTCCCATAGGAAACTATGTAAATGAATTGTAGTGTGTTTCTGCAAAAAGCACCAAAATACACAGAGGTGTGACCCAGGCCTGAGATGTTTAGTAACATAATGGGGTTAAAAAAACGGAAATTAGTACAAAAAGAGCAAATAATCGCTACTGTAAGGGGTTCATTTTTTACTGTGGGACAGTGAAAGTAATATTTACAGTAGCGATTTGCTCTTTTTGTACTATATAAAGGGCTAATTTTAGTTTTTTTTAAACCCCATTATGTTGCTGGCCGATTAAACGATTAGTTATCGATTAGTTGTTTCGGCCCTAGTAGTATGTGAATGTGCTTTCTGGAACTTTGCGTTTATTGCAGCATATTATTTTTGCCTGATCAGTTATTCATATCAAACATCCTCTTAGGTTTATGTAAAGTTGATGAAACCCCTAAGGGCTGGTACGTTCAGTACATAGACCGGGATCCGGAAACAATCAAGAGACAGCAGGAGCTAGAGAAAAAGAAGAAACAGGATCTCGATGATGAAGAGAGGACTGCAAAATTTATCGAGGAGCAAGTTAGAAGGGGCAAAGGTGAAGCAGAGCCGGTAAGGGCCGAGTTTACAAGAATAAAGTTATCTTGTTTTTTTTAAATATTTTTTTTATTAAAGTTTTTTTTTTATTTTTTTAAAAACATTCAAACAACCAAACAAAACATTTTGACGTTGTGTAAGCAAAAGGGCAAAATTTCCAAGGATGATATGACATTTTTTACAACTTGCACAGAGCTATTTATTTGCATATTCAAGTGAGTGGAACAGTAAGGTGATTCAGTAAACCATATTAAGATATGTATCTTTGTTCATCAGAAATGAGTACTATACCCAACGTTTGTACAGAGCAGAGTAATCTTACTGCTAATTATAAGGTATACAGTGAGAAAAGTTCTTATTTAGATAAATACTTTATTATATATATTAAATGGTAGAAAAAGGAGAGCTGTGGGACTTTGAGTGAGGCTACCACCATGTCAGATATTCAACAGAAACATAAAATTTACAGTACATAATTTATTGTTGTATCAAATAAATAGGTAGTCGCATGACTTGCACTAAATATGCTGCTATATAGCATGCAATACAAAAAGGAATTCGGCATAATAACTGTACATAATAAGGTAAATGGGTTGAAAAACATTGTGGGGACAGATAACTTGGGGCGTCTAGGGCACTCAACGCGTTTCCTGGCATTACAGCCATTCATCAGGAGTGTTGTAACATATTATACTGGAAAGGAAAGGGACAAGGATTAATAATGATACTCTTAGAATAAGGGAGGACAGAGAGAATGTATCCCAACAAAGTTGGGACAATCTGGGATACTCACTGCACAGCCCCAAGGCCAGGCCCGGTGTCCACCAGGGAAGATGGGGTTGACAGGCATGATGTCTCCCCCGGGGTTGAGACGGGGGAACCCTCCAAGGACGAAGAACAGCGCCCAGAGCATGACACGGTGGTCACAGCCTGATCCAATAGGCTATGTGTGCACAAAAAGTGCATAGTGTTCCTGGAAAAAATGTGTATCAAAAAAGGGGAAGATTAATTGAATGTGTAAAAGTGTAAAATCATGGCAGGTATCTATGTGTTCCCACAAGGGGACTACATGAGGGGGTGTATGTGAAATAAAACCAATTAAAAGGTAAAAAGGAATATATTAAATGGTCTCAATCACTCCACACAGTTGTCTGTCAAAAATACTTTTTTGTTTTTTAATTTGCACTATTAAATTTATTTTTTGTATGGGGGGGGGGGGGGGGAGGGGGGAGGGGTGGTGCATATGCAGTACTAATACACAAAAGTATATCCGAATGTTAGTAATTGTAAAGTCTCTATTTCTCTTGTCATCCATGGACTGACACAGTGTGTCTTATACACCTTTACACGTGGGTTATGTCCCTGCTTGCAGGAGAAGACCTAGGCAGAATGTGAGATGTTATACATACATTCTAAACAGCCAGAGCTGAACAGCCCCGCCCAGGGGGGCGGTCCCTCCGGGCATAACCCTCCCACTGCAGTCAGCAGACCTCAGTTTTTTTTCTGCCTAGCAGAAGGAGAAGACGTGGCTCTCTCAGGAGCCAGTCTCCCGACCTATTTTTATTCTTTTGGGAATTTTTTTCCTATTTTATTTTATTATTATTTTTTTTGAGATCTTCTATCAACTGTCGGCTGGGCAACAGGTTGGGTACAAGATATCCTCGTAGTCTTCCCTGTCCATCGAGCGTGCTGATCCTCGCCTTGTGTGCGTGAGACTCAGTTCACGACATGCCCCACGACTCCAGGGGTGGCCGGTGGGCTTCCAGCTCCGCGGTCCTCTCAAGATAGAACAGTCCGGCTGTATCTTTCGCGGTGGACCGGGCCGACAGCTACTCAGTACCGCACTGTGATAGTTCTGTCAGAAACACACAGCGGATCCCTCAGGGGACGGGTAAGTAGTCTCTCCTGGCTACAGGTGAGTACATGCTGTGTGTTTCTTGTGTGGGGGGATTTCCCTGTCTCCCCCTGTGTTTTTAATGTCACTCTCTGTTCACTAGTGCTGGCGCTGTACTATGGGGGGTGCCTGGGGGCCATACTGTCCTGGGGGGGGGGCTCATGCTGCTCTGCACTCGCTGGGGCTGTTTTGTTTTTGGAGGTGAGGGGCCTGGGCGCCGTTCGGCGCCATGTTTTGTGTGTGTGCTGATTTTTACATTGGCGGCCATCTTGCCGGGGCCCGCCGGAGCACATTGCGGCGGCCATTTTCTTGTAGCCGCACGTCTTTTCTGGCACTAGTTTGGCCTCTAGCGCCGCTGGAAACGGCGCGAATCTCCTCACACTCTCTCCTCTCAGCTCACTCACGCTGAGCAGCGCGGCGCAGTGAGACAGAGCGGCGGAACCGAGCGGTCCTGGTCAGGTTGGTGGGTTCCCTGGGCATTCCCCTACTTCAGTCAGCACGGCCTGTGGGTGGTCTGAGAGGGACAATATGGAGTCAGAGTCACCAGCTTCCCCTAACATGCCAGAGGCAGCAGCCAGTGCTCCAGCACCTGCGGTCCCTATGGACCAGTTGTCGGCAGTCCTGGAATCATTTCTGACCAGGATGGAAGCTGTGTGTGAGCACAAGGGAGCAAAAAAGCGCCCTCTCCCCACTTTATCTCCACAAGGGGAGTGCTCTGCTTCAGATATGGGCCTAGTTATTGCTGCTCAGGACCCTAGCTCTGAATATTTGGATGGTTTTGAACAGGACATTCCTTGTGAGGAAGACTCCAGTTCTGAGTCAGTAAATGACAGGGCGCTTGTTAGTGAACTCATTGATGCTGTGAGGGACACTCTCAAGCTAGATGCTGCGACCGCAGAACCTCAGGCGGATACAGTCTCCTTTGGTTCTTTTAAGACCAAGCCTTCTAAAAAGGTTTTTCCATATGTACCTTTCTTTGACCAGCTCATTGACCAGGTCTGGGAAAAGCCGCAGAAGACTTTCATGGTCCCGCGGCGTTTGTCTATTAGATACCCCTTTGAAGACGCCCTGCTTAAAAAGTGGGCTTCTCCCTCGGTGGTCGACCCTCCAGTCGCCCGTTTAAACAAGGCCACCACTCTCCCGATGGAGGGGACTCCTGCGTTTAAGGACCCCACTGACAGGAGGTCAGAAGTGGTGAGTAGAGCCATGTTCGCCTTGTTGGGATCCGCCCTACGGCCCGTAGTAGCGGCGACCCTTGTGTCTCAGACACTCACGGAATGGGCAAAAATTTTGCACCAAACTGTGCAGGAGTATAACCTTCCTCCAGACACTATTGCTCTGGCCCACCAGATGGTGCAGGGTCTGATATATGTGTGCGACGCCACGTTGGACGCGGCCCCTTTAATATCCAGGGCCTCTGTCTCGGCGGTGGTATTGCGTCGTCTCATCTGGTTGAAATGCTGGTCTGCTGACCTAGCCTCTAAGAAGCTCCTGACGGATCTACCTTTTAAGGGTGGTAGACTTTTTGGTGCTGCTCTGGATGACATCATCAAGGATGTCACGGGAGGTAAAAGCACTCTCCTTCCTCAAACTATCAAGGGTAAGGAGGCCCGACGTAAACCGGGTCCTTCCTTTCCAGCAAAAAAGGGTTTTTTTTCGTCCGTCAGAGTCCACGGGTAAGCCATCCCAGACTGACAACAGTGCGGCTGGCGGGCACAAGCGCCCCTGGGTGCGTAAGCCGAACAAGCCGGCTCCCAAGCCCGCCTCCGCGTGAAGTCTTGCCCCCGCCCGTCTCTGGGGTGGGGGGACGACTTCGCAGGTTCACGGATCGGTGGACCTCCCGGATCTCCGACCGGTGGGTGTGCGAGGTGGTCACCTCAGGATACAGAATAGAGTTCCGCTCCTGGCCCCCAGACAGATTCTTTCCCTCAAATCTCCCTCTCCTTCCTGCCCGTCGGGCAGCCCTCTTGGGGGCTGTACAGGATTTGATCGGGTCCGGAGTAATTGTGCCGGTTCCGTCCCAGGAGAGGTTTCAGGGGTTCTACTCGAATCTGTTTGTTGTTCCAAAAAAGGACGGGGTTCGGCCGATCCTGGACCTCAAGGCCCTGAATGCCTTCGTGAAGGTGCAAAAATTCCGCATGGAATCCATTCGCACGGTGGTCGCTACACTCCGTCAAGGGGATTTTCTGGCATCCTTGGACATCAAGGACGCCTACTTGCATGTTCCGATCTGCGCAAGCCACCAGAAGTTTCTGCGCTTTGCGGTCGGCCAAGTCCACGATCAATTTGTGGCTCTTCCCTTCGGCCTAGCCTCGGCACCGAGGGTGTTCACCAAGGTGCTTGCTCCGGTCCTAGCTTTTCTGAGACAGCGAGGCATTGCTATCGTGGGCTATCTGGACGATTTCCTTCTAAGAGCAGACAGTGGCTCAGAATTGGAAGAAAGTGTGACTATCGTCAGTCAGACCCTCAGGGAGTTTGGGTGGCTCCTGAACGTTCAGAAGTCGGTTCTAGTCCCGACTCAGCGTCTGGAGTATCTAGGTCTGATTCTGGACTCCTTGGAGGCAAGAGTCTTCCTACCTCCAGACAAACTACTGACACTTCAGTCTGCAGTACGGGTGCTGATGTCCCGAAAATGGTCGTCAATCCGCTTTTGCATGAGAGTCCTGGGACTCATGGTGGCCTCCTTCGAGGCCGTTCCTTATGCCCAAGCGCACACCAGGGCCTTACAGAAAGAGATCTTGTCCACTTGGGACAAATCCCAGTTGTCCTTGGATCTTCAGATCCAGGTGAGTCACCTGGTCAGGGCGTCCCTGACGTGGTGGTTGAGGTCCCCGGCTCTTCGGTCCGGGAAGTCGTTACTCCCCATCCAATGGACGGTGATCACGACGGACGCCAGCCTGACGGGCTGGGGGGGAGTCTGGGGAGTCCTGTCGGCCCAAGGGCTTTGGACTCCGGACGAAGCCCTCTTACCGATCAATGTGCTGGAGATACGGGCAATCAGACTGTGCCTCTCCTCATGGTCGGAGAAACTACAGGGTCACTCCATCAGGATACAATCGGACAACGCCACAGCAGTGGCGTATGTCAACCATCAAGGGGGGACTCGGAGCTCAGCTGCGGCTTCCGAGGTCGCCCGCATCCTGAGGTGGGCCGAAAGAAGCGTGCCGGCTCTGTCGGCCGTCTACATTCCGGGCGTAGACAATTGGCAGGCGGACTATCTAAGTCGCCAGACGCTGGACCAGGGGGAGTGGTCCTTGCACCCGGAGGTCTTTCAACTCCTTTGCAGACGGTGGGGCACGCCGGATGTGGACCTGATGGCTTCTCGACTCAATCGCAAGGTGTCGAGGTTTGTGGCCAGATCCAGGGATCCCTGGGCGGATGCCTCGGATGCGTTGGTGGCCCCATGGGGTCAGTATCGCCTGATATACGTTTATCCTCCGCTGCAGTTGCTCCCTCGCCTGCTCCGCAGGGTAGCGACCGAGGGAATTCCGGTGATCCTCATTGCTCCGGATTGGCCTCGGCGTCACTGGTACGCCGATCTGGTACGTCTCGTCGCAGACGTTCCCTGGCGGTTACCGATACGGGGGGACCTTCTGTCTCAAGGTCCTATATTTCATCCTGCTTTACAGTCTCTGGTTTTAACGGCATGGTTATTGAAAGCCAGGTGCTGAGAGACCGAGGTCTCTCGGATTCGGTCATTTCGACCATGTTAAGGGCACGGAAGTCTTCCTCCAGAAGGATCTATCACCGTACTTGGAGAGCTTACATCGCCATGTGCGAAGAGCTGGACTGGCGCCCACGAACGTATTCCGTTCCCAGAATCCTGCATTTTCTGCAGCGTGGCGTGACCCAAAAGCTCGCTTTGAGTACCATTAAGGGTCAGATTTCGGCCTTGGCCATCTTCTTTCAGCGACCGCTGGCGGGTCATCCCTTGGTTAGCACCTTTGTGCAGGGGGTTCGCCATGTGCTCCCCCCTGTCAAGCCTCCTCTCCCCCCGTGGGATCTGAATTTGGTGCTCTCGGTCCTCCAGGAACCTCCCTTTGAAAATATTAGAGATATTCCCCTCTTGACTTTGTCTCAGAAGGTGGCCTTCTTGGTGGCCATTACTTCCATTAGACGAGTGTCTGAATTGGCGGCCTTGTCCTGCAAGTCGCCCTTTTTGATCATCCATAAGGATAAGGCGGTGTTACGTCCGCGACCTTCCTTTCTGCCAAAGGTGGTCTCGGCCTTCCACTTAAACGAGGACATTGTCCTCCCGTCCTTGTGTCCTCACCCATCGCATCCCAGAGAGTTTGCGCTACACACTTTGGATGTGGTACGAGCCTTGCGGGTGTACCTGTCTGCTACTGCTTCTATTCGGAAGTCTGACTCACTATTTGTGGCTGTCTCTGGGCCAAAACAGGGCCAAGCGGTTTCGTCTGCCACCATTTCTAGGTGGATCAGACAGACCGTCATTCAAGCTTATGCTCTCAAGGGGCGGGCGCCTCCCTTTCCGGTTACGGCACATTCCACCAGGGCAATTGGTGCTTCCTGGGCTTTCCGACATCAAGCGTCGGTTGCACAAGTGTGCAAGGCGGCGACCTGGTCGTCTGTTCATACCTTTTCTAAGTTTTATAAGGTTGATGTGGCTGCATCTTCGGATGCTTCCTTCGGCCGCAAGGTGTTGCAGGCCGCTGTTTGATGTTGCAACTCCTCCGTTGAGGAGCTCTGCCTTGTTTGGAGTGTAGTTTTTGGTTTTCCATTTATACTGCACCCATCCCTCTTGACACTGCTTTGGGACATCCCACGTGTAAAGGTGTATAAGACACGCTGTGTCAGTCCATGGATGACAAGAGAAAATAGGATTTTTGTACTCACCGTAAAATCCGTTTCTCTGGCATCCATGGACTGACACAGCACCCACCCTTCTTTTTAAGTTTGTACTGCTTTGTTACGAACTGAGGTCTGCTGACTGCAGTGGGAGGGTTATGCCCGGAGGGACCGCCCCCCTGGGCGGGGCTGTTCAGCTCTGGCTGTTTAGAATGTATGTATAACATCTCACATTCTGCCTAGGTCTTCTCCTGCAAGCAGGGACATAACCCACGTGTAAAGGTGTATAAGACACGCTGTGTCAGTCCATGGATGCCAGAGAAACGGATTTTACGGTGAGTGCAAAAATCCTATTTTCTTTTCTTTTTTTCCTTTAAAATAACAAACGTGTTATACTTGCCTGCTCTGTGCAATGTTTTTGCACAGAGCAGCCCTGATCCTCCTCTTCTCCCCCACCAGCCCTTCTGGCTCTCCTCCTCGCTCAACCCCCTCCCTTCCCGCTGAGTTCCCCCATAGCAATTGGGGCACGTGTGTGTGCTCGCTTGCTCGCTCCTGACCCCACTCCCTCCTCACTGGCTCTGATTGACACTCGTGCACATCGCTGGATCGAGATCACGCTCAGGTAAGTATTTGGGGGTGGAGCTGCATGCAGAAGGAGATTTTTTTTAACCTTGCTGCGTAGAGTTCTGCCACTTTAAGAAAGTAAGAAAAATCTGCAAAAGTGAAATTTTCTGAAAAATATACTCAGACAATAATAAAAGTAAGAAAGTCAGGTAGGGAAGGGGTTGTCTGAGTCACAGGATGAGAATGGTCAAAAAACTATGATGGTGTTTTAGAAATCTACTCCATTCATTCATTCATCCATCTAAGGTCTAAGCAGTACATATGCACAAATGTTTGTTTAAAAAAAAATCTGCTAAGGATAACAATCTCTTGAAAAAATATTGTAGAAAGTCATCTGTGCAGCATACAGCCTGGATCTGTTCTTGGCATGCTGAGAATAAAGCAGGGTGGCAGAGGCAGAATGTAATTGCAGTGGATGAGTTTCATTATCAGTGGCCAAAGAGGATCCCTGCTGGATCAGGGAGTATCGCTGGTGGTGGTGGGGGACACATACCTTACTTAGATCTGTGTATGCAACACTTCCTGTCCTGATGCCTAGGCATTGTCGTCATAAGGCAATTTGCTTGGGCTCCTGGGATATCGGCGTCATCTATCACAGGAGTCTGTGGGAATTGTTTAATGAAAAAACTGCACCGTGCAGTGTCCTTACTGCGTAGGCGTGAGATCGGGATGTGCATGCTGGGTAGCCAGCTGCACCAATTTCCAGAAATAAACACAAGCGGGCTTAAGATGCCCACAAGCTCGATTGGTCCCTGCCCACTTCCGAGATCTGGTAAGATTTTATTGATTTAAAAGAAAGAAGGGACACATTTTAATAACCTTATGCAAATCTTAAAGTAGAAGCTCTAACAATCCTAGTGGAGTTTATATTGAGTATGGGAGATTACCTTGAGACATGCCTGTTACCTATGAGTCTACTGTGGTACAAAACCCCATCTAGTTGGTGATGTAATTGGCAATGTTCTGCCCCTCAGCCAACGTTAAATGAAGTCCAGTTCCCAGTTACTCTGAAAGGGACATCGTACCACATGAGGAAGAAGAAATAAAATTTGTATATCTCATGGCAACCACTATTTTTACTGCATTCAACAAACTGAATATATTGTGTGATTTTATTAGTACTTCTCATTCACTAGCATTTTATGAAAAAAAAAAAATATAATATAAGACTTTGAGGTGAAAACCCTGTGCCAATCCGCTGAACAATGATTTGACAACCTTACTTGGAGTTGGTGTTTTTTGTTCATTTATTTGTGCAAATAGAATCATTAATAGTCAGGAATATTTATGTTTTCTTGATTTTCAGGAAACTCCTGTGTTCACCGAATTAAATCGGGAAAGTGAGGAAGAGAAAAGTAAGTCGTCTTTTTGCCTGTCGCACTCCATGTCATTAGTGTTTTGCTTTAACCAATAGAATGCAATGCTATTACCCTTGACAAAAAAAAAAATCTTGGATTTATGTTGAATTCTGATCTACGCTATGGAAATAATTGTAAATGATTATGAACAACACTTACATTTTTGTGTACTAGATTTGCATTGTGCATATTCAGTGCTTGATGGAATAGTCATGTGTTTATTTTTCAAATGACAGATACCACTCAAATATTCTTGGGAATAAATATTATTCTCGCCAATTTCAGAAGTCCTTTATCTCTGCATGCTTGTTCTGAGTGAGTGGCTCCATCCAGACATTGACGAAAGAGGGGACATCTTCCCCCTCCGCCGCCATCCGGTGCTTCTCCGGGCTCTCCCGTGACATCGGGGACCTGGAGAGAATCGCCCGGCGCTGGTGGTGGGTTACGTGACGGGCATAGAGATGACTGGTGACCACATGGTCACCAGTCATCTCTATGACCGTCGGAGACCCGGGAGCGATGTGATGACGTCACGCCCAGGTCCTCAGATGTAAACAAAGCCGCCATTGCGGCTAGTAAACATGAGATCAGTGAAAAAAAAAATCAAGATCTCATGCTTTCCAGCCTGGAGGAGAGATGTGGGGTCTTATTGACCCAGCATCTCTCAATAAAGAGGACCTGTCACACACTTTCCTATTACAAGGGATGTTTACATTCCTTGTAATAGGAATAAAAGTGATCAAAAAGAAAAGGAAAATAAGTTTAAAAAAAAAAATTAAAACGCCCCTGTCCCCGGTAGCTCGCGATCAGAAGCGAATGCCCACGCAAGTCCCACACATATATGTAAACGCCGTTCAAACCACATATGTGAGGTATCGCCGCGTGCGTTAGAGCGTGTGCAACAATTCTAGCACTAGACCTCCTCTGTAACTCTAACCTGGTAACCTGTAAAAAAAATTAAAGCGTCGCCTATGGAGATTTTTAAGTACCGAAGTTTGGCGCCATTCCATGAGTGTGCGCAATTTTAAAGCGTGACATGTTAGGTATCTAATTACTCTGCGTAACATCATCTTTCATATTTTCCCCAAAAATTGGGCTAACTTTACTGTTTTGTTGTTTAATTCATGAAAAAAGGCGTTTGAAAAATAATTGCGCAAATACCCTGCAAGAAAAAAAGTTGCAATGACCATGTCTGCTAAAAAAACATATATAATGTTTGGGGGTTCAGAGTAATTTTCTAGCAAAAGATGATTTGTACATGTAGGAGAGAAGTGCCAGAATAGGCCCGGTATGGAAGTGGTATAAAATGGCCCTGTATTGAAGTGGTTAATGTGGATGTAAACCCTCACATATGTGAAGTGAACAGCGGCAGATAAAACGGATGAAACAAATCTCCCTACATAAGTTTTACATGTATATCTGCTGTCTTCAGCTTCATATACTGTTTAGAAAGTGCACATCCTGTTAGAATTTTCTTTTCCTGATTCACCTGTGGGTGTGGATTCTTGTCATACACTGGGAGACAGCTGATTGGAGGAAAGGCACACACCCCCTCCCCACACATGCAGAGCTTGCCTGTGAATAGTTTTAGCTGTCTGCTATTTATAGCACCCTCTGTGACACAAACTTCAGGCTCCCCTCTGAGAACTTATCAAAAGTTATCAGGCTGATAACAGAAGAACGGGCAGGAGAAAGTCACAGGACATTGCTTAGAAGAGCGATAAGAAAACACTGCAGATATGTGCCCAGTTTAAATTTCATGAATCGGGTTTACATCCACTTTAAAGCGGAACTTCATTTTTTCATCTATTAAATCTTCTGCTCTTGTTAACTTTGGATAATAAAACATTTTTTATTCTGCCAGTAAATACCTTATACAGTCTGACAGGTCCTGTTTCAGGATTTCTTTAAAGTGATTGAAAAACGCATGATTTTGTTTATTTTAAATAACAAACTTGCCATACTTACCTGCTCTGTGCAATGGTTTTGCATAGAATAGCCGCAACCCTCCTCTTCTCGGGTCCCCCGTCGGTACCAAGTGCTCACCATAGCAAGCCGTTTTCTATTGGGCCGCTCGTGTGGGCTCACTCCTGAGCCAGCTCTCTGTTTCCATAGACACACAGAGCATGGCTCAGCCCCGCACCCTCCTCATTGTTTGTGATTGACAGCAGTGGGAGCAAATGGCTCCAGCTGCTGTCTCTGAGCCTGTGAGGACTGAGAGAGCTGCTGCTCTCATGCATAGCGCTGGATTGAGATCAGGCTCGGGTAAGTATAAGTGGGGGCTCAGGGGGGGAGCTGCAAACAGTTTTTTTTTTATCTTATTGCAGGGAATTCATGAAGGTAAAAAATCTTCAGCCTTTTAGAACTACTTTAACTTTGCACAGGCCATGTAATCTGCATCCATAGAACAGTAGATGTATAGATATTGCATATGGGGAAATTTTGAAAGCCCAACCTGTTAGGGCTACTACTTAATGAGGAGTTCCCCTTGGGGGGGGGGGGGGGAAACCTGTAAAGTCAGTAGCTACAAATACTGTACCTGCTGACTTTTAATATATGGACACTTACCTGTCTAGGGAGCCAACCATGTCGGCTCCCCAGCTGATTTTCGGGTTGGCTGTCAGCACCGCTGCCGCCATCTCCACTAAGGGAAATTGGCCGTGAAGCCTTTTTAGCTTCACGGTCGGGCCCCTACTGCACATGCGTGAAGCGCAATGCATTTTTTAATTGGCCCAGCAGCAGAGAAAGGAGGAGGGGGGCCGAACTTCCGAGGGACAGCGTTGTGGCACCGTCTCCTTGAAATGGGGACAGGGACCTGTCAAAAACAGGTCTCCGTTCCCTCCTCCCCACTGAAAGGTGCCAAATGTGGCATCCAGAGAGGGGGAGCAAGCAAATAAGCGGAGAGTCCACTTGAACCGCTTAAGGACCGCCGCACGACTATTTACGTAGACCGAATGGCACAGACAGGCATAAGGGCGTACATGTACGTCCCCTTTAAGATGCCGCCGTAGGTTCCCTTTAAGATGCCGCGAGCCCGATAATGGGTCCCGCGGACTCGATCGCCGTGGGAATACCCGCAATCGTCTCACGGAGAGAGAGAGCGGGGAGATGCTAATCTAAACAAGCATCTCCCCGCTCTGCCTAGTGACAATGACACTGATCTCCGCTCTGTGTAATCGGAGCGGAGATCAGTATCATGTCGCACACAGCCCATCCCCCCTACAGTAAGAATCACTCACCAGGTCACACTTAACCCCTACAGCGCCACCTAGTGGTTAACCCCTTCACTGGCAGTGTCATTTTTACAGTAATCGGTGCATTTTTATAGCACTGATCGCTGTAAAAATGACAGTGGTGTCAAAAGTGTCCGCTGTGTCCGCCATAATGTCGCAGTCATGATAAAAATCGCTCAACGCCGCCATTACTAGTAAAATTTTTTTTTATAAAAATGCCATAAAACAGTCCCCTATTTTGTAGAAGCTATAACTTGCGCAAACCAATTAACCACTTAACGACCGCCCACCGCCGATTTACGTCGGCAGAATGGCACCGACAGGCAGAATCACGTAGATCTACGTGATCGCCTTTGTGCAGTTGGGGGGTCCATCCGGACCCCCCTTCACTGCAGTGAGCGGCCGTTAAGTGTTCGGGAGCGATCAGGCATGAGGGGGGGGGCGCTCGATTCCGCCCCCCCCCCTCGCGATCGCTCCCGGCCAATGAAAATGCTTCCTCCGCCATGTGATGTAAACACATGCTGGAGGAAGTGATGTCATCTCCCTCGCCGCGGTCTTTTCGTTCCCGGCGCCGAGCAGAGAAGAAGCAGGTTAGTGCACCAACAGTCCACTGACACGTAGGTACACATAGGCACACAAATCACCCCCCAGTCACCCCCAGATCACCCCCCAGGTCACCCCCCAGCCCCCAATCACAGTGTCACTGATTGCAGTGATCATTTATTTTACTGATCACTGCATTTAGTGTCATCTGTGATTGTAAAAAGTTGCAGGGCAGTTAGGATTAGGCCCCTTTAGGTCCAGGGTAGCCCCCTAACCCCCCCCCCTAATAAAGGTTTAACCCCTTGATCACCCCCCAGGTAACCCTTTCACCCCCTAACTTCAGCGTCACTAAGCGATTGTTTTTCCGATCGCTGTATTCGTGTCGCTGGTGTTTTAGATAGGCAGTTATTTTTTTTTAGGTTCGCCGCAGGTTTTTATTAGTGTCAGGTACCCCCATATATAATTTTAACCCCCTGATTGCCCCTAGAGTTAACCCTTTCACCAGTGATCGCCGTATAAGCGTCACTGGTGTCACTGGTTAGCCAGTAAGTTATTTAGGTTACCCGTCAGGTTTTTATATAGTGTCAGGTACCCCCATATTTAACCTAATAAAGGTTTTAACCCCCTGATTGCCCCTAGTTAACCCTTTCACCAGTGATCACCATATAAAGGTTACGGGTGACGCTGGTTGATTAGTTTGCTTTTTATAGCATCAGGGCACCCGCCGTATATAACCCAATAAAGGTTTAACCCCCCTGATCGCCCGGCGGGTGAGATCAATTAGGTTTTAGCGCCAGAGAGGGTCTGCGTCGCCCCAGGCAGTGTTAGGTTAGTGACAGTAACGCTAACACCCACGCGCAAAGCATACACCCCCCTTAGTGGTATAGTATCTGATCAGATCTGATCAGATCTATGCTAGCATCCCCAGCGGTTTAGGGTTCCCAAAAACGCAGTGTTAGCGGGATCAGCCCAGATACCTGCTAGCGCCTGCGTTTAGCCCCTCCGCCCAGCCCAGCCCAGCCCAGCCCACCCAAGTGCAGTATCGATCGATCACTGTCACTTACCAAACACAACACACATAACTGCAGCGTTCGCAGTGCTTGGTTTTTGGGGCCCTGTACGCGGCTAGGCTCCCAAAAAGTCCCACACATGTGGTATCCCCGTACTCAGGAGAAGCAGCAGAATGTATTTTGGGGTGTAATTCCACATATGCCCATGGCATGTGTGAGCAATATATCATTTAGTGACAACTTTGTGCAAAAAAAAAAAAGTTTGTCATATTCCCGCAACTTGTGGCAAAATATAAAATATTCCATGGACTGAACATGCCTCTCAGTAAATAGCTTGGGGTGTCTACTTTCCAAAATGAGGTCATTTGGGGGGGTTTTGTGCTATTTTGGCATTTTATGGCCTTCGAAACTGTGATAGGTAGTGAGGAGTGAAATCAAAAATTTGCGCCCTTAGAAATCCTGAAGGCGGTGCTTGGTTTCCGGGGTCCCGTACGTGGCTAGGCTCCTAAAAAGTCCCACACATGTGGTATCCCCGTACTCAGGAGAAGCAGCAGAATGTATTTTGGGGTGCAATTCCACATATAACCATGGCATGTGTGAGCAATATATCATTTAGTGACAACTTTTTGTAATTTTTTTTTTGTCATTATTCAATCACTTGGGACAAAAAAAAAAAATATTCAATGGGCTCAACATGCCTCTCAGCAATTTCCTTGGGGTGTCTACTTTCCAAAATGGGGTCATTTGGGGGGGTTTTGTACTGCCCTGCCATTTTAGCACCTCAAGAAATGAGATAGGCAGTCATTTAAAGCTGTGTAAATTTCAGAAAATGTACCCTAGTTTGTAAACGCTATAACTTTTGCGCAAACCAATAAATATACGCTTATTGACATTTTTTTTACTAAAGACATGTGGCTGAATACATTTTGGCCTAAATGTATGACTAAAATTGAGTTTATTCGATTTTTCTTATAACAAAAAGTAGAAAATATCATTTTTTTTCAAAATTTTCGGTCTTTTTCTGTTTATATCGCAAAAAATAAAAATCGCAGAGGCAATCAAATACCATTAAAAGAAAGCTCTATTTGTGGGAAGAAAAGGACGCAAATTTCATTTGGGTACAACATTGCATGTCCGCACAATTTACAGTTAAAGCAGCGCAGTGCCGAATCCCAAAAACAGGCCTGGTCCTAATGGCCCGAAATGGTCCGGGGCTTAAGTGGTTAATAAAGGCTTATTGCAATTTTTTTTCTTTTTTTAACAAAAATGTGTAGAATACGTATCGGTCTAAACTGAGTAAAAACATTTTTATATATTTTTGGGGGATATTTATTATAGCAAAAAGTAAAAAATATTGAATTTTTTTCAAAATTGTCACACTTTTTTTTGTTTATAGCGCAAAAAATAAAAACCGCAGAGGTGATCAAATACCACCAAAAGAAAGTTCTGATTGTGGGGAAAAAAAGGACGTCAATTTTGTTTGGGAGCCACGTCGCACGACCGTGCAATTGTCAGTTAAAGCGACGCAGTGCCGAATCGCAAAAAGTGGCCTGGTCTTTGAGCAGGGAAATGGTCCGGGGCTGAAGTGGTCTAAACTCCTGGAAGATATCTAAAAAAACACAAACTTAGTTGTGTATTCATTATTACCAGGGATGAACCGATACCTGTTTTGTACCAGCGAGTACTGATACTTGTGGTCAAGTACTAGCTGATACCAATTGCCGACAACTTTGCAGTGCTATTTGAGCCCATACAAAATGAATGGGCTCAAATCGCACTGCAAAGAATCGCATGCGATTTGAACAGGAATGCGGTGTGATTCCTGCCCGAATCACCTGTGGTTTACCGCACCGTTCTTGTGTGAACCCATGCTGAAGTCACTATGACAAGCCTGGGTTCACACAAGAGCAGTGTGGGACATCGCATGTGATTTAGACAGGGATCACACTGCATTCCTGTTGGTCACATGCGATTCTTTGCACTGCAATTGGAATCCGTTCATTTTGTATGGGCTCAAATCCCATTGCAAAGGTTTTAGGTATCAGAGTATTTGCATGATTGCAAATGCTTAGTATGGGTGTAACCCTAATTACTCCAGTATAATTTTTTTGTTAAATCCAGGCAGTGTAGGTACCAGAACAGGACTGGGTATCGACCTCTTGTGTAGGTCACTGGTCTCTTGTGAAGAGACATTTTATTAACTGATCTGAAACTGAACTTGGAAAATAATTTTTTTTTTTTTTTTTTTTTGTTCTCTTCTTTTTTTAAGTTGCATTTAATCTTGGGAAAGCTGCAAGCACATCAGGAGCAGCAGCTTCAAAATCCAGGTGAGGTCCATTTTTCCATTCATAGATAACTCAGGAAGTGTAGCTATTCCATAGCTCAGGTACCTGTCCCAGAAGCGACTTGGAACCTGTCCCAGAAGCGACTTGGAACCTGTCCCAGAAGCGACTTGGAACCTGTCCCAGAAGCGACTTGGAACCTGTCCCAGAAGCGACTTGGAACCTGTCCCAGAAGCGACTTGGAACCTGTCCCAGAAGCGACTTGGAACCTGTCCCAGAAGCGACTTGGAACCTGTCCCAGAAGCGACTTGGAACCTGTCCCAGAAGCGACTTGGAACCTGTCCCAGAAGCGACTTGGATCCTGTCCCAGAAGCGACTTGGATCCTGTCCCAGAAGCGACTTGGATCCTGTCCCAGAAGCGACTTGGATCCTGTCCCAGAAGCGACTTGGATCCTGTCCCAGAAGCGACTTGGCATCCTTCCAGTCTTTTAATAAAATAAAGTAACCACACAACAGGAGCTCAAGGAATTGTGCATGGACCCAACTGTACATTTTGAGAATCAATTACTCCACAGTGTCTGCAGTTAGGGAGGTCAGCGAGACCTTATTTTAAAGCTCAAGAACTATTTCTTCAGAATATAGAAATATTTGACAGCCATTGGTTGGCCACAGATTTACTTTAAAGTGGAAATAAAGCCCCAGTTTCAAAAACTGCAAGCAGGCATGCTCTTTTGTGCAGAAGAGGCATGAAATATCTCTCCTGCAATAAAAGAAATGTGCCTGCCTGCTTGCAGCTTAATTTACATTCCAGCACTAGGCCTGTGTGTCGGAATGACTGAATTCCTGCGCATGCGCAGAACTGACGTCATGCCACTCCAGCTAATGAAGATGGCCACAGCCTAACACCTGGAAAAAGCTATGTAGAATGGTGAGGTATGTCTGACTGTTGAAGGAAAGGTAACTACCCCAGAGTTTAGTTCCTCTTTAAGCTAAAGCGTTTGTGTTCATTTTGCAGTTAAAATTAGTGCAATATGGGGCATGGCTGCATATATTTTAGTCGCATATATATTTGGTGACATAGGTTCCAAGCTGAAAATGTTTGTGTACATATATGTGCCTGCGTATAAATGGCAAAGTTATTTCAAATGATCTTCTCCATCTAGTTCTCTGTCATCTAATGCGCTGAAATCTGCTACATCATCTGGAGCAGTCAAGAGAAAAGACCCAGTTCAGACCCAAGCCAAAGAGAAGAAAAAGAAATCTGCCCTTGATGAAATCATGGAGGTGGGAATTGTTCAGTCTTGTCTGTAAAAGTTTTTAATTGTCTATCGGATAAATTTGTTCTGTGTAGAATTGTATCAGTGTTTGGTTAAAGCTCGTAGGAGGAGTCTTCATTCTGCTCTGACTGTCCTTTTAATGCTGCAGGTCCCCTGACCCTCTGTCTGGACAGTGCTGATTGTCCCTGTGCTGATCACATGCACCCTCCCAAGAAAAAAAAAACTCTCTAGCATTACACAACAAACGGAGCATGTGCAGCTTGTCCTCTAGCCTCTGTTCTGTCAGGGGATGGTTTGGGGACTGTGGAGGGGGGGGGGGACAGAGAAGACAGGCTCAAACAACCTTTTTACACAGTGCGGAGGATTAACCCCTTAGATTCCCCAGTAAGTATAACTAGTAGAGGTGCACCAAATGGAAAAATTAATATATACACAGTCCGGTCCATAAATATTGGGACATCAACACAATTCTAATCTTTTTGGCTCTATACATCACCACAATGACTTTCAGCTTTAATTTGAGGGTATTTACATCCAAATCAGAAGAACGGTGTAGGAATTACAACAGTTTGTATATGTGCCTCCCACTTTTTAAGGGACCAAAAGTAATGGGACAGATTAACAATCATAAATCAAACTTTCACTTTTTAATACTTGGTTGCAAATCCTTTGCAGTCAATTACAGCCTGAAGTCTGAAACGCATAGACATCACCAGACGCTGGGCTTCATCCCTGGTGATGCTCTGCCAGGACTCTACTGCAACTGTCTTCAGTTCCTGCTTGTTCTCGGGGCATTTTCCCTTCAGTTTTTTGTCTTCAGCAAGTGAAATGCATGCTCAATCGGATTAAGGTCAGGTGATTGACATGGCCATTGTATAACGTTCCACTTCTTTCCCTTAAACTGGTTGCTTTCGCAGTATGCTTCGGGTCATTGTCTATCTGCACTGTGAAGCTCCGTCCAATGAGTTCTGAAGCATTTGGCTGAATATGAGCAGATAATATTGCCCGAAACACTTCAGAATCCATCCTGCTGCTTTTGTCAGCTGTCACATCATCAATAAATACAAGAGAACCAGTTCCATTGGCAGCCATACATACCCACGCCATGACACTATCGCCATGCTTCACTGATGAGGTGGTATGCTTCGGATCATGAGCAGTTCCTTTCCTTCTCCATACTCTTCTCTTCCCATCACTCTGGTACAAGTTGATCTTGGTCTCATCTGTCCATAGGATGTTGTTCCAGAACTGTGAAGACTTTTTTATATGTTGTTTGGCAAACTCTAATCTGGCCTTCCTGTTTTGAGGCTCACCAATGGTTTACATCTTGTGGTGAACCCTCTGTATTCACTCTGGTGAAGTCTTCTTTTGATTGTTGACTTTGACACACATACACCTACCTCCTGGAGAGTGTTCTTGATCTGGCCAACTGTTGTGAAGGGTGTTTTCTTCACCAGGGAAAGAATTCTTCGGTCATCCACCACAGTTGTTTTCCGTGGTCTTTCGGGTCTTTTGGTGTTGCTTAGCTCACCGGTGCGTTCTTTCTTTTTAAGGATGTTCCAAACAGTTGGTTTGGCCACATCTAATGTTTTTGCTATCTCTCTGATGGGTTTGTTTTTGTTTTTTCAGCCTAATGATGGCTTGCTTCACTGATAGTGACAGCTCTTTGGATCTCATATTGAGAGTTGACGGCAACAGATTCCAAATGCAAATGGCACACTTGAAATGAACTCTGGACCTTTTTATCTGCTCATTGTAAATGGGGATAGTGAGGGAATAACACACACCTGGCAATAGAACAGCTGAGCAGCCAATTGTCCCATTACTTTTGGTCCCTTTAAAAAGTGTGAGGCACATATATAAACTGTTGTAATTTCTACACCGTTCACCTGGTTTGGATGTAAATACCCTCAAATTAAAGCTGAAAGTCTGCAGTTAAAGCACATCTTGTTCGTTTCAGTTCAAATCCATTGTGGTGGTGTATAGAGGCAAAAAAATTGAATTGTGTCGATGTCCCAATATTTATGGACCTGACTGTCTGTGTATTAATTTAGACTTTTTAATTCATATAATGAACTTAAATAAATATTAATTTATTGGCGGTCATTATCAGCACCTTTTTAGTGCAAGAAAAGCTCAAGAAAAATGCATCCCTTAAAATTCTATGTACCGTTTGGGGCCATATATATTTGGACATAGGCACATATTTAGTTTTTTTATGTATTTACCAAAACATATTCAATCTATAGTTATTTCATGGATATAGGCTGAAAATGCACACACTCCGGTTTAATTTGAGAGTATGTATATCCAAATCGAAGGAAGGATTTAGGAATTACAGCTCTTAAGAATAGCCACGCCACCCCCCCCCTTTTTTCCAAGGGACCAAAAGTAATTCGACAATTTGAATCAAAAGCTGTTTCATGGCCAGGTGTGGGCTACTCCTTTGTTATTTCTTCATCAGTTAAGCAGGTAAAAGGTCTGGAGTTGATTTTAAGTGTGGTATTTGGAATCTATTGCTGTGAACCTACATTATGCGTTCAAAGGAGCTGTCCATGCAAGTGTGACGGGCCACTGTAAGGCTTCAAAAATGAAACAAACCATCCGAGAGATAGCAGCAACATTAGGAGTGACCAAATCAACAGTTGTACATTCTGAGGAAAGGAGAACGCACTGGTGAGCTCAGCAACGTAAAAAGGCCTGGACGTCCACAGAAGACAGCAGAAAACTCATTTACAACATCCAAACAAGTGAAGGACACTCTCCAGGAGGTGGGTGTATCCTTGTCAAAGTCTACAATCAAGAGAAGACTTCACAAGGTGCAAACCGTTCATAAGCCTGAAGAATATAAGAGCCAGATTAGACTTTGCCAAAAAAATCAAAAAAAGCCGGACCAGTTCTGGGAAATCATTCTTTGGATGGATGGATGGAACTAAGATTAATCTGTATTAGAATGACGAGAAGAAAAAAGTGTGGAGGATGCTTGGAACAGCTCCTGATCCAAAGCACACGTCATCTGTAAAACATGGTGGAGGCAGTGTGATGGCATGGGCATGCATGGCTTCCAGTGGCACCGGGTCATTGGTGTTTATCGATGATGTGACAGAAGTAGGGGCCGGTGTACTGCCGAGCATTGCCCCCCAGCAGATTCTGCCCGCTCTGTACTGCGCAGGCGCGGCGCTTTTTCCGAAAATAGCCGAACATGTAGAGCTGAGAGTCGGCTCTACATGGCGCCTGCGCACACCAAATTGTGCTACACTGCTGACATCCAGGCTCTTTCTTTACCATCCCCGTGGACATGGAGGATGTTAAAAAAAGAGCCAGGAGGCCGAGCGAGCGTAGCGAGCCGTCCGAGTGAAGTGAGGCCGACTGGCCACTTACATCTAGGTCCACGCAGGCGCCGTGTAGAGCTGACTCTCAGCTCTACTTGTTCGGCTATTTTTCGGAAGCTCATTGACGTTCGTACTGCGCAAGCGCCGCGCCTGCGCAGTACAGTTGGGGGCAGAATCCGCCGGGGGGACGTTTGTCGGCAGATCACCGGCCGATATTCACATTTTTTCAAAGTATCAGTTTCGGCCAGAAACTTAGATATTGCTTCAAGTTGTTGTTTTCAATATGTGCAGAGGGGTTTTGGGGTCTTAAAGAGTACCTGTCACCGCCTATTACTGTCACAAAGATGTTACATTCCTTGTGACAGCAATAAAAGTGGTAAAAATAAAATGACAGTGTAAAAATAAAAACTTTAAATCTGCTATCGGCCTGAAAGATGGCCTGAAAAATCGGTATTGTATCGGCCCTGAAAAAACTATATCGGTCGACCCTCTAGACAGAAGCAGCCGGATAAATTCTGTCAGTCCAGATTCAGCCAAATGAAGCGAAGTTGATTGGACAGCGCTTCACAATATACATGTACAATGATCCAAAACACACTGCAAAAGCAACCCAGGAGCTTTTGAAGGAAAAGCAGTGGAATATTCTGCAATGGACGAGTCAGTCACCTGATCTCAACCTAATTGAGCATGCATTTCACTTGCTGAAGGTAAAACTAAAGACAGAAGGACCCACAAACAAAGAACAACTGAAAACAGCTGCAGTTGGAGCCTGGCAAAGCACCAGAAAGGAGGAAACCCAGACTTTGGTAATTTCCATGGGTTCCAGACTTGAGGCAGTTATTGCTAGTAAATATTAAAAATTAACATTTTATGATTATTTTCATTTGTCTAATTACATTTGAGCCCCTAAAAATGGGGGGACAAATGGTTGCAGTTCCTAAAATGTATATGGATCGAACTGTGTCTTCACACTAGTCCTTTGCGCTTCCCTTGTGGTGTCAAAAAGACTTGCTTGCTGCATTTTTTGTCGGGTAAAAAAAATGCACCTCTCCGTTTAAAATGCATTGAAAACGCAGCAAGAATGCATCAATAACGAACCCGTATTATCTTTTTGATGCGGTTTTGAGGTTCGCATGACCTATGAAAAAATGCACTGTAAAGCACAGTAAAATCGGGGCAGTGGGGTCCCCAAGTGGGCCCGTATCTTGTAAACAATTTTCTGCAGATATGTTTTGGCTGCCGCACTTTCAGTGCATGTCTAATAACAAGCACGCTTTACTGCATATACAGACAGATTTTACTGTTGTGGGTTTAGTAACACTTTAACATAACATTTTATATAGTACACCTGATATTTGTTGGTGCTCTAGAAACACCTGTAGTGAGTGTGATTCAGGAATGTTCTCTGTTGTATTGGGTTACATTGTCTGGACTGCTTAGATGGTCCTGCAATTATTACTCTGCATCATAGTTTGAACTGGGTGGGCTTGTGTCTTTTTTCAGCCTTATAAACCATGTAACAATTTTTTTATTTTTTTTAAAGATGGAAGAGCAGAAAAAGAAAACGGAAAGAATGGACTTTTGGTTACAACCTGTGAGTAAAATGTAAAGAAGCAAATTCAACAATAGATGTTCAATTAAAAATAAATGTACCACAGTTTAATGGAGAAAACAATCATGCTAACAGGTTCCCTGTTTCTGTAGAATATGTATAAAAATAGTTCATTATCATTTTTTTGGGTCCAGTCACAGCCAAATATATATAAATATGTCTAGGGCCATATAAAGAAAGCCATCGTAAAAAACAAAGCAAGAATACATGGGACTTTTTAGGTGCGAACAAATTCACCTTCAGGAAAATGTACACAAAAACATTGATAAAATTTTTAACACGTTTTTATTACATAATCATACTGAGAGTTAGGGTAGAATTCCCAACCCATGCACCTTCCTTTTGATTTCTAAATTGCGCAACATGTGTCAATACCAAAAACCTGTACAAACCGATGAACCAAGGAAAAAACAAAGGAATGTGCTAAATGCCAATGTGTTTCGCAGCTTGAGCTTCTTCAGGGATTTAAGGGGGTACAGAAAGAAAAACGAATACCAAAAATTGGAACGTAACCGGTGGAGACACCCAGGAATCGAATACCAGAGGGGAAGGTGGCAAAGAAACCAGTGGGAGGCAACCGGTAACCCCAACTAAGAAGCATGGAGGCAACACAAGGGGGAAGCATAGACCATCATTCCTGTAAACTGGTAATCACAAATCGTGATGGACAATCTTGATAGAACAAACCACAAGAAGTAGTCTTCTCATACACAGGCAATCACCACTTGTCTTGATCAACATCCAAAAATGCATGCGTTCCTCACACCAGCTGATTTTATTGATGGTTTTTGTGTTATTTTTCCTGAGGGTGAATTTGTTGGCACCTAAAGTCCCATTTACTCCTCCTTTTTGTTTTTTACAATCTTACATTTGGGGATGTGGTGCTGAGGAATTCTATTGTATCCAATTAGGGCAACACTGTCTGTGCGTAAGTGTCTCTACAAAGGCCCCTTCCAACCCACTTATACTTGCCTGCGCTCCCCTGCTACTCCTTCCTCTGTCACAGCCAGTGATAATACCTGTTGCTTCTGGGTATGAGAGAACATGGGACCTCCTCGCCTCTGACAGTGCTCGGGCCTAGCAGCCAATCGCTTGGCCCAAGCACTGTCACATGACCCGAGGGATTGAAACGACCCCTGGCTGTAGAAGTCAGTGTTTTTTTTTTTTTTCTGCCAGCTTTGACAGATGGAACGTCTATGGAGCACTGGAAAGGTGAAACTATGGGACCAAGGAAGCTCTTTACAGAGACGCTGTCTGCATAGGCAACATGTGACTCGCTCCTCCATTTCTTCTTGTGCCTTTTGAAAGAGAAATTTAGGTTTATACATCAGGTCCCTGAAGTCCTTCAAACAAGAATGTTGAAGTAGTGGATTGAACTGCATGGGCATAGCGCATGTTCACTTTAAAGGCCAGCTATCACAAAATATTGATAACTATATTCCGACAGCACATGTAATGATGGTATTCAGTATATATATTTTTTTTACTTTTTCTCTACATTTGTATTAACAGTGACGGGGTTTGAGCAGTTGCAGTTCTTTCAGGATTAAGTTATGAGAATGGAAAGGTATGTGTGGCAAGCCCCCCTCGTGTAGTGTAATACTTTGTTCCAACCCCTGTGACTGTTACTTTTGCTGATCAGCTTGGTCTGCATAAAAACATGATAAAAAAAAAATAATAATAATCTAAAGGCAAATGAGTGAAAAAAAATATTAATATGCAGAATACTGTCATTACATGTAATGGCTGCAAACAAATCGGAACAATGGTGGTCCTGTAAAGTCTTCTCACCCTTGAAAGGGGTATTTTGGTAATGCTATGTATGAAGGTTTAACCTTGTCCTTTATTTTTAAGGAAATTGTTGTGAAAATTATAACAAAGAAGTTGGGTGACCGCTATCACAAGAAAAAAGCAGTGGTAAAGGTAACTATTTGTTTACTTTTTGATGTGCCTGATATCTTTCTGAAATACGCCCTTGACCATCTCACGAGGGAAACCTGTTTAGTTGTTGCATTTATGGTCACCCCCATTGCTTCTGATTTCAAACTGCTCTAATCTTGACAGACATAAAGGGGGGGGTTGTGTAATTTACTAAAACTGGAGAGTGCAAAATCTAGTGCAGCTCTGCATAGAAACAATCAAGCAACTTCCTTTTTTTTTTGGGGGGTCAAAGCCTAATTGAACAAGCTGAAGTTAGAAGCTGATTGGCTACCATGCACAGCTGCACCAGATTTTGCACTCTCCAGTTTTAGTAAATCAATCGCACAGTTTTTTGGTAGAAGAATCTCTGGTAGGACTTTTTGTACTGAACCTGGCATATAAGAGTATGAATGGTGGACTTCAATAACTGCTCTGTCATTGCAAGTAAATGATATCAGTGCATTTTATTGGTTATATTTAGGGTTGCACAGATACCGATACTAGTATCTGTGCTGTTACTGAGCATTTGCACGAGTACTTTTACACATGCAAATGCTCCAATGCTTAATTCGATACCTGTTGTACTGGGCCCGTCGCCCTCAGCGTAGCCAGTGGGGCTGGGCAGCCTCACAGTTGAGTTACAAGCACTGATCCCCCTGTATAGCTTTTGAAAAAGCAGCTGACAACCGCTTCTCCTTCTCTCCATCCTGAGGCTGTACATGGAAGGGGAGAAAAGAGCGCACACGCCATAGTGTAACACTGTGTTTATTGTAAAGGCTTAGTAGAAATAAAAGATTACACTCACAAACATGAACTTGTAAATTCGCATGTAGACAGGTCTCTTGGCTCCAACCTCCTCTCCTGACCTATGCAGGGCGATTGGCTCGTATGACGGCGGCAGTGTTAAAAGGATAAGCACTCAGTCTGCCTTCCTGTAATCCCTATTGATACACGCTTAGGACGGACCAGCCGGCCAGGCGTGATGTCACTCGCAGACGTAGAGGGGGAGCCAGGCTGTGCGTGCTGTTTCCTTCCTGTTATGGTTGCTATTACTACATGTTTCGGAAGTAAACTCCTTCTTCAGGTACCACCCTCTTTCTCTCTGATAGTCTTATATGAATCTCCACACATGCCCCTCCTACAATGCAGCCAATAGCCTACGATAGACCAGGAGCCAGGAGTGTACAGCATGGTATAAAACAGGAAGTGGGGGTTAGATAGCAGCAACATCCTTATAATGACTTTAAAATCATTATGACAAACTAAGAGACTGATAAGGACTTTATAGCTCTATAGTAAAATATAAAACGTTTTGTTAATAAAACTTTCAGATGCAAGTCCGCCACCCAGTGGATTTAAGAGAGAGCTGCAACGCCAGAGACGAGAACTATTTTAAAGACTTCTGTTTTAATTGATTACAAGTGAGAATGGGGTACAGGAGAACTGCGCTGCAATTGGTATTTTTTGTGTGTTTGGATCCTGAGGCTGTAGGCTGCTTTATTGTAAACTATGCAAAGAGATCAATGTTTGTACCTGCCCCACCACCGTACTGATCACCCCCCACTGTCCCCTGGGTCATCCTCTGGCTTCCAGTGTCGTCCTCCGTGTGTTCCCCTGGCTCTCCGGATCCTCCCCCGGTCCCCCTCATCCCGGATCTGTTAGGACGGAGAGCGGAGGAAGGAGCCAGTAAATGTAATATACTGGCTCCTTCCTTTTTTAAATGCAGAGTCAGAGATCACTGTCTCTGTCCACTCATAACTGAGCATCGTAAACTGTGTGCTTCAGTTTATGAATTAACAAGGAGCCTCTGTCTCTTGTCACCAAAGCCCCCCCCCCCAACAGGGCTGATTACAAAAATAAATAAAGAAAATAAAGGTTAAATTGCAAAAATAATAGAAAAAACACTGACACCGTCCACATCCCCCACCCCCCCCCCCCTCACAAAGCATTGTGAGAAAACAAGTAATAAAAATATAAATTGTAAAAAATAAATTGTAAAAAAATAAATAAAAATAAACTACTGACACAGTCCATGCCTCATCAGTACTGCATATTGGTGCTGCATATCAGTGCCACTGTCGCATGACGTTATAAAGTATCGGTATCGGCGAGTACTTGGGGGGGGGGGGGGAATATTGGTACTTGTAATCTTAAAGTGGTATCGGTGCAACCCTAGTTATATTTAGTAATTTCAACACCTTTTTACCATTTATAAATGTATCCAGCTGTGTAATTAGGGCATACTTCTATGGAAATATGTACAGTGGATATAAAACAACCCCTGTTAAAATGTCAGGTTTCTGTGATGTAAAAAAAATGAGACAAAGATAAATCACTTCAGAACTTTTTCCACCTTTTTAATGTGACCTATAAACTGTACAGCGCAGTTGAACAACAAACTGAAATCTTTTAGGTGGAGGAAAGTCCAAATAAAAATCTAAAATAATATGGTTGCGTAAGTGTGCACACCCTTAAACTAATACTTTGTTGAAACGCCTTTTGATTTTATTACAGCACTCAGTCTTTTTGGGTATGAGTCTATCAGCATGGCACATCTTGACTTGGCAATATTTGCCCACTTTTTGCAAAAACACTCCAAATCTGTCAGATTGTGAGGGCATCTCCTGTGCACAGCCCTCTTCAGGTCACCCCACAGATTTTCAATTGGATTCAGGTCTGGGCTGTGGCTTGTCATGCTGAAAGATAAAGTTTCTCTTCATGTTCAGCTTTCTAGCAGAAGCCTGAAGGTTTTGTGCCAATATTGACTGGTATTTGGAACTGTTCATAATTCCCTCTACCTTGACTAAGGCCCCTGTTCCAGCTGAAGAAAAACAGCCCCAACGCATGATGCTGCCCACCACCATGCTTTACCGTAGGTATGGTGTTCTTTTAGTGATGTGCAGTTTTTTTGCACCAAACACATCTTTTGGAATTATGGGCAAAAAGTTCAACCTTGTTTCATCAGACGATAACCTATTTTCCCACATGTTTTTGGGAGACATTAGATGTGTTTTTTCAAAATTTAGCCAGGCTTGGATGTTTTTCTTCGTAAGAAAAGGCCACTCTAGCCCAGACATATGAATACAGGAGATTGATGTCACATGCACCACACAGCCAGTACTTGCCAGATATTCCTGCAGCTCCTTTAATGTTGCTGTAGGCCTCTTGACAGCCTCCCTGACCAGTTTTCTTCTTGTCTTTTCATACATTTTGGAGGGACGTCAAGTTCTTGGTAATGTCACTGTTGTGCCATTATTTCTCGACTTGATGATGACTGTGGTCCATGGTATGTCTAATGCCTTGGAAATACTTTTGTACCCTTTTTCCTGACTAATACCTTTTTAACAATGAGATCCCTCTGATGCTTTGGAAATGCTCTGTGGACCATGGCTTTTGCTGTAGGATGTAATTAAAGCGGAAGTAAACCCATCAATGTAACAGTTTAAAAAAACTCTTACATTCTCGGCATGCCGGAAATGCTAACTGTCCCATTGGTTGTGCTCTCAAGCAAACTGTCAAACCATCCAGTGGCTGGTGTCATAACTGATCACATGTGCAGCACCGTGGCAGTTGAAGTTTAAACATAGGCCAAGATGTCAGCTTCCTTAGCTGAAAACGAAAGGAGCGTTTACTTCCACTTTAAGAAAATGTTAGGAAAGACCTACTAGAACAGCTGAAATTTATTTGGGGTCAATCAAAGGCACTATAAGTGATGGCAGGTGTTTACGAACTCCTATTTAACATGAGTTTCAATGTGATTTCTTAATTCTGAACACAGCTACATCCCCAGTTAGAGGGTTTTTATTTTACGCCAAAAAAAAAAAAAAAGATTTCAGTTTGTGTTTCAATTGAGTTGCACAGTTTGTAGGTCACATTAAAGGTGAAAACAATTCTGAAATGATTTATCTTTGTCTAATTTTTTTTTTTTTTTACATCACAGAAACCTGACATTTGCCCAAGTGTGTAGACTTTTTATATCCCCTGTATGCTGTTTTGGGGAGTAATTACATTTTATGACTGAAGATGAAATGAATATAATTATATTTTTAAATATATAATTATGTTTACAACCTAAACCCTTTTATCTTTGCTGTTTGTCACTCTTAGGAAGTGCTTAATAGATACACAGCAATTGTGAAACTTGTCGATTCTGGAGATAAACTGAAGCTTGACCAGACACATCTAGAAACTGTTATCCCAGCACCAGGTAAAACTAAAATATTGCTATATTACTAATGCAGAGCTGTTGTGCACCAAGTACAAAATATCTGTGGAAGAGGATAAAATGGAAATAATTTCTCTGAATATTTTTTGTCAAGAGTCCCAATATACTTCAGAAGGCTCCAGTCACTCCTGGGGTCATAGATTATAGCTGCCTGTCCTTTGTACCTTTTTTATTACTAAAAAGCATTTGCATAGGTAATGAGTAACCAGCTCAGTTCCCCTGAACATGACATTTAAATGAAAACTTCTGTACTTTGCCAAATTCATCAATGAACCAATTAATTCATGGTTCATTTGGAACAAAGCGCGGCATATAAAACAAACCTCTGGCTGTTGTAGATGGTTTACATATTTTTTTTTGCAGGCTTTTTAGTAAAAGTGATTCACTTCTACATGCTCCGCAAGGTGCCGCCCCCACCATGCACTTTGGGCTTACTTGTCCTTCCTGGGTGCCTGGTACAATCATGGTTGATATCGGGATGGAGAGCAGCGAGTCAGCGATTTATTGATCTTCCCTGTGGAGAATTAACCTATAAGCACACTTCTGGATTTAGGGCCAGATCACACCACATGCAGTCCAGTGAATTTTTTTTTCTGCATGAAAAGCGTTCAAGTACAATCCAGTGCAATGGCATCGTTCACACCAGTGCTTGTAGTTCCAGTGCTTTCCAGTTCCAGAAAAAAAAGTAGAACATGCTGCATTTTTCTTGCACTGGACTGTACTGAAACGCTGTAAAACGCAATAAAAACGCACTGGGACACACTTGTCCTTATTTACGGTTAAGAAAAAACGGGGAACAAAATGCACTGGACTGCGTCAAAAACGCATAAACGCACTGGAACGCATCAAAAACACGTCAAAAAATGCGCATGCAGAAAAGCATCTGGAACGCATTTCGACTGTTTCTATGGTGTGAACTGGCCCTTAAGAGCTGTCAATCCCCGGCAGCTCTACCCAGGGAAGAAGCTAATTGAGCCTTGTTTTGTCCTTGATTGTCTTCCACAGAGTGCAGGGGTGACATTCGGGATCTATGAGAGCCCTGATAGCTCATTAAAGAGAACCTCTCGCCTACACTGTGCTATTATAAATCTATACTCTAGACAAAAAAGTTGTCTGCTCGTAGGCCTACTCGATGGACCACATAGTCTTTTTTTTCTGCCATTGCTTTTCTATGTTTCTATATTACATAGGGTTCTTATCAGCTCCCTTGTGATGGCAAAAAGTTACAATACAGAAAGTTTTTTTAAAATATATGTTTTAACCCCCCCAAATTTTAAAGCCCCCACCCCTGTGTGTACACACCAGCGTTAATTTCATTGACAAAACCATTTTCAGAATTTTTGTCAGTGGCATATTTCCAGGGACGAAAATTCAATTTTTATCAATGAATGAAAATGGAACGAAAATGTCGGAGGGACGTTTACCTTGGAGCTCTGCCTGTAAAGCCCATGAATGTTTACCCTCCCAGTAAGCAAGGTAGCATGCTTAGTGATGTGGCGTGCTTGGCACTGTGCAGCATTGCAGGCCTTCTCGGACTACCGTCTAGAGCAGCCTTTTCCAACCAGGGTGTCTTGAGGCTTCTTCAGGGGTGCCTTGGCAAAATGCCTAAAAATTTATGAAATATTGTATACAAGCCAGCAGGTGGATTAAGCCTGCCTTTTAGTTGCACAAAGCCACTGGTTTTCATTATGCGCCATTACTACTTTCTAGACACTGGCATTCCAACAACCAATGACATCAGTTAGTAAGGAGGATATCTGTTGCCTTCACAGCATCCTTGTTTGACCCTCCTCTGCCCCTCTCCCTCAGCACTGGGGTGACCTTAGCTGACTGAGAGAAATTGAGGGAGAAGAGAAACATTGTCATACTAGTCGGTACCAGTGTGCTAAAGTTTATTTGCTTTGGAAGAATAAATTGCCTCGGGTAACTTCGGGTCTCCTATGTGTGGATGTTGCTGCATTATGTAAAGCTATTAGAAGTTTTTTACATATTAGAATGGGGTGCATCAAAACTGTCCATAATTTTATAGGGTGCCTCAACTAAAAAAAAGGCTGAGAAACTGGTCTAGCGCACCGTGTGCATTACAGGCCTCCTCAGAGCACCGTGTGCATTACAGGCCTCCTCAGAGCACCGTGTGCATTACAGGCCTCCTCAGAGCACCGTGTGCATTACAGGCCTCCTCAGAGCACCGTGTGCATTACAGGCCTTTTCAGACAGATGACTGCCCAGAGCACTGTGCGCATTACGGGCCCCCTCAGACCACCCAGAGCACTGTGCGCATTACGGGCCTCCTCAGACCACCCAGAGAGTGTAGTTTGTTAATCCTTAATACCATAAATAACACATACATTTTTTTTTTTACTCCATGCGTATATAATGAGTGTGGAAATTCTAGAGAAATGCTTAAATAGTGCATCATAATTTAACTAAACCCATTTAATTTTAGTCGACTAAAATGCACTAGCGATTTTAGTCAACTAAATACTACTTAACTAAAACAATTGCAGATGACTAAAAATATACACACCGGTATTTAAAATTAAAAATTCTAGGGCCATCATTCACTGTTAACTCTTAAGTGATAACCTGAAAAAACTATTGCTTATAGATAAATGATGGTAATTCTGTTTTTTTGCCATTTCATAGGCAAGCACATTTTTGTGGCATCATATATTTGGAATCGATTTATTTGATATAAGCCAGTCTTTTATATTTTATCAATAAACTGGAGATTATATGGTTTGTGTATTCTAAAGTTAATTTGAGTGTATTTTTACCGAAAATAATACAGTATAATTTGATAAACAGTAGCACATTTATCATGTGACAGGTGAAATTTTTAATTGCCTCTATTGTATTCTGCAGGGCCTCTGCTTTCAGAAAATATATAATGTGTACGATGTTTTCATTAATCTTCAAACCTAAAATGTGCATTATATTGGGCAGGAAATAAAATAAGTGCTGGCAGCCAACTTATTTTTAGACATGTCATCTGCCATGTATGCTATTTGCCTAGCATCGTGTTTTCAGTTTGGTGCTAACCAACTGATGTGCAAATAGGGAAATGTACTAGTTCCTTTAGGCAGGCCATACATGGTGCAAATTTCTTTACTACAACCGGCTCCTAATCAGCGCCTTTGCCAATGGCTGAGAGCACTGACCAGAGTGTTCTGGCAGGGGGGCTGTCCCCCTGTCGGCACACAATAGCTCAGCTGTACTAACATCGTATTGTTAGTACAGAGGCTCCAACCTGAGCTGTCAGTTTTTTTTCCTGATGGTGTGTACTAGGTTTGTATGACTTGGCATATTGTAAAGCAGAGGGAATTAATCTAAATTGGTCCATAAACTGGCCTAATTAAAAAGACATTGTCTTTTATATGTTTATTATTTTTGCTTTAACCACTTCAGCCTCAAAGTTTTACCCCCTTAATGACCAGGTCATTTTTTGCGATACGGCACTGCCTTACTTTAACGGACAATTGATCAGTGCTAAAAATATGCACTGTTGCTGTACTAATGACACTGGCAGGGAAGGGGTTAACATCAGGGGCGATCAAAGGGTTTGTGTGCCCCTAGGAGGTGCTTGCTAACTGTGGGGGGTGGAAATTAGATTAAAAACCACAGATTGCGGTAAAAACACAGTAAAGCACACTACAAGTTTTCAGCCGGGTGCATTTGACCTGCAATTTGCTTGCTCCTAAGCTTCAACCACCTGCTTCCTTCTGGCTGCTTTTGCATTCCCATTCTCATTTTATGAGAAGAGAAGTCAATCTGGTGTGAAATAAAAGCCTATTGACACAAGCTCTTAAGTTTGATCTCGTTTCTTTTTTACTTTTCCAGGGAAGAAAATATTGATTTTAAATGGTGGATACAAGGGAAATTACGGTGTTCTAGATTCAATAAATGAGAAGCGCTTTTCTGCCACAATAATTATTGATTCAGTAAGTATACATTCTCGTGTCCTGTCCTATGTTATATGTTTTATATGACATGTCCTGAGAGTGCCTTGATTTATGCTGAACAGTTGTGTGTGTGTGTGTGTGATGTTATATACACTTTTTTTTTTTTTTTTTTCTTTGTGTGTAACCTTTCATAAATTTTGTATTTCCAGGGTCCTTTGAAAGGTCGTAAGGTAGAAGAGTTGCCATATGAGGATTTTTCTAAAGTGGCATGATGGCTTGTGTACACATCTGCTGGAAACCTACAAAACTCTACTATGTCAGGGTTTTTATAGACTGTATATATTTGTTGCTTTACTTTGGGTGGTCAGCTGCTAGCCTCAACTTGCATCTACCTTCTCTATTAAAGTTTATCTCTTACTAAAGTAATGGAAGTTCCTGTAATAAAATACTTTTTTATTTTACCAAATAATTTGTATTAATTATTTACTAAATTGTAATAAATTCCTTGCTCAGGAACAAACATATTTATTCTCATCTTCTGACTTTTCAGTGTATTTTTTTCTATATTCCACCTACTGAAGAGAGCACTACTTCACTGTTATATTATTTCCACAGGTGGCCACTATCTGTGCAATTTTAATTTCTAAAATAAGTTTTCATTCAGCTTGGTTCCAGGAGATGCATATCATAGGTAGAATTATTTTCCTTTTTTTCTTTACTGTGATTGCAGTAACATAGACATGAAGGTGCTAAATGCCATCCTTTTCTCTTTGGACCATGTCATGCAGAGTTTTGGCTTTTGGTATATATTGGCGATTTGAGGACTTATTTTTTTTATATCATTTTTTTCAATAATAAACAATACAATGAAGGGCAGCACACAGTGACTTTATTTCAGTATTACATGAATTCTAATTGAACCACTTTATACACCATGTTCATATAAATAAAGCAAAAGTGAACACATCTGTTCCTGTATGAAAGCATGATACAGCTTGGTTTTATGAGGCTGCAATTAAAATATGTTTATTCACATTCATTGGAGGTTGGCTTTTATCAAGTTGAGGGTGCGTATATTATTCTTCTTTGTTATTTTAATTTAATGAGGCATTTTCCAATTGAAGTACACGACCATTAAAAAAAAAAGCTGTGTGCTGTTCTATTGCATTTCCAAGCATTAATATGAATCTTACTCATAATACCGAAAATAAGAATTTGGAATAGAAAATACTACGTTCATCTTTTTATTGTAACTGAAGCGACATGTATCCCATGCTATTATGTATGGGTTTGGCTCCTCAAGGGCGTTTAAAGAAGCTGTATAGCTGAGGTACTGTGTAGTCTCTGTAATGTCCGTCGATGAAACCTTTTCCGTTATTGTGTACAAACCAGCAAGTGACTTTGGTGCCGAGCAGATGGTTATGCTGGTATTCTTTCTGCATTCCCCTGTAACAGAAAGACAAAATCAAAAGTTGTATTTTGCACAGAAAAGCTGCTCTAAGGCCTCGTACACACGGCCGAGATTCTCGTTGAAAAAAACATGTCGTTTTTTTCGACGAGATTCTTGGACAAGAAACTTGTCCCGGCCGAGTGTACACACGCTCGTTTCAAAGAACCCGCGGTTCTTTGAATGGAGCGTACGCGGTGACGTCATCGACTACGACGAGCATGCGCTCGTCACATTCGATGCCGTCGCCGCCATCTTGGTATACCCTACGTATGCCTAGGAAGCTACCGCGCATGCGTCGAATTCATTTCGAACATGCGCGGGCTTCCGGGAGGACAGGTAAGTGTACACACACTCACTTTTCTCGTCGAGAAACATGCCGAGGAGAATCTCGACGAGAAAATAGAGAGCAGGTTCTCTATTTTCTCGTCGAGGTTACTTGTCGGTTTTCTTGACGAGAAACCCGATAGCCGCGTACACACGACTGATTTACTCGGCAAGACCTCTCTGCCAGCAAGTTTCTTGCTGGTTCTTGCCGAGAAAATCGGTCGTGTGTACGAGGCCTGAGTCTCATTCTTTCAGTGATAGATAATAAAGATGCAATTGTTTGTTGGAATTTTAAGTTTAATAGAGTGTTTATTGAATGTACGGTAACCTTACATCACACAGAACTTGTAGTGTGAGAATGGGCAACTAACCAATGCGCAAGCAGTGTTTAATTTTGTTGACTAAACATTTTAGTCGACTAACTTAATACCATTTTAGTTGGCTAAAATGGGACTAAAACTAAAATGCCATTTTAGTCGAGACTAAAGCCCTGTACACACGATCGGATTTCCTATGGATTCTAATCCGATGGATTTTTCCATCAGTCTTGCCTACACACCATCAGTCAAAAATCCGACCGTCCCAAACGATGTGACGTTGAACACTCTGACAAGCCGAGAAAAATGAAGTTCAATGCTTCTGAGCATGCGTCGACTTGATTCTGCGCATGCGTGGGTTTTTTGTCCGATGGAGTTCCACACAGACGATCGGAATTTGCTATCGTTTTTTTTCCCATCGGATAAATTTAAAACATGTTCTATTTTTTCTCACCGATGGGGAAAAAAGACCGATGGGGCCCATACACAATCGGTTTGTCCGATGAGAAAAGTCCATCGGACTGTTTTCATCTGTAAATCTGATCGTGTGTACACGGCATAAGACTAAATTGAAATTTGACGTCAAAATTAACACTGGTCTGTCGTGCATGTTCATACCTCCGTAACATAAATGATAACATACTAGATTTTTCACTCCAGCAGTATATAATGAGTTTGGAAATTGTAGAGAAATGCTCACTGAAATGCATTACAATTTAACTACACCCATCTTGGTATATGACTAAATAGATGACTAAAATAAATGAGTTTTAGTCGACTAAAATGTCCTGGAGATTTAGTTGACTAAATACAACTAAAACAATTGCAGAAGACTAAAATGGGACTAAAACTAAAATAAATGCCATTTTAGTCCTAAGACTAAATCAAAATTTGCTGCCAAAATTAACACTGTGAGCAAGTTGTTGGTAGGCAGTGTCATGGCCGATAAGAGTACAGATAGGCCCCTTTCACACTGGCAGAGTCCGCCAGCAGATCCACTTGCTCAGCAAGAGCAGGTGGATGACAGGTCCGTGTCTGTTCCACTGATGCAGAGTGGCTACAGACATGGCCCGCTGTCCTTGATGGGGAACGAACCTCCTGCCATCCGATCTGCCAGACATGGGGAACATCTCCATCTGTCTGTTTTTATTGGATTGGATGTAGGCTGGTGTCAATGGACACATGCTCATTGACATCTGCCGCTCCCTAGAGAGCAATGGATCGCTGACTGGTGGACCTGATCAGTCCGTTCGTGTAAAAAAAAAAAAAAAAAGGCCTCACAGATCAAACTTTTTTTTTTCTTTTTTTATATCTTTGGAAGAGTCACAACATCTGTCAGTTTATTTAATTAAAATTCTGGTGCTGAAACCGAAAATTCAGGATAAACTTGACTAAAACCCCCTCCAAAAAATTATATATATATATAATTTTTTTTTTTAATGAAGAATTGTATTATATTCGACTTTTTAATTGATATCATGAATTTAAAATAATTATGAATTTATTATCGGTCATTATCGGCACCTTTTTTGGTGCATATTTCTTTGGTCAGTTAAAAATCGCACCTCCCCATTGAAATGCATAGAAAGCACAGCAAGAATGCATCAAAAATGCACCCTGTCACATGACCTATGAAAAACACCATAAGCATGCAAAATCACTGGCGTTTTTCGGCAGCCATTATCAGCACCTTGCTTTTCTTTCAGCACAACGCTGAAAACCCTATTTTTGGCGGACGAAATTTCATTGCATCACACTAATGTAACATGAGCTGTAGGTATAGTAAAGTTCTATAGGAAAATTATTTTAAGGGTTCCTCTGTGTGAAAAGGTGGAGCGAGTCTTCTTTAATCAAAGAATAGCACTAGCTTATGCAATATTTTGCTGCATGACTACTTTCAATAGTTTACCCTTTTAGATCCCACCCAAATTCTTATAGTATGCACTCCATGCTCCTGCCAAATCACCGCAGTGCAGCACGCGGGGAGCTGCACAGTGACTGCTGAAAACTCAGGACCAGGCCCTCACTTCTGTATGTGTGGAATAATCATATTCATTACTATAATTGGGCTGCCTATTGTTGGTAAACATTATGGGCAACCTTTTCATATAAATGAAAAATATATTTTTTAGCGCATGTGCAAAAGTGAGGCACAGCTTGGGAGAGTTTTGCCATGGCAGCTGTGCATCTCCCTGGAAATCTGTCAAGAATGTGGCTAAGTGTGCATATAAGGAGGGAGTTAAAGGAGAAGTCCAGCCTGAGCTTTTTAGGCTGGGCTTCTCCTAAGGATCACAGGAGTGCAATTAGTTTTGCACTCCTGTGACCCGTTTTCAGTGGAGAGCGGTCTGAAGTCCCTCTCCGCTGACGTCACTCCCATCAGTCGGGGCAGTGCTTCATCACGACTTAGAAAGTAGGGATCCGCCAGCTGCCCTGATTGATGGCAGTCTCAGCAAGCCGCTGAGACAGCCTCTCCCCGCTCCTCCACGGCTCAGTGCTCCAATGAGCATGAAGAAGTAGAGGAAGGACGCTGACTGACAGTCAGCGGCTTTCCTCTCGGGTCTGTGAGAACCGAGCCAGCGGCGGTGTTCAGTGGCTTGGTTCTCAGTGCACAGACGCCGGGGGACAGACGGAGCATCGGTCTGATACTCCATCCACCGAGGTAAGTATGAATCCCCCCCCCCCCAAAAAAAAACATACTTCTCTTTTAAATGAAAGAATAGCTATATGAAAGTTTACACTGCGACCCTAAACAACCCACAGCACACCGCTTCAAACACCACCATGCAAGACATCCAGTGACTCCAGTGCTTTTAGGATGCTGGCATCCAGTTGGGGCTTGCCTGGCCCACTGAAACTGACAGAAATTAGAGAGATAGGAAGCCGCATTCCATCAGTCAGCCCAGTCCTGATATGTGAAAGGTCGGCTTCAGCTTATCTCCTTGCACAGGCTTAATTGTAGAGGTCATAGATATGTACGTTAACTTTGCCTTTAAAGTGGAACTAAAACTCCCTTCCCACTGGGGCTGCCCGAGTGTTAGCAGTGAAGCGCAGCTTGTTTTAGTGGCGCTTTACTGCTGTTTAAGCAGCGCTTTTCGGCCGCTAGTGTAGTGCTTTTAACCCCCGCTAGCGGCCGAAGACGTGGTTAAAAGCGCCCGTGTTGTGACGCTTCCGAAACGCTTTTCAGGCGCTTTGGAAGCGTTGCCCATTAATTTCAATGGGCAGGGTGTTTTGGGAGCTCTGTATACAGCACTCCCAAACCGCCCCAAAAATGCTGCTTGCAGGACTTTTCCTTACGTCCCGCATGCACACCGCCCGGGTGTGAAAAGTCACACACAAAATCACACACAAATGAATAGGAGGTGGTTTTCAGGTGCTTTATAAGTGCTATTTCTAGCTCTAAAACGCCTGACAACCGCCTTAGCATTAAGAGAGTAAACCACCTTTCACGCTACTAGCATTAGTTAAGAAATAGGAAGGTATTCTATTTAGTTTTAACTTTTTTTTTTGTTCAGTTGCTTCCTGGTTTCTGGCCTAGGCCAAAATGATGTCATACATCCCAGGAGTCTTCATGGGCATTTTTTTTCTTTCATCTGGGGGCAGGGATTTATCAGCTAAGCACATGTGCAATAAGCAGCAGCACAAGCCCAGCAAGGGTCAGGCCAGCAGGTCCACCATCAAAAGCAACAATCTCTGCAGAAGGGATGAGACAAACTGACTGGAGGAGAAGGAAGCCAAGAAAGTCAGCAAGAGCATAGATCGGATACTGAAGGGGCAGAAGAGCGAGTACAAGCAGACCCATAGACTGCTCCTCTTAGGTAAGTGCCTCTCCTTCCATTTCTACACTTACATGGGGGATAGGTTGTCGGCCATGCCTGCTGACACTACCTGTCTGCATTATGTTGTCCTTGACGTTTTATGGTTGGCCTGCATCCTGGGCATGCCTCTGGACTCTACATACTGGAGGGTGCCAGCTGCGAGAGGAACCCCCCCCCCCCCACGGCCCCACCCATAGTGGGTAGCGGGGGCAAGGTGAGGATAGAGAAGCAGATACCCCCTCACCAATGTCTACCCATATATATATATATATATATATATATATATATTAGGCTTCACTCCTGCCCAGGACACTAGCTGCATGGTGTTTGTATGTTCTCCCTGTGGGGTTCCTCTCCCACTCCAAACACATGCAGATAGATGAATTGTACCCTGTGTACAGACTGGCAGTGTATATGGCTGATCACATTCTACATCTACACTGACCCTACAATCATAGAGGACCCTACACATATCTATGTATACTTCCATTCAGTCCTGTCCAGCTCTTGGTGGATTTTGGGCCAGCGCTCATCTTAAATCATTTTTCGGACATGGGGGGTGGCATGCAGAATGTGATTGGCCATGTACATATCCACTTCATACAGACAGGGGAACATCACCTACCAACATGGCTTTGGAGTGTGCCAGGAATCTGAAGTACCTGGAGGATGCCCACACCAAGAGAACATGCGAACTCCATGCAGAAAGCTTCCTGGCCCAGATTTAAACCAAGTGAGGCAAGTGCCAACCACTAACCATCTGTTCTCTATATATAACTGTATATACTGACAGTATTATCTGAAAGTTGGGTTTCAAATGTTTTGACAGGGGCGCACTTTCAGTGCTTGCCATAGGCGCCATTGTCATTAGATACGCCTCTGGGTTAACCCCTTCACTGCCAGTGTCATTTTCACAGTAATCAGTTCATTTTTAAAGCACTTATTGCTGTAAAAATGACAATGGTCCCAAAAATGGGTCAAAAGTGTCCGCCATAATATCGCAGTCACAATAAAAATCGCTGATCGCTGCCATTACTAGTAAAAAAGAAAATTATTAATAAAAATGCCATAAAACTATCCCCTATTTTGTAGACGCTATAACTGTTGCGCAAACCGATCAATAAACGCTTATTGCGATTTCTTTTTTTTTTTTACCAAAAATATGTAGAAGAATACGTATCGGCCTAAACTGAGGGAAAAAAATGTTTTTATATATTTTTTGGGGATATTGTCGCTCTATTTTTGTTTATAGCGCAAAATATAAAAACCGCAGAGGTGATCAAATACCACCTAAAGAAAGCTCTATTTGTGGGAAAAAAAGGACGTCAATTTTATTTGGGAGCCATGTCGCACGACCGCGCAATTGTCAGTTAAAGTGACGCAGTGCCGAATCGCAAAAAGTGGCCTGTACTTTGACCAGCAAAATGGTCCGGGCTTAAGTTGTTAAATAGGGTTTTCAGTTTTTGATGCCCAGAGACAGTTTAGTTCCACTTTACATCTTATGACATCTGGGGGATCGTTGAAGAGGTGTATGGAAGCAATTACTTATGCAGTGAGGGGAGCAACAGAATGCATATGCGCCCTATCATTGCAGACAGTGCTCATTTTACATGTTGTGGGCTGAGTGTTGTCAGCCCTGCCCAGTTTGCCAAACTACTCAGACCTAACCATTCTGTTTTCCGAACAAAGGACTGGGAGGGCTAATTATTGAACCCAAGACTGCTCTGAATTTCTGAACAGGTATTTTTTTTTTGGGGAATTTGGCAAACAGACATAAAACACTTAGAATGGTATACTTTGACCAAAAAGGAGCAAATACAAGTTCATTGTCATGGGTTACATACATTTAAAGAATAATTGCACCTTTACTTGGTTGTAACATGAGACATGGTGCCAATCCACAGCCCCTCCACTTTACATGTATCGATTAGGTTCTTTCCCAGCAGCATTTATTCGAATGATGGCGGATCAGTCAAACATTTCCCCATTTGCCAAATCATTAGGGGATCCAATGCTTGTCCCCACATTCATTTTATATACTATGTTTTTTTGTATTTAATTTTTCAGTAATATACACTGCTCAAAAAAAAATTAAAGGAACCCTTTGAAAACACATCAGATCTCAATGGGGATAAATATCATGCTGGATATCTATACTGATATGAACTGGGTAATGTGTTAGGAACAAATAGATGCCACATCGTTTGATGGAAATGAAAATGATCAACCTACAGAGGGCTGAATTCAAAGACACCCCAAAAATCAAAGTGCAAAAATTATGCAGCAGGCTAGTCCATTTTACTGAAATTTCATTGCAGCAACTCAAAATGGTACTTTGTATGGCCCCCATGTGCTTGTATGCATGCCTGATGATGTCCAGGGATGCTGCTAATGAGACGACGGATGGTGTCCTGGAGTATTTCCTCCCAAATCTGGACCAGGGCATCACTGAGCTCCTGAACAGACTGAGATGCAACCTGGCGGCGTCGGATGGACCAAAACATAATGTTCCAGAGGTGTTCTATTGGACTTAGGTCAGGTGAGCATGGGGGCCATTCAATGGTATCAATTCCTTCATTCTCCAGAAACTGGCTGCATACTCTCGCCACATGAGACCGGGCATTGTCGTGCACCAGGAGAAACCCAGTACCCACTGCACCAGCGTAGGGTCTGACAATGCGTCCAAGGATTTCATCCCGATACCTAATGGCGGTCAGGGTGCCATTGTCTAGCCAGTAGAGGTTTGTGCATCCTTCCATGAATATGCCTCTCCAGACATCACTGACCCACCACCAAACGGTCATGCTGAATGATGTTACAGGCAGCATAAAGTTCTCCAAGGCTTCTCCAAACCCTTTCACGTCTGTCATATGTGCTCAAGGTGAACCTGCTCTCATAGTTACATAGTTAGTCAGGTTGAAAAAAGACACAAGTCCATCCAGTTCAACCATAAAAAAAAAAAAAAAAAAATAATAATATCATACAATCCCATATACCCAATCTATACCCACAGTTGATTCAGAGGAAGGCAAAAAACCCCAGCAGAGCATGATCCAATTTGCTACAGCAGGGGAAAAAATTCCTTCCTGATCCCCCGAGAGGCAATCTGATTTTCCCTGGATCAACTTTACCTATAAATGTCAGTACACAGTTATATTCTGTACATTTAGAAAATAATCCAGGCCTTTCTTAAAGCAATCTACTGAGCTGGCAAGAACCACCTCTGCAGGGAGTCTATTCCACATTTTCACAGCTCTTACTGTGAAGAAACCTTTCTGTATTTGGAGATGAAATCTCTTTTCCTCTAGACGTAAATGTCCTCAGTGTTGACCGTAAAGTGAATAACTCAACACTATATGGACCCCTTATATATTTGTACATGTTGATCATATCCCCCTTAATCTCCTCTTCTCAAGAGTGAATAAATTCAGTTCCTCTAATCATTACTCATAGCTGAGCTCCTCCATGCCTCTTATCAGTTTGGTTGCCCTTCTCTGTACTTTCTCCAGTTCCCCAATATCCTTTTTGAGAACTGGTGCCCAAAACTGAACTGCATATTCCAGATGAGGTCTTACTAATGATTTGAACAGGGGCAAAATTATATCTGTCTCTGAAGTCTATACCTCTCTTAATACAAGAAAGGACTTTGCTTGCTTTGGAAAGTGCAGCTTGGCATTGCATGCCATTATTGAGCTTATGATCTACCAAAACCCCCAGATCCTTCTCCACTAGGGATCTCCCCAGTTGTACTCCCCCTAGTATGTATGATGTCTTTTAGCCAGTTTTCTATCCATTTACAATTTGATATTTCCAAGCCTGTAGACTTTACCTTACACATTAGCTGTGTATGCAGAACTGTATCGAACGCTTTTGCAAAATCCAAGTATACTCCACCGCCAACCCTCTGTCCAAGGTTTTACTTACCTCTTCATAAAAAGAAATCAGGTTTGTCTGACAACTTCTGTCTTTCATGAATCCATGCTGTCTGTTGCTTAAAATGTTTTTTTCCAGCAAGAACTCGTCTAAGTGGTCTTTTATTAATCTCTCCAGTATCTTCCCAACTATTGAAGTTAAACTAACAGGTCTATAGTTACTTAGTAAAGACTTTGTTCCCTTTTTAAATATAGCCACCACGTTCGCCATTGTGCATCTGTGAGAAGCACAATGCGCCAGTGGCGGACATGCCAATTCTGGTGTTCAATGGCAAATGCCAATCGAGCTCCGTGGGCAGTGAGCACTGGCCCATTAGAGGACATTGGCACCTCGGGCCACCCTCATGAAGTCTATTTCTGATTGTTTGTTCAGAGACATCCTCACCAGTGGCCTACTGGAGGTCATTTTGTAGGGCTTTGGCAGTGCTCATCTTGTTCCTCCTTGTACAAAGGAGCAGATATTGGGCCTGCTGATGGGTTAAGGACCTTTTACAGCCCTGTCCAGCTCTCCTGGAATCTCCTCCATGCTCCTGAGACTGTGCTGGGAGACACAGCAAACCTTTTTGCAATGGCACGTATTGATGTTCCATCCTGGAGAAGTTGGACTGCCTGTTCAGCCTCTATAGGGTCCAGGTATCACCTCATGCTACCAGTAGTGAGACTGACCCTAGCCAAATGCGAAACTTGCAGCATCCACCTGTAAAACCATTCCTGTTTTGGAGGTCGTCTCATTGTTGCCCATCTAGTGCACCTGTTGTTAATTTCATTACCACCAAAGCAGCTGAAACTTGCCAACTCCCTCTGCTACTTAACTGACCATGATCAATATCCCATTGACTTGATGCTATGCTCTGATTAAAAAGTGTTTCTTTAATTTCTTTGAGCAGTGTATAATATATACTGATATTGTTACTGTCAGCTTATTTCCTTTTATATTCATGGTAGCTATTTATTTTTTCAGTAATATAAAATATATACTAACCTTGTTACTGTCAGCTTATTTCCTTTTACATTCATGGTAGCTATTGGTTTCTCTGGATCAGTACCTGATCGCACATCATAGACACTTACTTCTGGCTCCTTCATAAACTGGCCTAAATAAATGAAGACAAATTACTTGCAGTTACTTGTAGGCATATTATATCAGTATATGTAAAGCAATATTATTTCTCTTTAAGTTTTACAACTTCAGTAATAAATATTTCAGGCCAGTGTCAAAGGCACATGCGGATTATGTCTGCATACAGGTAAGTCTTAGCAAATATTGTCAGGAGGCCTACTATTGCTTACCTATACCTTCGAAAATGCTCGTTCCCTGGCTGTCCAGCTGACTTTAAGGGCTTTTTACACATGACCGCAAGACACAGCATTTTTATGAGTAAACTTATTTTTTTTTAATGGATCTGACTACAAGTGTACTGTTTTCTATAAGCCTATGTACACAGCTGGACACAGATCAGTAAACTTGCACATGTTCAGAGCAGAAAGAAAAGTACAAAAATATTTCTGAAGTCCTGCATTTGGATCATATTTTATGTATTATGCATGTAAACATTTTTGTACTAACTTTTGTATACATATTGCACAAATGTACTCTATTGAAGTGCAAGAGCTGTGTGCGTCCTAGCAATGGTGAACACTATGTGGCAATAGTTGCCTGCATCCTAGCAACAGAGGATACTAGGCAGCTTTCCTTGAGAAGCTGCCTGAGTCTTAGCAATGAAATGAGGTTAGGTTGACTTCATTGAGAAGCTGCCTGTGTTTTAGTAAAAGGGCCATTTACACTGCAATGCTGTACACATGTAAACTTTACTCAAATGTTACAGCCATACGGAGCACTTTTTACACAGGATCTTTCTGCCCGCAAGATCTTGCGTACTAGTTGCTGTATTTTCTTCTTCTTCTGGCCATGCTTTTGTACCCTAATACCCTTATAGTGACTGGGAATAATTATACACATTAGGCACTATGACATTCTAATATGCAAGTTTCTTCCATATCAGTTGCTCCAAGCAAGACAGAGACAGACAGCTAGTATTTTTGGACGGAAGTAATTAGAGCTGGCTCACATCTGTGCGGTGTGTTTTTTTTTGTTGTGTTTTAGGATCTCTGCCATTGAATGCTATATATTACATGCATTTTCATAAAAGCACATTAACCACTTGCCAACCGGGCCAATTCTGACACTTCTACGTGTAAAAATCAATTTTTTTAACACAAAATTACTTAGATCTCCAAAAACATTATATACCGTATTTATCGGCGTATAACAGGCACAGGCGTATAACACGCACCCTAACTTTAAGAGGGAAGTTTCAGGAAAAAACACTTTCCACAGCCCCCTGCGTATAACACGCAGGCACAGTTTACCCTCTATACACCAATAAATACAGTGTATATATATATATATATATATATATATATATATACATATATACACACAGTAAAACCTTGGTTTGAGAGTAACTTGGTTTTAGAGCGTTTTGCAAGACAAGCTACATTTTTAAATACATTTTTGACTTGATATACAAGCGATGTCTTGATATACAAGTAGCGTCACATCACAACTGAGTATAAAAGAGAAGAGAGGCACCTCTCAGGCCTCGTACACACGACCGATTTTCTCGGCAAGAGCCAGCAAGAAACTTGCTGGCAGAGATGTCTTGCCGAGTAAATCGGTCGTGTGTACGCTGCTATCGGGTTTCTCGTCGAGAAAACCGACAAGTAACCTCGACGAGAAAATAGAGAACCTGCTCTCTATTTTCTCGTCGAGATTCTCGTCAGCCTGTTTCTCGACGAGAAAAGTGAGTGTGTGTACACTTACCTGTCCGCCGGGAAGCCCGTGCATGTTCGAAATGAATTCGACGCATGTGCGGTAGCTTCCTAGGCATACGTAGGGTATACCAAGATGGCGGCGACGGCATCGAATGTGACGAGCGCATGCTCGTCGTAGTCGATGACGTCACCGCGTACGCTCCATTCAAAGAACCGCGGGTTCTTTGAAACGAGCGTGTGTACACTCGGCCGGGACAATTTTCTTGTCCAGGAATCTCGTCGAAAAAAACGACATGTTTTTTTCAACGAGAATCTCGGCCGTGTGTACGAGGCCTCAGTGTAGCAATATGGTTACATTTAATGAAGGTACAACATTTAGCAACTTATTGCTACACTTAGAGCATGTTTGTGGAACGAATTAGGCTCATAATCCAAGGTTTTACTGTTTATTGTTTAGCAGAGGCCCCATAGAATAAAATTATTGGTTTTGCAATTTTTTTCATGTCACAGGGTATATGCACAGCAATTTTTTTAATGCAATTGTTTTGGCAAAAAATACAGTTTAATGAATTTTACTGCACACACACACAATATAATACCCGTTTTTTTGTAAAATGTAAAAAAGGATGTTATGCAGAGTAAATAGATGTCTAACATGTCACACTTAAAAATTGCGTATGTGGAGGGGCGCCAAACTACGGCACCTAAAATACTCCATTGGCAACGCTTTAAACAACAATTTCATTCCCGCATGTCAGTCTGACGATTTCCGAGACATCTGTGCGGTTTCCTGCACAGATGTCTATTGAAATCGCACCTGAAATCGCCAAAAGTAGTACAGAAACGAATTTTGGGAATCGGTGTGGCACCGCAAAGTCAGCATTGCACCGATTCGGACGGTTCCATTGCGGGCAATAGCCGAGACGTCAAATCGCATGCCAAATCACATCAATGTGAACCAGGGCTTACACTGTCTCTTTATTTATTTTTTATCCCCATAACAGGTAACTTTTCCCCCCTCCCCCCTGAAAGATGCCAAATGTGGCATCAGAGGGGGACGGGGGGACGGATAAGCAGATGTTCCACTTTTGAGTGGAACTCCGCTTTAAACTAGTCTGGCAGATATGCTTGAAACTTCAGAGTAGCTGAGGCAGCTTTGTCTGTCTACAACAGGAAGTTAGGAGCTCACCAGATTATGGCCAGATCAGTAGTCATTGTTTTCTACACTCGTCAGTGATGAGGAAAAATGTATATTTGTATTGGAGAGCTGTACTGAATGTGCTTTTTAGATTTTGCCCACACATACCCTTCAATCTGCATCCGGTTTATTCATCCAGGTTAGGGACAGAAGAGAAAACAAAGAAAATTCACCATAAAAAAAATGAAGTTTCACCAGGGCCTACTAGGGATAGCTGGGGAAAGACCATCTATTGACCATTTAAAGTGGTTCTAAAGTCTAATGCATTCCATGCATTAAGGTAAAAAAAACTATCCACTAACTGTGCCCCCCTTCTCCAGACACATAGCTGAGTCCTGTCAGCCATCCAGCACCAACAGCCCCACTTCAGCTCTTATCCCTTCACTTCCTGGTCTCACAGGAGAAACAGACAGCAGGCGGGAGGTTCCTGCTGGTGTCCAAAGGCTCCTGCTGATGTCAGTCAATTTCTGTGAGGAGGGGGGACGTGGCCAAGACATGCTGTGTGGGTTTATGGACTCTCACAGTCTAGCACGGGAGCGCACCTGCATGAGTGCCCTCCACAGCATGCAGCTTGCTAAGGGGACACCCTCATCAAGGTGGAGCAGAGAGCGCTGGCGGGGAACCCCAGAAGACAGGGTAAGGGACCATAGCACAGAGCAGGTAAGTATAACCTCTTTTATTTTAATAAAAAAATGGCTTTATTGTCACTTTGACAAATGGAGACAGTTAAACTTTACATTCCCAGTAATTTAATTGGCTCTGCCCATACAGTACATCATGGCTTACCTATCAAACCGTGTGCCCCATCAGAAAATGAGTGACTAGAAGGAAAGTAGAGTCCAAGGAAATCTACGTTGACAGGATGATTTTTCCATACACGATGCAAGATTATCAGGAAAGTCATGTTATCATCTACGGTAATAGTAATATTACTCTCCTTCTTCACTGACACAGTGAGCCTACAAGAAAGCAGCAGATTTAGTAAATATGTAAAAAATACATATTATTACAATTAGTGAATACAACAAAAATCTGCAGTTAGTGTAACAATAATCTGAACAAAGATTATCAATAATGGAAGCTGCCCTCAAAAGACCCATATAAATGTTGAAATCATGAAGGTAGCACTTCTGTAAACTATCTACCACCCCACACACAACATATACAGTATATGATGATATGATATATCCAAACTTGATATAATTTTTAATAAAAAGTTACCTATTGTTCAATTCTTAGTAAAAAATCAATCTGTAGGTACTGTAGATCTAAATGGTGGAAAAAAGCCCACTGGTCACCCCTTTTCAATTTCATACTACAATATGGGGACAAAGTTGGTGTTGGTGTTGATCTACAAGCATGTTACCTGGTTGTGAGTTTTCTAACAGTGAAATTGATGATGATGAGTAAAAGCAGTGCTAATCTCCAGTCAGCAAGACCCTGTGATGGTGGATGTTTTCTTTGCTATCAGGTAGTAGTAGAGATGTATACATTGTAGCCTGTTGTAGAACGTTTTTACAATGTATAAAGTGTGACTACATCCTTTTGTTACATGCTTCAATATTGTGTAATCTTCCCTCATCCTTGTGTGTAAGTCTCAGCAGACTCAAAAAAAAAAAAAATGGTGGCCCTTTAGCCATGAGTATGAGTAACCATAGAAATGTAACCAGAAGCATAGGACACTTGCCAGGGTAAAAAAACTAATTCTAAGGTGTCCATAGACTTTGGAGAATGCTCATAGAGAGCATTCTAAGGTGTCCATTGACTTTGGAGAATGGAGAGGGCAGTCATCTGAAAAACTAGCTGAATCGGGTGACCATAGACACCACTATCCCAGATAGGGTCAAGGTAAATTTAAAGAAAACAATTTCCACTTGCTCCCCCTCCCTGACTCATAGGTTAAATCCAATGCCATTGTGTGGGTATAGGGACCCAGAAGGGATTATAGAAATAAAATCGGGGGAGAGGGGGATTTACTAAAACTGGTACAGCTGTGCATCGCAACCGCTCAGCTAGCTTCAATTTCTTTAAATAATGTGGTTCTAAAGGCTCAAGGGTTTCTACCTTCTCTGTGCAGCCCCTTCTAATACTTACTTGAGCCGCTTCGTGATCAAGTGATGTGCACGGGAGCCTCGGCTCTCTGGTGACTCTTCCTCCTTACTGGCTGAGACAGCAGTGGGAACCATGGGCCAACCCACAGCTCTGTGTTTGAATTGACACGCAGAGCAGCGGCTCAGAAGTGAGCCTGCTTGGGTGCCCCCATAGCAAGCTGCTTGCTTTGGTGGCACTCGGCAGGAGGGAGGGACCAGGAGCGCTGATGTGGGACCCAAGAAGAGGAGGATCAGGGCTGCTCTGTGCAAAGTATGACATGTTTTTTATTTAAAAAAATATTACCTTTAATATCACTTTAAGCTTTGACAAAACCTAGAGGCTGATTGGTTACTTTGTACCAAATTCTGTGTGCCCCAGTTTCAGTAAATCTCCCCCATAGTGCCTGCACATGCTATTGCACAACAGCAATGTTCTTTTCCACGTTTCTATTTTCACAGGTTAACTTTAGGCATATTCTTAAATAATTGAATTCACAAAACTCACCAATCATTTACAGTTATTTCTTTGTAAACTACTATATGTAAATGAAAATAAGGAAACTTCTAATATTTCTCCAGTAAGTTTTATCAGTCAATAAATGCAACATTTCCAAGCTACACTCACCTCTTGTAAGCCAGGCTGCTGGACTCAGACCAGCGCATCACTCTGGTATAAGATGCGTCTTTCAGTGTTATTTTGTCAGTGCTTACTTCAATCTTCATATCTAGCTGTCTAAAATACATGCCAAATGTACCAAAGTAGGTGTTCAGCTTGCCATCCTTAGCTTTTTTAGCGGTAACTATTCTCCCATTAATTGCAATACCTGCAGAAGAAAACATTACTCATGTATTAGTTTGCATATTATTATTGACTTTCTATTTTCGTTTTTTCTCAAAGAGCTTTTTTTGTAATACAAAGAATGCATTAGTGATCTGTCTTTATTGGCTTAGTTTTGGCTTAGTTGTGGCTCTGGGTAGATCCCCAAGAGGTATAAGTAGCAAGTAATGCCTTGTACACACGGACGGTTTTTCTGTCGGAATAAACTCCGACGGCTTTTTCCGACGGAATTCCGTTTAAGCATACACACTGTTACACCAAATTCCGACCGTCAAGAACGCGGTGAGGTACAACACTACGACGAGCCGAGAAAAATTAAGTTCAATGCTTCAGAGCATGTGTCGACATGATTCTGAGCATGCATGGTTTTTAGTCCGTCGGAATTGCATCCAGACGAACGGAAATTCTGATAGAATTTTTTTCCGTCAGTTCTCTTTCTAAATCCGTTGGAATTTCTGAAGGAAAAAGTCCGGGGCATACACACGTTCAGAATATCCATCGGAAATTTCGAACATGTGTACGCGGCATAAGTAGTTCAACTTACTGGTGTCCAGCTATAACCCTTTGATATCAGTTTACTGTGGAATTAATTTAACAAAATGTCCAGTTCAAGTAAAATTAAAAGCTTTTTTATTTCATAATTATTAAATTATGCTTGGGTGAGTACAAAGGGGTTCATTCATTCTCTGGCAAGATCCCTTTAAATACATTTAGTCTCCATTTTCCCACAAGACCTCAAATGTGTCACAGCATTAAAACTGGATAGGCCAGCAATCTGTTTTATTTTCCATCAGGTACAATCCATTGGGGTTTTTTTGATGGCTATATAAAATTCAGGTTTTGGATGAGAATGACCTCTATTTTCTTTTAGATCAACATCAGAATAAACCATAGTCTCTACACTATTTTATAAAGGTCGGTGCCAGACAAATCTCCTTTATATGATTTCAAACAGCAACATATGCACATGTAGCGGGTATGTACTTTTTAAACTGGTGAGGACACCAGTGATGCATAGTTCCCTGCGGCCCAGCAGGTGGCGCTGTCACCTTGGGCCGGGGTTGAACCATCGCTGCAGTGCCGTACCCTTTGTGACCTCTCGCAGCGGTTGTACGGCGGGGCGGGGAACCCACCGTGCATCCTGGGAGAGGGTATAAAGGGGCGGACATCTTCACCACGAGGTTCGAGTCCCGGGCACCTTCAGCCTATGGGCTGTGGTTGCAGGCGGTGTCCAGGCGGCCTAGGCCTGGACACTTGGAGTTCGTGTTCCATCCCAGACACCTTCAGTCTGGGGTGAGGTACTCAGCCGGAGGCCTGGGGCCCAGTACCTTCCTCTGGGTCCCGCAAGGGAGGGATCATCCTAGGGGTCCCGGGAGTGGGGCACCCGAATCCAGAGGCGTAAGGGACTGGAGGAGGGACTCACCCGAAGACCTGGTGCAGCAGATTGCCAGTGCCGGGTGAACCTCTGGAGACCGCCCGGAGGGATATCTTTCCCGAACAGGGGCCAAGTTCAAAGAGGAAGTTCAGTCCACGTTCAATGACCGGTGGCAGCGGTCCAGCTATTTCACTCAGGTCAGTGGCAGAGGCCTGCAATTAGGCCTGTGGCAGGCGCCTCAACAGTTCATCCGGTCGGTGGCAGCGACCAAAACTCACGGTCGGTGGCAGAGACCGTGCGCCAGGCCTATTCGCTAAAAAGGAATAGGAGAGTACAGTTGTGCCTGGGCCTACTCGTTCCCACAACCCCATGTTCGTCTGTTAATGGAAGTTCAACTGATTGTGTTACGAGAAATAAAGGAGTGTTGGACTTTCGATTGGTGTGGGGCTCTATTATTGGCAGACACGTTTCCAGGGAACAACAAGGCTTCGTATGCAGTGGACAGACCCGGGAGGTAAATCAACTAACTTTGCTCAACCCTCTTATACACATGAGGGGAGAGCTTGGCGTAGTGTTCCTGCACTCTCCTCTCCCAGGTACCCCTAGACACAAGCCATTCACAATAGGCAAGAGGGAGAGTGAGGTTCCGCTACACACATATAGTAGCAACACTAATTATCAATTTGTTTGCTGGATTACTCTTTAAATATAGACACTAATGCCCTGTACACACAATCGGAAATTCCGACAAGAAAACCGTGGATTTTTTCTGACGGAATGTTGGCTCAAACTTGTGTTGCATACACACGTCACACAAATCTTGTCTGAAATTCCGACTGTCAAGAACGCGTGATGTACAAGACGGACGACGAGCCGAGATCAATGAAGTTCAATAGGCAGTTTGACTTTTCTGTTTGATTCTGAGCAATGCAGGTTTTTTTGTGCGTCGGAATTGCATACAGACGAGCGGAATTTCCGACAAGAACTTTTTCCATCTGAAAAATAGAGAACCTGCTCTCAATCTTTTGCTGGTGGAAATTATGACAGAAAATGTTGGATGGAGCATGCACACGGTCAGAATGTCCGACCAAAAGCTCACATCCAACTTTTTTGGATGGAAAATCCTATTGTGTGTACAGGTCATTACAGTGCCTTGAAAAATAATTCATACCCCTTGACATTTTACACATTTTGTCATGTTACAACCAAAAACCTAAATGTATTTTATTGGTATTTTATATGTGATAGACCAACACAAAGAGATTTTCGAAATTTTTTACAAATAAATATGTGAAAAGTGTGGCGTGCATTTGTATTCATCAATACAGTCAATACTTTGTAGAACCACCTTTTGTTGCAATTACAGCTGCAAGTCTTTTTGGGGATGTCTCTACCAGCTTTGCACATCTAGGGAGTGACATTTTTGCCCATTTTTCTTTGCAAAATAGCTCAAGCTCTGTCAGATTGGATGGAGAGCATCTGTGAACAGCAATTTTCAAGTCTTGCCACAGATTCTCAGTTTGATTTAGGTCTGGACTTTGACTGGATCATTCAAACACATGAATATGCTTTGATCTAAACCATTCCATTGTAGCTCTGGCTGTATGTTTAGGGTTGTTGTCCTGCTGGAAGGTAAACCTCTGCCCCAGTCTCAAGTTTTTTGCAGACACTAACAGGTTTTCTTCTAAGATTGTCCTGTATTTGGCTCCATCCATCTTCCTATCAACTCTGACCCTGCTGAAGAAAAGAACCCCCACAACATGATGCTACTACCACCATGTTTCACAGTGGGGATGGTGTTTTCAGGGTGATGTGCAGTGTTAGTTTTCCGCCATACATAGCATTTTGCTTTTAGGCCAAAAAGTAAAATTTTGGTCTCATCTGACCAGAGCACCTTTTTCCACATGTTTGCTGTGTCCCCCACATGCCTTCTCACAAACTGCAAACAGGCTTCTTTTTCTTTTTCAACAATTACTTTCTTCTTGCCACTCTTCCATAAACACCAGATTTCTGGAATGCACTACTAATAGTTGTCCTGTGGACAGATTCTCCCACCTGAGCTGTGAATCTCTGCAGCTCCTCCAGAGTTACCAGGGATCTCTTGGCTGCTTCTCTGATTAATGCTCTCTTTGCCCTGTCGGTCAGTTTAGATGGACAGCTATGTCTTGGTAGGTTTGCAGCTGTGCCATACTCTTTCCATTTTCGAATGATGGATTGAACAGTGCTCCATGAAATTTTGGGTTGTCCCCAGAAGTGTAATAGAGGGGAAAACTTCCAATGGGGACAATAGGTTTGGTGACCTGGGGTCCCCAAGAAATTCCCATTATTTGCAGGAATTTTCCTCTCACTTCCTGTTTGGCTATGGGACAGGAAGTGAAGGGAAATCTCCCCAATGGTACACAGATGGCAAAAAAAAAATTGACAGAGCTTATAACTCTCCCTTACTCTACCAAAATTGAAAAAAAAATAAAGTTTTGCCAATAGTACTACTTTAGCCCTGACAACTTTCAATCAGTTGTTGAATGGAGAACAATTAAAGGAGAAGTGTGGGAATAAATAAAAACAACATTCATACTTAACTCTGTGGATGCAGGATTGCTGTAATGCTGCAGCTGTCCCCTGCCAGCTCTTAGTCTGAAAACTGAGAAAACACATGACTGCTGATTGCTCAGTTCTTGGTTTGCTCTTAGCAGGGAGCAGTAACTGTCAGTCACCGCTCTCTGCCCTACCCCTCCAGCGCTCACTGGAGCATCAGGGCTGGAGCAGCTGGCACAGGCTCTCAGCGCTGCTCTGGGAGACTGAGCCAGTTGCCCAAAAAATTTTCAGGATCCTTCCAGAGCCTGGAACAGTTCTGTGAGGTCACGGGAGAGCACAAGTAAGTCCACTCCTGTGACCCATAAGAGAAGTATAGCCTAAAAAGCTTCTCTTTTAAGTGGCAAATAAAGGCCCTGCCATTTAATAGTTTAACAGCAAAAGGTGGCTTTGTATAAGTTTTATAAGCAGGTGGGGTTCACACTAAACTAGCCTTTCTCACCCTTTTTGCCCTTGAGCACTCTTGAAGTAATGTTCAGGTTTCATCGGAAGTCCTGCTAAAATGATTATATCCACAGCTCATGGGACATTAGTGCGATCAATAAGTTGTAAATTATATTAAATAAAGGAATAACATCCATGACATCCCCCTGATTCATACAACAAAATTATTCTCATATTTTAGTGTCCCCTGATATTAGTGGTCAGTGCCAAAGTGACAATTTGCATTGGTGGTCAATGTAGGTGGGAGATCAATTCACCTCTATTCACTGCTCCAAGAACCCCAAGCAACCTCAGAAAGATCCCAAAGATTCCCCAAAACCCAGTTTGAGAAAGGCTGCTTTTAAGGTCAGAAGGGTCTTTGCTTCTGGCTTGCAGCCATAGAAAAACCACCTTGGTGGGTACAGATCACTGTGGGAGATTACAAGTCACAGAATGGATTACCAAGCAGTTAGGCAAAAATAAGAATAACACATTTGAAATATGGGGTAGGCTGCCACCTACTTCACCATATGAAAAAAGAATGATCTTCAGGCACTGCAGTCACTTTGATAAAACCCAGAGCAGCAGACAGAAAGGTAGCCTGAATGATGTCACTCCTCATTAGCTAATAAAAAGCAATACATACTTGTTTTTTTTATGCAAACACTTTAAATTGCACTTACCTAATTCAGTATCAGTCAGGAGGTTCAACATATTTCCGGCCTGTGCATCAACATTGAAGCAGACATCTGTTTGGCTTATTGGTAAGTTTATAATGAAATGTGGATCCGTATCAACTGCAAAATAATTGTTAGTGTTCACATACTGGTGTTTTTATGTATTTTTACTCTACATAGTGCAGAAGTCATTATCAAATGTTTTATATACAGATCTGCTGGAATATCTAAAATATATTGATTCCTATCATATAATATATTTTTTTATTCCATAAGAGGTTTTTTTAGGAAAAAAAGGGGGGGGGGATATGATTACACCAGCCCAAAGGCCTTGAAGTATACCTAAGTGTAGTAACAATAGTCAACAATATAATATTTATCCGATCATAATATCTATCATTAAATATGGTGTGAAGTAACAGGTATCTGAATGTAAATTGAGCTACCAAACACTCCAATTCATCAGTTAATTGAGATGAAGAGCCAGCTTAGACCATGGGGTGGGGGTGGTTGTAGCCAGAATTGTAAAATTATATAAAATGTTTATCCCCTCAAGGCTGTTGTAAACTGGTAAAAGGTTAGAAAATGTTATAGCCCATCCAAAACCTATACATATGCTTTAGCCCATTCACTAAATCACTTTGGATTATAGCCAAAGTATGACCAGATGTATATTTACCACAAGTTGGTGTTGGAGTTTTTCCATTCTTGCATGGAGTTATCGTTGCAGTTTCCCCTTTTACCTCCTGAGTTCCAGGTGATGCAGGTAGAGGTAGGGTTGGCTTTGGTGTTAATGTGCGAACACTAGGAGGAGGCTTTGTAGCTAGTGTTGCTATTGGTGAAAAAATCAAGTGTTAACCATTTACAGAGTGTTAAAGAAGTGTTCACCATAAACATTCATTTGATTTTTAACAAAGAATAAGGCAGACCTAATGTACATTATGCTAAAGGAAGCAGTCTTGATTTGAAGACCTTCAAGCTTACTTTTAATACTGTGCAAAGAGCTAAAGTGAAATGACTGTTGTCTCATTGCCCTGTGTGTACTGTGTCTACAATACAAAGTGCTTAATATGATGGCTAGTGTCCCTGGAGGAAAAAACTGGGCAATTGCCTAGGTCCCCTATGCTCTGAAGACCACCCCCCCTTATTCAAAAATATAAAACTCCTGTATATTTCCTAAGCTGCACATGGGATGGGTACCAGACTCTTATGTCTCCAGTCCATTCAGCCACTCTAAGGCTGGGTTCACACATATGCGAATTAGATGCGGCTTACACTGCATCCAATTCGTAGAACATTTGAAAATATGTTCTTTTCAATGGGTCTGGTTCACATATGTGCGTTGTATCCGCTGCCCGCATTGCACAAAAAACGTGTGCGTTTTCTAGGCAGTGTGGTGCGAATTGCAGGCACATAATCTTCAATGGGAACTAATCTGATTTGCAGATGTGTTCCGTTCTGAACACAAATTCTCTCCCCCTCCTCACTACACCTACCCCCTCTCCCTGGTCAGCTGATTCACAGCTACAAAGGAGAGGAATTGCTGAACAACTGATTTTTTTCTTCGCAGGGAAACCGGAGCTGCAATTCGCACTGCACATGTGTGAACCCAGCCTCAGGGTCTGTGTCAACTGTCTTTCGGCTTGTGCCAATGGCATTACCTAGATAGCAAGGATAACTTGCCACAAATTTGTATACAATTTCACTGTCAAGTTGTACACTTGCAGAGCACTTGAAGCACAATTTCTAGTTGACACTTTTCCAATATGTGGCAAATTTGCATGGCAAATCTCTAGCAAGAGCAAAGATGCAGTGGTGTATCTGCAGCAAGAGCTCTGCCAGTCTACAGCATAAAAATTCAGCCACAGTGGTGGGATGACTATTCCACAACATAACTGAAGCAGAACTTGCAGCAGACTTGCAGAATGTTTGCATAGAAAGTTGATCTGGAGTCTTGCATTCTGCAATCAAGCGTGTTAAGTCTGGCAAGTATAGCAATAGCTTAGCAAGTCATTTTCAAACTTGCAGCACAATTGCTTGCTATCTGGGTAGCTTGACTTCTCAGATTATTCAGAATTCATTAACAGGTGCATTTACCTGCAGTTGGCCTCCTTGTGACCTTCATTTGACTTAATTCTAGCAGGTTTGGCATAGACTTGTATAGGAATGCAAAACCCACTTGATGTGAGCAATACCACACCTGCCCAGGCCTTAATATTGTTCAATTACAGCCCAGGTGAAGCTATGTGGTATGTCAAAAGCTGTTAAACCAATAATACTTTATTCCTTTATTTATCCAGTTGAACTCATGTGCCATTTTCATATTTCAGTAAGGGCCTTTAAATTTGGCACTAACGCTGCATTTACTTATGATAAATATATATTTTTTGAGGACAAACAATGGTTTATTTGGAGTATTGCTTTTAACAAATTATTTATTTTTCTATATATTTTGACATATTGGACAAATATTTGTTCATTTTTACACATTGTATGAACTTGAGGGACTTGTTCACACCAATTGCAGTGTGGGACCACGCTGCTGTCTGCAGCACCACCACATCTGGCAAACATGAGGGCATTCATGGCCCGCAAAATGCATGGCATTGCAGTACCATGTGTTTTTTGGCACATTCCAGCACATTTGGCAGTCCCTTAAAATTAATGGACTGCCAAAAACACGCTGTGGGAACACGCAAAAAAACACGTGCACTCGAGCCTAAAGAATCTCAATATATCATCTAGTAAAATTGCTGAAAGTAAAAACAATTCTCACTTGCACAACATGCTCCTTTGATAACATTTGGGGGATCTGCCAACATTCTCTCCTTTCCATCCTCACTTTCGATCAGCAGTGATGTGAAAGGGGTCACTATATGATGTGTGATTGACAGCTGCATTATTTTGTGGGTAAGTGCCCTCTTGGATTCTGCTGTAGCTGCCAAGCTCCTGTAGCAGATATCAAATAATAGTTATAATCTATGTAAAAAATTCTGTTAACCAAATATCTTACCAAAACATTACGTCAATAGGCCAAATACAAAAGATAGCAAACTATTTTTTCCACATTTTTTTCATTGCACTGACTATTTACAGTATGTCCAATAGCACTCTTTGAAATTAAGGGTTTGAATGTCAGCTTACTCTCTGACATCCTTGAGATGTGCAATCTTAATAGTTTGGTAATACATGAAAAAAAAAATGTAATTGGTCTGTACTTTCTAGCCTGGTATCTATTTCACGAAATGCCTAGCCCATACTTGAGAGATTGGACTGCTAATGTCACTTTTAGGGGGTGGAGGTATATTAGTTCTGCTGATATAGCAAGGCATGGCCATTTCCATTATGCCATATAATGTCATCTAGGGAATATATTTCCTAGGAGATTGCCAATCATTTCAAAAACAAGATGCAATTTGTGGGAACATCTCCGCTGAAAAGATTTCTTCCCCACTTAACATACCCTGCTTAAAACACATTCAATACTTTCCTCGTTTGACTCCGTTACTAGTAAAGAGTAAAGATTTTGCCAGTCTCTTCTCAGACACTCACCTAACCATCTGTCCCCTGGACCCTGTTCCCTCACAGCTACTACAGTCACCCTGTTCCTCTATCTTATACTCTCTCACTCACATCTTTAATCTCTTCCTCTCTACTGGCACTTTCACCTCCCCTCTAGAGCATGCATTGGTCACCTCATACTCAAAAAGCTCTTACTGGACTCCACCAGCCTAAACAACTTAAGACCCATCTCTTTGCTCCCATTTACATCTAAACTTCTAGAATGCCTAGTCTACAACTGTCCGAGCTGCTACCTCACTGACAAAAACCTTCTTTACCCCTTACAGTCTGGCTTTTGCTTGCAACACTCTACAAAAATTGCCCTACTAAAACCCACTTACGATTTACTAACTGCTAAAACCAATAATCATACTCCATACACATACTACTAGATCTCTGTGCTGCCTTTAATACTGTTGACCACCTGCTCCTCCTCAAAAACTCCACTCCTATGGTCAGCAAGACTCTGCTCCCTCCTGGTCTGGTTCTCCTCTTACCGATTACAGCAATCCTTCAGTGTTGCCTACAACTCTGACTTCTCTTCTCCACTTTCTTTTTCTGTGGGTGTCCCCCAAGTCTTTGTCCTTGAACCTTTTCTCTTCTCTATCTAATCCTGCTCCCTTGGTCACCTGATAATCTCCTTTAGCTTCTTACAGCTTCCAATACCATCTCCAATGCTAATGACACCCAAGTCTATCTCTCTACACCTCACTTTATCTCTTTAGGGAAGCCTATCCCAGCGTCACCTAAAAACTGAACTTTTAATTTCCATCTGCTCATCCCTCTCACAATCATTACCTGTTCCTCCCGATTAGATTGTAAGTTCTCACAAGCAAGGCCCTCTTAACCCTTTTGTATTGAAGCACTGTACAAACTGTTGGTGCAATATAAATCCTATATTAATAATAATTCTGGTAGGGTTACTGAGCAGCTGCATCAATCTACAGACTATTGGCCTGTGATCAAAATGCATGAAATTAATCTAGTTAAAGCCCATCTCCAGCTTGTTATTAATGTGATGCACAATAATTAATTTTTGTTGAGACACTTTGATGGCGCATTTTTGTTGCTTTACCATTTATACTATTTATTTTTGCAGTTCACAATATTATTATTTTTTCACACTTTTGCTGAAAGCTGCCAATATACTTGAGGTTTCTGGTATACGAACAATGTGATAACATGAGGCATGCAATCCTCCTTACCTCTCAGTTAATAGCTGGTTGATTGTCAGCTGAGCCCAGTATTGCTTGGCAAAATCAGGGAAGGCATGTTTGCTTTCTGCAAAGAATTCATTCAGGGCTTCTACTTCTGCTACTGTATCCAATAAGAACTGTGTATCCCCCTACACATGGAATACATAATATAAATTTATTGCTAAAGCACATATCTTGTCTTAAATAGCTTCAAACTTCACCATGTCACCATAAACATGTCTATTAATGTTGCTGTGGACCCATTCTCTGTGAGTGTGTTATTCTAAAGGTGGACCTAATGGAAAACACAGAAAATACACTTTCTGTCTGGAAATTAGATAGCACTCTTCCTACACTGCTTGGTAACTGTTGCAAAAGGAAGACTTTTGACCATACCAGGTACCAATCATTAGAGAGAAACACAAGCATTACACTGCAGAGCAGAAATGTCTACCTTGGTCGCCAGTGGCACGGGTATCAGCACCTGTACTGAGGGTCAAGTAGACAGAGAAGCAAGAGTATGTAAAGATATCCACATGACTGCATTAAGAATTACAGCAAAAAACGTAAAGATTACTATATGAATTGATCTTTATGTGTCCCATATATATCCCTGAATTATAAATGCTAATAAGAATTATTGCAGGTAGCACTTGACTTGACAGATGCCTTTATGGTGGTACACAGTTACCAAAGCTACAACGTTTTTACAATATTTCCTTCCAGTGGTCTTTATAGAGAAACTAAGTAAAAAATAAACAATAAGCAGAAAGAATAGCTTGCATTAATGGCACACAGTAAATTGATTTGCATTGAAAACCTACAGCGGACGTTGCCTCGATGAAGCTTTCAACCTTAGATGTCTGATCGGTGTCAACTTTACCAGCAACAACAATTTCATCCCCTCCAAAATAGTGGTGGAAGCGGCTTTTAGTCACGTCTGAAATGCCAGTTGTCGGGTATTGGATAATAATGTCTTTCAGCAGCGGAGTGGAAACTTTTTTATAAAATTCCTACAACAAACAATTAAATAGTTGTAAATGTGGTAAATTTTTGATTTTTCAAAACTGTTTTGCATATGTTATCTTTTACCATAAACTAATGTCCCGCATATACATTTCTACCAATACTAGGAGTTACTATATTGTAAAAATTATTTCCTACCTCTTACGCCACCTAGAAATATTAGATGGTGGTTGGAAATACAGGCATAATCCAACCACCAAAAGATCTTTTATACAAATTGTGGTTCAGTTCAGCCTGGAGTGCATGTTTGTGCTTATATACAAGAAGGAAACATTATTTAAACACCCTGGTGGTAGTATATCACACTACGAAAATATACAGTGTATGATTGTCTGAAAAAACCCAAGGGCTAATTAATTTGATCTCTTCTTAGTTAGGGGATTGCTGGCAATGTTGGAAGTTACATACATACACTCTATTGTTTCCCAAACTGACTATAATTAGATAAGATGGCTGAAATTAGTACTGTACTTGTAAGCACCATAAAAACATATCTTGACTTAACTAAAGACAAAAATGAGAAAATAGGACTATTCTAAAAGATAAAAAATCTAACTAACTATCTCTACTAAAAGCAAAAAAAAAAAACCCTTAACATTTATAAATTAAAACAAACAAATAAACAAAAACCTCCTCCCCCCAAAAAATGGGCAGACTCAATGGATGATTTGGCCTTTTTTCTGCAGTCACTTTACTATGTTTCTATGTAACTTTTTCAAGGGAACTAGAGAAAATATTCTAAAAAACATACAGTTGCAAAAAAAAGTATATGAACCCTTTTGGAATGATATGGATTTCTGCACAAATTGGTCATAAAATGTGATCTGATCTTCATCTAAATCACAACAATAGACAATCACAGTCTGCTTAAACTAATGACACACAAATAATTAAATGTTACCATGTTTTTATTGAACACACCATGTAAACTTTCACAGTGCAGGTGGAAAAAGTATGTGAACCCCTAGACTAATGAAATCTCCAAGAGCTAATTGGAGTGAGGTGTCAGCCAACTGGAGTCCAATCAATGAGATGAGATTGGAGGTGTTGGTTACAGCTGCCCTGCCCTATAAAAAACACACACCAGTTCTGGGTTTGCTTTTCACAAGAAGCATTGCCTGATATGAATGATGCCTGGCACAAAAGAGCTCTCAGAAGACCTACGATTAAGAATTGTTGACTTGCATAAACCTGGAAAGGGTTATAAAAGTATCTTCAAAAGCCTTGCTGTTCATCAGTCCACGGTAAGACAAATTGTCTATAAATGGAGAAAGTTCAGCACTGCTGCTACTCTCCCTAGGAGTGGGCGTCCTGTAAAGATGACTGCCAGAGCACAGTGCAGACTGCTCAATGAGGTGAAGAAGAATCCTAGAGTGTCAGCTAAAGACTTACAAAAGTCTCTGGCATATGCTAACATCCCTGTTAGTGAATCTATGATACGTAAAACACTAAACAAGAATGGATTTCATGGGAGGATACCACAGAGGAAGCCACTGCTGTCCAAAAAAAACATTGCTGCACGTTTACAGTTTGCACAAGAGCACCTGGATGTTCCACAGCAGTACTGGCAAAATATTCTGTGGACAGATGAAACCAAAGTTGAGTTGTTTGGAAGAAACACACAACACTATGTGTGGAGAAAAAGAGGCACAGCACACCAACATCAAAACCTCATCCCAACTGTGAAGTATGGTGGTGGGGGCATCATGGTATAGGGTTGCTTTGCTGCGTCAGGGCCTGGACGGATTACTATCATCGAAGGAAAAATTAATTCCTAAGTTTATCAAGACATTTTGCAGGAGAACTTAAGGCCATCTCTCCACCAGCTTAAGCTTAACAGAAGATGGGTGTTGCAACAGGACAACGTCCCAAAGCATAGAAGTAAATCAACAACAGAATGGCTTAAACAGAAGAAAAAACGCCTTCTGGAGTGGCCCAGTCAGAGTCCTGACCTCAACCCGATTGAGATGCTGTGGCATGACCTCAAGAAAGTGATTCACACCAGACATCTCAAGAATATTGCTGAACTGAAACAGTTCTGTAAAGAGGAATGGTCAAGAATTACTCCTGACCGTTGTGCACGTCTGATCTGCAACTACAGGAAACGTTTGGTTGAAGTTATTGCTGCCAAAGGAGGTTCAACCAGTTAATAAATCCAATGGTTCACATACTTTTTCCACCTGCACTGTGAATGTTTACATGGTGTGTTCAATAAAAACATGGTAACATTTAATTCTTTGTGTGTTATTAGTTTAAGCAGACTGTGATTGTCTATTGTTGTGACTTAGATGAAGATCAGATCACATTTTATGACCAATTTGTGCAGAAATCCATATCATTCCAAAAGAGTTCACATACTTTGTTTTGCAACTGTATTTTAAAGTAAATATGGCATCACAAAAATATGGGGGATGAGATTATCTTTATTATTATTTCTTCTAGGATTCAAAAGACCAAAAAGGCAATGCAGAGTCAACATACCTTAAGCTGAGCAGCTGTATCCTGATTTCCAAAGATCCTCTGAGCTAATCCATGATTTTCCTGAGCAAGTTTTTCCAAGAAGTCATAGTCTACATCAAATCCAATCCCAAGAGAATGAAGAGAGAACTCATCACGATTATTTGTCTTAACGTTCTTCAGAATCTTAGACAGTTTCAGTTCACCTAAACAGAAACAGTCAATATTAATACATTTAATATAGGATTCAGAGCAATCAAATTCAAATATCCATTGACATCATGAGGTGACATGTTTTCAAGTCAAAACTGCTTATAAACATTGTGTTAACCATAAAATGATCTGTATTATGAATACTGTCTATAATTTTCATTCTATGCATTCTTTATGCTGAAGGAGGATATAGACATGTCAAGTGTAATTCAACATATATTGCTTTTTCTAACAGCAGCATTAAAATCATAGTCTTGGCATTTATAGCACATTAACTCATAGTTATGACTATGATCAACTACAGCTAATACCATAGAAATGATTACTATATAGAATGACAAATTTGCTCAGTAAGATGCTAAGGTCAGTGTGTGCACTTTGTACCTTATTTACACGCTCACAGTAATGCGCTCTTACCTACAGTTGGATCCCCATCTGAAACCAGCACAATCAAAGAAACGGAGTTTGGTTCCAACAGTTTGTGGTCATTGGCTTCTTTCAGTATAAACATAGCTCTAAGAAGGGCTTCATTGATATTAGTACCTGTTAAAATTATTAGCATTAAATATTACTTTGACATATACACCTTGACAGTATACACTACATTTAATGACAGTTGATATTTATTAAATAGTTACTAACATATGAGCCTCTCCTAATGTATACAAATCTTTTCTAAGCCCCCAAGATGATTCTTGATAACTTTTGACATTTTGTTTAGGTACTGCGTGGCAGTAAGATGTTAATCACAGAAATACAGTTTTACATTTTGCAAGAAATGCAATTTAACAAAAAAATTAAGGGTGTCCTTAAACTACACCCTTACCCTATTCTGAACATACCTCTAAACTTAACTTTAAACCTCACAAATTAAGTAATACATGGTGATATAGAAAATAAATTATTGTATTCCAAAATGTATAATGTTAAACATCCAACATTAAGCATCACATTGGACCTGAATTAAAAAATCAAGATTTTCTATCTTATATGTGTAGCCTCATTGTTGTATATCTGCAGTGTGAGATCTAAGGCACTGCTGCTAATGACTGCTAGTCTCACAAGATTTGGAGAGAGATATATTAATGCCACTACTGTTTTGTATGTTTTTTTAATAACTTTATTTGGTTTCCAGACAAAATTGTATCTAGGTTGCATACATCGTTAACAATAAATTATATTCTGCGTTACCCCTAGAAAATGAGAGAAATAATTCAGTCATTAGGCGAGCAAATGTTGCTGTATGACACAGAGTAGAAATAATGGGGATACTGGATTTCATCCAACAATAATAATTATTTTAAAATAAAAAGTTAGTTTAACATAAAAAGTCAACAAGGGAAAAGGGAAAGTGTATCTTTGGAAGTGGTCTCCTACTTAACGCATGGAAAAAGGTGGCATCTTAAACATAGTGAGGGACTCTAATGAGTTTATAGATAGTAAGGGATATATAAATGAATATGTAATGAGAGTGTTCTGTAAGGAGCCTCTCATTAAAGACTTGTTAAAATAATATGGGGTTAGAAAGAAAGTATTGTGTTTGTACTGTTCTCTGACAGCAAAAGAGGAAAGGAAGGTATACCTGAGGACCTACAGTGCAGGGATCTTCACGCTTCTACTTGATTCATTTTGTAAATTTGTGTTTCCTCCTCCTCTCCTGCTGCTTTTTGGTAAATCTGATATTAGATTATCAATCAACAGAGAAGCAAAACCATGCATACCAAGATGACCGCCTCCACACAGCAACAGAGTGTTGAACAGGACTTGGTAAGTCAGTAATAGAGAAAAGATCAGATATAGAGAGTCTACAGGCAATTTAGGTGACTAGTCCTTTACTCTCTACTTGTTGTTTTTGACACAACTTCTACATTTTAGTTCCTCAGTAATACAAATACACAGAAGAGAGATAAAATGTAAAGAAAAATGCAATGTACATAAACAAGAGATGTTTAGTATTTATCAATTAAATGCTTTTACTGTCAGCTGTAGATCTGACCCAGAAGCCTAGTACACACGACCAAGAATCTCGTCAGGAAAAAACCCGTAGTTTTTCCCTGACAAGATTCTTGAGAAGAATCTTGTCCCGGCCGAGTGTACACACGCTTGATTCAAAAGAACCACCGTTCTTTTCAATGGAACGAATGCGGTGACGTCATCGACTACGACAAGCGTGCGCTCGTCACATTCGATGCCGCCGCCATCTTGCTACACCCTACCTATGCCTAGGAAGCTACCGCGCATGCGTCAAAGTCATTTAGAGCATGCGCGGGTTTCCACGGCGACAGGTAAGCGTACACACTCTCGGGTTTCTCGTCGGGAAACAGGCCGACTAGAATCCCGACGAGAAAATAGAGAGCAGGTTCTCTATTTTTCTCGTTGAGATTCTGGCCAGTTTTCTTGACGAGAAACCTGAAAGCCTCGTACACACAAACCGGTCGTGTGTACGAGGCTAGAGAGCAGAAAACCATCAGAGAACAGTATTACAGCAATTACTTTCCCTTGCCATGTCTCTGTCCTTCATATTAATCTGGTCTTACATGACAACAATCATTTTGTCGGCAACGTCTGTCAGATATTTAAAGCGATGCTGTTACTAACTTGAAAGTAACAGCACAGGAAAACTAAGTGTTTTAAATGTCTACTTGCAGTGTTTTTGCTTTCCATTCATTTTTGTTCACTTGCAACCTGTCTTTTTTATTTTTTTAACAATAGATGGAACCTGTCTTTTAACTTGCTAGAAAAATTAAGTAGTCAATTCCTTAGAAAAACTCACTTCGTCCTTGCATGTCATAGTCCTCTCCACTTCTGGGAGTAAAGCCCCATACACACTATCAGTTTTATTTGCAAGTTTTTCTCTTCAGGTTTACCAAAACCATCTAATATGAGGTCAAACCTTAAGAGTTTCAATTCGTATGCAATCAGGCAGGCCCTTGCACTACATGGTTTTGGTAAACCTGAAGAGAAAAACCTGCAAGAAAACTGATAGTGTGTATGGGGCTTCACTGATTAATCTTTATGCTGGCCCAGCTCCTCCTCATATATGATCATATGGGTGTATTTTTGTTCAAATTAATGGTATAGTGACAGGGTCTCTTTAATGTATGATGATAAAGAGATTGGAGAAAGGCACTAGTGCAAAAAAAAAAGTGTTTCGTATAAACACAGTTTAAACCTTATTTTAATGGAACCTGACCTCTTTGAAGCACACCATAGGCACATAAATAAATTCCAGTATTCTGACAAGAGGGGTCTTCTTAAATTGCATGTTTTAAATTTGGATTACATTCTTTATTGTGATTTGGACTTAGACTGAGTTTTAGGTGGCATTTTTTAACATCAGAACTCCTTTAATGCAAGCTGCCTTTTACCTCCAATAGCCTGTATATTCTGAACATAGTTCTTGGCACCATCTTTCTCAGTGGATGTTGCATAAACAAGCTCATCCTTCCAGCATCGAATATTGTGGTTGAAGTCAACAATACCAAATTGGTCATCAGGACGAAGGTCATCCAAAATTGCTTTCATTGCTTCAACTGTCTGAAAAAAAAAAGTAACACAACAAATTGGTATAAAAACATGCTTTAAATGTAACTTTCATGATATTTTATTTCACATGGACACTTGGAAGGAGGATGGAGGGGGAGAGAAGAATCACACCCTGCCCTCATATCTCTCAGCTGCTATGATAGTGGGATTTTCTTTGCTGTAATGTGTGATTTAGCTCCCTTCCAATGGACATGCACCACTTCCTGGTGACATCATAGATCCTTTTACCTTTCCAATGGTGGCGGTGGGCAGTCCTTTCTTCTGTACTGAACAGTATTCATGTCTCTTTTTTATTAAGTTGGAGTTTTGCTTTAAATGTATTCTCCTTTAGGTTGTGTCCTACACTTACCTGTTTCATTTTAATTCCCCACATGGAACCACTGACATCAATAACAAATAAAATATTCTTTGGAAGTGGAGGCTGATTTTCTGGGGCAACGAAGTGAAGAAAATATCCATTGAACACCTAATTTAGAGAAATAATAGAAACATTGTGTTAGCATGTACCATTGTGTGCTGTGACATAATCTTAACACTTATTTCTCTAGTCCCTTTTATACGTTTTTTGCCCCATATGTCTTAATATTTAATATTCTTTCTTTATTTCTCAAGATTTTATATATTTTTGATAGAAAATAAATAGAAAAGGCATAGTACTGTCATAAAACATATGTTTTGTTTGTCAAAAGCTACAGAACATGGCACCGGTAAGGTGTTAAAGGTTTGCTGACATAATAAGTATAAGCTCATTTTCTAAAGATAATTTAAATGAAAACTGGAAAGCCATTGGCTGTTTCTGATCCCTCCTTGTAGTAAATCAGAAGGGTGACCCACTTTAGGAACTCCTAGGTTGCTCTTGGTGTAGATTACTGCAGTTAGAGATTTTATCTGCATCTCTGCCATCTGGTGGAATCAGGTATTGTGGTAAAACCATAAAATTATTTTTTGTTATGTTAGGATCCCAATCAAGTGGTTGATTGCAATGACAGCTATCTAATAAATATATTACAACTATTATACATTTCCCAATTTTCTCCCAGTGTGGGCAATTTAGTTATGGCAAAATGGGAGGAAGATTGGTAAATGGCCACAGATGGTTATATATAAGTGCTACATAGATAATATTATAGTAGCGTGGGAAAGATCACAAGAGATTTTTTTAGGACAATTAATGACAATAGATATGGCTTAAGGTTTACACACGGAAATAGATAGATGGTTAATTATCTGGATCTGACTTTATTTAAATTGGATGGAAAAATTTGTACCAAATCATTTACTGAAAGAAAAGGATTGCAACAGCTATATCCTCACTACTAGTCATCATCTTAAATACATTTAAAATACAGCAAATAGCCACTTTACCAGAATTATAAGAAATTTTGATCCTGTCTCAGATTATTTTAATTAGACTAATGTATTAATCTTTAGAAAAGGGGTATAATAGGGCCGTGTCCTTTGGACGTGGCTGTGGCCCTGCGGCTGCACGATCGACACAACTTGACGGGAGGTCATATGACGCCCAGTCAGGATAACTGAACCACCACTCGGTCGTTAATTTGCTATTGGCTGGGTGGGAAGGTGTTAATTTAATTGCACTGGACACTTTATTAAAAGAAGAGATTGGTGGAAGCACTATTGGGGTTTTTCTATGTAATACTTTCCTATATTGGAAACTTTGATGTTGTCTTTTTCACTTGATTGCACATACTGTATGCACTTTATGTGTTATGTTTTCATATATGTTTTAATTTTTTTAATGAAATTTATAATAGTTTTTGTTATATTTATTAGATAGGTGATATCACTGGCAATGCAATCAATCACATGTAGGTGGTGTTTTAATACCGTAGAGATATCAGCTGAACCAGGTTGTGAGTCCCAAAAAACAGATCAATTGGATTACTGATATTGTTCATTAAGATGTTCTAGGAATTAGCAACACCTCCATATTACAACATGGAGGGCCCCTAAAAGGATTTTTTTTATATTTCCTTTCCTAATTAAGTCAGCAACAAAAATTAATCCCTTTGCATTTTACCTTATGAATAGGAGCTATCACGGTTTTGGAAGGAAACAGGGTGCATTTCTCCCAGTCCAGGACAAATATTTCTATTAGCGCTATCATCACTTTCACTAAAGATGAAGGAGATGTGCCAATATTTTCCTAATACTTGTTTTACAAAACATTTGTATGATAGTTATACAGTATATATACTATACAAAATTATTTTAACACAAAATCTCAGAGCATCATTGTATGTTTGGTTGAAATACAGAGTTGACACTAAGCTTTTTCAATTGTGGGTGTAAAGATTAGGGTTGCAATGTATGTTAGCAATTTAGGAATTATGCTTAGAATACACATGGCAGGCCAAAAGAGAGCTAAGGTTGTTAAATATTTTTCTGACTATCGCCCACGTTTAATACATATTGAGAGATCAAATTTTCTTCTCAGATTTAGGATGCTACCTGGAGCTGGCTGGCTTTTTCCCTGTTAACATCATATTTCACGCTGAGTCTTCCATCCACAGCAGTAGTTGGACAGATGGGGCACTCACGCTGCTCATCCACAGTTGGTCTGAAGGATATGTGAGCCTGTGGCAGTATAAATGTAATTATTAGAATTAATAACAAAAACATAAAGAATACCAACATGGATCATCTACTTTTTTTACATCTTTAAATACATGCTTGTCTTACAGACTTAGGGTATAAGACCTCACAATTCATATGACTCATAAATATATGTTAAACTCAAAATTTCATAGTAAATTATATATTCAATTATAGGAAAAAATGAAGGTACACTTTGTACAAAATGAAATAATTTATTAACCACTTAAGGACCGTCGCACACCGATGTCTGTCGGCAGAATGGCGCAGCCGTGGGTCGCGAGCCGGTCCTCTTCTCTGTGACCGTACCCGCGGGAACAGCGGACCCGATTGCCGCCGGTGTCCACACAGTAAGAAACACACATCAGGGCACACTTAACCCCTACAGCGCCCCCTCCTGGTTAACTCCTTCACTGCCAGTGTCATTTTTACAGTAACCAGTGCATTTTTATAGCACTGTTCGCTGTAAAAATGACAATGGTCCCAAAATAGTGTCAAAAGTGTCCAATGTGTCCGCCATAATGTCGCAGTCACGATAAAAATTGCTGATCGCCACCATTACTAGAATTTTTTTTTTTTAATAAAATGCAATAAAACGTAGACGCTATAAATTTTGCGCAAACCAATCAAACCAATCAAATTTTGCGCAAACCAATCAAATGCTAATCTGTAGAAGAATATGTATCGGCCTAAACTGAGGAAAAAATTTTTTTTTTATATATTTTTTGGGGATATTTATTATAGAAAAAAGTAAAATATATAGCATTTTCTTCAAAATTGTCGCTTTATTTTTGTTTATAGCGCAAAAAATAAAAATCGCAGAGGTAATCAAATACCACCAAAAGAAAGCTCTATTTGTGGGAAAAAAAGGACGCCAATTTTGTTTGGGAGCCACGTCGTTAGACCACGCAATTGTCAGTTAAAGCGACGCAGTGCCGAATCGCAAAAAGTGGCCAGGTCTTTAAGCTGCATAATGGTCCGGTCCTTAAGTGGTTAATAACCAACTGAAAAAAATACCAGGTTCAAAAATGGTTCTCTACCCTGAAGATTTCTATACGTACTCAAGAAAAAAAAAACACATGTAACTGTCAAATAAAACACATTACACACTTTGGCAAAATCTGACACAGATTCTAAATTAATGTTGACTTTCCCAGTTTGACTTTAGAATTTAAACTTGAGTATTTTTTTTTTTTTTTTACCAAAGCCTGGTGGATAGCAGCAATATCCAAGAAAAACCAGAGGTTTGAAGCCCAATTCCCAGCTGGATAAAATAGGATTTTTTACTCACCGTAAAATCCTTTTCTCTGAGTCCATGGACCGACACAGCTTCTCTATTGACAAAGTGGGTATTATCCGTTAATTAGGAGTGACTAGGCAGAAAAACTTGTAAAAAGTGTTGCATCACACCTTCTACAGTACCGCCCAGGGGGCGGACCCTCTGGGTATACCCTCTCAGTCTGCACATCGCAGATCAGTTCGTCAAAAAGCAGTACAAACTTAAAAGGAGGGGTGGGTGCTGTGTCGGTCCATGGACTCAGAGAAAAGGATTTTATGGTGAGTAAAAAATCCTATTTACTCTTTCGTCCATGGACCGACACAGCTTCTCTATTGACAAAGTGGGACGTCCCAAAGCAGTGTCAGAGAAAAAACGAGGGGTGGTAACAGCATAAAAACAAACTTCACCCCAAAACACAAAACAGCACTCCTCCAACGGAGGAGTTGGAACTCTAAACAGCCGCCTGCAAAACCTTGCGGCCGAAAGAGGCATCCGAAGATGCACCTACATCAACTTTGTAGAATTTTGTGAAAGTGTGAGCGGACGACCAAGTCGCCGCTTTACATAGTTGGGAAACAGACGCTTGATGTCGGAAAGCCCAAGAGGCACCTATTGCCCTGGTCGAATGCACCGTGACAGGAAAGGGGGGCGCCTGACCCTTTAAGGCGTAAGCCTGGATTACTATCTGTCGGATCCACCTAGAGATGGTGGCCGATGAGACTGCTTGGCCCTTCTTGGGACCAGCCACCGAAACAAACAGTGAGTCTGACTTCCGGAACAGGGAAGTAGCAGATATGTATACTCTCAAAGCTCGGACAACGTCCAAGGAATGCAACGCCGACTCCTTAGGATTCGACGGCTGAGGACACAAGGATGGAAGTACAATGTCTTCGTTGAGATGAAAAGCCGAAACGACTTTCGGAAGAAAGGAAGGCTGCGGCCGCAGCACCACCTTATCCTTGTGGAAAATCAAATAGGGAGCCTTGCAGGACAGGGCTGCCAGCTCAGAGACTCGTCTAACTGACGTAACAGCCACAAAAAAGACCACCTTCTGAGAAAGTGTCAACAGGGGAATATCTCTAATATTCTCAAACGGTGCCTTCTGAAGCACCGAGAGGACCAGGTTCAAGTCCCACGGAGGTAACGGGGGCCGGACCGGAGGGGCCACATGTCGAACCCCCTGCACAAATGTACTCACGAGAGAGTGAGTCGCCAGGGGTCGCTGAAAAAAGACAGCCAGGGCAGATATCTGTCCCTTAATCGTACTTAGGGCAAGCCTTTGGTCTACCCCATGCTGTAAAAACAGCAGGATTCTGGAAACCAAATAGGTACGTGGATGCCATTTCATTTCCTCACACATGGAGATGTAGGCCCTCCAAGTGCGGTGATAGACCTTCCTAGAGGACGGTTTCCGAGCACTTCTCATAGTAGAGATTACTGAGTCTGACAGGCCCCGATCTCTCAGTACCTGGTTCTCAACAGCCATGCCGTTAAAGCCAATGACTGTAAAGCAGGATGGAATATGGGACCTTGCGATAGCAGGTCCTTCCGTAGTGGTAGGCGCCAGGGGACGTCTGCTACCAGACGTACTAGATCGGCGTACCAAGGACGCTGAGGCCAATCTGGAGCGATTAGGATCATTGGAATTCCCTCTGCCTCCACTCTGCGGAGCAGAAGAGGAAGAAGCCTTAAGGGAGGGAAGGCATAGATTAGCCGATACTGACCCCACGATGCTACCAACGCGTCCGTTGCGTCTGCCCATGGGTCTCTTGACCGGGCCACAAACCTCAATACCTTCCGATTGAGTCGGGAAGCCAGAAGATCTACGTCTGGTGTGCCCCATCTTTGGCAGAGGAGTTGGAACACCTCCGGGTGTAAGGACCATTCTCCCTGGTCCAGCATCTGGCGGCTCAGGTAGTCCGCCTGCCAGTTTTCCACACCCGGAATGTACACGGCCGACAGTGCCGGTATGCTCCTCTCTGCCCACTTCAGGATGCGAGCGATCTCCGATGCTGCAGCTGAGCTTCTTGTTCCTCCTTGATGATTGACATATGCCACTGCTGTGGCGTTGTCTGACTGGATCCTGACTGGACGCCCTTGCAGTCTCTGAGACCATTTGAAGAGGCACAGCTTGATCGCCCGGATCTCCAGGACATTGATCGGCAGGAGGGCTTCCTCTGGGGTCCAGCGACCTTGCGCCGACTGGACACCCCAGACTCCCCCCCAACCTGTAAGGCTGGCGTCCGTCGTGATCACTATCCAGTAAACCGGAAGAAATTACTTCCCGGCCATTAGAGCCGGTGCTGTCAGCCACCATACCAGGGATCTCCTGACTAGGTGGCTCACTCGGATTTGATAATCCAGAGATGAAGGGCATCTGTTCCATCTGGACAGAACTTCCTTCTGTAACACTCGAGTGTGGTATTGAGCATATGGGACCGCCTCGAAGGAGGCTACCATGAGGCCCAACACTCGCATGCAAAAACGGAGTGACGACCAATTCCTGGAAGTCAGCTGCCGTACTGCAGCCCGGAGGGTCTGCAACTTCTCCACAGGGAGGAATACCTTTGCCTCTGAGGAATCCAGAATCAACCCCAGGTACACTAGGCGTTGAGTGGGCACCAATACTGACTTTTGCGTGTTTAGTATCCAACCACAGTCTCGAAGAGTCTGACAGGTAATGGACACGCTTACCTCTAATTCTGAGCTTGAAGGGGCCTTCAGCAGAAGGTCGTCCAAGTAACCTGTGATAGCGATACCCCGCTGTCTTAGAAGTGCCAGAATCGGAGCGAGCACCTTGGTGAACGTCCTGGGTGCTGAGGCAAGGCCAAACGGGAGGGCCACAAACTGGTAGTGGTTCTTCCCGATAGCAAATCGCAGAAACCTCTGGTGTCTGGAGTATATGGGGACATGCAGGTATGCGTCCTTGATGTCCAAGGAGGCCAGAAAGTCCCCCGGATGGAGAGCCGTGACTACGGATCGAACCGACTCCATCCGAAATCTTTGTACCTTCACAAAGCAATTGAGGGCTCTGAGATCCAAGATTGGACGAACCCCCTCCTTCTTTGGCACAATGAACAGATTTGAGTAAAAACCCTGACCCCGTTCCTGTTCTGGAACTGGAATAACTACCCCGCGTTCCAGTAGACCCTGGACCGCCCCATACAGGGCCTCCCGACGGGTCGGTAGTAGCTGGAGATTGGAGGTGATGAATCTGTCTGGTGGACAAGAGAGAAATTCTATCTTGTAGCCTGAGGAGATTACTTCGCAAACCCACCTGTAGGAGACTAGAGCAGTCCACTGAGTCGCGAATTTGCGAAGACGTCCCCCCACCCGAGAGCTGGGTGGGGGGCGGACCTTCATGTGGACGCAGATTTGTCCGCAGGCTTGTTGGGTCTGCGGGACCAAGGACGCTTTTGTCCTTGGGCAGGCGCTTTATCGGCCTGGGGTCTTTTCCCTGTCGCCTTAAGGGGGCGAAAAAAATGCTTACGTGCAGTAAAGGAGGGCCCTTGCCCTTGGCGTGGTCCCTTACCCTTGCTAGTTTGGGGAAGCAAAGTGCTTTTACCTCCTGTGGCATCCTTGATGATGTCATCCAGAGAAGCCCCAAAAAGTCTGTCGCCCTTAAAAGGCAGATCCAATAGGGCTTTCTTGGATGTCTGGTCCGCAGACCAGCCCTTTAGCCAGATCAGGCGGCGTATTGCTACTGCATAAACCGAAGCTCTTGACAGCAGGGGAATAGTATCCATGTCTGACTCGCAGACAAACTTAAGGCCCTGGACCAACTGGTCGGCCAAAGTTATCTCATTAGGAGGAGCATCTCGCTCCTTTAACCCCTGGAGTAGCAATTTTGCCCATTCAGTAAGTGTCTGAGACACTAGGGCCCCCGCCAATGCCGGGCGTACTGCCGAGCCTACCACTGAGTATAGGTAGCGAGCGAGTGCTTCAGCCTTCTTATCCACAGGGTCCTTGAAAACAGGAGCCCCTTCTACTGGAATAGTGGTGGCTCTATTAAGTCTGGACACTGAAGGGTCCACTATAGGGGGAGAGGTCCATATCTTCAGAAAACTCTCCTCAAAGGGGTACCGTACTGCAAACCTCTTTGGGGCTGTAAAGACCCTCAGTGGGTTCTCCCATTCCTTGTATAAGAGTTTGTCAAAATAAGACACACAAGGGAACACCTTAGCAGTGCGGGCAGGTTTACGAAACCCAAAGGGGACTGGAGTATCTGCTACTTCTTCAGTCCTTTCCAACTTTAGCGTATCCCGCACTGCAGTAATAAGGTCAGATACCAAAGCCGTCTCGCGTACTGACCTGGACTTGGAGTCCTCCTCACTGTCCGATCGGTCACGGTCTGCAGTCTCTGATGCATCAGAATCTGGGCCATGAGCCGTAGCTGGACCTGGTTCTGCATCAGAAATATCCCCAGAAGATTGCAGGGGACGGGGGCGTTTATTACCCCCTGTATTCCCGTGTGCTGCTTCCACCCTGGCAGCAAACGCCTCTAGGATTGCTGACATAGCGTCCATAGACACCTCAGGGACACCAGCTGCTAAATCTGGTGTTTCAGGGGAGAAGACATCTGGCTCAGATGCCATGCTGACCACACGCTGACACTCACAGGGCTCCAGGCAAGATATCAATAGGCCACCCTCCTGTGCTGCAGAGATGCTGGGTTACCCAGAGGACTCACCACCCTGGATAGGTACTGCTATGCTGCGCCTGTGATGCTGTCCCCTTGCTGCTGTGTCAGTCTGCTTCTTTTATCAGCACTTCCTGTGTGAATTTTCGCGCCAGTGTAATGCACCCTAGAGGCCGGAGGCTCTCGCAAAATGGTTGCCAAAAACGTCTGTATGGAAGATAATATGGGCTCTAAGAAAATGGCCGCCGACAGAAGATAGAGGTCAGGCAGCCATAGCCCACAAAAAGATGTCCGCCGAACGGCAATATCTGCATACAGGGTGGACAAACATGGCCGCCGATCACCTGATAGGGGCCAGTGGGTGTGGCCGAACCACAGGAAGATGGCCGCCAGGCAGTTACAAGAGGCCAAACTTGGCATGGACCACCTCAAAATGGCCGCCGACAGCATGGAGACACAGAAACACAGGTAAGCAAAAATGACATTTCTTTTAAATGTTAGTTACAGCCAGCCCCGCTCCAGTGGGACCCCCTAGGTGACCCCCAGCACCCAGCAACCTTTAGCTAGAAGCCCAGGGAGGAGGGAAAGGCAGGGAGAGAGGGAAGAAAGGGGCCACAACCACTTACTTGATCTCTCCAGGAATGTCCAGCTAAATCACCCAGCCGAGGCAGGGGAGTTTTACTTACCTATCCTGCATGTATTCTGCTGGAAGACATTCCAAACAGATCATCGTCCGCGCACTGAAGGTGACTGTTGGCCAGGCATGCTGTGATTGGACCCAGAAGGGACGATCATATGTATGCCCTGGAGCATGACGCTCACCGGACAGGCTGCTGCGACTCGGCCGTAAGGTCAGCCGAAGCTGAGCGGTCCGATGCAAGCCTTGGAGCGTAAGCTCACCAGCCAGGCTGCTGCGACTCGGCCGTAAGGTCAGCCGAAGCTGAGCGGTCCGATGCAGGCCCCGGAGCGTAGGCTCACCGGCCACCCGTGGAGCGACGGGCATGTCGTGGAAAACCCAGCGCGTAGCTAGGGTCGGCACACGCTCGATGGCCGAAACTGGGGAGACTACAAGGATCGAGGATCCAGCCTGTCACCCAGTCGGCAGTTGATCGAAGATCGCAGGAAACAACAAATGTAGCAAAAAAAATAAATAATAAAAAATATATATATATATATATCTTTTTTCCCTGGACCAATGGGCCCGAAGGGAGCCATGTCCTACTCCTTGCTAGACAGAAAAAAACTGATCTGCGATGTGCAGACTGAGAGGGTATACCCAGAGGGTCCGCCCCCTGGGCGGTACTGTAGAAGGTGTGATGCAACACTTTTTACAAGTTTTTCTGCCTAGTCACTCCTAATTAACGGATAATACCCACTTTGTCAATAGAGAAGCTGTGTCGGTCCATGGACGAAAGAGTAAACATTATTACCAGAAATTGGGATACTTTAAAGCTACTGGGCTATACACGAAAGTCCACCAAGTGGGTTTCTTGTTTTCTGAAGCCCAACGAGAAAGCAGCTTGTATAGGTTTTGAGAAAACTATTTCAGGACTTAAGATGGTCATTCAGCAAAGTTAAAGTCAGTTACCAAACTCAAAAAAAAATAAAAAAATTTAGACAAAGAAAAATCATAGGGGTGTGACTGGAATGTATCAATTCTGTCACACAGCAAGTCTTTGCTAAACAGGGGCAGCAAAACTGATTTTGAGACAAATTTACTACAAGGTTACAGCTTAAGTAGACTGTAACCCAGACTGTCAAAAATAAGGTAGACACCTTTAAAAATGCTGGGGAAAGACAATAATAAAAAAAAATACTTTTTACTTCATGCCTTGAATACTTTCACTTTCCTTATCTACAGCGCTCTTACGACACCCATAAACAGTAGTAGAAGACATAAACAAATTGATGAATGAATTAACAAAATCTTGCAGGATTTAATTAATTCGCGAATAGCTTTGTATTTGCCACCTTTATCATGTGAAGTTACATGTCATCTGAAGGACTAAAACATAAAAATGTACCCCCAGAATCTTGTATGATTTTGCAATGTACGGAAGATCTCACTGGACGGTACCAGTGACGTAGCCTTCCAAATGAGCATCTGTGAGACCTGCCTACACCACCATTGCTTCAATATCCAGGAAAAGGTAACAGAAAAGTAACAAATAAAATATATAATAAAAAAATATTTGCAATTTGTTTTGATTAGCGTGCAGAGGTGCATGCACAAGAGATTTTCAGTCTAGTAGGGAGGTAAGGTCCACTTTAAATCATACATTTCTGCCTCAGCTGCTCTATAATAAAATAAAATCTTACCCTGCCCACTTCTAAATATTACATTTGTTTAAAGTGAAAATCTGTCTCATTTACAGTGATAAATCTGTCTCAGAAACATTGTCAACCTGACACAGTTGGCTGCCCAGTACTACAGGCGCATGGGTCGTAAATGCTTGTTTGCTGCATGAGAGGAAACCTGCTTTGCTTCTAATTTTTTCAATAATTAGTTTTGTACTTTTCATTCTTTAACAGTTTATTATGAACTGAACATTTGTTGATTGTTGCCTTATGGTTACAGTTAAGGTTTACAGCACTTACAGCAAGTAAAGTTTAAATACAGTACTAGATTAAATAATGTGATGAAGTCTGATATTACCTTCTTATCACTCTTGTCAACTTTTACGAGATTAGAAAACTTATCTGCAACTGATTTCACAACATTGACAGTGCTGATACCCTCTGGCTCTAAGATATAGATATCCACCTAAAAATGAAAAAATAATATAAACCAAAATAGTTTCCACAAATTACCAGCTAATGCTCAGTGCAACCATCTCTTTTTTTTTCAGGCCTTCTCACCTCAAAGTGTTTTGCTATTCTTCCTGGTTGAAGATAGAGAACATGTTCATACAGCCCAAGTTTCCTCTGAAGGGCTTCTTGATAATGAAGTTCAAATTGAACTTTGGTTCCTCCTGGTACATTTAAATCAGCTTTGAAGTTTTCCATATCAAGGGAATTTGTTCTGTCCACAACAAATTTTGAAAATGTCAACTTTAACATGTTAACAACATTTAGACAAATCTTTTCAATGATTACTCCTCAGGGTTGTTTAATAAACAGGCAAAAGGAAATTTTTATGGATCCTTTTATTAGCGAACCGTAATGGGGCCTGGAAATAAAAGGCCCTGTAAAAAAATATTGTATTTTACTTTAACAAATACAAGGAGACAAAATATTCTCTCCTTTAATCATTTTAATTTTCCCTTTAATATATATATACTGTAGATATTTTCAGACAATATTTCCATCCAACAGTTTCAGCCCACTTGTAATCTCCCTTTTTGAGGGCATTTGACAAAACAGGTGAACAACTGAGATGCAGGCCAGAGTATCGTCACTATAAAACATGAAGTGTCTGAACAACAATCTTTACAGTAGGATTACCAGATTTTATTTAAAGCGGTTGTATATCCTCATATATTACATGCACCTACAGGTAAGCCTACATTAAGGCTTACCTGTAGGTGCTTGCAATATCTCCTTAACCTACATAGTTAAGGAGATATATGCAGAAAAGCGAGCACCGATGTCTATTGCACATGCGCGCCATAGATAACGGCGCAGGCGCACTGAGCGCGGCAGCTCTTGAATAGGAGCCTGCCGGACACTGCCGGAATGCCCATGCGTGGGAGTGACGTCATCGCCGCTCCGGCCAGTCACAGCGCCGGAGCAGCGATATGTGGAAGTCACTCCGGGTGTCATGGCGGCGATGGAGGACGTGTCCGAGGACCGCTGCGGGGGCTTCGATCTAAGTTAAGTGATTGATAATGAGCTAGTATGCTAGTCATACTAGCTCATTATGTCTTTGCCTTGCAGGTTTAAAAAAAAAAAAAAGTTTTGTGGTATACAACCGCTTTAATTAAATCTGTCGATTTTGACATTGTGAAAATAATGTTTTTAATTACATCAACACTTTAAAGCTTATATTACATTTTAGTGGTTGGGTTCACATCTATTTTTATTTCCATACCACATCTGTCTTCACTGTGTTCAATACCAGGTTGAAAAAACTCAACATGGTAACCATGTAGTGAAATCTGGACCCACATATAAAAATCTCTAGTCCTCTGGTAATGATTGTGAAAACATATATGCATGTAATAATGTGAAGAGCAATAAGCCAAATGACACATAGAAAACAACCAGAACTCACCTATTTTAAACTTGATTATGCCAAATTGTTAAAGGTAAAATTTGAGGTCCAGGTCTTTTAAAGGGGCAGGATGGTAATCGTTTGTTTGCTGGTGAGTTCAAATCTTGGAAGCTTATATACAAGCTAAAAATGAATTCAATAAGGTGTTCAGAGTTACTAACCTCAGTATACCTGCTGATTTTCCTCTTGCTCTTGCTTTAGAATACAGACCTCTTGCCTCTGACCTCTCTTTAATTGAGCCACTAAATGTGATTCCATTAACATTCCTAAAAAAAAAAAGCAAACAAGGTACAGTACATTATCAGATTTATGAAATATTGTTCATACTGGCATGATAAAATTATAAATATAGCCTTTTAGTTATTGATCATAAACAATTACTTAGTCATTGATCACAGACAATTATTCAACAAAAATCAGATGCAGTTTAATCTATCTTACCAACAATGATTCATGTGATATTACTTCCTATTCCTCCCTTCAAATTTGGTGATCCGACTGAAAAGCTCCAATTATTATTATACAGGCTTTATATAGCGCCAACAGTTTACGCAGCACTTTACAACACAATGTCTTCATGTGCTTTCATAAGATGGGTTTGTGGGCAAAATGTTTTGCCACATTAAAGGAGCAGTCATACATATAAATTGAGTGTTAAAGACAAAATGGTTGACATGCCTCTGGTGGAATGGTCTCGAAAGCATATAGGCTCTTTCTGCTTGACATTATTGGCTACTACACCTAGAAGCGGAGTTTATCCATTGGGGTGTCTCCTAAAGTCTTTGTGTAAGGCCCTCCCCGTTTTACCCCAAAGATGAAGAACCTTGTGAGCTCCATTTGAGCGATGGATGTTTGTGTTTTTATAATTTGGCTGATTTAACATGTTTAACTCTCACTTTATATATATGACTACTCCTACCCCTGAAAAATATTAATTTTGAAATGCATTGGGTTATCACACATGGAAATTTTGTTCATCATGACAATAATTGATATATTACATAATCCATGTAGTATTTGGAGTGATTAGGTGATGTTGATGTCTAGATGAATGTTCCAATATATGTGGTTGAAATAGATGGACTTTTTTCAACCAACTGACTATGTAACTATGTAACTTTGTATGAGGTCAGACAATTATTTCTTAAACCTCATGCCTTACATTGACTTTGCAACAATAAAAATAAACTTTTTTATATATATTTCTGCTTAGTTATTATTGGTGCCTTAAAAGTCCCAATCACAATTAGCTCCTTCAGTATATCAGCCTCTGTATCTCAGTGTATGATGGCAGACTGATCTAGAAACTAATCTCTAAATCCCCATTAAATACAACAACAACAACAATATGAAAGAGCAACCAGGTACAAATGCGAAAGTCACATCCAAATTACTTTAATACAAACATAAAATAATAAATATATGTGCTCATGAAACAATTTCTCTTTGAAACCTCCCGCTAATAATTTCTTAAATTTTTTAAGCAAAAATTGCTTCAAAATATGATAAAATTTACACACATTTCAGCCATCGCTCGCATCTTCAGGCTGCATGTGGGCAAAGAGTAATGAAAAATCCAACCACTCTGTGTTCAAATAAATATAATTGTTAAGCATATTTATCCATGCCTGGGTGACCCTTTGTACCAGATTTGTTTTGTAGTAACAACACAACTGATTAAAGGTAACTTGAAATGGCTATTAAGAAAAATTCTTACATGGTAAAATTATTGATGAATGCCCCTTTGGGAATCTGAATGTCAAACGAGAGGCTCTGTGAATGTGAAGCAGTGTTCACCACTTTGCTCTGTATCATGGTATTGACGAAATGTGATGTGATGGTAGATTCTACTTTATAGCTGTACAGAGAAATTGAGTCCTTAGATGGAGCCTGTAAGAATAAAGACATAATATTGTATTTCAGAATGTAGTCATGCAGAGAAGATAAACAGAAACTGATTTTGTAATACAAGAAAATAGAGCTGCGCTGCTAACTTATAAATACCCAAATAATATTGTGACAGCAGGAAGGTAAAGTCACCTGGTTGCATCCAGGGGGGTAGGTATATTTCTCCCAGATTCAGGCTTTATGCCGACTTATACAACTAGGGAGAGAGTTGATGAAGCCCAGCTGAGGCTAGTGGGCTCATGGATGATTCATACCTCTAGGGAGAGTGCTGGGCGTCGTGCAGGCAGGGAGTTGATGAGACCAGCTGAAGCTTGTCAGCTCATTTAAGGCCTCTATAAAAACTCCCAGCTTCATTAGGTGTTTGCTCATGCCTGGAACCAGACCTGTGTGGACTGTCTAGGGAGAGTGAACCCCTGTGCGGTGAGACAAAGCCTGTGTGGCTATTTGTTTGGACATTTACTAAACCAGGGACTTAGGGACTAGGACAGCACCAGGCTGATCCCAGTTGTTAGTTAGGGAAACCTGCATGTTTAGTCAGAGGTCAAGCTGACCAGGATTTATTTTGTTTATGTTTCTTTTTGCTTTGCTGTGTTTTTGTCACTGTAAATAGAGAAATAAACCGCACCTTTTGATCTTGAAAACCACAACCTCCGTCTGCTGGGCCTGTTTTTGTGTGGGGAGCCCATCCAGGGGGTCACACACACCCGCTACCGAGCTAACCCCCTTCACAGTTGGTGGAGAACCAGTGGCAGTTTTTTTTTTTAAGCCAGCATGGAGGAGATACTGAAACAGCTGGCTCTAGCAAATGCCAATCAACAGCAGACAAATGCAGGTTTGCAAAAGAGCCTTGCAGCTCAACAACAGAGCTTCGCAGCCCAGCAACAAGCCCAGCAGCAATCTGAGGCCCGCTTCATAGACCTGTTGCAGAAGCAAGAGCAGAGACTACAACAACAGATGGAAGCAGTAATGCAGCAACGTCCGCAGACCAGTGAGGAAAGCCGTCCCACTAATACCGCGTCCTTTGGGGTGAGTCGTTTATTGACAAAAATGACTGGAGAGGATGATCCAGAGGTATTTTTGACCACATTTGAAAGGACTGCTGAAAGAGAAAAGTGGCCTGAGGAGCAGTGGGCTGGACTGGTGGCTCCTCTGTTAACTGGTGAATCGCAGAAAGCTTACTATGACCTAGAGCCTGACCAAGCAAAAGACTATGTGATGCTAAAAGCTGAAATATTGGCAAGGCTGGGTGTCACCCTGGCTGTCCTTGCTCAGCGTGTGCATAACTGGACTTTCCAGCTTGGAAAACCCCCCAGGTCTCAAATGTATGATCTCATTCACCTGAGCAGGAAGTGGCTACAGCCAGAGACTTTGTCCGCACCGGAGATTGTGGAACGTGTTGTGATGGATCATTTCTTGAGAGCTCTTCCTACCGCCGTTCAAAAGTGGGTAAGCCATGGAGACCCAGAAACGGCCGGTAAACTTGTGGATCGTGTAGAGAGATACTTGGCTGCAGAGAACCTGACGGCCTCTTCCAGAGACTCTCGGACTTTCCACCCTAAGACCAGACCATCCCCAGGGGCGGATAAGATGATTCCAAGGGGTGAGGGTGGAGAGAGTGAGAGGGTGGGAGCTCTGCCCAGGGTTTGGCGAGAACAGCCTGGGAAGTCGGGGGCTCAAGAGGCAGCCAAAAGGATTGTTTGCTACCGCTGCCGGCAAGCGGGACATATTGCAGCAAATTGCCCGGTTGTGGAGGAACCCATGCAATGTGACTTTCTGACGGACAGACGTCAGTCGCTGTGTGCGACAGTCGCATGCACTGCCATTCGGGGAACTGAGAAACATTTATGCAAAATGTGTATTAATGGTAGAAATGTTGTGGTATTACTGGATTCAGGTAGCCTTGTGACCCTGATAAAGGCTGAATTAGTTAAAACAGAGGTCTCTGGGAATAGCAAGGTAGCTGTTATTTGTGTGCATGGGGACACCCGAGAGTATCCAGTGACTACAGTGTGTTTCAAGACCCCCAAAGGTACCCTCTCTCATCCAGTGGGGTTAGTATCTCAACTACCGCATGATGCCATTGTGGGAAGGGATTTTCCGAAGTTCTGGGAACTGTGGGATGATCCTGAGCCCCCCACTGGTGCCCCTATGTACCAGGAAGGTGATAGCCAGAACTCCTCTGAGAGTGGTGAGGACTCTCCAGAATTTCCCTTGTCAGTATTGGCAGGCGAGACTCAAGAAACTGGAGAGGAGCCCACCTCCTCAGACGAAAACCTACCGTCTGTGGAGTTTTCTGATCTTGAGGTTCACAGGGAAAATTTTGCCACAGAACAGTTAAAAGACCCCGCCCTAATAAGGGCACGGGAAAACGTAGTGGAAATAGATGGCGAGTTAGTGAACCCAGATAATACCTGCACTTACCCATACTTCAGCGTAGAGAAGGACCTACTGTATCGGGTGGCAAAAAGGGCAGAAGAAACCGTTGAGCAGCTTGTGGTGCCCAAACCTTACAGGAAGTTGGTGTTGGAGTTGGCCCATGGGCACATTCTTGGAGGTCATCTGGGGACAGAGAAAACCCGAGAGAGGGTATTACAGAGATTCTATTGGCCTGGGGTGATGAAGGACATAGAAAATTATTGTTCCTCCTGCCCTGTGTGTCAGAGGTCGGCCCGCCGATGCCACATTTCCGTAGCCCGCTGGTCCCTCTACCCATCATTGAGGTCCCGTTTGAGAGGATCGCAATGGATTTGGTAGGTCCTATAATCAAGTCCGCTAGGGGGCACCAGTACATATTAGTTATAATGGACTATGCCACCCGTTATCCAGAAGCGATCCCTCTCCGAAATACCTCGGCCAAAACCATAGCCAAAGAGCTATCTCTTGTTTTTAGCCGGGTGGGTATTTGTAAAGAACTGCTTACGGACCAAGGTACACCCTTTATGTCCCGGGTTATGAAAGAGCTGTGTAAATTGTTCAAAGTGACGCAATTGCGTACGTCTGTGTATCACCCCCAAACCGATGGGCTGGTTGAAAGATTCAACAAAACCCTAAAACAAATGTTGAAGAAAGTGGTGGATAGAGATGGAAAGGATTGGGACTGTCTACTTCCTTATTTGATGTTTGCTATTAGGGAGGTGCCCCAATCCTCTACGGGATTCTCCCCCTTTGAGTTACTGTATGGGAGACACCCAAGAGGGCTGTTGGATATTGCCAAGGAAACTTGGGAAAGTGAGAGTTCTCCCCACAGGAGTGTGATTGAGCATGTCGCCCTGATGCAAGATCGAATTGCACAGGTAATGCCCATCGTGAAGGAACATTTGGCCCAAGCGCAGTTGGCACAGCAGAGAGTGTACAACCGTGGAGCCAAGACCCGTACCTTTTCCCCGGGGGATAGGATATTGGTACTTGTCCCTACGGTTGAAAGTAAATTCCTTGCCAAATGGCAAGGCCCCTACGAGATAATGGAAAAAGTGAGCGAAGTGAATTACAAGGTCAGACAACCAGGAAGGCGAAAGCCCGAACAGATCTATCACGTTAATCTGTTGAAAGCCTGGAGGGATAGAGAGTCCCTAGTCGCAGAAACTTGGTCACCAGCTCAAACTGGTTGCGTGATTCCGGAGGTTGGAATAGCAGCCACCTTGTCACAACCCCAACAACAGGAGGTTAAGGAGTTTGTGCTTCGCAACAAGGAGGTGTTCTCTGAGCTGCCGGGACAAACATCTGGGGTAGAGCATGATATTATTACCCCGCCCGGTGAAAGGGTGAAGTTAAAACCCTATCGGATCCCAGAGGCCCGACGGGAGGCAATACGGGAGGAAGTACAGAAAATGCTGAACTTAGGGGTGATAGAGGAGTCCCAAAGTGATTGGTCTAGTCCCATTGTGTTGGTGCCTAAACCGGATCGGAGCTGGCGATTTTGTAACGATTTTCGTCAGTTGAACAAAGTTACAAAATTTGACACCTACCCCATGCCACGTATAGATGAGTTGATCGACCGGCTGGGAACAGCCCGATACATGACGACTCTTGACCTCACAAAAGGGTATTGGCAAATTCCCCTGGCCAAGTCGGCCAAAGAGAAAACCGCATTTGTAACCCCAGACGGGGCGTTCCAATATAAGAGAATGCCGTTCGGGTTACAGAATGCGCCGGCCACATTCCAGCGGAAAATGGACCAGATACTGAGGCCCCATCGGAAGTATGCTGCGGCTTACCTGGATGACGTAATTGTCCATAGCACAGATTGGGCCTCACATCTGCCAAAAGTGCAAGCAGTCCTAGACTCTATCCGGGAAGCGGGGTTTACGGCTAACCCCAAGAAGTGTACCATTGGGCAGGAGGAGGCCAAATATCTTGGGTACACCATTGGCAGGGGAGTAATAAAACCCCAACTCAACAAAGTCGAGGCCATCCAGAGTTGGCCACGTCCCAACAGCAAGAAGCAGGTACGAGCCTTTCTGGGAATCGCGGGTTATTATCGGCGCTTCATTCCCCACTTTGCTTCTAAGGCTGTGCCCCTAACCAACCTGACGAAAGGGAAAGGGTCGGTCATGATTAAATGGACCCCCGAGGCTGAGGCAGCATTCCAATTCTTGAAACAAGCCTTATGTAGCCAGCCAGTGTTGTACTCACCCGACTTCTCTAAAGACTTTGTCGTACAAAGTGATGCGTCAGATGTGGGGTTAGGAGCAGTATTGTCCCAGGTCTGGAACGGGGAAGAGCACCCAGTCATTTACCTCAGCAGGAAGTTGAAGTCCCATGAGGTAAATTACGCCACGGTTGAAAAGGAGTGTTTAGCGGTGAAGTGGGCTCTAGATTCCCTTCGGTACTATCTGCTAGGTAGGCACTTTGACATGGTTACGGATCACGCTCCGTTAAAGTGGATGGCTCAAAACAAGGAGACAAATAGAAGAGTAAATAGGTGGTTCCTGGCCCTACAGGAATTCAACTTCACAGTAAAGCATCGCCCTGGCGTTCAAATGGGGAATGTGGATGCTTTGTCTCGAGTACATGAATGCCTGATTGCTGGTGTTCCAACCCCAAGGTTAAAACAAGAGGGGGGGGTATGTGACAGCAGGAAGGTAAAGTCACCTGGTTGCATCCAGGGGGGTAGGTATATTTCTCCCAGATTCAGGCTTTATGCCGACTTATACAACTAGGGAGAGAGTTGATGAAGCCCAGCTGAGGCTAGTGGGCTCATGGATGATTCATACCTCTAGGGAGAGTGCTGGGCGTCGTGCAGGCAGGGAGTTGATGAGACCAGCTGAAGCTTGTCAGCTCGTTTAAGGCCTCTATAAAAACTCCCAGCTTCATTAGGTGTTTGCTCATGCCTGGAACCAGACCTGTGTGGACTGTCTAGGGAGAGTGAACCCCTGTGCGGTGAGACAAAGCCTGTGTGGCTATTTGTTTGGACATTTACTAAACCAGGGACTTAGGGACTAGGACAGCACCAGGCTGATCCCAGTTGTTAGTTAGGGAAACCTGCATGTTTAGTCAGAGGTCAAGCTGACCAGGATTTATTTTGTTTATGTTTCATTTTGCTTTGCTGTGTTTTTGTCACTGTAAATAGAGAAATAAACCGCACCTTTTGATCTTGAAAACCACAACCTCCGTCTGCTGGGCCTGTTTTTGTGTGGGGAGCCCATCCAGGGGGTCACACACACCCGCTACCGAGCTAACCCCCTTCACAATATATAAAAAAACTGTTGTTTTAAAAACTTTTTTTTGCATTGATACATGTCCCTTAGGGCAGTACCTGGGTCCCCATACACTTTTTATGGCAAAAACTTGCATATAAGTCTTTAAAATTAGCAGTTTTGATTTTTCATGTTTGTGTCCCATAGACTTTATTAGGGTTCGCATGTGCACTAGAACTTTTTGCCTGTTTGCATGTTCTGGTGCGAACCGAACCGGGGGGTGTTCGGCTCATCCCTAATAAGCAATGAGTCTATATAATTGTGCCACAATGTTCTTCAATGTTCAAAAACAAATACATTCATAAGTGACTCCTGAATGGCCAACAACATTTTAAAAATAATATAAAGGTGTCCGTAATGAACAATAAGAAGAGATAATTTGCCAAAATATTCTTCAATATTCAAGACAAATACATTTAACAATGACAACAAAATGACCAGCAAAATACCAATAATAGTGTGAAGGTGCCTGTGGATCACTCTTCAGAACAACCAGTGCTGCCACCACCCCACATGGACCCATACATATCATCCGGGTCAGGCATGCTTGTTAAATGAATCCTCCTTACACCATGCTCATCAAGGCTGTACTGAAGGTCTCCTCAAATTAATGGTACCAAAACCACCATACTGGGTGTGGTGCTCAAAAAAAGGAAAATTTCTCCATGGTGGAATACATTTATTGAGAAATGGATATAAAATATAATAAAACTGCACTCTCATTGAGTACTTAAGAGTACAGACGCTAAGAATACACTCCACATGTCACCCACCTTCCATCCAACGCGTTGCATCACTAACCCATGTGACTTCCTCAGGGATCATCCCTAATACATTAATTGCACTATGGAGCGATTTTCCTTTTTTTTAGGTACGATAAACAGTCTGGTGGTTTTGGTACCATTCAATTAAGTAGACCTACAGTACAGCTTGGATGAGCCTGGTGTAATGAGGAGAGGTGGAAGCAACATTCATTTACCAAGCGTGCATGACCTGTATGATATGTATGGGTCCATGCCATAAGGATTGCAAGCATTCTGTGTGGTGGTGGCAGCACTGGTTGTTCACTGGACTTTCACGCTTTTATTGAAATTTTGCTGGTCATTATGGTGGCACTTATAAATATACTCATCTTTAATATTGAAAAATATTTTGGCACAATTAGATGGACCTATTGTTTATTATGGACTCATTGCTTGTTATAAATAATTAGGGTATTTATATGCAACACTTTTTTGTTGTCTTATATTGTCATTTATACGTGGGAGCACATATATTGGTTTTTGGAGCAACTTGTCACAGATTTTTGATTATTATTTATTTTTCATATTTGAAATAATCAGAGTTTTTTTTTTGATTAGAAACTGATTTTGGCTTTTCCACAATCATATTCTATAAATTGACTTGTTCTAGTGTGTTATGTATAGATCCACGTCTTTCCATAACCCTGCCTTCTTTGGGGTAATGACAGTTTAAATAGTTTCTGAAAAACAACAACCTAATGAGCGTGGTGGGAAAAAACCTATTGACATAAAATTGTATCTAAGCTCAAGAATAACATTTTATTATACAATCTACTTCCTGCCCCAGAGTGAAAAATCATATTGTATCTATGGAAGAGCAGCATTTTCAATTTAGGGCAGTCTAGTTTCAATGTCTGCTACTCCTCTCTGCCAATCCCTCCACTGGCTTCCACTCACCTTAAGAATAGAATTCAGAATACTAATAACAAATTAAAAAGCCATCCACAATTCTGCCCCCATCATCAATTACTTTGTTTCAAATACCAACCAAACCTTTCTCTTTGTTCCTTCTCAAGACCTCCTGCTTTCTAGCTCCCTCGTCACCTGCTCCCATGCTTGCCTCCAGAGCTTCTCTCATCCTCTGGAATTGCCTACCCCAATCTATCCAACTATCTCTTATCTCTTTTTATTTTCTCCATTAGCTCACCCCCTATAGTTATTACCTTTTGTATCACTTGACCCTCCCTTTTAGTTTGTCAGCTCTAATGAGTAGGGCTCTGTGTTTCCTCTTTTATTGACTTGTATTGAAACTGTCTTGTTTACTCTCATGTTGTAAAGTGCTGCGCAAACTGTTGGTGCTATATAAATCCTATATAATAATATTAATAATAATAAAAATGTATTATACTGTATCTATGGAGGAGCAGCATTCTCAGTCTAAGGCAGGACTACAAAACACGTCTTCCTCTCCTCTTCTCCATATCATGGGGGAGCTGTTTTGTAGTTCATAGAGATAGCTGAGAGCAATGCTAACTGATAACAGTCAGCACAAATAGACAACATGGGATGTTATCAGCACACAAGATTTTTGGTAGGATCAACAGGTATTTTTTTAACTCATCCAATTGGGATGAAAAAGACTTTCAAATATACATTGAACAAACCAAAATGGAGCATATCAGAGTAGTCCACTGTAAGGAATTACCACAAATGTGAACCACTTTAGATTATAAATGGACTCTGTTATCATACTCAGATTTTGGAAGATTGCCTCCTTCATTTTCTTAGGACAACTTTTATTGGTAGCAGCTTCTTCTGGTGATATTGGTATAGTGATACAATTTGATAGTGTTCCCCATTTCTTGACCGTATTCATCCTACCAAGCACATCAAGCATCACTAGGACAGGGATCTTTCTACTATTTACTAAGAGTGAGAGAGGAGGACCCAGAGGTACCCTAAATTATACATACAATTTTAATTTTCATACTCCCTCTAAAATGTTTAGTAATGATTTTACAACTATTTTACATAGTTTTTCTTGAGAAATTAAACAGATGGCTGGATATACTAAGGCATGTTGTTTTTATGATGTTTTGTACCTTATCCCCATAGTATTTACTTAGTACCATACATTCAGTAGTCTTCATTGGTGATGGACAACTTACTCATTTGTTCCTGTGGTTGGTGTGATTGACCTTGCAGTCAAAGAAACAGCTAATAGTTATCTTACATTGACCTTGCATGCTCAGCAGTAATACATACCTCTATACCATCATCTCCAAATGTCAAACTTCTCTGTAACAAAATAAAACAGAGTAAATACAATTTGCTTTTCATTGTAAAGAAAACATTGTTGTAAATTACAATTATCCCAGACAATTACAAAAATATCTGTCTAAATTAACTAAATAGTTGTACATACAAACCATAATATAATATTGATGCCATGATTAGCTATATAATACGGTTGTTTTTTATTGTAGAGGTCAATGAGTCTTGCTACAGGAACATTTTTTCCATGTGCTTTCAATATTTGTAGTAAGCATGGTGATATTGAGGGGTGTAAAAGGAATGGGGTGGATACTATGGAATAGGATAAAATTTAACTTACAGCATTTTTAGGGTTATAGTTAGGGTTAAATGATGAAGATTAATTTGAAAGACTAGGTAAAGATTAGCAAACTGATTGTAGAACTGATTGTGAACTTTCTTCAACAGACAATGGATGCCCCTTGTTCCTTCTACAGTAATTTTGCTAAATCTTTATAAAGACCTTGGGAAAATGTCAACATTTTGATTAACTTAAACCTGAACTCCAGCCTTTCCTTTATTCTTGCACGGTATATAGGCTTCTCTCCTGCATTGCTTACTTTGATTTTACTACAAAGTGTGAGATTCTCACAGTGTGTATTAGAAGCTGCATCAACTCAGAGAGTCGCCTCATTTCCTGGCTGGGGGGTGTCTAGCATCATCTAGCCAGTTCCTTCCCAACCTAAAGCCTGGTACACACAATAGGTTGCACAAAAAAAAATTGACAGCTCCGGAAAGGAGCCGCTGTGCTAACCATGCATGGTTAGTCCAGCGATCTCCCCCCACCAGAACACTCCGATCAGCACTCTCTGCCATTGGTTGACAGTGCTGTTTGGGAGTCGGTTGGCTGTTGGCAGAATGTCGGCTGGTATTTTTTGTACCAGCAAATGTCTCCAGACATTCTGCCCGTGGATACGGGGCTTTACTGTCCCTGGCCCACCCCTTTCATTCATTGGAATTCAACTCTTTTTATCATAAAGGCTCAGCATCACATGTGATTTTATCTTGGGGAAAGCAAAATATGAATGTTGAATATTAAATATTTTCCTAACCTTTCATTGTAGGTACATTGTCTGCCCTTTTGCTAATGTAGCTGCATGGCTTTGCCCTCTTTTCAAAACTACTATATATTTTTTTTAAACATGCTGCATAGCTTTTACATGCATGTAGTTGTATTACTGGTTATCTGACATACTTCTCTCCCAGGGTTTCCTGATAAATAGGAGAATCCTCTGGAAATATATAGCTGGTATAAATAACATAAACAACAAGATATGAGTTTTGTATGGAATGTCAGTTTAGGGTAGTGTGCTCTACGTAAGAAATCTGGGCAGTTATATTAATTGATTGATCCTAAAAACATTGGTAAAATTTTTTTTGGGGGGGGGGGGATGCAGCAAAAAGTGCACCCCCAGCCACACCCCCAGTCGGTTGGGTAACACTGGCACTCACCCCATCTTTGGTGGGCAGCGTTTCCCCTGGGGAGTAGGTTAGTGACGGGCAGCGGCGGCTTCCCCTTTCCCTACTCTCCTTCTCGGCATCACGGGTGATGGGCGGCTTCCCCTTCCCGTGCTCTCCTCCGCAGGCATCACGGTGCCTTCCGTCATGCGTCTCCTCCTTCCTCCTCCCAGGCCAATTGGAACGCTTCTTCTTTCGGCCAATTGGGAAACGGGTCTCAAGACCCGCTTCCCGATTGGCCGGGAGCAGAATCAGTGCGGCAATAGCGAATATTCATTCGCTATTGTCACACAACTCGGTGGGATCAGGGCGCAGTGCTCTGAGCCCCGAGTCCACCCTTTTTTGAAGCCTATTAAAGCCTCTGGCTCTAATCACGTGCTTAAAAAACAAAAAAAAAACAACCACGATTGGAATCCATGTGTCTGGTGCCCTGCATGTAGATTAGGGGGCAAACGCATTGATGGGGGGGCAGCGTCCCTAATGGACGAGCCGCCACTGTGTTCTAGAGCATGGTTACTCAACCTGTGGTCCTCCAGCTGTTGCGGAACAAAGTCCCATGAGGCTGGCAGTTACAAGCATGACTCACAAAGGCAGAGGCGAGATGGGACTTGTAGTTCTGCAAAAGCTGTAGGGCCACAGGTTGGACACCCATATTCTAGAGTTTCAATCGTTCCCACACATCCCCTTTTTTAACCAAAGTACCGGAAAGGGTTTGTCCCCTTAATGACTGGCCATTTTTTGCGATACGGCACTGCCTCGCTTTAACTGACAATTGTGCGGTCATGCAACGTTGTACCCAAGCAAAAAAAATTTCCCACAAATAGAGCTTTTTTTTTGGGTGGTATTTGATCACCTCTGTGTTTTTTATTTTTTGTGCTATAAACAAAAAAAATATATTTTTTTAAATTTTGAAAAAAAAAAAAACAATATTTTTTACTTTGTGCTATAATAAATATCCCCAAAATAAAATGAAAAAAAAACGAATTTCTTCTTTAGTTTAGGCCAGAATGTATTCTTCTCCATATTTTTTGTAAAAATAATCGCAATAAGCATATATTGATTGGTTTGCGCAAAAATTATACCGTCTACAAAATAGGGAATAGATTTATGGCATTTTTATTATTTATTTATTTTTTACTAGCAATGGCAGCGATCTGCGATATTTAATGGGACTGCGACATTGCGGTGGACAGAGCAAACACTTTTGACACTTTTTTGGGACCACTGACAGTTATACAGCGATCAGAGCTATAAGTAGCCACTGATCACTGTATAAATGTCACTGGTAGGGAAGGGGTTAACACAACGGGGCAATCAAGGGGTTAAGTGTTCCCTAGGGAGGTTTTTCTAACTGTGGGGGGAGTAGACTGAGTGGGAGTAGAGAGAGATCACTGGTCCTGATCACTAGTAACAGCAGATCTCTCTCTACTTCCCTGTCAGAATGGGGATCTGTGTGTTTACAGATCTGTAAAGCCAATCTGGCTCTCTGTGGAATGATCACGGGTGGCCAGCGGACATCGTGGCCGCCGGCCACGCGCATCGGCTTCGGCGTCGTGCCACGGGGGCCCGCGCGCCCCCTATCGCTCTTAAAGCGGCCGACGTACACCTATGGCGATTCGCCCAGGAAAGGCAAACTGGCGCAGTATAATGATGGCGGCTGGTCGGCAAGCGGTTAAGGTTCTCGAACCTTGTCTATTTATCCTAAATTTGCGATCACTGAAATACCATTTCAGGTATAAGTAGATCTTTTCTGCCAAGTCCCTGGTAGATGTGTGCAAAACAACTGTTCTATTCATGGTGGCAGAGTTTAGATGTACAACTCAACCACTATTTACTTAGCCTACAATGTTGCAATTTTGTGATGTTGTGCTTTATTGGTTCCAAAAGACCATTTCAAACAAGAGAACATGATGTGACATGTGCTTTCAGTCTTACACTGAATAAATAATTTAGCTACGGTTTGAATTCTTTCCAATTCCACTTTCACAATAATTCATCATATAGATGGTGCACTTTGTGTAGATATTTACAAAAACTACAAGACTATCAGTAATACTGAGAACTATGTACATTGTGACATAAGTTCAAGAACAGCTATACATGACATTGTGCAAGCAGTTTTGTTTGCACATCAGCAAATAGGAGTTCATAGTATGTTATACAGGTTATAGATCACAGTGCATAAGATGTTTCATTTATGTATTTTAAGCATTGTGACTTTTAAGCAGTTAAAGCTATACATAAAAACGAATAAATTGTTAATTTTTAACAATTTAAAACACTAGATTTAAATAATTTTACATTAATACACAAGCTATTGCTAGATTGTTATTTTTTAGCTGTCATTGGATTTCACTGTTGAAAACAAAATCTGGTATGTTAAATAAAGATACTCTAATGCACTAAAGCTTAGTAGACTAGGTATGAGTATTAAGTAAACCTAAATGAAAACATTTCTTTAATGGCTGTTTAGATCCATTAGGGCTGCTGATAACAAATTTGCCAGTCCCCTAAACTAGTTACTGAAATAATTTTTATGAAGATCTTTAGGAATTTTCTATGTCCCTGCCACTATTCTTAGCTACGACATGTTAAGAGACAGAGTCGTTACTTTAACAAAAAGAAGAGAGTCATTATTTTAACAAAAAGTTGACAAAACTGTTTTAAAAAAATGTACATCAAGCCAGAAATGTTTTTTTTCCCCAGTTTGGAACAGAGGATAAATGAGGCTCCGTTGGAGTGATTGTGCCTCACTTTTTGTCCCGGTGACAACAATTTCACAACACAGGAAGTAAGGAATAATCTGCTACAGAGACAGATAAAAAAGTCTGACGGGATTCTAGCCTTTCTTTACGCTACTAAAAACATAGGCAGGGCTCTGTCCTGTGTAAATTCATGACGATCGCTGGGTGCCGGTGGTAATCCATTGGCCGGCACCCGCTGATCGACATCTGCTATGTTTAACCGCTTCAGCCCCAGGAAGAATTTACCCCCTTCCTGACCAGAGCACCTTTTGCGATACGGCACTGCGTTGTTTTAACTGACAATTGCGCAGTTGTGCAACAATGTACCCAAATAAAATTGACGTCCTTTTTTTCCCACAAATAGAGCTTTCTTTTGGTGGTATTTGATCACCTCTGCGTTTTTTGTTTTTTTTGCACTATAAACAAAAAAAGTGACAATTTTGAAAAAAAACAATAATTTTTACTTTTTGCTATAATAAATATCCAAAAAAACGTTTTTTTCCTCAGTTTAGGCCGATATGTATTCTTCTACATATTTTTGGTAAAAAAAATCACAATAAGCGCAAATTTGATTGGTTTGTGCAAAAGTTATAGCGTCTACAAAGTAGGGGATAGATTTATGGCATTTTTTATTAGTAATCTTTTTTTTTTACTAGTAATGGCGGCGATCTGCGATTTTTATCGTGACTGCGATATTGCGGCGGACAGATCGGACACTTTTGACACTACTTTGCGACCATTGTCATCTATACAGCAATCAGTGCTATAAAAATGCACTGATTACTGTGTAAATGACACTGGCAGGTAAGGGGGTTAAACACTAGGGGGCGATGAAGGGGTTAAGTGTGTCCTAGGGAGTGATTCTAGCTGTGGGGGCGATGGGCTACAACTGACATGACAGAGATCACTGCTCCCGATCACAGGGAGCAGTAGATCTCTGTCCTGTCACTAGGCAGAACAGGGAAGTGCCTTGTTTACATAGGCATCTCCCCGTTTTGCCTCTCTGTGACACAATCACAGGCTGCGGGGCGAACATCGAATTCACAGGGCCCGCGGGCACGGTCACGCACGGCTTTTTTTAAAGGGGACGTCCCTGTACACCCATTTGCCCACCGCTGCCATTGTGCCAACGTATATTGGCATGCAGCGGTCGGCAAGTGGTTAATCACAGCACAACTGGGCCCCCAGCAGCGTGCGCACGCCCCCTACCCAGAAGTGCCAGATCACATACCCAGTACATGATCTGCCGTAGCCGAGCCACCTTGCCTCCATATATCTATGTTATACGGTTGGCAAGTTGTTAATCAGTTGCTGCTACCACTGAGCAATGTATTCTGACAGCTGTGGAGGTATCCCACTGGCTGAACGAAAAAAAAAAAACTGTGTATGGCCAGCTTAACAGAGACCTGGATAGCAGTATTACCTGACTTTAGTTACAAACTCAGATGTAAATCATGCTTAATGCTTTACTCCAGCCACAATTTTATTTTTAGTTTTGTAGAAATTGACTCCAATGGGGATATTTTTTTTTTTTTTTTTTTTTGTTTACAAAAATTTTATTAGGAAGTTCAGATGTACAGTTACATAGAGTGTTTATAAAGGTAATCAATATTAAAAGAAATAAAAAATTCAAAAGAAGAGGAGATAATCGAGCTCATACATGAAGATAGTAAATATATAAAAAGTTTTCTGGTACAAAGGGTTCCTACATGGGCGTATGTTATATATAAACAGGGTAGGCACTATAGGTCAAAATTGCATGAATTTGCTAGAGTGTGTGGGTGGAAATTCAGGTTCTAGGGTAATGAGTTATGTTGTAGGCCAATATGACCATTTCCTTACAAAAACCTGGAAGGTATCGTGAAGTGTGTGAAAGATTCTTTCCGAAAGTTTTATCGTCTCCATCCGAGCTAGCACCTGCGCCCAAGGCAGATTGTTTGATCTCCAATTGGAGGCAATCATCCATTGGATGGAGCTACATAAAGTATGGAAAAGTCTTTTGCAAGGGATGGGAACACTGGGTATATCTGCATATAGAAGGCAAATCTGTGGGGAGATTGGGATTTTCTGTTTCAAGGTATTATCAAAAATTTCTGCAGCATGGCGCCATATATGATGCAGGAATTTGCAGCTCCAGAATGTATGTAGGATAGTGCCTGGTTCTGGACAGCCCCTGAAACAGTATGGAGAAATAGAAGGATAAAATGTGTTGAGCTTGGACGGGGTGAGATACCATCTAGAGTATATTTTAATGGGAGTTTCTCTGGAGGAGATAGCTATGTTACTCCTCCGGAGATTATCCGACATATTATGCCATTCATCTACTGTGAAGGTGTTATTTAGGTCAGTTTCCCAACGGAGCATCTGACCGGACTTGTCGAGTGAATGAAAAGTGTTTAGATAGCTATATAGATGGGATATGATACCTATATCTCTAGAAGAAGAGATGCAGATCCGTTCAAATACAGTAACAGGGGGCTTGGTGGTGAGAGAGTAATGTTCTGCGTAAAAGGCTTTGATTTGGTTATAGTGTTGAAGTTCGGATGTGGGGATACTATATTTATCTTGCAGAGCGGTGAATGAGGAGAACTCCCCATTTATTTGTAATGATTTAAGTGAAGTGAGCTTATTATGGGTCCAATAGGTGAAAGAGTGGTGATCTCCGTGAGTACGGGTAAATCTCAGGTCACCTAGAAAGGAAGCAAGGGGAGGAGTGAGTGAAGACAATTCAAAAGTGTGTTGTGCTTTGAGCCATAATTGGTAGAAGTGTGCCACAATTTTGTTGTATTTCGAGAGTTTGCTGTATGAGGTTGTTTTGGACCAAAGGATTCCCTGTAAATACAAAGGGGAAATTGAGGACTCCTCAAATTTTTTCCATGGGATATTTTGATTGGGCGCGAACCATTGTGCTAATTGGGCAAGTCTGGCGGCCAGAAAATAATGCCATAGGTTAGGGAGACCCATCCCGCCCATGGATTGAGGTCTGTGCATATATGCATAGCTGCATCTGGGTTTCTTGTTGAACCATATAAATTTGTTGATTTCCCTTTGGAGCGAAGCTAGTTTGGATTTGGGGATGTTAATGGGGAGGGATCGGAAGTAGTATAGCAGTTTGGGGAGGATTGTCATTTTAATTGCGCAAATTCTGCCTAGGAATGATATATGGAAGGTTGACCAGGTCTTAAGGAGTGAGGATATATTATTGAATAAGGGAATATAATTGGTTTTGAAAAGTAGGTTGTGTGCTGGGGTGATAGAGATGCCCAGATATTTAAATGATTGAGAGCACCATATAAATGGGAAATTGTTTTTCAACATGGTCTTTAGGTGATCGGGGAGATTGATGGGTAGAGCCGAGCATTTGTTCATGTTAATTTTTAGACCTGATATGTGGTGAAACAGTTTTAGTTCCTTAAGAAGGGAGGGAATGGAAACGTGAGGTTCGGTAAGAAAGATTAACGCATCATCTGCGTAGAGGCTTATCTTAAACTCATCTTCACCTTTGACAACTCCCTTTATATCCGGGCTGTTCCTAATTTTGTGGGCAAGAGGTTCCATTGCTAGAGCGAACATTAATGGGGATAGTGGGCAGCCTTGTCTAGTACCCCTACTTAGAGGAAAGAATTCCGAGTTATGACCTGGAATTTTAATGCGGGTCTGGGGGGAGTGGTATAGGGCATTAAAGCCACACATGAATTTATTAGGGATGCCAAATTTAGGAAGGATGTGATTTAGGTAAGACCAGGATACACTATCAAAGGCTTTATGAATATCCAGGCTGAGGAGGCATAGCTCTTTGTAGTGTATGTTGGCATCTTGTACGATATTGGTTACCAGCCTAATATTGTCAGTTATTTGGCGTCCAGGTATGAATCCTGTTTGATCTATGTGCACTATATTAGTAATAACTGCTGCTAACCTGTCAGCAAGAAGTCTCCCAAAGATCTTTAAGTCATTGTTAAGAACTGAAATGGGGCGGAAATTTTGTGGAAGAGAATGGTCCTTGAGTGGTTTAGGTATTAACGATAAGTTTGCTAGGAGCATTTCTTCTGGGAATTGATGACCATCTAGCACGTAATTGAAGAGTTTAGATAGGTTGGGGGCTAAAAGAGACGCAAATTTTTTGTAGTATGCAGAGGAGAACCCGTCCGGGCCTGGGGCTGTAGAGGTCTTCAGGGATTTAATTATGTTAATTATTTCTAAATCTGTACATGGTGCGCTAAGAGATTCTATTTGTTGGGGGTTGAGGAAGGGAAATGGGATATCATCCAGCCAAATTTGGGAGGGTTGTTTAGGTTGGGGTTGAGGTCCCGAGAGGAGGTCTTTATAAAAGGAGGAGAAGATGTTCAACACCTCTTGTGGATGAGTGACAATGTTCCCCGCATTATCTCTAAGTTTATAGACATGGGGTGGGTTATTAGCTTGATTTAGTTTTCTAGCAAACATGGTGGAGGTGGAATTGCTATGAAGGAAGAATTTAGCCTTAGAGAATCTGAGGGATCTCTCAGTGTTAGCTGATAAAATTTGATCTAAGGCCAGGCGTTTGGATTTGATTTGATCAGTTAAGGCCTGGGAAGGGGCTTGTTGAAGTTTATTGTACAGTCTATTTAGGTCCTTAGTGAGACATCTAATGTCTGAGAGCCTGTCTTTGTTTCTTTTTGCAGCGAGAGAAATCAGTTGCCCACGTAAGACTGCTTTATGGGCAACCCAGACGGAGGAGGGAGGGGTTTCGTCATTAATATTTTCGTTGAAATAGTTCTCTATATGAGTAGAGACCGTTTGAGTGATTGTGGGATCTGAGAGCAAGGAGTCGTTTAGCCTCCAGTTGAAGGGGGATGGTTTAAGACCAATATATGCTGTCTCAAGAGATGTGATATCATGATCCGACCATGGACAGGGGTGAATGATCGCTTTAAAAGAGTTCGCCAACAGGATAGGGGTGCAGTAGATATAGTCTAATCTGGCATAAACATTATGGGGATGTGAGTAGTGAGTGTAAGCTTTGACGCCAACATTGTGGGCCCTCCATGAGTCTATAAGTTGAAAGTGATTGAGGGAACGGTTTAGGGACTTCGGAAATGCCCTAGCCAATGGGGATATTTTGTTCTCACATCCTGGCCCTGTGATGCCCACACAACAAATGTGGATGGGGGACAGGAAGGCACAAACAGCAACAAAGGCAGTCTCAGAAGTTCTCACCCTACTTAAAATGTGTTTTTGTCTGTGTCCTTGTTGTAGATTTTCCATCATTTTCAAATGAGTGAAAATCTACCCAACAGAGCCATAGACAGCAATAAACAAAAAGAGTCTCTCTTGTCTCTATTCAAAACAAAAGACAAAGTTTGAGCTTGTGTTGAGCTTGAAATTTAGTTTTCTTTTAATAATATCAAGTGCTTCAATGCTCCAAAATATTTAGGAAAATTAATGCAGAGAGAATTATGGAGGCCATAGCATATCAGCTGAGGAAATTGCTAATTGTTTGCCTGTAAAGCCTCGTACACACGGACGGTTTTCTCGGCAAGAAAACTGCTGGGAGAGCTTTTTGCAGAGAAAACCATTCGTGTGTATGGTTTCTCGTTGAGAAAACTGCCAGGAATCTTGACGAGAAAAATAGAGAACCTGCTCTCTATTTTCTCGTCGGGATTCTCGTCGGCCTGTTTCCCGATGAGAAAACCGTGTGTGTGTATGATGCTACAAGCTTACCTGTCCTCCGGTAAGCCCGCGCATGCTCGATGAGACCTCAACGCATGCGTGGTAGTTTACAAGGGTAGTGTAGGGTGAAGCAAGATGGCGGCAATGGCACCGAATGTGACGAGCGCATGCTCGTCGTAGTCGATGACATCACTGCGTTCTTGCCATTCAAAAGAAAGGCGGTTCTTTTGAATGGCCATCTGTATGCACGGCTTTGCAAGAAAAGCTTGCCAAGAATCTCGTCAGGAAAACCGACGGCTTTTTCCTGACGGGATTCTCGGCCGTGTGCACAGAGCTTAATGCCTGCTGATCAAATGGCTTCAATTCTTTCTGTTTCACTGACCCTTAAGTGTGGACTTCACTTACTGTATACTTGTTCCAGGTCAGTGATTCAGAAAGTACTATACTCAGAAAGACCAGGGATAGAAAAATTTTCAATAAAGAATTTAAAAGTAAAAAAAAACAGGCAACTAGCAGTTGCAGAAGGGCAGCAATTGCAGACTACATATTTCACAGAGTACAGGGTTTCTTTCAAGCATATCTAAACCTAAGTGCAACAAATATATATATTGGAGCTGACCAGTGCTTAGCTGTAGTGGCTGTATTCGTTTTCATTCTTTCAGGCTTTTTGTTCTTTAGTTTCACCTGGTGACACTGCTAGAATGATAACACTCACTGACTGCTGACTGAGTATTTATGAAGGAACATCATTGCCCCCCTAGTCTGCTCTTCTAATTTAGACTATAAAATCTTCCTCTTTTCTCATCTCTGTTACATAGTAGAGAGGTATTTTGTAGTTCACAGATACCTAGGAAGGTAACATTGTTTGATATATTGGTTCAAAGCCCAGGATGTTACAAGGGAACGGACATTCTGGTAAGATCAACCATGATTTTTTGTAATTTAGACTGAAAAAAAGAAACAATTACAGTAGCATGTAAGGACTGTTATGCTGCAATGTATTACATTTTTATTCCTGGGTTTAGATATAACTTAGGAGTGCCAGAACTGGCAAAGCTATGACACTGTAGACAGTATGTGGTTCTAGGTCCGGGGGCTGCTAGGAACCACAAATCCTTTCCAAAATATACAATATTTTCAGATGTGAAGATTTATTTATGTAATTTACTAATATCATTTACCTTTATTCTCTCCTTAATATGAGGTTCCAACTCATCCATGAGTTGACCAAGGTCCTAAAAGAATAAAAACACATTAATCTATAGTTAGTCCTTTTCGGTTATCCAGAGAATATAGTACCATATGACAGAAGATATGTTATATTTACTTAAAAACATGCAGCTTTATCTAACTCATCTTACGGGGGTATACCAGCATGCTTAGGTATTAGCATTTACCGAAAACCCCCGAAAGAATGGCAAAAGGGAGAGGTTCCTTGTTTCAAAGCTTACTTTTTTCTAAAACCTGGGTGCGTTTACTGTATTTTTTGAATGCTTTGACTCAGAAAAAATAATAATTTTAGAAGCCAAAATAGAGTTCTTAGGGCAAATCAATGTCTACTAAAGAAGAAAAGCAAGTACTAAAAGTAGACTTCACCTACAACATCTTTCCAGATAACTCTGTGATTTATTTACCTCATTTATATATAGCACTTGCATATTAAACAGAATATATAGAAATATTCACACCAGTTCCTGTCCTAAGACCCCTTTCACACTGGGGCGGGCAGGTGCGGTGGCGGTATAGCAGCGCGATTTTCGGCGCTGCTATACTGTCGTTCTTACCGCGGTATGCGGTCGCTAGGGGGGTTAATTTAACCCCCGCTAGCGGCCGAAAAAGGGTTAATACCGCCCGCAAACCGTGGCTATTGCCGCGGTTTGCGGGCGGTATTACCGCGCTGTCCCATTGATTTCAATGGGAGACCGCGGTAAAGGAGCGGTGAACACACCGCTCCTTTACCGCTGTAAAGAAGCGGCTAGCAGGACTTTTGGAGCGGTCCTGCTAGCGCACCGCTTCAGTGTGAAAGCCTTCGGGCTTTCACATTGAAGACACAGGGCAGGATTTTTTCATGCGGTATAACAGCGCTATTATTAGCGCTAAACCGCATGAAAAACGCCCCAGTGTGAAAGGGGCCTTAAAGTAATTCTTTTGAACGTATCACAGGCATTTAAACACAGAAGTGTCATTACCATCTACAGTGTTTAAAGACAAATTCTATAATAAATAAATAAAATAAAATAAATGAAAAATAGGAAATTACCATTATATTGGTGCTGAAAATATTTCTTAAAGGGGCTGTAAAGGTTTGTTTTTTATTTTCTAAATAGGTTCCTTTAAGCTAGTGCATTGTTGGTTCACTTACCTTTTCCTTCAATTTCCCTTCTAAATGTTTTTTTCTTTGTCTGAATTTCTCACTTAGTGTTCCTCCTCAGTAAGCTTGCCCCCATCATCCGAGCCGTTAGCTTACTGAGGAGGAACAGGAAGTGAGAAATTCAGACAAAGAAAAAAAACATTTAAAAGGGAAATCGAAAGAAAAAGGTAAGTGACCCAACAAAACACTAGCTTAAAGGAACCTATTTAGAAAATAAAAAACAAACTTTTACAACTCCTTTAAACCTTTACTGCATTTGGGCAAACAGAGGCTTTATTGTTAATAAGAAACCAACAATACTACAACATCAATGTGATATATCTGTGCATAGTATTCTTGTTTCTTAAGGGCATATCATTTTACACATGAGGATTTGCTTCTGATAGGTATACATTGAGCTCATTTTTACTGACAGACGGTTTTATGATTGGTGGCAGGACTGATTGCATTTATGTAAGGGATTAGAAAAGAACAACAGATCGCTGTCATCTAGTATGAAATTTATGTTGGAGCATACAATAATCTGTTATATTTCACAATTTCCGTGCATTCATGGAACTTTAAACATACAACTGCCTTGTGATAACTTTGGAGAGGAATTTAAAGAAATCATTATTTCAAACAGTTGGGCTTTGAATGCAACACTAAAACTGTCTTAACATTTTTGTCAGTAAATAGCCACACTAAGGGGTTGATTTACTAAAAGACAACTCCACTTTGCACTACAAGTGCACTTGGAAGAGCAGTCACTGTAGATCTGAGGGGAAGATCTGAAATGAGGGGAAGCTCTGCTGATTTCTATCATCCAATCATGTGCAAGCAAAAATGCTGTTTTTTATTTTCCTTGCATGTCCCCCTCAGATCTATAGCGACTGAACTTCCAAGTGCACCTGCAGTGCACTTGTAGTGAAAAGTGGATTTGCCTTTAGTAAATAACCCCCTATATATTCTATATACTATATGTTTCCTTTTTCCATTTCAATACATTTTATATCTATAAATATATATATGTGTGTGTGAGTGAAAAAGTTTTTCGCCTGTGAGAATTCCCTTAAATCATCCTCTTAGGATATCTATTACCAATCACAGCTAAGTTTTTTACCTAGCACTGGAGGCCTGCCATAGCCCAATTGAGGGTGTCAGGTCTAGATCCTGGGCTTACCTGTCACTGCCCATCATGTATTATGTGTTCTGCCTTAAACCAGCACCACTTCCAAGGGCCATAATGCCAACTCCTAGGGCTAGCTGATGACTGGTTCTGCAGCTATTCTTACAGGCTCTCTTTAATCAGCAGTAATACTCTGTAATCCATACCACCAGAAAATGATTTCATTACTCGGACTATACAAAATTGTTCATTGCTGGTTTAATATTGGCCGAAATGAGATACTGGTGACAGAAACTATGGAATATCAAATGGGCCCAATTAATCTTTTGAGGTAGAGCTTCATGAGTAATGAGCAATGTAACTACTGTTGCTTAATATCCTAAACTGTAAGCAATGCTTCAGCCATTTTTACTTTATTTTTCCAAGTTTTTACATGGTTAAACCTGGTTTTAGCCATGCAAATACAATTCTAACCAAGCAGAGGAACAGACTGAACCTGGAAGAGCATGGTGACTTATGGCTTAGATTGACCAACCTTCAACAAAATATCAGTGCCCTTGTTGATATTTATCAGATGTATCCTTCCCATTAATGATAACAGTTTTAGTATCAATGGTCTGCTAAATGTAATATTTTTCACATTGTAAATATTAAATTATGAATTTATAATTACCATCCCTAGTACTAATATTGAAAGTACTATTTAATAAATTAAGTATATGTAAAAAATATTTGGGGGGGTCAATGAACTGTCTGAAACTACTTAAAGGGGTAGATGGGCTAGAGAGTTTGGGGACCCTTGAGCTAAATGTGAGCCCCTACTATATGTAGTGTGAGCCCGGTAATTTAAAGTTAAACTAATCATAACATTTCTAGCGAAATATTATTAACAAATAATAACTTATAAAATACCTGGAATAAAATCCATTATTTAATTTAAAAAAAACTCAGTATTATAGCACATATTGACAGATAAAATGTACTGGTGATAGATAGAAACACTTGAAAAAGGCTGACATAGGTTAAAACATAACTTAAGCAGATAGCCAATCACTTTTGTTTATCCATAACAGACTTTAGAAAATAACGTCATTGCATTTGATTGTTAGATCTGAGTGAGAACTTGCATGCATTAGTTTGTATATTATGGTTTATATAGAGAAGATTTTAAATTATAATACTTACAGCAGCATCAGGGAACTCCTCTATGTACAGATCAAACCCCCTTATTTCAGCAGAGAATAATAGCAACACAAAACAAAGAAGATTCCTCATGATTTCTAATTGTCAGCCAGAGAATCCTGGCATCCAGCAAGAAAACTTTCTTCCAATGTGGCGAAAGCCACTTTAAAGTTGAGTTTATAACTTCTATTTTTTTCTAAACCTAAAATGATAAACTTTGCTCTGTCCAGTGCAAATATTTGCCAAGTAGAAGAAGTCACAGCTAGGACAGGGACTGAGAGGTTATGCAAACATGAAGTTTCTAGTTTATCATCTCATGATAACCATGTACTGGGGATGTTGTCTTTGCATCTTTCCCTTTTTACTTTGAAGTTGATTTTTGATCTTAACCTTTAATAGTGAAAACAATATATGGAAAACAGCTAGGACCAGTACACCTTACAGAATTATGCTGCGTTCACACTGGAGAACATAGCAGCTCACAGCAGAAGTCCGGTGCGTCTCCATTCACCGTTTCAGGTCCGATTTTAGCCAGAATTTTGGGCTGAATTCGGAACTGAAATGGACCAAAAGATGCACACGCTCCGGCGACCGGAGTCGCTGCAGAGATGTAAGAACCGTCTTCACTGGTCACAATCCCCTCGCAATGGTGTGAACCCAGCCTTACATTAAAAGTGATCTTTCCAATGTCCTTTTTATGTACATATAAAATAAGTCAGATTAATATAGATTAATGTAAACACATCAGTGTAAATCATTTAATAAATCTATTTGTATATATACAGTAGTTTATGTGATATATGTATTGAACAGTGCATTGAGGCAGCCATATTTTCTTTCTGCATACGCAGGATCTGCTTCCTGCTTCGAAGTGCTACACCAGGGGTGTTCAACCCATGGCTCACAAGAAGCATGCAGCCCAAGATGGCTATGAATGCAGCCCAACACAAAATTTTAAACGTACTTACATTTTTTACATTTTTTTAATAATTTTTTTGTAAAATGGGTTTACACTTAGTGAACACGTGGCTGAAGAAAAAATTGACAGTGTCTCTTTATTGGAGTTTAATAGGTTTTATCTGCCCGAAGAAAAATATCCCACTCTTCACAATCACATCTTATTCATGTCAGTTTTTGGCATTACATATATTTGTGAGCAACTATCTTCAAGGATGAAGCACACAAAGGGCAAAATTATAACCAAAATATCGAATGAACACCTTGAAAATTAATTGAGTGTCCAATATCACACTAGTTTTCTTCCAATGTAGCCAAAGAAAGTCAAAAGTTTGGACACCCCTGTACTACACAATGGTTGTGTTTTATGACTTCTTCTCACACGGCAAGTCTTTAACTAATTGGTTATTTTATTAAAGGCAAATAGGCTGTGCACTTTGCAAGATAATTTGCTCTTTGGGATTTTCTTTTAGCTTAGTGAATTTGGTGAACATTCATTTTTCAAAGAATACCCAACAAGGGAAATAAAAACATTATTTTTGCTTGCAGGTGATAGGATGGTGGAGGTCAGCAAAACTTCTCTTTAACCACTTCAATACCAGGCACTTTTGCCCCTTCCCACCCAGGACAATTTTCAGCTTTCAGGGCTGTCGCATTTTGAATGACAATTGCACGGTCATGCAACACTGTACCCAAACAAATTTTTTATAATTTTGTACCCACAAATAGAGCTTTATTTTGATGGTATTTGATCACCTCTGCGGTTTTTATTTTTTGCTAAACAAACTAAAAAATACTGGAATTTTTGAAAAAAATGTTTTTCTTGGCACTGATGGGCACTGATGAGGAGGCACTGATATGTAGAATTGATGGGCACTGATAGGCAGCACTGATATGCAGCACTGATGGGCACCAATAGGCGGCACTGATATGCAGCACTGATGGGCACTGATAGGCGGCACTAATGGGCACTGATAGGTGGCACTGATGGGCACTAATACGTGGCACTGATGGCCCGAGTCCTGCTGTCTGTGTCAATGGATGCCGCAGTGGAACTCAGGAGTGAACCCCTCGTGGATGCCCCCAGGGAAAGAAGCTTTCCGTGGGGGCACCCGATGAAGAGGAGGGGCCTTAAGTGCCAGCAGGGGACGCCAGAAGAAGAGGATTGGGGCTGCTCTGTGCAAAACGATTGCACAGAGAAGGTAAGTATAGGCATGTTTGTTATTTTTATTTTGCTCTTAGTAAATACACCCAACTGAAAACAATGCACGTAGGCAGGGAAGTGTGAAAGTTGTGCAGAAGTGACTCCCTAAGGAGCAGCTGGATCGTTGGGTCCTCCTATCGTTCCCAGTGGTGACCCACCCTATCTGGACCCAACAACTCATCGACACACCATTAGTAATGTGGTGGGCTTTATATAGGCTGGAATAAGCCCTATAGGAGAAGTTCAGTTGAAACAGATGCAACAATGACAGGTTAACTTGATTTTAAATACTGAAATAAATGTACAGTACATGCAACAAGGCTGTTTGTTCCCCTAGCTGCCTGTGAAATGACACTGCCAGAATGCACTAGGTGAGCAAAAAGGGAACAACACTAACACAGCAATAACAGAAGTAACTAAAGTTAATACCCATGTTATGTAAGACAGAGCAGGTGGAATTGGGGCCTACTATAGTGTTCAAGCCCTGTTAAGCCACTGGCCATTAAACTAATAGAACATGTTTTCTAGCGGTGGGGCTCTTGATCTCACATTGGAGCGATCACCCTCAAAACAAGAATACTTGTAATCCACAAAAAAGGAAAGAGCAATGCAGAACTCTACTGGTGGCTGCAAATCCCTGTGACTATAATATTGGCTAAAGACCTCTCACCACACCAATGCTTCACAGATGTCTTCTTGGTGGCGATCACTCTCATGAACACTGTCCCAGCTAGCTGAAACAACACAGGCTGCTTCATCTCTAGATGTCTCCATGTTGCTCATGCATCTCTCGTAGCCAGGCAAGAGACATAAATGCCCTGAACCTCACCTCTTAGGCCTGTGACTGTAGCTGGTCTTCATGTAGGTCTTATGCTCTGCTGCCAGCATGCTCCTTACACAGAAAATTCCAATTAATCAAAAAGGGTGGGGCTTTTAAGGTGCTATTAAACACATAAAATTATTACAATAAAATAAATTTTTATTACACAAATCTAATACCAAGGTTATATTCACAGCCAAGCCAGGTGGATTCCCAATTTGAAGGCCACAGAGCATCCAGGATTGAATCAATCCCTGAGCTTCAAGTCATTTATTATGAGCAAAAAACTAGTTGATTTATGCTTGCATGTCTCTTTATTGTATTTTTTTTGTTTTGTATAATTGTAAACTGCTTTGAACAAATGTAGTACAGCTCTGAGATGCTTTTTAGACAGGCCATATTTAGTGGCTATTCGGTTTCTGCTTATGTGTCCTTAAGTTGAGTGGGAGCGAGCTTGCCTTGACTGCTTTGCTTCGGGTGACATGGGTGCCCATGGGAGCCTCTTCTGGGTCAAGAGCTCCCTTTGGGAGTCACTCTGGTGACCCTGATGGAGGAGCATTCAGTGTGGCCCCTACAGACTCAAGGGGCATTGGTGGGTTGGCTTGGAGTAGATACTTCCCTTGTGCGATTCACCAGATGCCTCTTTTTTGACTCTGCACTGCTGGCCAAAGTGGGTGAGAGAATGAGCGGTGTTCAGCCTGGGGGAGATGCTACCATCTTCCTGTAGCCCTGGGGTTCTCCTCCTTGAAGCATTTTATGCTCCTATGGTGGTGAGCCTCCTAGGTGGTGGGCTTTGGCAGCAGTGTTGCTGAGGCTCTGCCTTCCTATTTCTAGGGCTTGAACTTTCCTTTTTTATCCCAAGGTGGCTCACCAATGGTTACACATGGATGGATGTCTACCCCTCCCTCCTAGAACAGTGTTAACATCTCTCATTGCTAAGGGTAATGGTTTAGCCTGGTTATTTGACCAAGGATATGCCCATGGTTACCTAGTGGCGTCCGAGTGGCTGCGCATACATCTCAGAATTGATGTCACACGCCACCGGGATATAAAGAAACTGATTGGTGGCCATTTTGTTAGGGCCGAGGGACACCTGAACCTAATGTATCTGCTTTTTACATGTGAGTTTACTTTCAAATTGCTTTCTCAAAATGGGGGTATCTTTATAATACTGCAGTTGAACTTTTTTCTTTTTTTTTTTCATGCCCATCCCACTGGGGGGCTATCCTTTTGTGAAGAGAGCAGCTGATTTTGCTTGATTTAATTAAATGGTTTAAGTTGTAATAGAAGATGAGTCTCCTTTCAAGTGCATTTCTTGAAACTACTCTTATGATTAATGTTGGGTACACACGATCTGAATATGCTGAACCAGCCGACATTTTGATGGCGTGTACAGCTGCCTGTCCTACAGAAGCCGGTCTAACAACCGGCTTCTGTCAAATGGGCTAGCTGGAAAACCAGCATCCGACTAGCAGCCAAGCAGCGCTGGCAGCCAATGGCTGTGAGCGCTGATCAGTGCATTCTGACGGGGAGGGGACATCACCCAATGGCTGCGAGCACTGACTGGTGTGTTCTGGTGGGGGGTAGTCCCCCTGTCAGAACACAATAACACAGTGGGGGAGATCACTGAACTAACATTGCTTGTGTAAGTATGCCATTCTCTCAATTTCTTTTCTGTTTAGCCTGCTGGGTTGAACGGAAAAAAAATGAACGTGTGTACTAGGCATAATACCCAAGTGATTTTAAACCTGGTTTTACTTGACAGCTCTGCTGGATTAACAGTCTAGTTTGAATTATATCTCATATTATCTGTGTGCTCATTTGGCTGGTACCTAAGGCACCTCCTTGATTGATTTTCTACATTGAATTTAGTAAGTAAAAATCATAAGAGTAATGGAATAATGGAGTAGTGTTATGTGGATACCCTTTAGCAATATTTTTGCAATATTTCTTACAATTACTATACACTTCCTTGTCTCCTCCTCTGGTCCACAATTTACTCCACTGTCTAGGTTTGACTGGGGCATTCAATCCGGGAGGGCTCTCTCCTTTGGTGGTCCAGGGGTTTTCGGAGGCGTACATGAGTATAAGAGGACATGTTAGGTCTTTCTTCCCTCTTATTATTGTACACACAAAACATTGGTATTAATATGGAAGCTGAAATAATGTATGGCATGATTTCTAATTACTCACTGTGCCCATGACAAGACTGATGTTTAACATGGGAGTCTATGGAAGGGGTGCCTGGTTTTGAAAAATCGGTGCTCCCCGACCGTAGGTCCCCCAGACAACAAACTTTTCACACTTGTAGAGGAATAGTGGGGCTACATGTGTGCCAAGCTTCGGGTCCAGGGGACCTAGGACCGGCCAGTACCAAGTCCCCAAAGTCACCGGAGAAATGACCGTTTAACATGGGAGTCTATGGAAGGGGTGCCCGGATTTGAAAAAACGGTGTTTCCCGTTAGTAGGTTCCCCGGACAACAAACTAAGCACACTTGTAGAGGAAGAGCGGGGCTACATGTGTGCCAAGTTTGATGACTCAAGTATAAGCCGAGGGGGGCATTTTTAGCACAAAAAAATGTGCTGAAAAACTCGGCTTATACTCGAGTATATACGGTATGTTCCTTTTTTTTTCTCAACAAATTGCTGTTTATTTATAGTGTAAAGTCCTCTTTTCTTTAAGCCTTTATTGAGTTTCGGTACAATCTTTTTTTATTGAGATTTTTGGAAGAAATGAAAAACAATTATAATAATCCCACGCAGGGGATGTGAACAAATAAGCATGACATAACACAGCTTAATAATGCATATTAAAAACAAATGTGGTAGTGGGAATAGTCAATTATGTTCCTTTTTGTACAGTGTTTCCATTAAACATTGTGGTTTCCTGATAAAGCAAAAGAGCAAAACATGTCGAAACCATGAAAGTAAAACTGTTTATCTGTTTACAGTGGATAAGTGAAGTTTCTTACAGCACCTGGAGTCTGCTTATGCATAAGGCTGCTTTCACACATGACCATTAAATCCTATGGAACTCTTTTTCAAAGACCTCTTGGTGCATGTTTGGTGCAGTACAAAAATGCATTAAAAACGCACCTTCTCATTGAAATGAATAGGAAACACATAGAAAACACAGACAAGGAAGGGGAGACCATAAAAGGTAACCCCCAGGTCAGACTTTAACGGCACAGTAAACAATAGGGATATGAAAAAATAATCTTTAATATAAGATAGACATATACATGGTATACAAAAGGACATGATTTTTTTTTAAAAACACAGAATTGTAATATATGATGTGAGCCCAAGTGCATCAACGCATTTCGCCGTTAGGCTTCTTCTGGACACATTCCGGATTTGTTAGTTGCAAGAGCAAGGAAAACAGATCTCACTATCTAAAAACATGACAATATGTTTATAATTGAAATAACAACACATATTTCTTTAGAAGCACTGTTATTGTCCAATCAAAAGCTCAGAGACATGTGTAGGCATGGGGACAGACACGTATATATACCTTGCAGAAGAGTCAATCTTGATCATTATATAGTTATGAAGATTTTTGTCCAATAAAGGAAAGAAAATTGGCTCACGGAGAAGGAGCAATTCATATAACATGGGATCAAAGAAACCAGCTGAAATTGATGTAAAGTAATGACTCAGATTATACGATGCCATTTAACATAGTGTATGAGGTAAGATAAAGATGGGATAAATATACATACTACCTTCTAGGTTTTCTGTCTGTGCACTCCCTGTGAAATACGTTGTAATATTTAAACCGATTTCCATTTCTTTTTCTTTTGTTATGTGTTTTAGAGACACATAACGCCTATAAATTAATTTTTTGTATGTCTATTACGCAATGGCGGACTTCACAGGAAACAATTGGGAGGGTTTCATGTTAGGAATTAAATAAACATGCTCTGTGACCAAAGGTAAGAGTGTGGAAATGGAGATTGTGTATCAAAAGCTTATACAATTGTTTCAACGGAAAGCCAGTCTTTTCTGGCACATCAGGTATTTTGAACAATATATAGCTGAAGGTTTGAACCCCAAGGGACTTAGGGTACAGGTATTTCCCAATATTTGGGCACTTGATCCTGACCATAGGACCCGTTGGGAGCATAACCTTCAGGAATGCTCTAAAAAAAATATGGAATTAATGGTGGAATATTATATGCAAGAATTGAAGTTAGTGGATTGTGAAATCAAACGAGTATATGATGAAATTTTTTCTATATTAAATAATCCTGATTTTGGAGCTTTTGATGCACGTCTCAAAGAACATATCCAAACCAAGATCTTCTGTCCAAAAAGGAGGGCAAAATGTCCAGGGATAAGCTAGCCTTTGCAGGCAAGTATGCGTATAATTGGCCGCTCAACGGCCAATGAGGGGGTTGGAAACATGTAGGATCTCAGAGAAATGTTCCAAACAAAGTAAGAGACAGAGCTAATGATTCAGATTCTTCTACTAACTCTCATGTGTTACAGAATTTGCGGGTCTCTGATCGGGGACGTCAAAGAGGCCGCAACTCGAGAAAATGACAACAGACCGGTGATGGTTATCAGACAGGTACTGACAAAAAACGACTAGTAGACGAACCTACTCTACCATCAGGTAACGATAGTAATTACAAAGAACAATCACGACATGACCTCACTTCCTCGGTGAATAGAGGTATCTCTATGTTTTCGGGTGCTAAAATATCGAGTGCTCTATCTGATAATTCCTCTACTGCTATGTCTCTGCCTCTAACTATTGAATCAGACATCGGATCCAATATTATTGACTGTGCACAATCTATTGATCTATCACAATCAACCAGTATAGCTGTAGCTGGAGCAATCAAAAAGGATCAGAAGAAATTACGTATTGACCATTTCTTTCCCAATATTGAGAATAGGGAAGCTATGACTGAACCTCTAACAAATTTATCCCTCCCCCTCCCTCTACAGATCTACCAACACAGACCAGAGGAGATTCTATTCGGGATGGTCTGAAGTTGGAGGTTATCAATCTATCATCTTATCCCCTGAGTAAAGAGGAGCATGAACTATTACAATTAGGCTTGAGCTTCTGCCCTAATTCTTTGCCAAACACATTTGATACCATTAAAGATCCCTATTTATTCGCTAGAAAACTAACTTATAAATTTATGTTTGATAATGACAGACGAGAAAAACAGATCAACATTTCAGACCAGGAAATCTGGAAAGACTTTACGGTTGCTGAATTCAGAGCCCTTAAAAATCTAGTCCTCCTTTTGGAGGAAAATGAGGGCAGTGTGATTCAGGAAAATACTACTGAATCCGATGAAGCTATTGGCCGTCGGGTACAGACTGCACAGCATCAAAACAAATTAAAAACATTAGGTTCTGCAGTAAAGAAAAAATCTACTCAATTTCCATCTTTACAGACAAATTCCAATATTTGGACCTTCCTTACTCAAACTACAAAGGATATTGAGATCTCTATCCCTCAGAAAACTGAGCAATCACAATCTTAGTTGTGCACATAGGATTGCACTTGACAATCTCAGTAATAATTCTCAATTCTCGCAGTTGGTAATCAAGCCCTCGGATAAGGGCGGGAATGTGGTTGTGATGGATGAGCTACAATATAGAAACATGTGTATTCAAATATATTGAAAAATAGATCATGGTACAAACCAATTTCAGCAGATACCAATGCCAAATTTATCCAAGAATACAAGGACGTCCCATCGTCTCGGGTGTAGGATCCAAGACTGAACGTGCCAGTAAATTTGTAGACGAATATCTTCGTCCCATGTAACCACACTGCCCTCGTATATCAAGGACACGTCAGACCTCCTTAAAAATCTAGATGGTCTATGTGTACCTTCAGGTTGCCTCCTTGTCGCCATCGACATTGAGGCTCTTTATTCATCCATCCCGCATAATCACGGGATGAATATTATTTTCAGATTCTTAGGAGAAAGAGGCCCGAAGTCGTCAGGTCTTAACCGGTTTGTACTGCAACTCCTATCCCACAACCTCACTAAAAATGTTTTTCTTTTGACGAGTCCCACTTCCTCCAGGTACAGGGGGTTGCTATGGGTATGTGCTCTGCACCCTCATATGTGAACATGTACCTGGGGGGTGGGAACGAGACCTGTTTTCGAATGAGGACCATGTGGACCTCCTTTCCAATGTTCTACGGTGGTTTTGTTACATAGACATTGTTTGGATGTTGTGGGCGGGAACTAAGGAAAAATTGAAGTCATTCATGAAAATGTTGAGTAGGAATAATTACAATTTAAAATTTACCATGGAATCCAATGAGAGCAGAATCGCATACCTCGATGTCACCATCAATGTTGAGACTTATGGTACCATCAATACCTCATTATTTCGTAAACCCACTGCAGGGAATATGATTCTACACGCATCTAGCGCACATCCTAATGCACTGGTTCAAAGTATCCCCTTTGGCCAGTATTTGCGCTTGAAAAGAAACTGTTCCAACGATAGCAGCTTCAAACATGAAGCTGATTTGTTATACGAATGCTTACTGGCCAGGCGCTACAGTAGAACCTGCCTCAAGAGGGCTTTTAAAAAAGCCCAAGATAGACCGAGATCTGCAATTCTGTTCTCAGGAGCTAAAAAGAAAGATTCCAGTGTAGTCAGATTTATCACAACATATTCTGATCAACATCATACAATACGCTCTGTCATTCAGAAACATTGGCATATCTTAATAGCAGACCCTGTACTATCTAAGTACCTAGGTCCACGACCCGAAATAACATACAGACGCTCTGGATCAATCAGAGATCGTTTGGTGCAAAGCCAATATTCAAAATCGCAAAACAAACAGCAGGACCAACCTGGTTTATTCTGCTGTAGTAGTTGCGATTTTTGACACCTGCTCCTAGAAGGACCCTCTATTATCCTTCCAGATGGTCGTACTCATACCTTGCGGCACCACATATCCTGCCAGACCAAGGGGGTCATCTGCATCATCTTTTTCTGATGTGGAGCCTTCTGCATTGGCAAAACGATAAGACCCCTAGGGAAAAGGATCAAGGATCATGTATACTATGCCACCAATGGCCTACTTAACAGGGCGATTGGCTATCGTATGGCGTTCAAACATGAATACAAATACGATCCCTGTGTCTTTAAGGTTGCTGCCCTCGACCATTCTGGTCGTACTCATACCTTGCGGCACCATATATCCTGCCAGACCAAGGGGATCATCTACATCATCTTTTGCCGATGTGGAGCCTTCTACATCGGCAAAACGATAAGACCCCTGTGGAAAAGGATCAAGGATCATGTATACTACGCCACCGATGGCCTACTTAACACGGCGATTGGCCATCATATGGCGTTCAAACATAAATACAAATACGCTCCCTGTGTCTTTAAGGTTGCTGCCCTCGACCGTACTGGTCGTACTCATACCTTGCGGCACCACATATCCTGCCAGACCAAGGGGATCATCTATATCATCTTTTGCCGATGTGGAGCCTTCTACATCAGCAAAACCATAAGACCCCTGTGGAAAAGGGCCCTCAACCGTATCTATCAGGATCCCTGGGGGGGGGGGCAACTTTGATCAGAAGGTTTTACAGAGAGATCCCCAATGGGTATATAATCTACAAGCCACATCATACCCGGGTTTGAATGACATGCTCAGTTTCAGACCCTTCCTTTAGAGACCAACTTATATATATACCTATGTGCTTCTTGTCTCTCTCTCCTCTCCTTCTTTTTTCTTTTTCTGGTGGACCGCAGCAATTTGTTTTCCTTTTTTTATGCTCCAATCCTCTTCATACTATTTTCCTTGTATTTGACACTGTCAAATAAGTCCGCGGAATAGTGGTGATAAAAATAACTATTTTGTGCAATATAAATTGTATAAATATATTATGAAATCACTTCACATTATGTGAACAACTACAAAACACATCAATACCTGGATGTTATTATTCTACTATACTATGTAAACAATATATTTTTGTTATGTATATATGTTCCTATAATGACATAATTCCATGGTGAAGCATTGTGTGTCTTGGTCATTCTCATGGACATGTGTGGCAGGATGACAGATTCTTGATTAGTAATTTATTCCTTTCTCTATGTATATTATTCGGATTTCTTGCCTCTTCTTTGGGCGGACCCTTCTCGTTTTTGTTAGTCAGTGGTGCTGGCACTGTGGGTGTGTACCTAATTTGGCTAGGGGGTGAGGGGGTGATGTGCTGGTGCCGTGCTCCCTGGCTCGTCTATGCCCGTCCCTGACGTGTTGTGTGGGCGTGCATGGCCTTGTACATGCCACGTCCCTATGGGCGGGTCCCGTGCGCTCTTTGCGTACCGACTGCTTTTTGAGACAGCGCCCACGCTGTGATGCTACTGCGCCGCCGATCTGTGTCTGACGTCACCGCATTGGAGCTCTGCAGTGACGTTACGATGCTGCAGACGGAGGACCAGCCTATCTATTTACCATAGGCGTGGCTTGATGGCGCAGATGTCATGAGACTGGTCTCCCGTTTGGCGCAAATTTTTGGGCGCCAAGGGGAGCTATAAATAGCTCTCATTTCCCCTTCAACATTGTGCAGAGCATTTGGCTCTCTCTCAGGGGATCACTCTGATACGTCCAGATTATTAGTAAGTACACAACTCTTGCTACATTTATATCTCATCTACTTTTTTGTCCCTGGAGGGTTCCTTTTTTATACAGTTTTTTACAAATCAGTTTTTTCTGCGATTTTTTTCTTTTTTTTTTCTTTTCACAGACCCACCATGAGCATTAAAACACAGCTTTGAATATGGTACATTTCTATGATTGGATGTAGCCAAGCTCACTGGCTGATTGGATATCATGCATTATTTGGATTACAAGATCGATCCACTTATATATTTTAGAGGGCTTCTTTGTTTGCCCTTTTTTGGCCATCTGTATCTACCTTTCCCCTGAATGAGATGTTAACACGAGGATACCTTAACCTAGAAGCTAGTATGTATATATTTATCCCATCTTTATCTTACCTCATGCACTATATTAAATGGCAATGTATAATCTGAGTCATTACTTTACATCAATTTCAGCTGGTTTCTTTGATCCCATCTTATAAGAATTGCTCCTTCTCCGTGAGCCAATTTTCTTTCCTTTATTGGACAAAAATCTTCATAACTATATGATGATCAAGATTGACTCTTCTGCAAGGTATATATACGTGTCTGTCCCCATGCCTACACATGTCTCTGAGCTTTTGATTGGACAATAACAGTGCTTCTAAAGAAATGTGTGTTGTTATTTCAATTATAAACATATTGTCTTGTTTTTAGATAGTGAGACCCGTTTTCCTTGCTCTTGCAACTAACGAATCCCGAATGCGTCCTGAAGAAGCCTAACGGCGAAACGCGTTGATGCACTTGAGCTCACATCATATATTACATTTCTGTGTATATGGTTTTTAAACATTTTTTCATGTCCTTTTGCATACCATTTTTTTTCATATCCCCATTGTTTACTGTGCCGGTAAAGTCCGACCTGGGATTACCTTTTATGGTTTCCCCTTCTTTTTCTGTATCTCCACAATCAATGGATGTGGCAATGTGAGTGCTATTCCTTTATAATTTCACATAGAAAACACAGTCACATGTCCTTTTATTTCACAGGTGCAAAATGCACTGGAAACGTGGAAAAATGCATATGAATTTATGCAACAGAGCAGTGAAAGTAGCCTAAAGCCTAATCGTTCATTGTCCATTATTACTGTTTTAAATTTGCACATATAATCTTTGTATTAGTTTTGTGTAATAAAGCCATATTTTATTGTAATAATTTGTATGTGTTTAACGGCACCTTAAAAGTTCCACCCTTTTAGATTGTTTGGAGTCTTCTAAAAAAAAAAATTGGGATGTAGTGCCATGTTTTTGACTTATATAATATAGAAAATCTAGGATGTAGAAAATCTAACAGTGCTAGTGGAAAATAAGTGCTAACATTTAAATAGTGTTTAAGCACAAATTACAATTAACCAGTGCTAGTATAATACAGTGAAAATAAGGTGCTACGTGCTTCCAACGGCAATTCAAGGTGTTGGGTTGAAAAGAATCCCAGAGATCACTCTCCCCTCTTACGTCCCCACTCACCAGAGTAAATGGACCCTCAGCTTTGCAGTCCAGGGGTCGAAAATTGCTTGGAAAAAATGAAGGTCTAATACATGGATCCAAAGTTCAGAGAGGCTTCAACAAATGATTATTCATGCAGATCGAGGGAGATGGTGCATGTTGAAAAAGATGGGAAAATAAAAGTACATAGTGAAGTACTGCCCGCACTGAATTACTGCGCTATTACAAGAAGCGCCACTCACGAGACGGCTTGGAAAACAAGCATCAGTGTGTTCCGGGTTCGCATCTGCAGCGTGCGTTCCACGGATACCGGAAGTTACGTCACTGGTACGTGAAACCGTAAATACGTTGGTGCGTTTAGCCCCTCCTCCAGGGCATCATCAAGGACATCACTTCCGGTTTCATAAGGCGGAATTTATATGCAAGGGAGCAGATGTCTCCCAGCTATTGGCCAATCATGTGTAAGGAAAACCATCTGGTGTAATCAAACACCAACTTCCCTTCACTCACATCACTTCCTGTTTATTGCCGCAAATTGACAAAACTTTATTGCCAAGCATTTTATAAACAATTATAAAAATACATTTTTTAAAAACAATTTGGGATATTTAATATAAATTCATTAGTAAAAGTTCATACGATAATATAAAAACTCATAGACTGTAGAAAATTATTGATGATCAGCAAAAAAATGAAAAAATTTAAAATAAAATAAAATGAAAATAAAAATGAATATAAAAATGAAAATAAAATATAAGAATTAAAATGAAAATAAAAATAAATATAAAAATAAAATAAAAATAAAAATAAATATTTAAAAAAATATTATTATTATTATTTATAATTATTATTATTATTATTATTATTATTTTATTTCTATTTTTATTTTATTTTTTTATATATTTATTTTTATATTTATTTTTATTTTCATTTTAATTTTATTTTTATATATATTTTTTTTCATTTTCATTCTTATATTTTATTTTATTTTTATTTTACTACAGGGATAAAGGATAAGGCTATCCATTTCTGTATACAGGCATCATTGTCCTCTTACCTTGTTGAACAAAATCCTGATAATCTGGGCCAGTTATATTGTTTGCCCTGCTACCCAGGAGTTAAAGTGCACCAACAAAAGTGGCTAGCTGAAGACACCAAAGCTTATCTTTGCTTAAAAAAAGGACTGAAGCTGTTACGGCCATACGGATTCACACATACATATTCAGGGATCTGCATATGCATTGGGTGTGTGGGACAGTTTATCTATAAAGTTAAGCCATTGCTAACTGACTTGAATAGGTGTGTAAAGTTGGACCTGTGGTGTCAGGGGACAGTAGAGAGAGGCCTGACACAAAGGGTGTCATTCCTCTGCTCTCCTCTTGCCTGGACTCATAGAGCCAACCTGAGTAGAGGTAACCAATCTAATTTGAAGTTCCATATTTATTTACCATTAAATTGTGCCTCTGCTCTTGGGGACAGTCTTAGGTTTGGAATCCCCTGAAAGCAGCTTGAATGTAGCATTGAGAGCTCTATTGCTCCTAAATCTCAGTTATTGATCTCTGGTACATTACTTGACTATATAATGTTACTGCTTGTTTTTCTTCCACAGAAATATTGCAGTAAAGAAATTTTCTGTGTTTTATCATAACGTGTGTGTTTCTCATTGATCATTGCACTTACACTATTGCCAGGTGTGCCAGAGGGGGCTGAAACAGTTATTTGGGGTTGAGAGGCAGAGTAAGGGACTGAACAAACAAAAGCAGCTCCTTCGGGGGTATCGCTACACGCACACGCACACTACATATTCTTGGTTTCATTAGCTGTTCACAGACTTCATTAGCACATCCCGTTATCCTACAAATCCACAACACGCCTCTTTAACTCAGCTGAGTATTTCAGCAGTACCCAGGTTTCTTGCAGAGCACTCTCTACACCTACCTTTGCCTCTGACCTGCTCCACAGTAGGATATCCCATCGTCTTCTAGAGGCCCTGTTCATCACCTGTCATCTGTCTTTTACTATAACACGCAAATGCAGCAGATTGCCTGCTGGTACCTGGAATGGGGGAAGAATGAATGTTACCCATACATGGCTTCTAGAATGTTTTAGATTCAGGATTAAGGGATCATGATCAGAAGGATCTCTGATTTGCCTAAATTTATCTTAAAACTAAAATCTAGAAAACTTTGGAACCTATCCAGTTCTGCTATAATATTGGGCAAGGAGATAAGAGCCCTTGTGACACAAAAAAGAACATCAGCAGCAAAAGCTGTGACCCAGTGGGAAAAAGACCCCACTTGAATGCCGGTAATATCGGGGTTGAGTCTGACTCTGCAAAACAATGCTTCCAAAATCAGAACAAATCACATAGGGGACAGGTTGCACAACTGTTTAGTGCTGTTGATAACTCCAAATCCAGTGGAGAGGCAATTGATTGCTTTAATCTTGGCCAATGGGTTCGTATATAATGCAGAAATCCAAGCAAGCAAATTATCACACAAGTCCAAGTGTCTAAGCATTTAGTTATTAAAGACCCAGTCAATCTGATCAAATGCCTTCTCAGACAATTACAGTTTCAACCTGTCGGCTAGGGCCTTAGCCAGAAATGGTTATAAAGGCAAGTTTTTTTTTCTGAAAAAAAAGTTATACTAACTTGCTCTGTGCAATGGTATTGCACAGAGTGTCCCTTCACCTCCTATTCTGGAATCCCCCTAGGCCTTCTCTGCTCCTCCTCGTCTGCTTTTGACCCATAGCAAGCTGGCTGCTATGAAGGCACTTGTGCAGGAGAGCACCCGAGCCAGGTTGTATGCATCTATAGACAAGATCCATGGATAGGATTGAGAAAAGGACTCAGATAAGTGTTTGGGGGGAGGGGGCATACAATTACTGGGACATTATTTACCATAATGCAGGGAGTACATTAAGGTAAAAAATATTTATACTTTGGAATCACTTTAATGATTAAGATGGGGTGAAAATTTTGACAATACGATGGGTCTTTACTTTCTTTTGGCAGTAGTGTAATTTGAGCCATTTGGACAGTCTTTGAGATAGTTTTCCCTAAAGTTAAATTGGTTGTAAACCCCAGTCATGAAATTTGAACTAAGCACATATATCTGCAGTGTTTACTTATCTCTCTCCAAAGCTCTAAGTATAATTTCTCTCTGGTGCTTCGTTCCTCTGTTATCAGCATCAGTCACTTCTGAGAAGTTTTCCCGAAACATGAGATTTGTGTCAGGGAGGGAGATAAGCACACAGCTTGTCTATTCAGAATACAGCACTTTACGTGCCTTCATTCCTCTGCCTATGTGGAGGGGGGGGGTCTCTTTCCTCCAATAAGTTCTCACACAGTGTATAAGAGCTATAACTGCAGTTCTCCACCCCCTCCTCTGTACTCCTCACAGATGCATAAGAATTGTATCACAAATCTGCACTTTTGAAGGGTTGTAGACAAGAGAGCTCCGGGGTCTGTTCCGACTTCTTCTCCCCTCTCCGGCTCTTCTGCCTCCTCCACTGATGTCTTCTCCCCTCTCCGGTTCTTCTCCCCTCTCTGGCTCTTCTCTGCTCTCTCTCTGGTCCGCTGTCTTCTGCCGGGTCTCCTCCGCTATCTTCTGCTCTTTTGCCCGCTCCTTTGCTCACTCTTACCCGATATTCTCCGCTGTCTTCTCACTCTGTTCTTCTTCCGATGTTGACTCAACGCTCTCTCCTGCTCTAATGCTGGATGCGCGGTGTGCCACTACTTATATTGATATGGGGTGGAGTCACCAGAGACGCGCCCCTTATGACGTCACCACCATCATGCCCCAGGAGGTGATGTCATAAGGGTATGGACCTCCGGATGACCTCACACAGTGACCCCACCCCATGCCAATATAAGTAGGGGCACACCGCACACCCAGCATTAGAGCGGGAGAGAGCGTTGAGTCAACATCGGAAGAAGGACAGAGGAAGAAGACATCGGAGAATACCGAGCAAAAGAGCAAGCAAAAGAGCGAGAAGACAGCGGAGGAGACAGCAGAGGAGGCCCGGCAGAAGACAGCGGACAGAGGGAGAAGAACCGGAGAGGGCTTAGAAGAGCCAAAGAGGGGAGAATAAGTCGGAAGAGACCCGGAGCTGCCTAATAAATTACTTTAAAAACCTGTGTAGTGTGTTTTATTTTTTGACACTTTTTTTAGGTGAATGGGTAGGGGTACAATGTACCCAATATTCATTCACATAGGGTGAGAAGCCGGGATACAGGGGGCTTCCAGATTCCGATAAGCTCCCCACCCGCAGACCCCAACAACCAACGGCCAGGGTTGTCAGGAAGAGGCCCTTGTCCTCATCAACATGGGGACAAGGTGCTTTGGGGTGGGGGGCGCAGGCCCCCTGCCTCAAAGCACCCACCCCCCATGTTAAGGGCATGTGGCCTGGTACGGTTCAGGACTGGGAGGGTGTTTGCTCGTACCCACCCCCTTTCCTGACCTTCCAGGCTGTGTGCTCGGATAAAGATCTGGTATGAATTTTGGGTGGACCCCCACGCCGTTAACGATTTATACCAGACAGTGCCTGGTATTGGGGATCAAAGTCGGATCCCTGTTAATTGAAGTGGGACTTCAAGCCGCAGGACAAAGTCGTATCCACAGTCGTACACTGTCTTGTTAAAATCGCGGCCGCGAAATCGCGGCAAAATCGCGCGACTTTGAAGTCGCTCAAGTGTGAAAGGGGCCTAATTGAACAAACTGAAGTTAGAAGCTGATTGGTTACTCTGCACAGCTACCACAGATTCTGTGTGCACCAGATTTAGTAAATCTCCCCCAAAGGCTCAGTGAAACAGATTCCCCTGTCAACGCTGTCTGTGTTTACACCCTGTTCCAAATTATGTCAGTCTCATTTACCTAAATAATTGATGTAAACAACAGTCAGCATAATTCTAATGTTTTCAACTATTAAGAGTACATTTCAGATTTTATTGAACAAACCTCCTAATGATAAAAGTTTTTTTTTCAAAATAAAAAACTTACAATGCACTGTTCCAAATTATTACGTACAGTAAGTTTCAAAACACTTTATAGGTTGTAAAGAACTGAAAATTTTAATTTGTTGTGTTTGCAGCATATTTACTGAAATCAAAAGCTATTTCAATCAAACTTTGAACAACATTTTAACTTTTTAAAATTTTTAACAGGTCACGTTACATTTAACATAGGACCCCTTATTTGATAGCAGCTTCACAAATCTTGCATCCATTGAAGTTGTGAGTTTTTGGACAGTTTCTGCTTGAATTTGTTTGCAAGATGTCAGAATAGCCTCCCAGAGCTGCTGTTTGGATGTAAACTGCCTCCCACCATCATAGATCTTTTGCTTGAGGATGCCCCAAAGGTTCTCAATAGGATTGAGGTCAGGGGAGGATGGAGGCCACACCATGACTTTCTCTCCTTTTCTTGTCAAATTTGTTTATTACATTTTCAAAATTACAAGCATATATTGTCAATAAACATAGTCACTATAAATAGTAGCAGTTAAGGAGAACACAAATTAGATATTTATGTCAAGCTCCAGTGATTTTTGAAGGCAACAACAACAGAAGAGGAGAAAAAAAACAGTAATTTAAGTTTAACATATGTTGACCATTATCTGGAGACTTGCTAAAATATATGCTTAGTGTTGAATTTAGTAATTACAAACCAGATTTAGTAATAATATATAACATGTAAGGTAATATAAGGATTTATAAAGAAAAAATGAAGGGTCATAATTTCTCGACCTCATATAATGTTATTGTAATATATAAGGTTTGTATTGTTTCAAAGGAGCTCTAAAGCTGAAATATACTGATAAATAAAAAACATAAAAAAAAATAAAAATGTTGCTACCATTTTTGCATATAATAACAATATATGCTAAGAAAGAAAAAACAACAAAAAAAGAGCTAAAGAGCGAAGATAGAAGAGAGGGAAGGGTAAGAAGAAGAAGAGAAAAAAAATAAAGATAGTAAGTAGAAAAGATAGAAAAGGTCGAAACGGTCCCCGGGGTATCTTATAATGTTGGTCTGATAATATTAGTATATTAAATAGCTATTAGTAGTTATATTACCAAGGTCTTAATAATGTGATGTCAAAGTTGGGAGGGAAAAAATTAGTCACCCAAGGATTCCAGATTTTTTCAAATTTTCCAATATTATCATTGGTAATGGCTTCCGTTTTTGAGTGGGTCATGGCTTGGTTTATTCTGGTTTTGGTTTCTGAGATCATTAATGTTGGGGTTTTCCACGCTTTGGCGATTGTCTGCTTTGCTGCAGTAGTGATTTGTAGAAGGAGTTTGAATTGAGTGTGGGAAATAGAAGTCGGTTTTAGATTTAGTAGTGCAATTGAAGGGTCAGGTTTGATTGTTTTTTTGAATAAGGTAGAGAGGATAAGAAAAACCTCTTTCCAAAAACATTTTGTAACGGGACAATCCCAAAATATGTGTATGTGTGATCCTAGTTCACCACAGCCACGGAAGCAGAGTGGGGAGTATTGCGGAATATATTTCGCGATTCTGACAGGAACCAAATACCAGCGCAAAAGTACTTTATAATTTGTCTCTAGAACTATTATATTTTGTGAAGATGATTTTGTTGTGGTCCAAATTTTATCCCAATCGGATGGTTCCAACTGAAGTCCAAGGTCTCTCTCCCATTTTGCCACGTATGATGGTGGGTCTGCAGTAGGCAAAGTAATAAGGTGTTTATATATTATTGATATGAGACCCTTAGAGTGAGGTTCGCGTTTACATATACGTTCAAATTGTGTGAGTTCGTTGAGCTTACTCATATTTTGTATATATGGCATGAAATTTTTTTTGATCTGCAGATATCGGAAAAGTTCTGATTGGGGGAGTTGATGCCTATCACATAGTTCAGGAAATGTTATAAGTGAGGTAGATGTCGATAAATCACAGAGTTGCGTTATGTCAGAGGAGATCCATTTTTTAAATGAATTAGGGAATGTGCAGGCTGGGTAGAATAGTGGGTTTCTAATAAATGATAGAAGGGGAACATGAGGAGATTGTAGTCCTTTGATAAGTTTAAATTTATCCCAGATAGTAACTGTGTGTTTGGTAATCTTATTTTTTATATTTTTATGATCTGAGGGTTTGGACCAAATTAAATTTGTTATAGAAAATGGATCACAGTCAATTGCTTCAATTGCAACCCAGAGTGGGGTTTCGTATTTTGCGTGATATTTGGGGATGCATGCTATTTGAGCTGCATGGTAGTAAGAGGCGAAATTGGGGAATCCTAGTCCACCTTTAAGTTTGGGAAGGTAGAGTGTGTGTTTAGATAAACGATGTTTTAAAGAGCCCCAGATGAACGCTAGTGTTTTGCGTTGAAGATTTCTAAGAAAGTATGCTGGAACTGGAATGGGCAAAACCCGAAATAGATATAGTATCTTGGGTAAAATAGTCATCTTTATTACGTTTATTTTACCAATCCATGAGATTGGTAAAGAAGACCATTGTTTAAGGAGATTGGTAATTTGCTTTAGTAATGGCGGAAAGTTAGCTGAGAAGAATTCAGTTAAATTGGGAGTAAGAGTAATTCCTAGGTAGGTCAGGTGCGATGTAGACCAGGAGAATGGGAGGGAAGTTTGTGCTTGTTGTAAAGTATGGGGAGGTAAGGAGATATTTAAGGCTGTAGATTTTTGAGAGTTGATAATTAGTCCAGATATCTGTGCAAAATTATCTAGCTTACTTATAAGGTTGGGAGCAGAAATATGAGGGGAAGACATAAATATTAGTATATCGTCAGCAAACAAACATAATTTGTGCTGATGACCAGCTAAGTCTATCCCTTTGATTGAAGGGTCAGATCGTATAGCCCGAGCTAGGGGTTCAATAAGTAGGGCAAATAAAAGTGGGGAGAGTGGACAACCCTGACGTGTACCTCTATTTATGTTAAAGCAACCAGATTTATATCCAGCATATTTAATATAGGCTTTGGGATTATTATATAGTGATGAAACCCAGTTAAGAAAGTGAGGACCGAACCCCCATTTTTGTAAAACAAAATGTAGATAGGGCCATGATACTGTGTCGAATGCTTTTTTAATATCTAACGACAGAAGACACATAGGTATTCGCCGTGTTTTAGCTGCTTGGATTAATAAAGTTGCCCTGCGTACGTTATCAGCTGCTTGGCGAAAAGGAATAAAACCAACTTGGTCTTTATTTATTAATGAACCAATAATATTGTTCAAACGAGTTGCTCGAATTTTCGCTAGTAGTTTGATATCAAGATTAAGCAGGGATATGGGCCTGTAATTAGCACAAGATGAATCATCTGAATGAGGTTTGAGGATGATTGTGATTATTGCTGTTAAGTTTTCAGGATGAAAGGATTGGTTGTTCAGAAGTGAATTGAAAGCATCTGTCAGCAATGGCGCAAGAAGATGAGTAAATTTTTTATAATATAGGGCAGAGAAGCCGTCAGGACCCGGGCGTTTATTTGGTTTAAGGGATTTAATGGCTAATTCAACCTCTGCAGTTGTAATGGGACTTTCAAGATGTTCATGTTGAGTTAAAGGAATCTTTGGAAGTTTGGTTTGTGAAAAAAATAATTCTGCAGCGGATCGGTCAAAAAATCCCTGATTGTTGTATAAAGATGTAAGGTGTTTGTGGAAGGTTTGTAGGATTTTTTCTGGATTACTGGTGTAAGTATTATGAGGTAATTTTAATCGAATCGGTTTGTATGGGTTGTTTAATTTTTTAAGTGCTCGAGCGAGAAGAGTGCCAGGCTTGTTAGCTTTAATATAAAATTTATGCTTGGATTTGCGTATGGTTTTATCTGCGGATTCAGATAGGAAAAGATCAAGATTTAGGCTAGCTTCATCTAGTTGATTTTTTGTCACAGGGGTAGGATTCGCTTGAAAATTTGCGTGGCAAGTGTTAAATTTTGTTTCTAATATTAGTTGTAGCTTCTTTTTTTCTTTTTTAAGATATGATGCTTGGCGTAAGCAGATTCCTCGAAGGACGGGTTTGTGTGCCTCCCATAATGTTAATGGAGAAATATCAGGGGTTTTATTATTTTTCAGATAGTCTTTTATGGCTATTTCTAAGTCAGTAGAGTGTGATGGATGGGATAGGGTTGAATCATTTATGTACCATGTGGGGTCTTGATGTTTGGGTATGAGGGAAGTGAAAGTAGAAAGTATTGCACAATGATCAGTCCATGTAAAGGGTATTACAGATGATGTGAGCATTTCCGGGGACATACTAATAGAGATTAGTATATGGTCGATACGGGAAAAAGACTTATGTGGATGGGAATAGAAGGAATATTGACGTTTCGTGGGATTGATTTCTCGCCAGGAATCTAGCAAGGAATGTTGTTGTAGAAGTCTTTGGAACCTACGAGATTGAGAATTGGAAGTGATAGGAATTGGGGACTTATCTAAATAAGGGTATAGAACTTGGTTCGAATCTCCACAGATCAAAAGTGTGCCCATTTTATGAGTCTCTATTACCTGGAACAAATGGGAGAGGAATGCTGTCGGATTTTTATTAGGAGCATAATAGGATACTACTGTGATTAGCGTATCACATAGATGCTCTGTAATAATGAGATAGCGACCTTCTGGGTCTTTGGTTTCTGTCAGAAGAGAGAAGGGTGTAGCTCTATGAAATGCAATTAGCACTCCCCTTCGTTTAGTTTTAGCTGAAGCAGTAAAAACTTGGGGATAAGCTGTACCAAAATATTTAGGTGTCGAGGTTTCAGTGAAATGGGTTTCTTGGAGGCAAATTATATGCGCCTTTGAAGAAGATAATGATCTAAAAACTTTGGTTCGTTTTTGTGGAACATTTAGACCTTGGACATTTAAGGTAAGAATATTTAAAGGAGCCATCATGAAATTTTATAGAAAATATTATAAGACATATCTAAAAACAATTGAAAATCCATACTTACCCCGGGGAGGAGCAAAGAGAAAAGGGAGAGTGGAGACAGAGTGTTGAGAAAGAAAGAGAAAATGAGAGTCATTATTAAACAAATAATTAACAAAAAACGTTTAGAATGCAAGAAGGTAAAACGTTGGCGGACTTTCTCTCCTTTTATTCCCATAGAAGCCATTGATGCAGAGGTATTCTTTGCAGCATAAGATGGTGCATTGTCATGCATGAAGATGATTTTATTACAGAAAGCATAGTTCTTCCTTCTGTACCAGGGAAGGAAGTGGTCAGTCAGGAACTCCACATACTTTGCAGAGGTCATCTTTACACCTTCGGGGACCCTAAAGGGGCCAACCAGCTCTCTTCCCATGATTCCAGCCCAAAACATGACTCCACCATCGCCTTGCTGACGTCGCAGGCTTGTTAGAACAGGGTTGCCGTCCACCAACCATCCACTACTCCATCCATCTGGACCATCCAGAGTTGCACGGCACTCATCAGTGAACAGAACTGTTTGAAAATTAGTCTTCATGTATTTTTCTGCCCAATGCAGCCGTTTCTGCTTGTGAGCATTGGTTAGTGGTGACCGAATGGAAGGTTTATGCACAGTTGCAAGACTCTGGAGAACTCTACACCTTGATTTCTGTGGGACTCCAGAGGCACCAGCAGCTTTTATATATCTCTTTGCTGCTATGTAATGGTGTTTTAGCAGCTGCTCTCTTGATCCGATGCATGGATCTGGCAGAAATCTTCCTCAATGTGCATTTATCTGCATGAAACCTGTCTGTGCTCTGAATCAGCCACAAATCTCTTAATAGTGCGATGATCACGCTTACGTTTTCGTGAAATATCTAATGTTTTCATACCTTTTTCAAGGCATTGAACTATTTCACTCTTTTCGGCAGCAGAGAGATCCTTTTTCTTCCCCATATTGCTTGAAAATGGTGCTCTGCTTAATCATGTCGAAACCCTCCTTTAGGGCTCTTTCACACGGAGGTCCGTTCAGGTCCGCCTGTCAGTTTTTTAGGCAGACCTGAAACGGATCCTCCATGCACCCCTATGGAAGCACGGATGTCAGCGGAGACATGTCCGCTGACATCCGCTCCACTCCGCTCCGAAAAAGGGTGACGGAGGAAAATCCTATTTTTCCTTCAGTCTGCGGAGCGGATCGGATGATAACGGACTCTACGGTCCGTCGTCATCCGATTCCCCATAGGGGAGAGCGGCGCTCTGACAGGGCGGTCCCTGCACAGTGTGCGGGGACCGCCCAGTCATCCGTCGGCTCAGCGGGGATCAACGGAGCGATCCCCGCTGAGCAAGCAGAGCTTCATGGGGCGGATCTTCACGGATCCGCCCCGTGTGAAAGAGGCCTTAGTAGTTTTTCCTTTAATTGGGCTCACCTGGCAATCTAATTATCACAGGTGTCCGAGATTGTTTTCAGTGATCAAAAGAGCCCTGAGACACAATGCCATCCATGAGTTAAACTGAAAAAACAAAATATTTAAGCTTTGTGACACTGAAATAGAATTTGCATAATAATTTGGAACAGGGTGTAAGAGGGAATCAAGAAAATGTATTTCTCTTTCTATGTTTGCTCCGTCTATGGTTGGCCTTTTATATGTACATTTGTATGATATGCTTGTGTGACTTAGTGCACACTGATGAAAAATATAGTCTTTTTATGGTTATTAAAGAATATAAAGTGCAGTCAGCATCCCAGCAGAGAAAATAAATAAAGTGGGATTGCATGCAGCCCACACCCCCAAAAAAATTGAACGTTTTATATATAACTATAATTATTCCCCAAAATACAGCCTAAATAAGAAAAAACACACGGAACAACTTATTGGCATAAGTAATGGCCGCGGCACTTTATTGGTTTGCAATAAATCATAAATATTTCAAAATTATTTTATTCAACCATAAATATTCAAGTAAAATTAAATCTATCTATAAGCTCAGTTATTAGAACTCGAGCCATAAAAATTTAAATAACATTAAAAGTCCCCCCTAGAAATCCAGGGTGACTTTAAAACCACATAAGTGCCAGCGACTAGGGAGGGAAGGGAGGGTAGCTCTTTTGCCAAGGCTTGACCAACTGTGAAAATTCTTGTCAAACAACCGTATTTATAGGGGTCCTAAAATTACTGGAACCTTCCACGTCTTTTGATTGGTTAAAAATTTCTCCTCATAACTTTTAAAGTGACAGTAACCTTAATTCCTATACTATATTACCTCACAAAATATTTATGAAATTTCGAGCGGGAAGGAGGCGGGGCTGCAGCAAGCCCCTGAAGGTGGGCCCAAATAGCTGTTCTCTCCTTTTACATGGGATTGCATGCAGCCCACACCCCCAAAAATAGAACGTTTAATATATACCGTATTTATCGGCGTATAACACGCACCGGCATATAACACGCACCCCAAATTAAGAGGGAAGTTTCAGGAAAAAAATGTTTTTTTTCAAATAAACCACTTTGAAGCAAAATAATGGTCAGTGCCAATCAATGCAGCCTGATTAGTGCGCATCTGCAGCCTCAATGAAGCCTGATGCCCATCAGCAGCCTCAATGCAGCCTCTGTGCCCATCCTCAGCCTGATCTGCGCCCATCCAATGCAGCCTGATGCCCATCTGCAGCCTCAATGCAGCCTCTGTGCCCATCTGCAGCGTGATCTGCGCCCATCCAATGCAGCTTGATGCCTATCTGCAGTCTCACCATCTCTCATGCAGTGCAGGAAATCAGGAGGGGGACGAGCGCCGCTGGAATCACTGAGCCGTCATCTTCTGTTTACAGTACTCAGCTCTCAGTCGGCAGTCACATACACACTCCCGCCATCGCCATTGGACCAGCTCCTGTGATTGACAGAACACTGGTCCAATGCCGTTGGCAGAGGCGGGATGTGTGTGTAATGTCAGAGCCGAGTAAACAGGATGCGATGGCTCTGTGATTCCGGCGGCGCCCATCCCCCTTCTTCTCCTCCGAGGTAAGCTATCGGCGTATAACACGCACCCGTGATTTTCCCCCTATTTTCAGGAGGAAAAGGTGCGTGTTATATGCCAATAAATACGGTAACTATAATTATTCCCCAAAATACAGCCTAAATAAGAAAAAACACACGGAACAACTTATTGGCACTTTATTGGTTTGCAATAAATCTTAAATCTTTCAAAATTATTTTATTCAACCATAAATATTCAAGTAAAATTAAATCTATCTATAAGCTCAGTTATTAGAACTCGGCCATAAAAATTAAAATAACATTAAAAGCCCCCACAAGCCGGTATTTGTTTTTGCAAAGACTAAAAACCAACCTAACCCAAAACCGCTGCCATTTCTATACAATTCTGCAAACCAAGATTAAAAAGGTCAATGCCAATATCTGACAGATGTATTCCGTCCTGGCGGGTAAAAGCCCGGAATGCCACCTTCTAAATCTAAATGCTGATAAGCAAAACCACTAATGGCAGGTAAAAACTTGATTAACTCTTTTTCTGATCTTCTCCATGAATTTACTATGTCCTGCAGAAAACCAGTACAATCTCCGCAATATCTCAGAAAAAATAATAGCTGTATTAGGGGAAAGCAACTAAAATCTTTGCAGATCCCGCTTCATCAGGAAAATCAAATCAAACGTTCTAAGCTTACATAAATAATTTCCTCCTACGTGAATGATTAAACTATTAGACAAAATAAAGATTTAGGGCAGAAAGCATCAAACAGAACACCACATCCCAATTATTTCATAAGAAAGAGGGGGAGGGAGGGGGGGGGAAACAAACCCCGGGACTTTAACGGTGTTCAGAAATAGATACATGAGTTCTGCCACATGCATAGGTAACTGCAAAAAATAACGCTCAACATATTTAGCTTTTTGAGCTTCTTCAGGAGTTTCTGGTACAGTGCTTGTTATGCTGGGAATAACAAAAAGGGCACGGATGAGGTATCATGTTAATTGTTTGGGATAGACATACACAAAACAATTGAATCAATGAAAATATATTGGATCAATTTCCAATACAAAAATATATATATAATATACATAAATAGTATATGATCATATGAATGAAATTAATAAGGTACATATATAGAAAGAGGTGAAGCGAGTCTCACCTGGGCTGCAGGAACACTGTATGTAAACTTGATCGAAAATAATTGCTAAAAGTCCCATAGAGGTTCAAAAGGCCCCACCTAAAAGTCTTATTCAAGATGGCCACAGGAGGATAAGAATATTAGTGTCCCTGAAAAAGAGGGAAAATGAGAGAGAAGGCAAGGTCCAAAGTTAGCCACCGACATCAAGAGGATATCATGAGCTAGCTGACACTGTGTTGTGATGTATAATTACCTAGAAGATGGATAAGGCAATAGAATCAATTGGTATCCCACTGGTTATAGGAACAAAACCACAAGCGGGTCTAAGCAATAGGACGCTGTCCAACTAGAATGTAGTTCGAGCGCAGAAACAAAGCTGTACTCGATCGGTAGACCTAGGTTGTGCTCAAAGGAGCAAATCTACAAGGGTCAAAAAGGGGGGTATAGACTTTAGTCAAGGTTGAAATCGGCAGCTGTTCATAATAGAGAAGTACCATGTGAATCAACTTACCAGGTTTAAAAGGACAATCGGGGTAGGGAGAGAGAGATGGGAGAGATGTTTACTCTCCCTCTCTGCCGGAACCTCTGACAGATGATCGCGGCATTTCGCCGCCTTCAAATAGTCCTCCCATCCCGGCGGCGTCTGACGTCACTGACCGGGATACGGACATAACGCGGGGATGCCCAGTCAGCATGTGCAGGGTCCAAGGTGGCACGCGCAATGCGCCGCTGATCGCGCCGCGATCGCGACTGCGCATGTGTGAGATGTTGAATGGTGCTCAGGATGTGACATCAGGAGCGCCGCAGTGCGCAGCACCATCTTAGAAAAGGGATGCCCTCAAGACACTGGAAATTCAAGAGGGACAGGGGCCAGTACCTAGTGAAATAAGCGGCAGAGCCACGTTATAGATCACCGGGCCGACAAAATGTTTGGTGAAATAACGCCCTGTTAGCCTGGGACTAACACCACTAGGGCCCAAATGGGCTTGGATGATTGATTCTTCACCCAGTCCATATTGTGCCCATGGTGTCCGTATAGCCATAATGAGTACAGACAAAACAGGCAGGGAATACCTAAAAGGGACATGAATCTAGCATAATTGAATAAATGTTGATAAAATAGATTGAATTCAACTGACAAACAATAAATAATATTGCCTTTGTTTAATTGATTAATTGGCAGACTCATATTTCTCCTGTAGAGGAGCACAAAAAAGGAAAAAGGTACATTTACAAAACATGAATATGTTACAATCCTCACATAAATTAGTTAATATTGTCAAATGTTGTACATAATACAGGAATATTTAATCATTGGAATGAAATAATAAAGAAAAAAGGGAATAAATAATTGGGTGAAAATGAGAAAGTATAAACTAAAGAAAAGGTTTGAAACTAAAGGCATAATTTAAACCAGGATGCTTGAGGGCGGATAATTCATGTATCCATCTTGTCTCCCGCTGTAGAAGCATTTTGTCATAGTCACCACCTCTGTCTCCTGGGGAGGTGTGTTCAAGGGCAAAAAAAATGCATTTTTGAACAGTCAAATTTGTGATATAGGCCGATATGGCGACTTATGGGTGTTTCCATTCTTTTTTTAGAGACCAAAGAGACATGGTCCCAAATGCGATGAAAGAAAGGTCGCTCAGTTTTACTGACGTAAAAGGCCTCACATTCACATTGCATTATATACACCGCTCCTATCGATTGATAGGTTACAAAAAATTTGGGTTTGTGGAAATGCCCATTAGGGAGGGAGATACTTCGTGCTGCATGAATGTATCGGCAAAACTGGCATTTGTGGCATGGCCTAGTGCCCTTTGGATCTTGGGAAGTTCCTGATTGGGAGGTGTGGTGAATACAAATACAAATACAAAATTATCTCTGAGAGATCGAGATCGTCTGAAGGTAATCTCAGGGTGTTGCTTTAAATGTTTAGAAACATTGTCATCTCCCATTAGGATATCGCATGCATGATATCGCGTACCTGACGGTGCTGACCAGAGAAGCGGGTAATCATCCGTACCCCTGGGTTTGTTTTGACCGATTTGGGATTGTGTATTAGGGACCTCCTGTTTTTGCTTTTAGCCCTGGTGTAGGCTTTTTTCAAGCATTTGTTGCTGTATCCGCGTTGTTGTAAACATGACTGCAACATTTTTGCTTCCTTTTCAAAGTCAGAATCCTCACTGCAATTCTGTCTTAATCTCAAGTATTGCCCGTAAGGCACACTGGCTACGAGAGAAGTGGGATCGGAACTGGCAGCATGAAGCAAGGAATTTCCCGCAGAGGGCTTTCGGAAAAGGGTTGTGCCAATGCTGCCATCCTCATTGACCAAGATTTGAAGGTCCAGGAAGGTCAGTTTCTGCTGATTGGATTCAAAGGTAAATTTTAAATTGCAGTGATTGACCTTGAGTCTGTCCAAGAATACAAGGAGATTATCCCTGGTCCCTGTCCAGACAAAGAAAATATCATCAATGAAGCGCCTCCAAACTGGTATCTGCTCGAAGAATGGCTGCATGTCATCTCTAAAAAAGAGGTCACGCTCCCACCCCCCCAGATACAGGTTGGCGTAAGAGGGGGCACATTTGGTCCCCATAGCCACCCCCTGTATCTGGAGGTAGTGGGAGCCACCAAACAAAAAATATTGTTGGATAAAATAAATCTAAGCAGATCCAAAATAAATTTCTTGTACAGTTTGGGCACCTCATTGCTTTCAGAAATAAAACCCTCTACAACTTTCACCCCCAAATCATGGGGGATGGAGTTGTAGAGGGCCTCTACATCCAGGGCAACCAACCAAGATCCCTTGGGAATGGTAATCCCATCTAGGGTTCTGAGGAGAGCACTAGTGTCCTGAAAGTAGGACACCAGGCCCTCCACATGAGGTCTAAGAAAGTCATCAATGAGTTGACTGGCTTTTTCAGTAAGGCATCCCTTTACGGACACTATGGGGCATCCAGTGGGGTTAAGAGGATTTTTATGGATCTTGGGAAGTGCGTATAGAGTAGGTGTCCGTGGGGATGTTACATTGAGGAATTCCCAGGTTTTCTTATTGATTAGGCCTTAATGGTAGGCTGTACCAATAAGGTGCTGGTATCGAGTAGTGTTAAATTTTAAATGACTTTCAGATACTTTCCAGTACCATTCTCGGTTCTGTAGGATAGCCAAAACCATGAACCTCTATGGGACCTTTAGAAATTATTTTCGATCAAGTTTACATACAGTGTTCCGGCAGCCCAGGTGAGACTCGCTTCTCCTCTTTCTATATATGTCCCTTATTAATTTCATTAATATGATCATATACTATTTATGTATATTATATATATTTTTGTATTGGATATTGATCCAATATATTTTCATTGATTTAATTGTTTTGTGTATGTCTATCTCAAACAATTAACATGATACCTCATCCGTGCCCTTTTTGTTATTCCCAGCATAACATGCACTGTACCAGAAACTCCTGAAGAAGCTCAAAGAGCGAAACATGTTGAGCGGTATTTTTTGCAGTTATCTATGCATGTGGCAGAACTTATAAAACTTGATACGGATGATTTTATCTTTTCATGTTTTTTACTTTTATAATAAAATATTAAAATCTTATGACACTGTTACTGTGTCTCCACTGTATCTTTTTCTGAACACCGTTAAAGTCCCGGGGTTTGTTACCTCCCTCCCCCTCTTTCTTATGACTAAAATATTAGGCAAAGGCCATACATCCGCTAATCGAGCTAATACATCAAAAAGTTGACACCATCGAAGACCTTGAATGCCTTTCCATAACACAATAAATTCATCCTGAGGCATCGATAAATTTTCAGTGTAAATACGTTGTGCAGCTCTTTTCCTTGCCCAATAAATGTAAGAGTGTCCCACGATCCAGACACATTTCCTGACCCCTAAAGAAATCAAATAAATGAATTAGGCCGAATGTAAGTTTTAAAACAATTGGAACCCCACCTACCTATTTTCTTAATGTCATCATCGGACATACAACCTTGCGCCGCCACCGAAGCTGCTCCACTGCGAAAAGAATGTAAACTTGAATTTCTCCAAACCCAAAACACCAAGACATTTCTTTAAAACAGCATTAAACTAAAAAATAGTAAGTGGGCTACCATCCATATGTAACAAAACTTGACCGGCAAACTGAGGGTGTATAGCTGCATATTGTCTCAGTGTAATTAATGGACAAATCTTCTCATTAACACAAGGAGACAAAACCAACCATTGACCTCTACCTAATTGATCTGTTTTAGATCTATTTATGAAAATCCTAAAGCCCTGTACACACGATCGGTTTTACCGATGAAAACAGTCCTATGGACTTTTTTCATCGGACAAACCGATCGTGTATGGGCCCCATCGTTTTTTTTCCCATCGGTGTAAAAAAATAGAACATGTTTTAAATTTATCCGATGGAAAAAAAAACTATAGCAAATTACTATCGTCTGTGGGGAACTCCATCGGATAAAAAACCCACGCATGCTCAGAATCAATTTGACGCATGCTCAGAAGCATTGAACTTAATTTTTCTCGGCTTGTCTGAGTGTTTTACGTCACAGCGTTTGGAACGGTCAGTTTTTTGACTGATGGTGTGTAGGCAAGACTGATGGAAGTCAGCTTCATCGGATTTCCGATGGAAAAATCCATCGGTTAAAAATCCATAGGAAATCCGATCGTGTGTACAGGGCTTTAGTGTATTATCCTCAAAAACAATGTGATCACTTAGCAACCCAGATAAACCCATTTTATTGGGAGGGATTAATTCTGAAATCCTTAACGCTCCAAAAAAGGAAAGCACAAAAGTAGATCTAAAAAGTAAAGCTTCAAAATTAGAAAAACAAATAGAAGCAGTACTCTCGCAGATCTTTTCTAAAGTATCCATAGATATCGGTCTCCTATAATCTGGCATGTACTTCTCTCTCCTGTAACCCTTTAAGGCCTGCTTAAAAAAATAACTAATGCAAGCAGGCTACTGTTGAAGACGACAAAAGAAATAAACACCAGCCAGAAGTTTGACTAAATGACTAAGGGCAAAATTCCGGCTCATTAAGGATTCCAAAAATAATAAAATTAACTTTTCAGATGGAAACATAGATAAATGATCATTTAGAAAGCAGAATCTTTCCCATTTATCCCAGGCTCTTGAATATTCTTTTCAAGTTTGAGTGGCTACTGAAGACTTTAGCTACCTTGACCAGATTCAGATCAAATCCGATAGATGCACTGGGCAAGGCTGACCCTCCAAATCTGCATTGGGCAGAAGCTGACGGAAACGACTCATCCGAAATCGAGAGAGTGAGTCAGCTATAACGTTCTCTATACCAGGAGTAAATTGCTCCTTTATCCATATGTTCCATTTCAGACATAAGAAAACGAAGTGACGCAATAATTTAATGACATGTAATGATTAGGAGGATAAACAGTTACCGTATATACGCGAGTATAAGCCGAGTTTTTCAGCACATTTTTTTGTGCTGAAAATGCCCCCCTCGGCTTATACTCAAGTCACCTTTTTGCGTCTGATCTCCCGGACTTTGGGGACCCGGTACTGGCCAAACTTGGCACACATATAGCCCCACTCTTCCTCTACATGTGTGCAAAGTTTTTTGTTCAGAGGACCTACGGCCGGGGAGCACCGATTTTTCAAACCCGGGAACCCCTTCCATAGACTCCTATGTTAAACGGTCATTTCTCTGGTGATTTTGGGGACCGGGTACCGGCCGGTCTTAGATCCTCTGGACCCGAAACTTGGCACACATGTAGCCCCATTTCTCCTCTACAAGTGTACAAAGTTTGTTGTCTGGGGGACCTACGGCCGGGGAGCACCGATTTTTTAAACCCGGGCACCCCTTCCATAGACTCCCATGTTAAACGTCAGTCTAGTCATGGACACAGTGAGGCATGGGCACAGTGAGGCATGGACATGGACACAGTGAGGCATGCAGATGGACACCCTCGGCTTATACTCAAGTCAATACGTTTTCCCATTTTTTTGTGGTAAAATAAGGTGCCTCGGCTTATATTCGGGTCGGCTTATACTCGAGTATATACGGTAACTGCAAAAAACACACCCTTATTATCAGTTGTAATAAGAATGCGCTTATTCCCAAAAAACTGACCCCAAATTTCTACAGCAGCTACCACTGGAAATAATTCCAGTAGCACTATATTTTTTGTCAGATCTCTGGCTACTCAAGCATCTGGCCAAGCACCACAACACCAGTGCTCTTTCCAGATTGCCGCAAAACCTTTAGAGCCTGCAGCATCTGTAAACAGATGAAAGTCTGCTGCAAAAATAAATTTATCCTGAAAAAGGGAGCGACCATTAAATTCATCTAGAAATTTTTCCCATACTACTAGATCCTCTTTAAGAGATTCTGTTAAACGAATGTGAGAAAACGGGGATTTCAGACCCGCAGTCGAAAGGTATAGACGTCTGGAAAATATACGGCCTACAGGCATTACCCTAGACGTGAATGCTAACAAACCCAACAAAGATTGCATTTCTTTTAAGAGAACTTTCTTTTTACGCAAAAATATATAAATCAGGTTTTTTAATTTAACTATTTTTTTAACTGGGAGCCTAAATTCTATTAAAGAGGTATCTATAATAATACCTAGAAATTCAATAACTGCGCATGGAAGAACAGTTTTTTCAACAGCTAAGGGCACTTCAAAATTTTCAGATATTTCTTTAAAGGAATTTAACAGATTCAAACAAATATTGGAATCTTTTGGGCCTATGAATGAAAAATCGTCCAGATAATGGACAATTCCATCCCACCCTGACCGAACAGACAGAACCCAATGTAGGAAAGAGGAAAATTCCTCAAAATAAGCACAGGATAGTGAACACCCCATTGGGAGGCATTTATCGGAAAAATAAAAACCTTCAAAGAAAAAATGAGTTAAATGCCTCTGGCGCTATTGGCAAAAGCCAAAAAGCTGATTTAATATTGGCCTTTGCCAACAAGACCCCATGCCCAACCGACCTAATTTTTACAATCGCATCGCAAGAGAAGCATACGATACAGAACATATTGAATCATCAATGTCATCATTTAACGGGGGAAACAATAAATGATGAATTAACCATAACCCAACATCTTTCATCCCTAACTTAAGTGTGGGGTGAATAGCCAACTTTTGCCGAAATGATTCATCGTATTGGAACCATCCCATACCACCAAAATTCCTATAAGCCTCTAAAACTTGTTCAAGATGTTGAAACAAGCCTCCACATAATTCAGGTTTCTTTTCAGCTAACATGCTGGAAAAAATACAGTATCCTTGTAACCAGGGATGAGCCGAACACCCCCCTGTTCGGTTCGCACCAGAACCTGCGAACAGACAAAATGTTTGTGTGAACTTTAGAACCCTATTAAATACAATGGACTCGAACGTTCGAAATCTAAAGTGTTAATTATAAAGGCTAATATGCAAGTTATTGTCCTAAAAAGTGTTTGGGGACCCGGGTCCTGCCCCAGGGGACATGTATCAATGCAAAAAAAAGTTTTAAAAACGGCAGTTTTTTCGGGAGCAGTGATTTTAATAATGCTTAAAATGAAAAAATAAAAGTGAAATATTCCTTTAAATTTCGTACCTGGGGGGTGTGTATGATATGCATGTGAAGTGGCGCATGTTTCCCGTGCTTAGAACTGTCCCTGCAAAAAATGTCATTTTTGAAAGAAAAAAAGTCATTTAAAACTCACTCGCGGCTATTAATGAATTGTCGGCTCCCGGCAATACATTCAAAAGTCATTGATAAAAAAAAAAAAAAGCGTGGGGGTTCCCCAGAATTCAATTACCAGGCCCTTCAGGTCTGGAATGGATATTAAGGGGAACCTCGCCGCAAATTTAAAAAAAAATTGACGTGGGGCTCGAACTCGAAGCTCATCCCTACTTGTAACCAGTTAAAGAAAGATCTGGGAACAAATTTACACTCATCCTGCTTATCGTCAGATTTTCTGTCATGACGAAAAGAAAATTATTTTGCGGACAGGAGGAGAAAAATAACATCAATAAATTCCCCCTTCCGGTTTTTTTCCTTTAAAATGCTAGATAAGTGAAAGCCTAGAGGAGAAATCTCTCAAGCTAAAACCTCTTTAAAAAGAGCCTCAGGAACTGTATTTTTATTGCCAGCTGGGTTAACTGATTTCACATTTGTTATTACCTCAGAAAAACCTGAATTACAAACAGAAATATTAACATCTAATGCCCTGTACACATGAGCAGAATTTCCGTCGGAAAAAAGTTGGATGTTTTTTCCGACGGAATTCCGCTCAAGCTTGGCTTGCATATACACGGTCACACAAAAGTTCTCTGAACTTTCGAGCGTTAAGAACGCGGTGACGAACAACACTACGACGAGGCGAGAAAAAGAAGTCCAATGCTTCCGAGCATGAGTTGAATTGTTTCCGAGCATGCATGTTTTTTTTCCCTTCGGAATTGCATACAGACGATCGGAATTTAATAGAGAACCTGCTCTCAATCTTTTGCTGGCGGAAATTCCAACAGAAAAAGTCTGACGGAGCATACACACGGTCGGAATCTTCAACCAAAGGCTCACATCAGACTTTTGCTGGCTGAAATTCCGCTCGTGTGTATGGGGCATAACTGTGATAAATAATTATCCACAATATTAGTAGAAGAACTTAAAGTATTAGAAGAAGCCTGTGAATTATTTTCAAACACTTGAACTAAAGAATTTAAAGAACCAATCAACTCATGCAAAATATTTACATTAGCTGCCTCACCTGCAACTACAGGAGTATAATTGCCTTCAGCAGCCTGTGACATAGAAGTCAGAACAGCACTGCTTTCATGCAGGGGTGATGAGAGACCTCTGTTGCCTCCAGTGGTGAGCGCTGAGCACAGCAGCTCCGATCGTCCTGTAGCTGTGGCGTTCTCTGGGTGCCTAGGAACCGCCACAGGAGTAGCCTGATGTATGGCCCACCCCTCTTGTAGGCACGGCCTGGAATTCCTATTTGCGCTGCTAGTCGGCGGAGGGGAATAGCTTTTGCGCTTCTTCCTAGTGCGTCGTCCAGAGCCCGCTTCTGGCGCCGCCTCTTGTCCCGCCTCTGGGCTCACCACACGCTGCGCCTCCTGTTTTACCGCTGCGCTACCAGCTGGGCTCCTCTAGACCTCCCCTTGACACGCCGATGCCGCCCCTCTTCTCTCTGACGGCCAACTCCTCAATCTATGGTGCTGGACAGCGCCGTCTTCAGCGGGGGCTTCCACTGACAACCACCCAGGTAACTCTTCCATCCTCTCTGCTTCCTCTTTGGCTAGGGGGCCGGCTTCTTCTCCCTCTGCTAGCGCCAGGCACCTCCGCAGCCAGTCATCTCCCCTGTTGCTCTCCGCTCTCTCCAAATTCTTCCTGAGGAGAGTCTTCATGGTCAAGCCTTAAAGAGAATGTATTATAGCTCTTTTGCCAAGGCTTGACCAACTGTGAAAATTCCTGTCAAACAACCGTATTTATAGGGGTCCTAAGATTACTAGAACCTTCCATGGCTTTTGATTGGTTAAACATTTCTCCTCATAACTTTCAAAGTGACAGTAACCTAAATCCCTATACTATATTACCTCACAAAATATTTATGAAATTTTGAGCGGGAAGGAGGCGGGGCTGCAGCAAGCCTATGAAGGCGGGCTCAAATAGCTGTTCCCTCCTTTTACATTCTATATAAAAAGCAGAGTATGAATATATCATAACTAAGGTTGTTTCTAAATACATAGTTTCTATCTATCTCAGCCAATGAGGAGGGATAGGCCGGGGCAACCGAGACTATTCTGCAACATCGCTGGATGGACATGGGGCTCAGGTAAGTATTACGGGGACTGAGGAGGGCTGCTGCACACAGAAGTTTTTTTTAGAATGCATTAAGATAAAAAACCTTCTGACTTTATTACCACTTTTATTTGTCTGTAAACCTCTGAAATTAAAAATGAACAGCATGTAATACTATAATGTGTTCTCGTCTCAATCTACAGCGCCTTGTGTGATTTTTAGCTTTTCTTTCCTCCTCTGCTATCTGCCTAAATCACTTCTGATAATTTATTCCAACACCAGGGAATCCTGAAGGTGATTGACAACCTCAGCTGTGCATTTTCCCCTCAATACTATGTACCCATTCCCTCCACTCAGGTCTCAGTTTACACTCAGCTGCCCTCTCTGTGCTATGCAGTGTGTAAACTGTGCACTTGGAACAGCTGTATGTGTGAGTGAGGGGGCAGTTTTGTTTGCCGCCCCCCAAAAATATTGAGCACCAGCCGCCACTGGTCATGTTGACTTGTTGGATATGGTTTGAAAATAGTGTTGAGAACTTGTGTATTGCAGTCTTAGTGCTAAAGTCAAACATACCAACCAAGCTATACCTATGTATAAACTATCCTACCGAGCGTGAGACTACCCAAAGAAATGTACAAAAATTTGGTCTCCCTGGCTGGATTCCCAAGATACGGTTGCTTCAGAGTAATGGTATGTACTGTATCTCTAAGTTTGTAACTCTTCTCTCTCGTTGGCTAAGAGGTATTTCGTGCATTTTTCATTTCTACATTTCATCTGATATTATTTTTTGCTATGTTGTGTCCTGAGCGAAGACCTTCTTTTTTTTTTTTTGGTCCCTATTACACCATCTGGTATTGTTGTGTATGGATTATCTGATATTTCTGTTCTTTTCTCTACTGTTCAGAGCTACATCTCAGTGTTGTGCCTTGCTGGGCAAATTTCCATTTCTTTTTTCGTCTTTGTTTGTTGTTGACACAAGCAACAAAAAAAAAGTTTAATAAAATTACCCTTTAAAAAAAACAAAAAAAAAAACATACTGCCAAGGGTACCCCATATTATAGATTGATCTTTCTTATATAAACATTTCTGCAATTTAAAATTTTCTGGATATGTAACACAGGTTTACGCATGGTTATGTCATCATGAAAATTACTAATTTAGTAAGTCTTCTAATTTTTTTTTTTAAAGTGTGGACCAAATCTAAGCGCAAAGAAAGAGGGGAAAAAAAAACACTATATTATCATATATACAAAGACAGTCATTAACTTTATCATTTAGCTTAATTTTGTTAAAGAAAACAACCTAAACAAAGAAAAAGAATATGAAACACAAAGAGAAAAATAACGTCAGAAGCACTATGAGTAAAACAAGAAACCCGGCCAGTATGGAAGGCCGCAGTCTGTCTTTGATGTTGTATATGTGCTGTCTCCATTCTAGTTAAACATTTACATAGAATTACCACATCAGGAGTAAATAATTTCACATGCTCCTGTTAAAAGAAAGCATTTCAGAGAAATAAGCAACCACTAGATGGTGTCCAAATCACATACTGCACATGAGAATCTTTTACTTCAGATCTTCCATGATTTAAACAGATAACGCTAATATAAATAGAGAACAGTAGTGGTGCTCTTCATTTTATTGTAGTTTAGTAATGTTTAGTAACTATATAAATACTGGACTGTTATAGTTAGTTCCAAACAATGTCATACTAACACATTTTGTACATCAATCTTTACATATTTTTTTCTAACTAGCTAGACAGCCAAACAAACTAAAGATGGCCAGCAATCTTTCCTCTTTTGGTGAAGTCCTTCTCTTGCTGTCAACTTGCAAAACTGCAATGATTCCTTACCAATATAGATAAGCAAAGCTCCCAAAAATCAACCCCGCCAACGATTCCCAGCTTTGGGGATTTTATAGGGTTACATTTTCTATCAAGGAACCCTCTTCACCAATTTTTAGCCTGCTTTAAGAAAGTTGCGCAGTTGAAAGTTTTGAGGCCCTTGAGATAGCTAATGTGAGCATGGAAAGAATATTTTTTTTTGGTACATGTAATTGAGCAGCAGTTAAGATATGAATAGAAAAAAAAATTGATGATGATTCTGCCGACTCTACTGAATGCTTCTGAGGGTGAGTAAGATGGACCCTAAGTTAGTTGCTCAACATGCAAGTAGTGGTCATGTTTCTGAGAAAGCAGCACAAACCTGAGTGATGGTGCCATGTTTATGGGCAGTGGAATATAGAGTACAGATATAATTTTTTTTTTTTAACGGTGGCAAGATATTATTCATTGGAACTGAGTGCATTCCTTATGGGTGTAAGTTGCTGGCAGATGGTGGGGTTTTCATCAAGTAAAGACTCCTAGAAGAGACTGCTGCTATGGCAGAATTTGAAGTCTGCATTATTAGGACTCTAGAGTCTGCTCAGGTAAAGAGTGGGTGGGTTCCCTGACCAACACTCCAAGTTTTTACTTGATGGGGGACCAGACAAGTAATAAAAATGTATGTGCACCCCCCCCCCCCAGAGGGAATGCCATACTGGGGTTGTGTGTATCTACACAAAAATTGTATGGTTGTGTAAGCTCCAACATTGTGCATTTGGGTCATGCTCTGCTATTAGACACTAATCACAGTAAATAAACCAAAGATTGCTACCAAGTAACCCAGTGAAAATATTTATGACCCGCTAGATGTCTAGGTTACATAGTTACATAGTTAGTCAGGTTGCAAAAAGACACAAGTCCATCCAGTTCAACCATAAAAAAATAAAATAATAATATCATACAATCCCATATACTTAATTCTATACCCACAGTTGATCCAGAGGAAGGCGAAAAACCCCAGCAGGTTTTGGTTGAAGCACAGGTAAAACTGCTATTTTTCTAACATTCAAATCAGCCACAAGGAGATGAGACCAGTATGGGTCACATGTTCGCTGTACACATCAGGCCTATTTAAAGCTGAGCTTTAGGATAAGCAAATATTGTTGAAATACAGGCAGCATGTGTATGCTTAAGCTGGCTATGGATGGGTATTTTTTTTATGTTCAGCCATCAGGCTGAATGAAAAAGACAGATTTTTCCATCCACATGTAGCGGCCTCCTCTCTCCCCTCTTCTTCGCTCAGCACGTCTGTCTCTTGTCTAGGGGTACCCTAGAGGAGAGAGACCGGGGTCACCACGCCATGCCTTCACCACAGTTAGTTGTGTGGTGTAAGCTAAAGTTATTTCTTTACCTTCGGGTCAGTATTCTGCACCTGGAGTCTCTGAAGAGAATTACCTTGAACAATGTCCGCCAGAAAATGAGCCCCACACCATACAAAGTTCAACACTCCTTTATTCTTCTCAAGTGAACATAATCAGTTGAACTCCTTCAGAGAACAGAACAAACAAGGGGGTGTGGATGCGAGTAGGTCCAGACACAATGAACTCTCCACTTTCCTTCCTGAAAGTGGGCTGAGGCCTCCGAGCGAGGGGGGATTTCCTTCCAGGCGGTCTCCGATTGGAGGCTCACCTGTCACTGGCAATATGCTGCACCGGGTCTTCAAGCAAGTATCTCCCACCGGTCCATTACGCCTTCTGGATTCGGGTACCCAATCCCTGGGTTCCCTAGGATCTCCTTCCCTCGCGGAACTCAGTGGTGGGCACTGAGCTCCAGACCTCCTCCCAAGTTCCTCACCCCAGGCTAAAGGTGCCTGGGATGGAACACGACCTCCGAACGTCCCCTGGGCCTAGACCGCCTAGGGGACCGACACGAACCACCGCCCTCAGGCTGAAGGTGCCCGGGACTCGACTCCCGCCACCAAAAATGGCCGCCCTCTTTATACCCCCTCCCAGCAAGCACGGCGGGTTCCCCGCCCCACCATACAACCGCTGAGAGAGGCCAAAAGAGGTACGACACCGCAATGATGGCTCAACCCCGGGCCCAAAGTGACAACGCCACCTAGTGGGCCCCAGGGAACCACCTATCACAGTTTCCCCACCAGATTAAAAAAATATATATATAGCACATACCCGCTACACACACAAATAAGGTTGATGGAGGAATTGCCCCCCCCCCCCACGCCCTCCTGGGATATTGCATTCTGACAGTGGGACCCAGCACTGTCAGAATACACCAATCAGCCACTGCAGCCACGGATCAAAAAAAGTTATTCAACTCCTTCATTTGGCAAAATTCAATCAATCAAGTTTTGTCGAAACACACACTGATCTAAATTTGTTCCACCTATGGCCAACTATACTTGACTCTTGGAATATTTTGTGTATTTTTTCCAGATTTGTGCAGTAATGCAGAGGTAAACATAGCCCCTGTACAGGGGCTTGTAAGTCCAGCCACTACTTCATTCTCTCCTTGAGCAGTGTGCCTGGTCTTGTATACACCCCCTCCTGTTGCTTTCTGCAGGAGAGCCTGTAGTGGTGGAGCCTGCTGTGTCGCTCACACAACTTCTTCCTCTGCACAGACTATTTACAGCACAGTGATGATGTCACAGCTACTTCAAGGTATTACCTTGGTTTCCAAAGACATTTGGTACACACAGAATGAATGTATATCCTTTGAGGTCATTAAGGAGTATATTTAAATAAAGTTCAGCTTTAAAGTGTATTTTTTGGATAGAGTGGAGAGGGATTAGAACACCTGACATTTTTTTTAAAAGTCTGTGGTCCAGTTAGGGAGATTCACACTCACCATTTGTCCCATATATTATCAAAGGTGAAAGTAAATGAAAATCTAAAATTTTGGGTTGTCCCTAGAAGAGTAAGGTTGCATTGACACTTTCGCATTCTTGGAGGGTGGGCAGAAATACTAATTTCTGTCCACGTTCATGGAAACATGTAAAAAAGTGCAAAAATTAGCATTGAACTTGAGGTGCTATTATTTCTTAATGGTACCTCAAACACAGGTAGCAGTCGTGCGTTTTGTTGAGCGAAAATCGCACAAAAAAATGCCTTGCAAAAACACACTTGACTCACTACCAAAAAAAAGGTGCAAGAGCTACTTTGGCATGTTGGTCGCATGTAGGGCAGCCCTATTTATGTGAATGAGCTGCCCGATGCTGGTGTGCGACAAACAAACAACCAAAAATAAACCGGCACTCCAGGTAGCTCAGCAAGAAGTGACATGGGGGTTGATTTACTAAAACTAAAGAGTGCAAAACCTGGTGCAGGTGTGCATGGTAGCCAATCAGCTTCTAACTTCAGCTTGTTCAATTAAGCTTTAACAAAAATAACCTGGAAGCTGATTGGTTTCTATCCAGAGCTGCACCAGATTTTGCACACTTCAGTCTTAGTAAATCAACCCCATTGCCTGATACAGCAGAGGTTCGGGGTTCAAATCCAGACTATGACAGTGTCACATCACGAAGGTGTGAATGCAACCATGGAGGGGAAATCTTTCAATGGGGACAGGGATTCCTTAACCACTTAAGGACCGCCACACAACGATGTACATCAACAGAATGGCACGGACAGGCACAAGGGCATACAGGTACGTCCCCTTTAAGAACCTGTCCGTGTGTCGTGCGCGCGCCGCTGGCGGCGCACTCGCGACCCGGTCCGAAGCTCTGTGACTGTGCCCGCGGGACCCGATCCCCACCGTGTCCCGCGATCGGGTCACAGAGCTGAAGAACGGGGAGAGGTAAGTGTAAACAAACCTTTCCCGGTTCTTCCTAGTGGCAGTGTCACTGATCGTCTGTTCCCTGTCATAGGGAACGACGATCAGTGATGTCACACGCCAAGCAACGCCCCCCTTCAGTTAGAATCACTCATTAGGTCACACTTAACCCCTACAGCGCCACCTAGAGGTTAAACCTTTCACTGCAAGTGTCATTTTCACAGTAATCAGTGCATTTTTATAGCACTGAGCGCTGTAAAAATGACATAGGTCCCAAAAAATGTGTCAAAAGTGTCCGATGTATCTGCCATAATGTCGCAGTCATGATAAAAATCTCTGATCGCCGCCATTACTAGTAAAAAAAAAAATATTAATAAAAATGCTATAAAACTACCCCCTATTTTGTAGATACTATAACTTTTGCGCAAACCAATCAATAAACGCTTACTGAGATTTTTTTAAACAAAAATATGTAGAAGAATACGTATCGGCCTAAACTGAGGAAAATAAATGTTTTTTTATATATTTTTTGGGGATATTTATTATAGCAAAAAGTAAAAAATATGTAATTTTTTTCAAAATTGTCGTTCTATTTTTGTTTATATAGCACAAAAAATAAAAACCGCAGAGGTGATCAAATACCACCAAAAGAAAGCTCTATTTGTGGGAAAAAAAGGACGTCAATTTTGTTTGGGAGCCATGTCGTATGACTGCGCAATTGTCAGTTAAAGCGACGCAGTGACGAATCGCAAAAAGGGGCCTGGTCTTTAACCAGCCGAAATGGTCCGGGGCTGAAGTGGTTAAAGCGGTAGTAAAACTTTAGGATAGTAAAAATTCTCCCTGAAAGGTAAAGCCATAATGTGCTAGCATGCATCGCATACTAGCAGATTATGAAAGACTTACCTTAAAACGAAGTCCTCCTGCGGCGCGCTGTCACCGCTGCAGAGGCTTCCATCTTCACCTGGTCTTCCTTCCGGGGTTTGCGGGCTGCCACGGCTTGAATAGCTGAATATTAATGACGTCATTCCTGCGCATGTGCACAGGAGTGTCGGGCACGGCACACGCTCTGAAGGAACGACATGGATAATGCCGTTCCTTCAGAGGGCATGTGCCGGTGATGTCACTGACTGCTGCTCACTAGAATATCTCCTAATTGGTGCACGTTTAGGAAATATTCATTTTACCTACAGGCAAGCTTTATTATAAGCTTACCTGTAGATAAAATTACAAAAATAGAGTTAACTTCCCTTTTAGGGGGATTTCCTCACTTCCTGTTTTGTCTAAGGGACAGGATGTGAAAGGAAATCTTCCTAATCGGAAACGGATGGCAAAAAAAAAAAATCAGTCATAACTCTCCATCCCAAATTTTTTTTCAACGTTTTACCTTAAGTTCTGCTTCAAGAAGGAAGCTCACAGGGACAAGTTGATATAGAAATTATAACAACCAACCAAACACATTTTAGTCAAGATAATTTCATATATGTTTGCTAAGGGTTTCTGCACTTTGCTAGGACTTACAAAATACCTTTGTATGTTCTTGATAGAATATAGTTGGCATATTTTTGAAAAATGGAGGTTTGGAAAAGGGCGTGGAGGTATAAAAAGCCTACTTAACCAAGTGAGTCTTTGCCTCTCTATATGCTGCCTATATATTCTCATTTATCATACATCAATAAAAACATGCAACAAAGGAATAAAACATTTATGTTAAAATTTTTGATACAGATGTTTTAAACATTTGCTAGGTTTAAAAAGATTCAATAATATGGAATAATTAAAATACTGTATCTCTATTAATTTGAGTTACATATTAGAAAATCGGTAGAATAAATTACAAATTGTACTTTTAATCAAAATAGACCAATAAAACAGAGGAGACATAAAATGCTATACTAAGCAAAGAAGTGCACCTTTGCAAGAGATTAATTAGCGCCAGTTTTTTTATACTAAGTAGGAAATGTCTGATGGCCGTTTTGTTCCTTGGCAATACCATCTCTTGTGCACTTTATAAAAAGGATTGTATTTGGTTTCCGTCTTACAAAAACAGCCATGGTCATCCAATAAGGAAAAAAAATCAGCACTTTAGGTCACTAATGTGACAGACGATTCAGTTTGCAAGGAAGATACATTACACTTAGATCCAGACGATAATTTATTAGACAATGGACAATGAGTACATCTGTTTATAGTGGGTACTGTTTTAACCACGTTGATATAAATTCAATCTGGACACATACAATACCTAGTGATTTAACATTAAGATATTGCTAATAAGATACATAAAATGTGGTTAGCATGAAACCAGCCTTTGACTGCTGCTAACACCATTATCCACCAACATTTTGGGAATGTTCCTATAACAGCTTACAGTGAAAACAAATTTAAGACCTATATTAGCTTGGTAAATGGTATCTTATTGCTTTGTATAACATGTTTTATTGAAAAACTATACTAAATGGTTTAGGAGGAGTGGTATTTGGAGAGAAGCCAGAAGAAAATAGCATTTACATTTATAATACCATTTATGTGATATCTGCATGCTGAGCATTTTGTTTCTAGCTTAGGTAATCTGTACCCCCCCCCACCCCCCCCCCCAAAAAAAAGAAAAGGTAGAGGAAAAATGCCTTGACTAAGCCCACCCTTGACAATCTGGGGCTAGGAGGAGCCTGACTGGTTGCTGCAGCTGGGGAAGTTAAAGTTTTTGTAAACCCCTGACATAAAAAATTAACACAGCATATCCTTCTGCAGTATGTCCTTGCCTCATTCGAAAGTGTGATTTCTGTCTGCTGCCTCGTTCCTCTGCTATCGGCATAAGTCATTTCTGACAGGCTGTGCTGACTCCAAGGAACCAATGGTGGATGGTTGATCCAGAACACAACCTGTTATTGACGGCCTCCGCCTCCGCCGTGCATGTTTCCTTATGAGATTGTGTAGGGGGCGAGCTCCACCCAGGTCTCAGATGCGTAACATCAAATCCTCCCCCTGCTCCTGGAGCTCAGAGATGCTTTGTAAAATTTGTGCTTTAGGAGGCTGTGGAGAAAAGATGGCAACAGATAAACAGGCACAACTTATGTAGAAAGATTTATTTAATTTCTGTATATCACATGAGGCTGCTCCCTTTACTGTCAGGTGGCACTCATTGGCACTACAACTGGCACTGATTGGCACTGGCAGTTGGCACTGATTGGAAGTACGGATTGGCACTGATTGAAAGCAAATATTGGCACTGACAGGTGGCACTGATTTTAAGCATGGATTGGTACTGACAGGTGGCACTGGCAGGTGGCATTGATTGGCACTGACAGGTGGCACTGATTGGCACCGGCAGGTGGCACTGATTGGCACCGACTGGGGGAGAGGGGGAGTTTCACATTGAGCAGATCATGAGGCTTGTAAGAGCCACTCAGAGTTTGAAACTGTCATGTAATGTAACTGCATGCAGGGAGAGAGAGGAGCTGTCACAACTCAGCGGGGATGTCGGGGATGGGCGGGACCGAACAGCTATCTAAACACCAGCCAATGATTGGGCTGCTTAAGAAAGGGGGCGGATCCACATACACTTAGCGGACCGCCCAGACCCCATCCCATTGGCTAGTGTTTGATAGCCGTTCGGTCCCGCCCATCCCCTACATAACGGCAGAATTTTGACAGCTCCTCTCTCTCCCTGCATGTAGTTACATTACATGACAGTTTCACACTCTGAGCGGACCCTACAAGCCTCACGATCTGCTTAATGTGATACTGTCTCACAGGCAGCGGGGGTTACTCACTGCTTGGATGCAGCATTTCACGGCAGCCCAGGCAGATCTCGGGACACTAACACACATACAGGGTGATTAGGGTGTATCCAGGCACACTCGGCACACCCTGTGCACATGTCTATGAGTATGATTATTACCTGTCCTATTAGTTCTGATTTAAAATTTGCCTGATAACTTGTAGAAGCTGATTAGGGATGAGTGAACCAGGCAAAGTTTGGTTTGCAATAAGTTTGGCAAATCTAGGAAAAAATCTGCTAAACCCAAACATAGTGCTGAACTCCAATGAGGTCTCTAGGAGCTGCATGTTTTTTTTTTCTTTATGGCCTTTTTCAAAAGCAGCTTGCAGGCTTTTGTTAAATAAGGGCATAGGTAGCTAGGCACTGCCATGGGGTCATATACTGGTGAATATGAAAAAGTGTAGCGCTTATTTTTGTAAAAAAGTCAGTTACCAACACATATCAAATGTTGCAAACATGCATATATATGAAATCTTAATTTCAGTGACACCAAGTGACTGAGTGTGATCTGTGAAATAAAAATATATACCGTATATACTTGAGTATAAGCCGACCCGAGTATAAGCTGAGGTACCTACGCCTAGGGGGGGAAATGTGCCCATTACCACCTCACTGTGCCAATTGCCCAACATTTCTGTGCCAATTGCCCAACCTTACTGTGCCCATTGCCATGTCACTGTGCCCATTGCCACCTTACTGTGCCCATTGCAGCCTCCCTGTGCCCGATTCAGTCAGTACCTGAAAATCTTCTTATTCCGCGGCCGGCGTTCATTGTTTAAATCTCGCGGCTTTCTTCTGGTCCCTTCCGTGATAGGCGTTTCCAGCAAACACTGTGTTGAGTGTTGCTCCTATCATGGAGATCCTCTCATTCTCGGACTCCGTTTCCCAGCAGGCACTGTGTTCAGTGTTCCGCCAATCACGGACGTCGGACAAGAGAACGTTCATGATAGGCGCAACACTCAACACAGTGTTTGCTGGAAACGCCTATCGTGGAAGGGACCAGAAGAAAGCCGCGAGATTTAAACAATGGACGCCGGACGCGGAATAAGAAGATTTTCAGGTACTGACTCGAGTATAAGCTGAGGGGTATACTTTCAGCCCTAAAAAAAGGGCTGAAAAACTCGGCTTATACTCGAGTATATACGGTATGTAACAAATAAATCAGAACAAAGCAGTTTTCTATTGTGACCACACACACAAATAATCAGTCCAAAAGTGTAGAAAAAACTGCAAGGCTGAAATGAAGAGTCCCACATGGATGTGACCCTCTCTGTGAAAGGATAGAGACACCACCACCGATATAAGGAGGAGGCTTACCAGATGGTGTTGACTTGGTGAGGTGTATATCACCCAAGTCAAAACAGGCTTATATAATCAGTCAGCAAGATGTATCCAGCTGGTCCTGAATCCGCATATCAGTCGGCACCGCAAATTGCCTTAAACACCAGGAAGTGTAAATACATGTAGTCTTGTTGAAGCCAGAGATACGGTAACCACATAACATGCGTAATGGGAAAAAACTCACATAGTGTGATACCGTACAAGGTAGTATTTATTAAAAACGATTAAAAAATGAACACTCACATTTGGAAGAACATCATAGGCATATCACAAACTGCAAGAGCGATGTGTGTGAATGGGTCCACCCGACGCGTTTCAATTAAACAGTCATCATCTGGGGTCATACACCAATACAAAATATATAAAAAATACTCTTCAGTTGAGAGAATAATATGGCTTAAAGAGCAACATTAAACATACATAAAGTATATAGTTTTAACATACTTTGAGCATGCCTTAAACCTGCGCATGGAGTTGCATAGCAGTACTATGTACTCTTTTAAAAGTTATGAATTACATTTTTTTACAAACTCTACTGCTACTAAATGATAGATCCCTGCTGGCTTGTTTGTAAACATATGGGCTGGGAAATCTCAGGTGATGTCATTGACCATACATGATCGTGACCATATTTGTTAATTTACATTACCCAGTGTTCCTGGCCCTATTTGTTTGCATACAGAAGCTGGCAGGTATCTGTCATTTGCGACAGAAGAGTGTTCACCAGTGAGTGAACATCATAGGGTGCTGTGCGATGTCTTGTCGGCGAGTCATTGTGATTGACATGGATCTACATCACTGGACAACATAAATGATGTTGGATTTACATTAGAGGACATTATTTATTTATTTTGTAATAAAGGATTTTTTTACAATGTGTATTTTCTTTTGTGAATGAGTAACAAGGAGTACTCATTCCCTTAAGGGGAATATCTGGGGACCCCCTTAGTCTAAGGGGTCTTCTCCTTTCTGATAAGTCCCCCGCATTCCTTTTGGGGAAAGAATGTGGGGATGAGGGCCTTGTCTCCATCAGCATGGGTACGAGAATTAGGAGCTTGCTATTGGTTTGATAAAGGGGCGGAGCCCAGAAATCCCTAACCACGCTACCCTCATGGAAACCTAAACATCAGAGCGGGCCGAGGATGTCAGTACACTGCAGGGTATCTGGCGCCCCTGACTTGTGTCAATACAAAGCCCCGCTCAGCCTCCACCTCATCATAAAGCACCGCCGTTCCCATCTGGAACCATCCTTCCCACACAGAGCCTGAACAAACAGCTCTCTGGCTCTCACCTGATCACCCGACCATATCACTCAGCCTGATAGGCCCACATGAAGCCTTCCCTACATCCCATTGGTGCTGCCTGCCATCTACCGCACCGCTCACACTATCCATCAGCCCCAGCTGAGTCTCAACCACCCCGCGCAGCCACAGTCATTCATTCCAACCTTCTGCCACTTCACCTGCTGCCGTTGACCTCCTCTGGAGTACTTGGATATCCCATCTGCATGTCATCTTTACACAGGCTTTCATACTTGGCGTCCACTAGCTGCTCTCCACGGCATCGGTACGAGACCCACCGCTTCTCATGAATGACTAGCTGCTCTTTCCTTTACATCCAAAGTGAGTTCATTCAAGTTTTTTTTTGTGTTTTTGTTTTTTTAGTGTTTTAAGTTTTACATACTGTATTCATATTCCCTTCCTCCACTCCCCCTACTGCTATTTTCCACTTTGCATTATCAGTTGCTAAAGGTTGGCGCCCTCTTTTTCCTATTCCTGGGTGCGACAATGCCTTGCAAGAGGGGGAGGATTTGCACACACTCTTTGCCAGGTACCCTCCCAATATTGAAGGTATGTGGCCTGGTATGGTTTAGGAGAGACCTCATCTGAACCATACCAAGGGGAATCCACCATGTTTTTTCTAATGGATCTAAGTAAGGCCCTATTGGTTAACTGCTGCTTGAAATCAATTTAAAGAGGAAAACACAACTGAAAATGTAAACGACTGGCCATTTAATGTGGGGGGGGGGGGGGTAACGTTTTCCTTATATTTTAGGCACTATGCACTTTGTAAGTTAGCCACAAAGGGGAGCCTTCCTCTATTTTCAGACATGGACTTTACAAAAAAAAATGTTTAAACTGTAATTTTTCCCACCCCTCTCCCTAGCTATACTGGATGATGCAGTTCCAAAGTCAGCCATATATGGATTGAAATTCAGCTGGTTCAACAGAAACTGGCCAAATTTTGATCCGCGTATGGAAAGGGAGGTTGTACAGAAGCCAATATACCAACTGACTTCTGTATAACTGCCCTGCCAAAGTTTCCCTGCATCGATCAGTGCCGTGGCCGCTATAGCTGGCAGCACTAATCAGTGCTTTTGGACGGCGGGGGAAATCTCCCTGCTGGCTCAACAGGGAGGATTCTTCCATCCACAGGAAGTCTGACTGAACAAAAAAAAAAACATGATTCATCTATGGGCTGCTTTATTGAGTACACACAGGCAAAATCTAGTTTAACAGATCCCCCTGTGTCTTGCTGGGAAGAAGTTATCATATGTACCTGCTGCTTCCTTTTAACTTACTTTGGCCTTTAGGAAAAAGAACGGTGGGAAGGTGGAAGCATTATTGTAGAAAAAGCTTTGCGTGAACATTGCAAAAACTGCACATGTAAAAAAGCTCCCTGCTGATGCAGACCAGACCACAGTCAGATAAGTACCTTCTGATTTTTAAAGCTGCTTTGGATGTCAATACTATAACTAGCAGAAAGAGGGTACCCCTGCATCTGCAAACAACCCAAAGTACTTATATCCACTTGCCTCTTGTGTGTAGGGGTTTTTCTATGCAATGGTTCATATGTCTGCTGCAGTGAGTCGTTCCTGTATGAGGAGCTTGGGATGATGATGGTGGCCTATCACACAATTCCCCTCCAAGCACCCCTGAAAGTTATTGGGACATGGGCTACAAAAGCAATGGAATAGTGCAGATGCAAGGAAGCTGGAACCAGAGACTTGAACTTGGGATCACTACTCTCTAGTAAGCAGAAGCACAGTGGTGAGGGTACCCAGAATACACCAAGTCCTGTAGAGATCAGAGCCAGGTCACCAGCCGAGTTTGATAACATTTGATTAGGAAGGCATCAACTTGTTAGCAGGATCAAGGTCAGGGACAAGCTGAAATTGGAAATGTGAGGTACAGAATTAAAAGGTAAAATCTTGGTCAAGAGTCCAGGCTGAGGTTGGTATCAGAGATAAGCAGCAAACATTGACAGGCAAGGATTATCTAGAAGCAGGTCTGAAGCAGGTCTGACGAAAGCCTTGTCAATAAAAAGGTTAAGCAGGTTCAGGATCAGGGGTAACAGTAACTTGAACTGAAACATGCAGCAATGAAGCATGGTGGCTCAGGAATCTGGATCTGGTATTTGGATATCCTTCCGTCCCATTTTCTTGTCTGTCAGACTGATAAAGAGTCCCTAGCACCCTGCTCTGCAGAGGAGTTAGCCATCTTTCCATCAATATCCTGAATCTTTGGGTGATTTGGCTGTCCCTGCAGCTTTGGGCAATCTTGATGGAAGGTCATCTCATCTGGATTCAGTTGGACAATGCCACAGCGGGAGGAACCAGAGGTTTTTCTGCAGCAAGACAAGTGATTTAAATCTTGTCGTGGGCAGAATTTCATGTTTCCCTTGTAACACCCCACTGTGGAATCTGAAATTGGTTCTCCCTGCACTTTAGAAACTGCTATTTGAACCCTTTAGAGACATTCATCTCTCTCCTCTTACCCACAAGGCAGTGTTTTTTTTAGCCATTACCTCCATTGTCTGAATGTAGTTCAGGCTTTAAAAGTTTAAGAGGGTGGAAAGCACCAGAAAGTAAAAAGTTATCAAGTGACCAGATGTGTCTGGGGACAATACTTCAATACTTTTACTTAGCGAAAGTGTAAAAAATAGACATTTCGCGATCCAGCTGTCAAGGCATGATACTAGTTCCCTAACTATAACTATAGGCTGGTGTGCTGTCTCGGTATACCTGCAAAAGCGTAGTCCAATAGCCACAGTCCTTCAGAGACATATCTCCAGCACTGGTGTCTTCAGGGCAAACCCAAAGTTAAAGTTTCTATAAGCAGGCCATGGCAAGTGACATTCTCCTACTCCTACAGTTGTCTTTGCCCATTTCCATCCCTTACGAGCCTCACAGTCCACAGTTGCGTTGGCACTCTCCAGGCTGCCCTCCACCCTTTCTCCAGCCTCCTTTTCCTTCCCTGCATGCCGGACCACTGACCCATTTTTTATATCACAGGATAAGTGGACCGGAGCAAAACCCACCAAAAAGACCAAGGAAGCAGCATAAGAATTAACCCCCACTTTCCCGGCCTGGAAAGCACCTAACTAATTGTTTTAACCTGCCTATAAACACAAATATCTCAATTTTCACTTCATACTGCATAGTGCAAGTCAGTAATTAAAATTAATTGATGGGGCAATACGTTATGCTCACAAGCTTATGAACAAGCTCATCTGGGGAATCTGCTGAAAAAGAGTGAGCCTAAGCTACAGATTACAAGCCTATTAGCTATGTGTATAAAAAGCCATCCAACATGGTGAGTAGATATTTATGCAAGTGCTATGTTTTGTTTTTTTCTAAATTCTAAATTTTTTTATGTTAAAAAAAGTCGTTCTCCAAATATTGGGACTAAGATTAACTGCTTCAAATAAGAGTGTCTGTTACACTTAGAGGATATTGGTTGAATCCAGGTCAGCAATTTTATGCGCCTTCACTGGGTAGAAGGTGTCTATTTGCTATTGAACATTACTCCTGTAGGCGTCATTATAACCCTAAAGGGAAAGACTTATTGTGTCCCTTAATAGACTCCTAGAAAAGGATTTTACAGTAAGTACAACAATTTTTTTTTTTAGTTTTGGATAAATTAGGGACTGGTTACAATTAATTTTTTGCTGCCTTTGTCCAGTTAGGGTGATTGCCCTTCACGTCTTGTCCCAGAGATACAATAGGAAGTGCGAGGAAATCTATACACAGTAAGGCGAATTCCCTGTCTAGACAGTTGCCACCAGAACAGGTGTTCTCATCAAGAGATACTGTACATCCTCACCTCTTTTTCTGGTGGCAAGTATATAATTTTGTATTTCCCATCACTTTTTGTTTTGCGAACAGTGGTCATCAGGACAGATAAAGGGTGACTTTCCTCAGCGGAGACACAGACAACGTATAAACTTGACAGGGTTTGCAATCCTTTTCTACTCTATACAAAATAAAAAAAAATAATGTTGGCTATACATAAACTTTTAACTTGTTCAATGTTAAGGTTATAACGCGGGAACGTGTTTGGTGGGCAAAACAGACTATTCAGTGGAATGCGTGAAGAGGCAACGGCAGAGCAGATAGTAACAAGCAAGTAAGTGTTTGCTAATAAATGTAAGCACTGATGTAACTACTTCACAACGCAGCCACTCACAGAAGACAAACATTGAAGAAACATGTTTCAACATATAGTTTTCCATTACAGCCACTTCAACAGAGTAGTGTGATTACAGTGTGATGTGTGCAAGTACAAAAAGCAAGAGCAATGCTATCATAGGACATTTAAACATAGAAATAATAATATAACATAATAGAATTAAATTATTAAAATATAGAGGAACTGGAGATATCTTTTTAAGCATTAGCCGTTATAATTGCATTTGCCCTTATTTGTAACTAAAGTCTACTCCATTTTATTTATGTCCAAAATAGAAAAATCTAGCAACATTGAGAAAAAAATGTATGGCATCATGAGAAAAGCATATTCTTCAGCTTTCTTACAATGAAAATAATAGATTGTCTATCTATGAATATGTTTGAAAGGATTAGTATCACCTTAGTCAATATATATGCAAAAAAGAGGTACTGCTTTAGAAACAAGTATATGCAATGAAAATCTAATTTTTATAGTTACCATAAGATTTTTGTATACCTTGAAGTCCATTGATGACCAAGGGAATTCTAAAACATTTAACGTTTACTGCTGCCACAGGAGGTTGGGACACTGGCAAATAGAAAAATGCTGTAAGCCAGCCCCAGAATATCCTCTCCTTTACCCAGCATGCCTAACCATTGTGTACAAGCAGCACATAGGACCAAATAAATCAGAGAGGGGTGGCATTTTTGGCAAGTACAAAAATCTTATTTTCTTTATCATCCTTTGAGTGGCAAAGGATTTCAGGAATTTTAAACCAGCTGGGACATTCAAAATCAGTCCAACTGCAACAGCCACTGAGATGTCCAACTGATAAATAGATGTAGGGACCACCCTACATCAGAATATCTGAAGGCATTAATGGCCAAATGAAGCTGGATGAAAAAAAGGCAATGTGAAAAGAGGGGAACTGACATGACCAGGGTGAGGGCACAGAGGATCACACTAGTGTAGCGCCCCTTTACTTTTCATGGGGTGCTATGTGCCTAAATGTAGGGGTTGGTCTGAGCTGGTAGCCAGGCTCGGATCACTGTGATTGTTAGGTACTTGCTTCTGCCTATGCGATGATGCCTGGTGTATAGTTCCCTGTGGCTTGTAGGTGGCACTGCCATATCAGGTCAGGATGACCATGGTTAGCATTGCTAAGCCTAGGGTGTCCTCTCTCGGCAGTAGTACAGTGGGCATTGTCAGCCTGTTGTGCATGCTGGGAGAGGATACATAAGGGGCAGACGCCATCTTTTGGGGAGCAGTTCGCATCTCCCGGCCCTTTTAGGCCAGGGGTGCGTGTGTGTACCAGTCTCAGGCACCTTTAGCCTGGGGCTGCAACTCTACTAGTAGGCCCAGCACCTTTAGCTAGGGCCTACCTCCAAAAGAAGAATCCTAGGGTGCCCGTAAGAGGGTGACCCGTTCTAGACGAGAGGGAACCGGGGATTTCGGTGAAAGGAGTCGCCGCTTCTGATGAGGCCTGGTTACCTTCTAGAGGGATTCAAATATCCACCACAAGCCTTGTAACGTGCTGTCACCGGCACCTGTTCTTGTGTTACAAGTGCTGGGAAGTTCGGGACTTGGAACTGTTCCTGATCGTATCCTAAGGAAATCTAAATAGTTGAGCATCATTCCGGCTGCTAGGATCGTGAGAGGAGACTATCCGGGTGAGCTAAACCCACTCGGGATCTAGTGGCGAGGATTCAGTCAGTTTTGTGCCTGGACCTACCTTCCAACTTCTCTATCCTTTCCCTCATCAACTTCTTCCTGTCTATTAAGCAAACTATAAATAAACTCATCGTTAGAGTAAAAGTGGTTTGGATATTGGCCTTCTTGGGGAAGAAACAGAGACTTATCCCTACATTCTAGGGACGAGAACCAATGGAGGGAGGTAACTCGCTGCAGGACCCAAAATTGTAAGAACACCGCTTGACCTCTTATACCAGGAGGATACGGGCATGTGGCATGTAGGGATGAGCTCGGTGTTCGAGTCGAACATAAGTTCGACTCGAACATCGGCTGTTAGACCGTTCGGCGAACATCGAACGATTTGGGCCGTTCGCGCCAAATTCGAGTGACGCGAACGACCCACAATACACTGCACCATCGCAGTGCAATCCCGGCACTGTAATTGGCCAAGCATGCACTGTGACCCCGCATGCTTGGCCAATCACAGCGCCAGCAGCTAGGAGAGCCATAATTGGCCACAGGCAGGTTGCCTGTGGCCAATTATAGCTCAGGGGGTTTAGCACACGCCCCACACTATAAAAGGCCGCCAGCGCGGCGGCCTTGTGTAGTGTGTTCCGGCGCAGGGAAAGAGTTACATAGGCAGGGACAGTGTCAGTGCTTTTTGTACCTCAAACTTGTGTGTAGGGAGAGAGAAGGATAGGCAGGGAGAGTGTGAAGCCTCGTACACACGGCCGAGTTTCTCGTCGAAAAAAACACGTCGTTTTTTTTGACGAGACCCTTGGACAAGTAACTTGTCCCGGCCGAGTGTACACACGCTCGATTCAAAGAACCCGCGGTTCTTTGAATGGAGCATACGCGGTGACGTCATCGACTACGACGAGCATGCGCTCGTCACATTCGATGCCGTCGCCGCCATCTTGGTATACCCTACCTATGCCTAGAAAGCTACCGCGCATGCGTCGAATTCATTTCGAACATGCGCGGGCTTCCCGGAGGACAGGTAAGTGTACACACACTCACTTTTCTCGTCGAGAAACAGGCTGACGAGAATCTCGACGAGAAAATAGAGAGCAGGTTCTCTATTTTCTCGTCGAGATTACTTGTCCGTTTTCTTGACGAGAAACCATACACACGAACAAATTTCTCGGCAAGACATCTCTGCCAGCAAGTTTCTTGCTGGTTCTTGCCGAGAAACTCGGTCGTGTGTACGAGGCCTCAGTGTCATATTCTTTGCTAAACCTTGTGTGCAGGCAGAGAGAAGGATAGGCAGGGGACAGTGTCAGTGTCACATTCTTTGCTAAACCTTGTGTGCAGGGAGAGAGAAGGATAGGCAGGGAGAGTGTCAGTGTCATATTCTTTGATAAACCTTGTGTGCAGGGAGAGAGAAGGATAGGCAGGGGACAGTGTCAGTGTCACATTCTTTGCTAAACCTTGTATGCAGGGAGAGAGAAGGATAGGCAGGGACAGTGTCAGTGTCATATTCTTTGCTAAACCCTTGTGTGCAGGGAGAGAGAAGGATAGGCAGGGGACAGTGTCAGTGTCACATTCTTTGCTAAAACCTTGTGTGCAGGGAGAGAGAAGGATAGGCAGGGAGAGTGTCAGTGTCATATTCTTTGATAAACCTTGTGTGCAGGGAGAGAGAAGGATAGGCAGGGGACGGTGTCAGTGTCATTGTTGCTAAGCCTCCTGCACATTATACACCTGAAGTTAGCCCGTATTGCTGTGTTTTCCTGGTGTGTTACACCAACAAGCATTTGCAGCACTTACAGCAGGCGGAGTGTGCCTCCTGCACATTATACACCTGAAGTTAATAACAACATGGCCTGGGGAATGCCCAGGGAAAAACCAAGCCTACTTACCGACCAGCTCGCTGACAACCAATTAACCTGTCTAACAGTATGCGTTAAAAACAGGGGTTTGTCCGCACGCATTTGCAAACGCATGTGTGAGCCACAGAGCCACGCCAAGGCCCCCTGAAGTCTGTGGTCCTACACTAACATTGAGTGTCCCCACAATGGAGCACATGCATTCTGATGGTTAGATGAAGGCAGGTGGACTGAAGGGGAGCCACCCCTCCTTAAAGGTACAGGAGCACACCAAACACCCAGCGTAGCACAATGGCAGCAAAGGTGTTGGTGCACTGCTGGACCAATACAAGCACCATAGGTGAAAACAAAAACATGTCCACCGCCCCCATCTATAGCTGGCTATCACGGTAAGTAGCATTGGAAGGCTAAAGCAGATAACAACATGGCCTGGGGAATGCCCAGGGAAAAACCAAGCCTACTTACCGACCAGCTCGCTGACAACCAATTAACCTGTCTAACAGTATGCGTTAAAAACAGAGGTTTGTCCGCACGCATTTGCAAATGCATGCGTGAGCCACAGAGCCACGCCAAGGCCCCCTGGAGTCTGTGGTCCTACACTAACATTGAGTGTCCCCACAATGGAGGCACATGCATTCTGATGGTTAGATGAGGGCAGGTGGACTGAAGGGGAGCCACCCCTCCTTAAAGGTACAGGAGCACACCAAACACCCAGCGTAGCACAATGGCAGCAAAGGTGTTGGTGCACTGCTGGACCAATACAAGCACCATAGGTGAAAACAAAAACATGTCCACCGCCCCCATCTATAGCTGGCTATCACGGTAAGTAGCATTGGAAGGCTAAAGCAGATAACAACATGGCCTGGGGAATGCCCAGGGAAAAACCAAGCCTACTTACCGACCAGCTCGCTGACAACCAATTAACCTGTCTAACAGTATGCGTTAAAAACAGGGGTTTGTCCGCACGCATTTGCAAACGCATGCGTGAGCCACAGAGCCACGCCAAGGCCCCCTGGAGTCTGTGGTCCTACACTAACATTGAGTGTCCCCACAATGGAGTGGAGGCACATGCATTCTGATGGTTAGATGAGGGCAGATGAGGGCAGGTGAAGTTAGCCTGTATTGCTGTGTTTTCCTGGTGTTACACCAACAGGCATTTGCAGCACTTACAGCGGGCGGAGTGTGCCTCCTGCACATTATACACCTGAAGTTAGCCTGTATTGCTGTGTTTTCCTGGTGTGTTACACCAACAGGCATTTGCAGCACTTACAGCGGGCGGAGTGTGCCTCCTGCACATTATACACCTGAAGTTAGCCTGTATTGCTGTGTTTTCCTGGTGTTACACCAACAGGCATTTGCAGCACTTACAGCGGGCGGAGTGTGCCTCCTGCACATTCTACACCTGAAGTTAGCCTGTATTGCTGTGTTTTTCTGGTGTTACACCAACAGGCATTTGCAGCACTTACAGCGGGCGGAGTGTGCCTCCTGCACATTATACACCTGAAGTTAGCCCGTATTGCTGTGTTTTCCTGGTGTGTTACACCAACAGGCATTTGCAGCACTTACAGCGGGCAGAGTGTGCCTCCTGCACATTATACACCTGAAGTTAGCCCGTATTGCTGTGTTTTCCTGGTGTGTTACACCAACAGGCATTTGCAGCACTTACAGCGGGTGGAGTGTGCCTCCTGCACATTATACACCTGAAGTTAGCCTGTATTGCTGTGTTTTCCTGGTGTTACACCAACAGGCATTTGCAGCACTTACAGCGGGCGGAGTGTGCCTCCTGCACATTATACACCTGAAGTTAGCCTGTATTGCTGTGTTTTCCTGGTGTTACACCAACAGGCATTTGCAGCACTTACAGCAGGCGGAGTGTGCCTCCTGCACATTATACACCTGAAGTTAGCCCGTATTGCTGTGTTTTCCTGGTGTGTTACACCAACAGGCATTTGCAGCACTTACAGTGGGCGGAGTGTGCCTCCTGCACATTATACACCTGAAGTTAGCCCGTATTGCTGTATTTTCCTGGTGTGTTACACCAACAGGCATTTGCAGCACTTACAGTGGGCGGAGTGTGCCTCCTGCACATTATACACCTGAAGTTAGCCCGTATTGCTGTGTTTTCCTGGTGTGTTACACCAACAGGCATTTGCAGCACTTACAGTGGGTGGAGTGTGCCTCCTGCACATTATACACCTGAAGTTAGCCCGTATTGCTGTGTTTTCCTGGTGTGTTACACCAACAGGCATTTGCAGCACTTACAGTGGGCGGAGTGTGCCTCCTGCACATTATACACCTGAAGTTAGCCTGTATTGCTGTGTTTTCCTGGTGTTACACCAACAGGCATTTGCAGCACTTACAGCGGGCGGAGTGTGCCTCCTGATCATATTACACCTGAAGTTAGCCTGTATTGCTGTGTTTTCCTGGTGTGTTACACCAACAGGCATTTGCAGCACTTACAGCAGGCGTAGTGTGATTCCTGCAAAATATACTCCTGAAGCTAGGCCTTATTGCTGGTTTTCCCATCTCGCTGCAGGCCATTAGAATGTCTGGAAGGCAAACAAGGAGAGGCAGACAGTCAGGAGCCAATAAAAGAGGGCAAGCAGGCTCTGTGTCTAGAGACAACAGTGCTGGTCGTGGACGCGGTGCATCGCCATCAGCACGTGGCCATGGGACACGCTTGTCCTTCTTTTCGGCAGCTGGACGTGTTGAGCCGCATCATGCCGAAGACTTGGTAGAGTGGATGACCAAGCCCTCCTCATCCTCCTCATCCTCTCTCACCCAGGCTCAGGGTACTGGCAAAGCAGCTGCCAAAGCGTCCTCTTCCTTGGTATCAATGTCGTCATCAGTCACTCCTTCCCTAGACCAACCATGTCCTCCTGAGGAGTCCCCTGAACTGTTTGAGCACAGTGTTGGGTACATGCTCCAGGAGGATGCCCAGCGTTTCGAAGGGTCTGATGATGATACCCAGCTAGAGGAAGGCAGTAGCGTGAGAGCAGAGAGAGGGGATGCTCAAGAAGGACACCAATCTGGCAGTCATGTTCCAGCAGCTGCAGCATACTGCCAGATTGGCTCCAGTGATGAGGAGGGAGGGGATGATGAGGTCACTGACTCCACGTGGGTGCCTAATAGGAGAGAGGAGAAGGAGGAGGAGGATGAGGAGGAGGCACATCTCCAACGAGGCATGATGCCCTCGGGCGGCCAGCGTAAGGGCAGCATACCGACGGAATCACACTGCAGAGCTCCGCCTGTGCAGGGCGCTGCCTCTGCCCGTTATTCAAAAAGTTATTTGGTGTGGGCCTTTTTTGAGTCGAGTGCATCAGATCGCACAGCTGCTGTTTGCAACATATGTCTCAAGCGTATATCGCGTGGCCAAAACATCACCCGCTTGGGCACCACATGCTTGACCAGACATATGTTGACCTGCCATGCAGCTCGTTGGCAAGCCTACCTTAAAGACCCACACCAAAGAACAAAGCGGACCTCTCCTTGCACCGCATCAGCTGGGATCTCCAACCCCACTATACCTTCAGTCCTCTCTGAAACCTGCACTGAGAGGAATGAAGGTGTAGAATTAGGTGTGTCACAGCCAAGTACTTGCGGGCACTCTGCTAGCAGTACACCGACGTCCGATTCTAGCAGGCAAATTTCCCTGCCCCAGCTGCTGGACCGTCGAAAGAAGTTCACTCCCAGCCATCCACATGCCCAGCGGTTGAATGCTAGCTTGGCTAAATTGCTAGCGCTTCAACTGCTGACTTTTCAGTTGGTAGACTCGGCCCCCTTCTGTGAATTTGTGCAATGTGCGGTTCCTCAGTGGCAGGTTCCCAAACGCCACTTTTTCTCACGGAAGGCGATTCCGGCTCTCTACCGGCATGTGGAAGGCAATGTCTTGGCCTCGCTGGACAGGGCGGTCAGCGGTAAGGTGCATATTACCGCTAACTCATGGTCCAGCAGGCATGGACAGGGACGTTACCTTTCTTTCACGGCCCATTGGGTCACTCTTTTGGCAGCTGGGAAGGATGCAGGACAAGGTGCAGTAGTGTTGGAGGTTGTTCCGCCGCCACGCCTCCAAAATGCTACTACTGGTTGTTACACACCTCTCTCCTCCACCCCCTCCTCTTCTTCTTCCTCCATGGCCTCTTCCTGTGCTTTGTCCTCGGAACCAGCGGTGCTCCGTAGGCTTTCAAGGGGCTACGCAAGTACGCAGGCAAAAAGATGCCATGCCGTGCTTGCGCTGGTGTGTTTGGGGGACAGGAGCCACACTGGGGCAGAGGTTCTGTCTGCTCTGCAGGGGCAGGCCGAGAGGTGGTTGACGCCACGCCAGCTTAAGCCAGGAATGGTGGTTTGCGACAATGGCACCAACCTCCTCTCTGCCCTCCGACAGGGACAACTGACCCATGTGCCCTGTGTGGCTCACGTCCTTAACCTGGTGGTGCAGCGGTTCTTGGGCAGGTACCCGGGCTTACAGAATGTCCTGAGGCAGGCCAGGAAAGTCTGTGTGCATTTCCGCAGATCTTATAATGCCAGTGCTCGCCTGGCTGAGCTGCAAAAGGAGTTGAACCTGCCCAAGAACCGCCTTATATGTGACATGCCCACCAGGTGGAACTCAACGTTGGCCATGATGCAGCGGCTGCACACGCAGCAGAGGGCCATCAATGAGTACCTGTGCGACTACGGCACCAGGACAGGGTCAGGGGAGCTCGGGTTTTTTTCACCACGCCAGTGGGGCATGATCAGGGATGCATGCACTGTCCTGGCACCATTTGAGGAGGCCACGAGGATAGTGAGCAGTGACAGTGCATGGTTCAGTGACACTGTACCTTTTGTCCACCTGTTGGAACATACGCTGCATGGAATAATGGACAGGGCACTTGAGGCAGAACAGAGGCAGGAAGAGGAGGACTTCCTTGCCTCTCAAGGCCCCCTTTACCCAGACAGTGTTCCTTCTGTCCCACCCATCGCACAGGAAGAGGAGGAGGAGGAGGAGGAGGAGGATTGTGTCAGCATGGAGGTGGAGCCTGGCACTCAGCATCATCAGCAGCAGTCTTTTAGGGATGATTTACAGTCCCAAGAAACCAGTGGACTTGTACGTGGCTGGGAGGAGGTGGCTGCGGATCATGTCGTCCTTAGTGACCCAGAGGACTCCGGACCGAATGCCTCAGCTAACCTACGCTGCATGGCCTCCCTGATCCTGCAAAGTCTGCGGAAGGATCCTCGTATTCTTCGGATCAAGGAGAGGGACCATTACTGGCTGGCCACTCTCCTTGATCCACGGTACAAGGGTAAGGTTGCGGACCTTATCTTACTGTCGCAGAGGGAGCAGAGGATGAGACAACTCCGGGAGGCCTTGCAGAAAGGTCTGTGCAACGCGTTCCCAGAGACTGGGAGGTTACAAACTCCTGGTCCTGGACAACGAGTTGCTGAGGCTTCGGTCAGTCAAAGAAGGAGCGGTGGGGAAGGTGGCGGTCTGACCGATGCGTTCAGACAATTCTTTAGTCCGCAGCCCCAAGGTATGATCGGTTCCAGCAACCATCGCCAGCGTCTGATTTACATGGTGCAGGAATACCTAGGGGCAAGGTCAGACTTAGACACCTTCCCCACCGAAAATCCTCTGGCTTACTGGGTCTTGAGGATGGATCACTGGCCAGAGCTTGCACAGTATGCAATTGAGCTACTGGCCTGTCCCGCATCCAGCGTTCTTTCAGAACGCACATTCAGTGCTGCTGGAGGATTTGTCACGGATCACAGGGTGCGCCTGTCCACCGACTCGGTTGATCGACTGACCTTCATAAAGATGAACCAGTCTTGGATCACCACCAGCTACCAAACACCTGAAGCTGATATAACAGACTAATTTATTTTCAAATGTCACATCCCTTCAAGACTGATGCTGATGCTGAGAGACTGTCCTGTTATGTTGACTGACTATCCTCCTCCTCCTCAATGATCCGATTGATGATGATAGCTTGGAAGAACATTTTTGTTTCTGGGTGCCGCCACCAGTGGCGAAGGCCCAATTTTTCAGCCCCTGTTTAACAGGGGCATGTAATTAAAAAATTTTATGCAATGCTTTGCAGCAGGGCTCATTCCTGCACTCCAACTAGAGTATCTGGGAGAGGTTGCAGTGTCATGGCACCAGCACCAGTGGCTAAGGCCCAATTTTTCAGCCCCTGTTTAACAGGGGCGTGTTATTAAAAAATGTTATGCAATGCTTTGCAGCAGGGCTCATTCCTGCACTCCAACTAGAGTATCTGGGAGAGGTTGCAGTGTCATGGCACCAGCACCAGTGCCTAAGGCCCAATTTTTCAGCCCCTGTTTAACAGGGGCGTGTAATTAAAATTTTTGATGCAATACTTTGCAACAGGGCTCATTGCTGTGCTCCAAGTACAGTATCTGTGAGGGGTTGCAGTGTTGTGGCACCAGTGCCTAAGGCCCAATTTTTCTGCCCCTGTTTAACAGGGGCATGTAATTACAATTCTTGAGCTAATAATTCACAGCAGGGCCCATTCCTGCGCCCACCAAGAGTAACTGTGAGGCCTTACAGTGTTGTGTCAACACCACCACCACCAAAGGCCCAATTTTTCAGCCCCTGTTCAACAGGGGCATGCAATTACAATTCTTGATCTAATAATTCACAGCAGGGCCCATTCATGCGCCCACCAAGAGTAACTGTGAGGGCTCACAGTGTTGTGGCAACACCAACATGTAAGGGGCAAATTTCAGCTGAGTATATACGGCAGGCCCCTACTTTCAAACATCTAACTTACAAACGACTCCTCCTTGCAAACGGAAGGATACAACAGGAAGTGAGAGGAAATCTACCCCTAGGAAGGCAAATTCTCTCCTGTAAGAGTTAATATGGGAAAAAAAGTGTCTCCTCTCCACTGATGCTTTATCATCAATTCTTGTTTCAATAAAAACCCCAAATTTTCAAAAAACATTTGTCATTAGGACGGATAGGGAGGTGAACTATTCTGAACAGGTGCACACTGCACAAACAGCAAAACAAATGTTACAGGGGTGATAACCCTTCCCTATGTTTTCCAAAAAGCTTAAAAATAGATTTTTTGGCTGGAGCTACACTTAAACAATGTACCTGTTCAAAATTATAAACAGATTCTACATAAGAACAAACCTACAGTCCCTGTCTTGTATGCACCGCCTGTATACAGCTGTTCAGAGTATATAGGGCCTTTTTTATTTTGTGTGCGGGATTCCCCTTAATATCCATACAAGACCCAAAGGGGGGTAATGGTCTGGGGTAGGGGGGGAGGTGATGGGGTAGCTATGCCATTTTTCTTAAAGATTTTCATCCATATTACCGGGACCAGACATTACATTAAAGCCGCAAGCAGTTTTAAATGGCTTTTTTTTCTTTAGAAATGTAATTTTGTGCAGGAACAGTTCTAAACACGGGAAACACGTGGCACTTCACAGGCATACTTTACACACCCCCCAGGTACGGTATTTAAAGGAATATTTGACTTTTTTTTTTCACTTTATGCATCATTAAAATGACTGCTCCCGAAAAACAGCCGTTTTTAAAACTTCTTTTTGCATTGATACATGTCCCCTGGTGCAGAACCCGGGTTCCCAAACCCTTTTTAGGACAATAACATGCATAATAGTCGTTATAATTAGCACTTTAGATTTCGAACGTTCGCATCCATTGTATTTAATAGGGTTCTAAAGTTCGTGCGAACTTTCGGTCCGTTCGCGGGTTCTGGTGGGAACCGAACCCGGGGGTGTTCGGCTCATCACTAGTGGCATGGTGTGCCTTTACCCTGCAAGTGAAGGTAAGCAGGAAAAAGGGTTTGTGTGCTACACTAGTATGCCTAAGAGTCTGCCCTGCTTAACCTGTGTTTTTAGCCAAAAAGGTCACTTATTACAGCCATGAGCCATGAGATGCCGGAAAGACCCAGGTTCTAAACTCGAGGACCCCTAAAAAAATCATTAGAGGGTATTTGAATTCAAAGCTCTCAGGGCCCTAACAGGAAATCTAAATTAATATACAGGTATAATGCATGCTTCCATCCAATAGGGAAGCCTAGCAGTAATGTCACATGACAGACAGAGTTTGTACAACAGAGTGTCATTCAGGTGACCCTAAGGATACACAATGTCTTTATACATCCCTGCCTAGAACTCCTGTCTTGTGTCATTCCCCTTTTACATCAATCAACCGTTCAGCCATAGTATCAAACTAACAAGAGAATGGGAAAGTGTCTAAAAGAGACAGTTTGCATTACTGTGTTAGTATGCTTGGATCATGACTAATGTTTTGATAGAAGTTTGGATCTAGGTGTACAAACCCAAGTGAATGAACTGTAACTACCGGTAAACAGTATATCTTTCCACCAACAAATATGGATTGGCATAGAGCATGTGATTACAAAAAAGAATTGAGATTATACCATCAGTATGCCGATGACACTCAAATCTATCTCTCTGCCTCTCAGCTCACCCCCTCAGTCTCCTCACGCATCACGGATTTACTAACAGACATATCAGCCTGGATGTCACACCACTTTCTCAAATGGAATCTATCTAAAACGGAGCTCTTAATATTTTCTCCCCCACGTGCCCCTTCCCCTGACTTCTCTGTCAAGATTAGGGATGAGCTCAGTGTTCGAGTCGAACATAGGTTCGACTCGAACATCGGCTGTTCGCGCGTTCGGCGAACAACGAACGTTTTGGGCCGTTCGCGCCAAATTCGAGTGACGCGAACGGCCCACAATACACTGCGCCATCGCAGTGTAATCCCGGCGCTGTGATTGGCCAAGCATGCACTGTGACCCTGCATGCTTGGCCAATCACAGCGCCGGCAGCGAGGAGAGCAATGATTGGCCACAGGCAGGATGCCTGTGGCCAATTATAGCTGAGGGGGTTTAGTACACACCCCACACTATAAAAGGCCGCCAGCGCGGCGGCCTTGTGTAGTGTGTATCGGAGCAGGGAAAGTAAAGGATAGGCAGGGACAGTGTCAAATCTTGTCAAATCTATTCTTTGCTAAACCTTGTGTGTAGGGACAGAGAAGGATAGGCAGGGAGAGTGTCAGTGTCATATTCTTTGCTAAACCTTGTGTGTAGGGAGAGAGAAGGATAGGCAGGGAGAGTGTCAGTGTCATATACTTTGATAAACCTTGTGTGCAGGGAGAGAGAAGGATAGGCAGGGGACAGTGTCAGTGTCATATTCTTTGCTAAACCTTGTGTGCAGGGAGAGAGAAGGATAGGCAGGGAGAGTGTCAGTGTCATATACTTTGATAAACCTTGTGTGCAGGGAGAGAGAAGGATAGGAAGGGGACAGTGTCAGTGTCATTGTTGCTAAGCCTCCTGCACATTATACACCTGAAGTTAGCCCGTATTGCTGCTTTTTCCTGGTGTGTTACACCAACAGGATTTTGCGGCACTTACAGCGGGCGGAGTGTACCTCCTGACCATATTACACCTTAACTTAGCCTGTATTGCTGCTTTTTCCTGGTGTGTTACACCAACAGGATTTTGCGGCACTTACAGCGGGCGGAGTGTACCTCCTGACCATATTACACCTTAACTTAGCCTGTATTGCTGCTTTTTCCTAGTGTGTTACACAAACAGGATTTTGCGGCACTTACAGCGGGCGGAGTGTGCCTCCTGACCATATTACACCTTAACTTAGCTTATATTGCTGCTTTTTCCTGGTGTGTTACACCAACAGGATTTTGCGGCACTTACAGCGGGCGGAGTGTACCTCCTGACCATATTACACCTGAACTTAGCCTGTATTGCTGCTTTTTCCTGGTGTGTTACACAAACAGGATTTTGCGGCACTTACAGCGGGCGGAGTGTGCCTCCTGACCATCAGGGATGAGCCGAACACCCCCCTGTTCGGTTCGCACCAGAACCTGCGAACAGACAAAATGTTAGTGTGAACTTTAGAACCCTATTAAATACAATGGACTCGAACGTTCAAAATCTAAAGTGCTAATTATAAAGGCTTATATGCAAGTTATTGTCCTAAAAAGTGTTTGGGGACCCGGGTCCTGCCCCAGGGGACATGTATCAATGCAAAAAAAAGTTTTAAAAACGGCCGTGTTTTGGGGAGCAGTGATTTTAATAATGCTTAAAATGAAAAAATGAAAGTGAAATATTCCTTTAAATTTCTACCTGGGGGGTGTGTATGATATGCATGTAAAGTGGCGCATGTTTCCCGTGCTTAGAACTGTCCCTGCACAAAGTGTCATTTTTGAAAGGAAAAAAAGTCATTTAAAACTCACTCGCGGCTATTAATGAATTGTCGGCTCCCGGCAATACATACAAAAGTCATTGATAAAAAAAAAAAAAAAAAAAAGCGTGGGGGTTCCCCAGAATTCAATTACCAGGCCCTTCAGGTCTGGAATGGATATTAAGGGGAACTCCGCCGCAAATTTAAAAAAAAAATGACGTGGGGTTCCCCCAAATATCCATTCCAGGCCCTTCAGATCTGGCATGGATTTTGAGGGGAACTCCACCCCAAATTTAAAAAAAAATGGCGTGGAGTCCCCCTAAAAATCCATACCAGACCCCTTACTTGAGCACGCAACCTGGCCGGCTGCAGGGGAAGAGGGGGGGACGAGAGAGCAGCCCCCCCTCCCTCCTGAACCGTACCAGGCCACATGCCCTCAACATGGGGAGGATGTCCCCATGTTGATGGGGACAAGGGCCTCATCCCCACAACCCTTGCCCGGTGGTTGTGGGGGTCTGCGGGCGGGGGGCTTATCGGAATCTGGAAGACCCCTTTAACAAAGGGGACCCCCAGATCCTGGCCCCCCCTATGTGAATTGGTAAGGGGTACATTGTACCCCTACCATTTCACGAAGAAAGCATAATTTAAAAAAAAAAAAAAACACACAAACACCTTGAAAAAGTCCTTTATTAAAAAAAAAAAAAAAAAACATTCCAGCGGTGAAATCCAGTGTCCCGCGGCGATCCCGATGTCCAGCGCTGTCCTTCATTGGTTGTGCCTGAGCGGACCTGATGGGGAACTCCCTCTCAGTGTTTTAAATGTATAGACCCCGCCCCTTCTAAAGTTCCCCAACAGGTCCGCTCAGCGGACCAGATGCGGAACATGAGAAGGGGCGGGTCTATACATGTATTACCAAAGTGAGAGAAGTTCCCCATCAGGTCCGCCCCCTCGGTATGTCGGACCCTCCTATGTCATTGGCCTGAGCGGGGAACTTCCTTCACTGTGTAATTTAAATTACAATTCTTGATCTAATAATTCACAGCAGGGCGTTCCAGCGCCCACCAAGAGTAACTGTGAGGGCTCACAGTGTTGTGGCAACACCAACATGTAAGGGGCAAATTTCAGCTGAGTATATACGGCAGGCCCCTACTTTCAAACATCCAACTTACAAACGACTCCTCCTTGCAAACGGAAGGATACAACAGGAAGTGAGAGGAAATCTACCCCTAGGAAGGCAAATTCTCTCCTGTAAGAGTTAATATGGGAAAAAAAGTGTCTCCTCTCCACTGAATCTTTATCACCAATTCTTGTTTCAATAAAAAACCCAAATTTTCAAAAAACATTTGTCATTAGGACGGAAAGTGAGGTGAACTGTTCTGAACAGGTGCACACTGCACAGACAGCAAAACAAATGTTACAGGGGTGATAACCCTTCCCTATGTTTTCCAAAAAGCTTAAAAATAGATTTTTTGGCTGGAGCTACACTTAAACAATGTACCTGTTCAAAATTACAAACAGATTCTACATAAGAACAAACCTACAGTCCCTGTCTTGTATGCATCGCCTGTATACGGCTGTTCAGAGTATATAGGGCCTTTTTTATTTTGTGTGCGGGGTTCCCCTTAATATCCATACAAGACCCAAAGGGGCTGGTAATGGGCTGGGGTAGGGGGGGGGGGTGTGATGGGGTAGCTATGCCATTTTTCTTAAAGATTTTCATCCATATTACCGGGACCAGACATTTCATTAAAGCCGCAAGCAGTTTTAAATGGCTTTTTTTCCTTTAGAAATGTAATTTTGTGCAGGGACAGTTCTAAACACGGGAAACACGTGGCACTTCACAGGCATACTTTAGACACCTCCCAGGTACGATATTTAAAGGAATATTTGACTTTTTTTTTTCACTTTATGCATCATTAAAATGACTGCTCCAGAAAAACGGCCGTTTTTAAAACTTCTTTTTGCATTGATACATGTCCCCTGGTGCAGAACCCGGGTTCCCAAACCCTTTTTAGGACAATAACATGCATAATAGTCGTTATAATTAGCACTTTAGATTTAGAACGTTCGCATCCATTGTATTTAATAGGGTTCTAAAGTTCGTGCGAACTTTCGGTCCGTTCGCGGGTTCTGGTGCGAACCGAACCCGGGGGTGTTCGGTTCATCACTAGTCAAGATCAATGGCACATCTATCAGTCCGTCCCCACATTCCAGGGTGCTAGGGGTAACCTTAGACTCTGAACTGTTCTTTCAGGCCCACATTCAATCCCTGTCTAAATCATGCCGCCTTAGCCTCTGCAACATTTCCAGAATACGCCCCTTTTTAACTAATGACACCACCAAGCTTCTAATTCACTCCCTGGTTATCTCTCGCCTCGACAACTGTAACTCCCTCCTCATTGGACTACCTTTACATAGACTATCCCCACTTCAGTCCATAATGAATGTCGCTGCAAGACTCATCCACCTTACCAACCATTCAGTGTCCTTCACCCCTCTCTGTCAATCCCTCCACTGGCTTCCACTCACCCAACAAATAAAATTTAAAGTACTAACAATAATTTACAAAGCCATCCATAACTCTGCCCCCAGCTACATCACTAACCTAGTCTCAAAATACCGACAAAGCCGCTCTCTTCGGTCCTCCCAAGACCTCCTGCTCTCTAGCTCCCTTGTAACCTCCTCCCAAGCTCGCCTCCAGGATTTCTCCAGAGCTTTTCCCATCCTTTGGAACTCCCTACTCCAATCTGTCCGACTGTCCCCTAATCTAGTCATCTTTAGACGATCCCTGAAAACCCTTCTCTTTAAAGAAGCCCATCCTGCTTCTAATGCCCCGTACACACGGTCAGACTTTTGACCGGCCAAAATCACATCGGAATTCCGACGGAATTCCTTTGGATTAAAAGAGAACATGTTCTCTATCTAAACTCAGACGGAATTCCTCGGAATTAAGTCCGATGGGGCATACACATGGTCGGAATATCTGATGGAATAAGTCCGTCTACCATTTTACACCAATACCGCCTATACGAGCGCAGGATAAATATATTTTCTGATGAAATTGTATGTACCTGGATAGGAAACTGGTTAGACGATCGGGTCCAGAGAGGAGTGATAACGGATTCTCTGAATCATCTAAAGTTGAGAGTGGTTTGCCTCAGGGTTCTGTCTTGGGTCAAATGCTGTTCAGTTTGTTTATTAACAAAAAAATTGAAATCAAAAGCTCAATTTTAGTATTTGCTAATAATACCAAATTATGCAGGGAAATAACTTGGCACAAGATGTAGCATTATTACAGGAAGACCTTGACAAAATAGGGGGTTGGGTAGCTACATGGAAGATGAGGTTTAGTACTAATAAATGTAAAATTTGCACTTGGTTACCAAAAATACATGTAGCGGGTGGTTACATTTAGGGGAGGCATCTGAGTGATAAATGGCTCAGATGCAGCAATTGTTAGGGTTTATGGACCAATTTATGCCAGTGGAGGGTACAAGGGTGTCCAGTTCCCTGCGGCTTGTAGGTGGCGCTGTCGCCATAGGCTGGGGTTGAACCACCATTGTAAGTCTGTACCCTTTTTGTCCTCTCCCAGCAGTAGTACAGCGGGGCAGGGAACCTGCTGTGCATGCTGGGAGAGGGGATAAAAGGGGCAGACATCTTCCGCTCGGGGTCCACGCCCAGGCACCTTTAGCCTGGGTGTGAGTGCTGGTGGTCTCCGGGCGCCCTCGGCCCGGGGATGGAGCTGCGATTCCACCCCAGGCACCTTTAGTCTGGGGTGAGGTACTCTCTGGAGGCCTGGGGCCCAGTACCTTCGACTGGGTTCCACGAGGGATGGAGGATTCCTAGGGTGTCCTCCGGTATTGGACACCCGAATCTCGGGCGAGGGGGACAAGAGAAGTGACCTTCCCGGAGATCCAGCACAGCATTGGCTGGTGACGGCGGAGGCCTCTGGTGACCGTCGGGATGGATGACTCCCCTGACAGGGGCCGCATCTCAAGAAGGTAGTCCACGTTCTCATGGTCGGTGGCAGCGACCCAAGTGAAACCCAGGTCGGTGGCAGAGACCTCAAATTCTATTTCACCCGGTCGGTGGCAGCGACCACCCTCACGGTCGGTGGCAGCGACCATGCGCCAAGCCTGTTTGCGCATATCGAAACAGGAGAGTAACAAGTTCATGTTTGTGCCTGGACCTTCCTCACCACCTTGTCTGTTCGTTGTCTAACCAGTCTGCTCTAAAAGGACTATTTATTGCTCTAAAAGAATAAATAAGTGTTGGACTTTCTATGGTGTGGAACTTGGCTTTCTGGGAGTTAAAGCATCATCCTCAGGGGGAGCGTTGGCTCTGGACAGGGGCACAGACCCGAAGGTAATTGGTTATAGCTCACACCTTTACACACTAGAGGATGTGAGCTGGTGGTGCGTCACACTTTCCTCCCTGGTCCCCTAGACAAGAGCCATTGACATTGACAGAGAAGGAGGGAGCGAGAGGTGAGGTCGCTACATACACATACAAAACATTTTTAGGAAGGGTTCCCCCAGAAGAATCAGGCCGGGTTCACACTAGTGCTACACGACAGCCATCCTACCTTGGATCCGACTTTGCCCTGCGACATGAAGCCGACATATGTCCGACTTTCAAAGAACGGGGATCCGACTTGGATCCCCGCCAATACCAGGCACTGTGTTTGGTATGAATCCTGAGCGAGAACTCCAGGCCAAATTTTAAATAAAAAACCGGCATGGGTTCCCCCTCCAGGAGCATACCAGGCCCTTGGGTCTGGTCTGGATTTTAAGGGGAACCCCTATGTCGAAAAAACGGCGTGGGGGTCCCCCCAAAATCCAAACTAGACCCTTATCCGAGCATGCAACCTGGCAGGCCGCAGGGGAAGAGGGGGGGATGAGAGAGTGGCCCCCCTCCCTTCTGAACCGTACCAGGCCGCATGCCCTTAACATGTGGGTTTGATGCTCTGGGGCAGGGGGGCGACCTGCGCCACCCCCTACCCGAAAGCACCCTGTCCCCATGTTGATGAGGACAGGGCCTCTTCCCGACAACCCTGGCCATTGGTTGTCGGGGTCTGAGGGCGGGGGGCTTATCGGAATCCGGGAGCCCCCTTTAATAAGGAGGCCCCCAGATCCCGGCCCCCCACCCTATGTGAATGAGTATGGGGTACATTGTATCCCTACCCATTCACCTGGTGGAAAAAAATGTCAAGAAAAAAACACAACACAGCTCTTAAAGTAATTTATTGCACAGCTCCGGGGGTCTCCAGTGTCGTCTCCGCGCTCTCCGGTTCTTTCTTCCTTCCGCCGGGCCTCTGCTATCTTCTTCCAGCTCTTTTGCTAGCGGGGCCCGGTCTTCTCCGTCGCCTTCTTCTTCTCCCGATCTCCTGTTCTTTCTTCCGCCGGGCCTGTCACAGTCACATGCTCCCATGATGTCACAGTCACAAGCTTGTGACTGTGACGTCATGAGAAGCCTATATAAATCGGTGCGCACCGCAACACCAAACATTACAGCGGGAGGAAGCGACGAGTCAATATCGAGAAGGAGAAGAGGGAAGAAGACGGCAACGACGGGAAGACCGGCCCCTCCACTAGCAAAAGAGCTGGAAGAAGATAGTGGAGGGGCCGGCAGAAGGACAACGGAGAGCCGGACGAGAGGACGGGAAGACCGGGCTTCCGCTAGCAAAAGAGCTGGAAGAAGATAGCGGAGGCCCGGCGGAAGAAAGAACCGGAGAGCGGGAGAAGAAGAAGGTGACGGAGAAGACTGGGCTCCGCTAGCAAAAGAGCTGGAAGAAGATACCGGAGGCCCGGCGGAAGGAAGAAAGAACCGGAGAGCGCGGAGATGACACCGGAGACCCCCAGAGCTGTGCAATAAATTACTTTAAAAGCTGTGTTGTGTTTTTTTCTTGACAATTTTTTTCCACCAGGTGAATGGGTAAGGGTACAATGTACCCCATACTCATTCACATAGGGTGGGGGGCCGGGATCTGGGGGCCCCCTTATTAAAGGAGGCTCCCAGATTCCGATAAGCACCCTGCCCGCAGATCCCGATAACCAACGGCCAGGGTTGTTGGGAGGAGGCCCTGTCCTCATCAACATGGGGACAGGGTGCTTTGGGGTGGGGGGGCCGCAGGTCACCCCCCTGCCCCAGAGCACCAAACCCCCCATGTTGAGGGCATGCTGCCTGGTACGGTTCAGGAGGGAGGGGGCCGCTCTCTCGTCCCCCCCTCTTCCCCTGCGGCCTGCCAGGTTGCGTGCTCGGATAAGGGTCTGGTTTGGATTTTGGGGGGACCCCCACGCCGTTTTTTCGGTGTAGAGGTTCTCCTTAAAATCCAGACCAGACCCAAGGGCCTGGTATGCTCCTGGAGGGGGAACCCATGCCGGTTTTTTATTTAAAATTTGGCGTGGAGTTCCCCCTCAAGATCAGCAGAGTAGAAGTCGCATGCTAAAGTCGGATCATGCAAGACTGCGGTCCGACTTTGATCCGACTTTAATGATAGTCAATGAACTGAAATCGGATCAAAGTCGGACCAAAGTAGTACAGGGAGCATTTTCAAAGTCGGACCGACATGTGTCGGACCAGTTAAGACGGCTCCCATAGGGAAACATTAATTTTCACACGTCATGCGACATGAGCTCCCAATGTCGGAGCGTTTGTCGCCCCAGTGTGAACCTGGCCTCAGTGATGGAAAATAATCTGGGGTCGCTTGTACATCACAGACTTAGCGATGGCATGAAATGCCAAGCTGCAGCTAACAGCTAGCAAAATACTGTCATGCATTAAAAAGGGTGTACATTCCAGAGACAAATCAATATTTCTAGTCAAACCACTGGTTCAGCTGCATCTTAAATATACAGTTCAGTTTTGTTCACCAATTCTCAGAAAAGATGTTGTTGAGTTAGAAATAGTTTAAAGGAGGGAAACAAAATAATAAGATGAATGGAATGTCTCTGCTATGAGGATCAATTACATAGAGTACACATATTCACTTTGGGTCTAATGCTTTTTAGGTGCCGGTTCACACTTGTGCGAGTTCATACCGAATGCGATGCGTTAAACAAAAACTAGATTCTCATCTCATCCAAAAAGTAATTGTTTTCAATTATGGTCGTTCACACCTATGCATTGCGATTCCTCTCCGAATGCGATGCGATGAAAAAAAGGGTCTTATGCGAGTTTAGAGCGTTGCGAATTTAGTCTCCATAGACATGAATTTAAATCATTCTGGAATCGCATTTGATGGGTCACATATGTGCGAATTCCACCACACTATTCTCTACAAAAAACAGGAAGTACACAGGAAGTTAACACCTTTTTTTTTTAACATTATGATTCCATTGTCTAGAAACATTAATCGCAGCTATGTCCCACTCTTGAAAGTCACATTAAAATCGCGGAAAATTCACGGTAAATTCGCACCTCAGAATGAACTGAAAAAACTGAACAAATTCACAGCGCAGCAGTGTGAACCGGCACTTAGGCGGGATATGATTACAATGTACATATATATGAAAGGTGACTTTAGTAACTGTAATAAACTGTTTACTTTAAGGTACCTGAAGGAGGCATTCGGCCACAATTTGAGGCTAGAAGAATGGAGGTTTATCTTTAGATCAAGGAAAGGGTTATTTACTGTTAAGCCCTGTACACGGGCGAGAATCCTGTGGAAAAAAAAACGTCAGTTTTCTCGACGGGATTCCTGGCAAGATTTTCTTGCCAGGCCCTGTGTACACACGCACATTCAAAAGAACTGCAAGAACGCGGTGACGTCATCGACTACGATGAGCATGCGCTCGTCACATTCAATGCCGCCTCCGCCATCTTGCTTCAGCCTACACTACCCTTGTATGCTACCGCGCATGCGTCAAAGTCTCATCGAGCATGCGTGGGTTTACCTGGAGACAGGTAAGCATACACACACACGGTTTTCTCATCGGGAAACAGGCCAACGAGAATCCCGACGAGAAAATAGAGAGCAGGTTCTCTATTTTTCTCGTCGAGATTCCCGGCAGTTTTCTCGAAGAGAAACCATACACACAAACGGTTTTCTCAGCAAAAAGCTCTCCCAGCAGTTTTCTTGCTGTTTCTTGCCAAGAAAACCGGTTGTGTGTACGAGGCTTAAGAGCAGTAAAATGTGGAACTTCAGAGTTTCGACAACTTCAATTTTTTTTAGATGTCTTCTTCGGGGAGCAGAATATACAGGGCTATAGGAATTGTTAGAGAATAAAAAGCACACACATACATACACTTAGGTTGAACTGGATGGACTTGTGGTGTCTTTTTTCAAAGTTACAAAGTTACAAACTATGTAAATATGTACCACTTGTGCAGGGACAGCAACAATAAGGACAAGCCTGATTGCTCTGACAGGCAAACATTTTTGTTATACATTGTAATGTCACATTTTACTGTAATTATGTGTGGCTGATTGTGTGCTGCCCCTGACATCCCTGCAGCCCTAGTAATCGCCTACGTTGTCTATGTAGAATCTAGCCCTGTGTAGACTGTACATTGCCTGTAAAAGAAGCTGATGCATTGGCTTACCTTTTCCAAACATTTTCAACTTGTTGCTTAGTCATTTAAATATTGGTTGTCATTTACATCATCTGCGCCAGTCTTTCCCAATTATTTTAACATGGAGAAACTCAGTCAGTGGAAGAGAGTCACCATTACACAGGTGGTCATTTGAAATAATGCTCCTCATATTGGTGGTGGCCACTGGGAACAGGGGTGAGCCGACTGTTTGGTACAAACCTAGGCTCAGACCGAGAGATTGGGGATTTTTATTTTTGTAATAAAGGACATGACAAACATTTTGGTGTCTTTATTTCTAGGTTATATATATATATATTTTTTTTTTAATGAGTAGGAGTACTACAGTGCCTTGAAAAAGTATTCATACCCCTTGAACGTTTCCACATTTTGTCATGTTACAACCAAAAACGTAAATGTATTTTTTTGGGGAAAAGATAAATGTTTTTTAAAGTTTTTTACAAATAAATATGTGAAAAGTGTAGCGTGCATTTGTATTCAGCATTCAGTATTCAGTATTCCTTTACTCTGATCCCCCTAACTAAAATCTAGTGGAACCAATTGCCTTCAGAAGTCACCTAATTAGTAAATAGAGTCCACCTGTGTGTAATTTAATCTCAGTATAAATACAGCTGTTCTGTGAAGCCCTCAGAAGTTTGTTAGAGAACCTTAGTGAACAAACAGCATAATCTAAGCCAAGGGACACACCAGACAGGTCAGGGATAAAGTTGTGGAGAAGTTTAAAGCAGAAGTTATAAAAAAAATATCCCAATAGGACAACTATTCGTTGTGCACTCCACAAATGTGGCCTTCATGGAAGAGTGGCAAGAAGAAAGCCATTGTTGAAAGAAAGCCATAAAAAGTCCAGAGAAGCCATGTGGGGGGAGACAGCAAACATGTGGAAGAAGGTGCTCTGGTCAGATGAGACCAAAATTGAACATTTTGGCCTAAAAGCAAAACGCTATGTGTGGCGGAAAACTAACACTGCACATCACCCTGAACACTCCATCCCCACCGTGAAACATGGTGGTGGCAGCATCATGTTGTGGGGAGGCTTTTCTTCAGCAGGGACAGGGAAGCTGGCCAGAGTTAATGGGAAGATGGATGGAGCTAAATACAGGGCAATCTTAGAAGAAAACCTGTTAGAATCTGCAAAAAATTTGAGACTGGGGCGGAGGTTCACCTTCCAGCGGGACAATGACCCTAAACATACAGCCAGAGCTACAATAGAATGGTTTAGATCAAAGCATATTAGAATGGTCCAAAGTCCAGACCTAAATCCAATTGAAAATCTGTTGAAAGACTTGAAAATTGCTGTTCACAGACGTTCTCCATCCAATCTGACAGAACTTGAGCTATTTTGCAAAGAAGAATGGGCAAAAATGTCACTCTCTAGATGTGTAAAGCTGGTAGAGTCATACTCAAAAAGACTTGCAGCTGTAGATGCAGCGAAAGGTGGTTCTACAAAGTATTGACTCAGGGGGGCTGAATACAAATGCACACCACACTTTTCAAATATTTATTTGTACAAAATGTTGAAAACCATTTATTCTTTTTCTTTCCACTTTACAAATATGTGCCATTTTTTGTTATTCTATCACATAAAATCCCAATAAAATACATTTATGTTTTTGGTTGTAGCATGACAAAATGTGGAAAATTTCAAGTAGTTCGAATACTTTTTCAAGGCACTGTATGTACCCAATACTCATTCATGTATGGGAAAGGTAGTATCTGGGGTACCCCCACCCAAAAACCCCCACAACAACTGGCCAGGATTGTGGGGAAGAACCCCTTGTCCTCAGCAGCATGGGGACAAGGTGCTTTGTCATGGGGGTCCCTACTGGCAAGGTACTCCTCCAATGTTGAGGGCTTGTGGCCTAGAATGGCTTAGGGAGGAAAATGGGGGCACTCAGATGCTTGGATTAAGGGTCTGGTATGGGTTTTTAGGAGGCCTTCATGCTTTATTTTTTCGTATTTTACAACTTCCTCCTCATTGGCTTACCTTTACATAAACTTTCTCCTCTTAAGTCCATCATGAATGCTCCTGCCAAGCTCATCCATCTTACTAACTGTTGAGTGTCTGCTACTCCTCTCTGTCAATCCCTCCACTGGCTTCCGCTCACCCAACAAATTAAATTCAAAATACTAACAGCAACTTACAAAGCCATTCCCAAATTGGTCCCCAGCTACATCACTAACCTAGTCTCAAAATACCAAGCTAATTCTTTTCTTCATTCATCCAAAGACCTCATGCTCTCTATCTCCCTTGTCACCTCCTCTCATGCTCACCTCAGGGACTTTTCCTGAGCCTCTCCCCTCCTATGGAATGCCCCACCCCAAGCTGTCCGATTATCTCCTACTCTTTTTGCTTTTAGACGATCCCTGAAAACCCTTCTCTTCGGAGAAGCATATTCTGCCCCCACCTAACAACTAAACTTTTATTTTCTCCATCGGCTCATCCCCCACAACTATTACCTTTTGTATTACTTGACCCTCCCTCCTAGATTGTAACGAGCAGGGCTCTCTGATTCCTCCTGTATTAAATTGTATTGTAACTGTACTGTCAGCCCTCATGTTGTAAAGCACTGCACAAACTTTTGGTGCTATATAAATCCTGTATAATAATAAAAAAATAATAATAATTTTGCATAGAGATCCTCCTTAAAGTGTTACTAAACCCACAACAGTAAAGTCAGTCTGTTTAAGCAGTAAAGCATGCTTGTTGCACTCACTGTGGAACCTAAGGGGTTAATCCCCTACATTGTGTGCATCTCTCTTCATCCTGTCTTTTTTGATCCTCCCCTTCTTCCACTATCCTGAATCCATCTCCTGATAGTACAGAGCTTTAGGGGCACTCTGCACATGCTCAGTTTGGTGCGTATTGCTAGTGAGTTTTTTTTCTTGGGAGGGTGCACAGGGCCAATCAGCACTGTCCAGACAGAGGGTCAGGGGTGAATGAAAACTCCTCCTACAAGCTTTAACAAAGCACTGATAGAAGTCATAAGACTGCTATATACTGCTGATAGAGGTATTTAGCACTTAATATTTACTAAAATTATAATTGCATTTCCATGTTATGTGTACTGTGGGAGACCAGATATAGTGAATGGGGAGTCCTTGGCTAAGTAACACTTTAAAGTGTTACACTTCATATTCCTGATATGTGCCTGTTGTACCATTTACTTGTATAAAAAAGTATCCTGTTTTCTTTGTATTGCTTCCTTTATGTGAAATTCCTGGTGTTCCTGCCAGTCCTATTAAAAGCTGACCACACAAAGCAGGAAAGCACACCATGGTCAGTTCTTTAGCTGTGCTGGGAACTCAGTGTACTCTCCTCCAATGATCAGACCTGTCCTGAAACAACACCCCCCCCGCACAGCCATTCAATGCCAAGCTCTGTGTACTGGCTGCTTCTCCTCCCCCCCAGCTCCCCAGCTCTTATGCAGCCGAGAACAGAGAGATTGTGATTATTTATAAAAAAGGTAAAAAAGGTATTTATAATGTTTTTTTAAATCTATATGTAGCGCACCCACCTATTCCCCTCATGCATTTTAACTCGGCTCCTTGCAGGGGGAGACAGGCACACCGCACCACAAGCCCGTACCCTCCTGTGTAAAGAGGTTGAGCGGTGTTATTTTTGGGTCTTGTCTGCAGCCAGAGTCAAAGTCCTCCTGAGAATGATTCTCACCTCTACCATGGGTAGAGGTAAGTCCTTGACTTCCCCAGTAACGTAATTGTCCACACCAGCTGAAAGTCCAACTCAATATTTATTCTCACTTGGCAATAAACATTCTCTCGTTTGTGCCTGTGGAGGAGGTCCAGGCACAAACGTAGCTCAAACTCTTGACTGTTCGGTTTTTTCAAAACAGTTTTAGGCGCACGGTCTCTGCCACAGACCGTGAGGTTGGTCTCTGCCACAGACCTGGTGAATAAAGTCACTGCCACTGACCTGGTGAACTAGGCCACTGCCACTGACCAGATGGATAAGGTCACTGCCACTGACCTGGTGAACTAGGCCACTGCCACTGACCAGATGGATAAGGTCACTGCCACTGACCTGGTGAACTTTAGTCTCTTCCTTCTTAGAACATGGCCCCTATCAAGGAGAAGATGTCCCCCCAGAGAGTCAACAGACCCTTCCTTCACCGTGACTCCCGCATTGGTCCTTCGGAATGGATCCTCCCTTCTCTTAGGGTGTAGGTCCCCTCGCAAAGCGGCACCCTGGACTCCTCAATCCTTAGCGGACCCCAGCCGAAGGTGCTGGGCCCCGGGCCTTCTCTGCATCCCCTGGGTCTTCATACCCAGGCGATCAGGACAGCAGGGTAGTACCTCAGCCCAGACTAAAGGTGCCTGAGACGGAACAGAAACACAGCCTCCGGGCCTAGGGCACCTGGAAATGAGCCACACGCACTCCCAGGCTGAAGGTGCCTGGGGGTGGACCCCGATCAGGAGATGTCTGCCCCTTTTAAATCCTCTCTCGGCATGCACAGCAGGTTCCCCCGCCCCACTGTACGGCCGCCGAGAGGGGACACAAAAGGCACAGCACTACGCTCGTGGTTCAACCCCGGCCCAGAATGGCAGCGCCACCCGCAGGCCACAGGGAACTCATCACCAGCATTATCCCCTGAGGACAAAAAAATGGTCCATAGCCACTAACAATCAAGGTTTGACCACCCCGCTACATATACAAAAATGTTTTGCCTTTCATTTCTATTTTAAACTGAATGTGTTGTTTTACATGGTGATCATTTACAATCACTTTAAAGTGATTGTAACATTTTTTTTTCTTTCAAAATAACAAACATGTTATACTTACCTCCTCTGTGCAAGGGTTTTGCACAGAGCGGCCCCGATTCTCCTTTTCTGGGGTCCCCTTGTGGCTCTCCTGGCTCCTTCTCCTCATCGAGTACCCCCACGGAGAGCCGCATTCCATGGGGGCACTTGTGCAGGCGTGCTCCTGAGTTCTGCTGCTGCGTCCATTGACACAGACAGCAGGACTCGGCCCCACCCCCGGAACCAATGGCTCCTGAAGCTATCAATCTATCCAATAAGGACCCGAGACAGGGGCTGGAGCCACTGGGCTCGTGCTCGTCGCTAGAGCGATCTGAATCAGGTAAGAAAAATGGGGGCTCTGGAGGGCAGCTGCACCACAGAATGTTTTTCATCTTAATGCATAGAATGCATTAAGGTGAAAAACCTTGAGACTTTACAACTCCTTTAACCACTTAAGCCCCGGACCATTTGGTAGCTAAAGGACCAGAGGTGAATTCAGAATTTTGCACTGCGCTGCTTTAACTGTAAATTGTGCGGACATGCAATGTTGTACCCAAACAAAATTTGCGTCCTTTTCTTCCCACAAATAGAGCTTTCTTTTAATGGTATTTGATTGCCTCTGCGATTTTTATTTTTTGCGATATAAACGGAAAAAGACCGAAAATTTTGAAAAAAAATGATATTTTCTACTTTTTGTTATAAGAAAAATCGAATAAACTCAATTTTAGTCATACATTTAGGCCAAAATGTATTCAGCCACATGTCTTTAGTAAAAAAAAACGTCAATAAGTGTATATTTATCGGTTTGCGCAAAAGTTATAGCGTTTACAAACTAGGGTACATTTTCTGGAATTTACACAGCTTTAAATTTATGACTGCCTATCTCATTTCTTGAGGTGCTAAAATGGCAGGGCAGTACAAAACCCCCCCAAATGACCCCATTTTGGAAAGTAGACACCCCAAGGAAATTGCTGAGAGGCATGTTGAGCCCATTGAATATTTTTTTTTTTGTCCCAAGTGATTGAATAATGACAAAAAAAAAAAATTACAAAAAGTTGTCACTAAATGATATATTGCTCACACATGCCATGGTTATATGTGGAATTGCACCCCAAAATACATTCTGCTGCTTCTCCTGAGTACGGGAATACCACATGTGTGGGACTTTTTAGGAGCCTAGCCACGTACGGGACCCCGGAAACCAAGCACCGCCTTCAGGATTTCTAAGGGCGCAAATTTTTGATTTCACTCCTCACTACCTATCACAGTTTTGAAGGCCATAAAATGCCAAAATAGCACAAAACCCCCCCAAATGACCCCATTTTAGAAAGTAGACACCCCAAGGAAATTGCTGAGAGGCCTGTTGAGCCCATTGAATATTTTTTTTTTTTGTCCCAAGTGATTGAATAATGACAAAAAAAAAAAAAAATTACAAAAAGTTGTCCCTAAATGATATATTGCTCACACATGCCATGGTTATATGTGGAATTGCACCCCAAAATACATTTTGCTGCTTCTCCTGAGTACGGGGATACCACATGTGTGGGACTTTTTAGGAGCCTAGCCGCGTACGGGACCCCGAAAACCAATCACCGCCTTCAGGATTTCTAGGCACAAATTTTTGATTTCACTCCTCACTACCTATCACAGTTTCGAAGGCCATAAAATGCCAAAATAGCACAAAACCCCCCCAAATGACCCCATTTTGGAAAGTAGACACCCCAAGCTGTTTGCTGAGAGGCATGGTGAGTATTTTACAGCTCTCATTTGTTTTTGAAAATGAAGAAAGAATTTTTTTTTTTCTTTTTTTTTTTTTCAATTTTCAAAACTTTGTGACAAAAAGCGAGATCTGCAAAATACTCACAATACCTCTCAGCAAATAGCTTGGGGTGTCTACTTTCCAAAATGGGGTCATTTGGGGGGGGGTTTTGTGCCATCTGGGCATTCCATGGCCTCCGAAACTGTGATAGGCAGTGAGAAGTGAAATCAAAAATTTACACCCTTAGAAAGCCTGAAGGCGGTGATTGGTTTTTGGGGTCCCGTACGCGGCTAGGCTCCCAAAAAGTCTCACACATGTGGTATCCCCGTACTCAGGAGAAGCAACAGAATGTATTTTGGGGTGTAATTCCACATATGCCCATGGCATGTTTGAGCAATATATCATTTAGTGACAACTTTGTGCAAAAAAAAAAAAAAAAATTGTCTTTTTTCCGCAACTTGTGTCAACATATAAAATATTCCATGGACTCAACATGCCTCTCAGTATATAGCTTGGGGTGTCTACTTTCCAAAATGGGGTCATTTGGGGGGGTTTTGAACTGTTCTGGCATTTTATACACAACATTAGGAAGCTTACATCCACTCTTCTAACCACTTGAAGACAAAGCCCTTTCTGACACTTTTTGTTTACATGAAAACATATTTTTTTTTGCAGGAAAATTATGTTGAACCCCCAAACATTATATATATTTTTAAAGCAAAGGCCCTACAGAATAAAATGGTGGGTGTTGCATTTTTTTTTTCTACACAGTATTTGCGCAGCGATTTTTCAAACGCATTTTTTGGGGAAAAAATACACTTTTTTTTATTTTAATGCACTAAAACACACTATATTGCCCAAATGTTTGATGAAATAAAAAAGATGATCTTAGGCCGAGTACATAGATACCAAACACGACATGCTTTAAAATTTCGCACAAACGCGCATTGGCGACAAACTACATACATTTTTAAAAGCCTTTAAAAGCCTTTACAGGTTACCCCGTTAGATTTACAGAGGAGGTCTACTGCTAAAATTACTGCCCTCGATCTGACCTTCGCGGTGATACCTCACATGCATGGTGTAATGGCTGTTTACATATGACGCCAGACCGACGCTTGCGTTCGCCATTGGGCAAGAGCAGGGCAGGACAGGGGTGCTTTTTTTTTTTTTTTTTTTTTTTTTATTATTAATTTTGCTTTTTTATTTTATTTTTAAATTGTTCCTTCCATGTTTTTATTTTTTTATCATTTTTATTGTTATCTCAGGGAATGTAAATATCCCCTATGATAGTAATAGGTAGTGACAGGTACTCTTTTTTTGAAAAAACTGGGGTCTAGACCCTAGATCTTTCCTCTGCCCTCAAAGCATCTGACCACACCAAGATCGGTGTGATAAAATGCTTTCCCAATTTCCCAATGGCGCTTTTTATATCCGGGGGGGGGGGACATTCCCTCCCACTGCTTGTAAAAGCAGTCCAGAGGCTAATTAGCCACTAGGGTTGCTTTTACATTAAAGCCGGCCGCTGGCTGAAAAGAATGATACCAAGATGATACCTAAACCCGCAGGGAACCCTAAACTGCTGGGGACGCTAGTATAGATCTGATCAGATCAGATATTGATCTGTTCAGATACTATACCACTAAGGGAGGTGTATGCTTCACGCGTGGGTGTTAGCGTTACTGGCACTAACCTGACGCTGCCTGGGGTGTGACGCAGACCCTCTCTGATGCTAAAACCTAATTGATATCACCCGCCGGGCGATCAGGGGGTTAAACCTTTATTGGGTTATATACGGCGGGTGCCCTGACACTATAAAAAGCAAACTAACTAACCAGCGTCACCCGTAACACTTATATGATGATTACTGGTGAAAGGGTTAACTAGGGGCAATTAGGGGGTTAAAACCTTTATTAGATAATATATGGGGGTACCTGACGCTATAAAAACCTGCGGCGAACCTAAAAAAAATTACTGGCTACCGATCTGCATCACCGACGCTAAGACATCGATCAGAAAAATGATCGCTTAGCGACAGTGGTGATAGGGGGTGAAAGGGTTACCTGGGGGGCGATCAAGGGGGTTAAACCTTTATTAGATAATTTATGGGGGGTACCCGACGCTATAAAAACCTGCGGCGAACCTAAAAAAAATTACTGGGTACCGATCTGCATCACCGACGCCAAGACAGCGATCAGAAAAACAATTGCTTAGTGACAGTGGTGATAGGGGGTGAAAGGGTTACCTGGGGGGCGATCAAGGGGGTTAAACCTTTATTAGATAATTTATGGGGGTACCCGACGCTATAAAAACCTGCGGCGAACCTAAAAAAAAATACTGGCTACCGATCAGCATCACCGACGCTAAGACATCGATCAGAAAAACGATCGCTTAGTGACAGTGGTGATAGGGGGTGAAAGGGTTACCTGGGGGGCGATCAAGGGGGTTAAACCTTTATTAGATAATTTATGGGGGTACCCGACGCTATAAAAACCTGCGGCGAACCTAAAAAAAATTACTGGGTACCGATCTGCATCACCGACGCCAAGACAGCGATCAGAAAAATGATCGCCAAGCGACGGCGGTGCTAGGGGGTGAAAGGGTTATCTGGGGGGTGATCAAGGGGTTAAACCTTTATTAGGGGGGGGTTAGGGGGCTACACTGGACCTAAAACTAAATGTAGTGACACTTTTACAGTCACAAATGTCACTGATTGCAGTGATCAGTAAATAAATGGTCACTGCAATCAGTGACACTGTGACTGGGGGCTGGGGGGTGATCTGGGGGGGCTGGGGGGTGATCTGGGGGGGCCTGGGGGGGCGATTTATGTGCCTATGTGTGCTGGTGTTAGTGTAGTGTTAGTGCACTGACCTGTGTGTCTTCTCTTGTACGACGCTCGGTATATGTGAGCGCCGCACAGGAGATGACATCACTTCGTCCTGCTTTCTCTATCTGTGTAAACAGTACACAGACAGAGGGGGCATTTCTATTCGCCGGGAGCGATCGCGGGGGGGTGGTCGGAATCGAACGGCCGCCCCCCCATCTCGGAACGCTCCCAGACGAATTCCGACCGCTCACTGTACAGAAGGGGGGTCCGATCGGACCCCCCAACTGTACAAAGGCAATCACGTATGCTCTACGTGATTGTGCCTGTCGGTGCCATTGTGCCGACGTATATATACAGTGAGCGGTCGTTAAGTGGTTAAAGTGGAGTTCCACCCAAAATTGGAACTTCCACTTTTCGGAACCCCCCCCCCCCCCTCCGGTGTCACATTTGGCACCTTTCAGGGGGTAGGGGGGTGCAGATACCTGTCTAAAACAGGTATTTGCACCCACTCCCGGGAATAAACTTATGCGGCAGACACACCTCTACCCGCACTCCCCTGCTGTCTCCTGGGAAATACACTGTTCCCAGAAGAGAGCGGGGACCAGTGATGGCGCGCCGCACTACTCGCGCATGTGCAGTAGGGAACCGGGCAGTGAAGCCTCAACGCTTCACTTCCCGATTCCCTCACCGAGGATGGTGGCAGGTGCAGCCGAGGGATGAGCGATTGCTCGACCTCGGCTGCTGACATTGTGGACGTGCTGGACAGGTAAGTGTCCATATTTTAAAAGTCAGTGGCTGCTGTATTTGTAGCTGCAGGCTTTTAAAAAAAAAATTTGGGCGGAACCTCCGCTTTAAGTACCACAAAGACCCCTCCAAAGGCCCCCAAAATACATAGCAGACCCTTGCAGGGGTCTGTGCCCTTCTTTTATTTTTTTAAAGAAGTCAGCAAAGAAGTGTAATTTGCCAGCAATTTTAAACACTTATTTTATTTTTAAATATTTCATCAGTTTTTGTACATCACAGAGATACACCCCATTCACAGATGGAATTAGGGCACCCCCAGGCATGTTATTTAAATAAATTGAGCATCTTTAAAGTGTTACTAAACCCACAACAGTACAATCAGTCTGTATATGAAGTAAAGCATGCTTGTTATACTCACTGTGGAACCTAAGGGGTTAATCCTCCGCATTGTGTAAAAAGGCTGTTTGATCCTGGCTTCTCTGATCCTCCCCTCCTTCCACTGTCCCCTGATAATTTCATGATAACACCGAGCCTATGGAGTCAGGCTGCACATGCTCAGTTTGGTGTGTATTGCTAGAGAGGTTTTCTTTTTATCTAGGGCCTATCAGCACTGTCCGGACAGAGAGCCAGGGATCTTGCAGTCTCATAGGGCAGTCAGAAAACTCCTCCTACAAGCTTTAACCAGTGCTTGGCTGGACACTGTTAGAAGTCTCAAGACTGCAATATAGTTATACTGCTGATGAGAAAAGGTATTTAGCAGTTAAATTTACTAAAATAATTGCATTTCTATGTTCTGTGTACTGTGGGAGACCAGATATAAGGAATGCAGGGTCCTGGGTTTAGTAACACTTTAATGTTTCACTTGAAGCATTAAAAAAAAATCACTGCTCCTGGCCTAATTTTTTTTTTTTTTAGCCCTAATGCCTTGTACACACGATCGGATTTTCCGATGAAAAAAGTCAGACGCAATCCGTTGGAGTGTTTTCATCAGAAATTCCGACCGTGTGTGGGCCCCATCAGAGAAATTCCGATGAATTTCATTGGAATTTTCAAATAGAACCTGTTCTATTTTTTTCCGATGAAATTCCGTCGGAATTCCGATGGAAGTTTGATCGGAAAAAGGTCCGATCGCGTGTACGGGGCATAATACATGTTCCCTAGAGCAGTGTGGGAAATTCATAATACTGAAAATGTATTTCAGAGATTTATGGGATCACAGCTGTAATACGTAATGCAGAACAAAAACTAGGTGTTCAAGATGAGGTAACACTGAGAGCCGGTTCACACTGGGGCAACACGACTTCCAGCGCGACTTTACAAGGCAACTTCAAGGCAACTTCAAGGCAACTTCGAGGCAACTTCAAGTTTCCTCCAGGACAGGCGACTTTGCCAGTGGCCAATCAAACAATAATCAGCTCTGTGGAAGGGAGGGGTTTGCCTGAGAAAACTATTTTCTCTTCCTGTAAAGTTGCTTCAGTTAAGACACTGATCCGACTTTGGAGGCGACTTCCATTGAAATCAATGGGTACAAGTCGCCTAGAAGTCGCCTTGAAGTAGTACAGGAACCTTTTCTGAAGTCGGAGCGACTTCTGTAGTGTGCATAAAGACGGCTCCAGAGACTAACATTACAGCGCGACTTGGGGCGACTTGGGGCGTCTTGGGGCGACCTGAAGTCGGATCCTGAGTCGCCCTGGTGTGAACCGGCTCTGACATTGACATTCAAATTGCTCCTTTCTTGGGCGGTACAACGCTAGCCAGCTGCTGTTTAAAATCTGTATTTAGTAAATAGGATGACATGCTCAAAGGGCTGAAATCTGTTTCAATACATATTCGTTGCCAGAAATGCAAAATACAAATTGAAACAGAAAAGAACAACGCAAGTGGCAGTAATAAATATTTGAAATGTAGGATGATCAGTTAGGGTTGCAGACTTTTGCATAGTTTGTGCCAAAGTTTTAAAGCAGATCTGTAAAAGGCCTGTAAGCTGTACATAAATACACGGCACACACCCTTGCATCCTCCTCTTGTCTGATTTCCTGGTGACTACACTTTGTTTGGGAATATTTGACAGTGCTTGTTTGGTGCAGAGAACATTGATGAGAGGCTGGGGTGAGGTGTGGGAGGGCTGGGAGTGCCTGCCTCTTTCTCCAGGCTCTTAGAGCCATCTGAGCCAGCTGCATACTGGCAGCTCACCACCCTGCATCTACAATCCCAGCGCTGCTGGAAAGGACATCAGTCTTCCCTGGGAAAATTAGATCACCCATAGGATTTAAACATGATTTTTCTCCTTGGATTCTGTTTTTGTGTTTCCACTTCCCTGGGAGATAACAGGGCTGAAAAGACTGACAACAACTTATTAGAGTTTTCATTAGTAAATGGCATAGAGGGAAAAGTGAGTACTCCACGCTTTGTTATTTCTTATCTTAACTTTTATCATGAGAATTAAAGACCTGTTATGATAGGCACACCTTTATTAATATGATCATCCAGTCAATCATTTTTTGTTATTGGTTTAATAACAATAAATGATTGATTTTTTTTTATTTATTTGATTTGATCGGTTTGATCAAATCAAATAAATAAAAAAAAATCACAAACCAAAGACCCTCTGATCAATTTGGAAACTATTGATTGATTTTGACTTATTGATCGGCTATGGCTGACTTTTCTCAATTACTTTTGATTGCAATAATTCTGTGTGTGTGCGCTGCAAAACCAGATGCAATTCAGTTAAATTATACAATAGATTTTCATTAATTGTTACATTTTATCACTTAAAAATCATTTTTGGGATTGATATTTTTAGCTGATCACAAGTGTGGAACAATACTGTTAGATATCTTAATTGACGATGAATTCCTTGTTTGCAATTGCTTATCACTATGTGTATGGCTAGCATTAAAGTTTACAGTTTATTACCTGGCCAACCAATAATAAAAATGTAAGGAGTTGAAATTCAAACTTTTGTGGTAAGGTGTTCTGCAATGGATCAGAGCTGTGTTAGCTACTCATCAAATTACTTTGTTTCCTAAGGTGATATTTTATGATGATAAGTATTTGGAGGTGATGTTGGAAGTGGTCATTGCACAGACTTGTATGTGCTTATGTAACAGTCATGATTCATTAGAAGGAAGGAATGAATGCAGAATAATGTATGCTTTGTTGGTGCTTTACTTAGATCAAGAGCTTTCACTGCAATCTATGGGGCAAACTTGCATCCAATGTACTTGCATACTGGACTGGGAACCTACTTATGCAAAGAGTAGTAGTGGTTATCAGATGTGTCTGAAAGGAAATAGTTTTTGAGTTCCATAACATATTCTTTACTTGCTAACTAGGACTAGGAAAATACCAGCTGAGATGTGAAATGTAGGCTGCTATGAGCCACATAAACATGATCCACTATTGTGCCTGCTATCAGACTCCAGAAACTATCTGAATCATTGCAATATTTCCCCTTTATTAAATGTATCCTATTTTATATTATGGACATCTGTTAATTATTTTTGCAAACCATATTACTTTATATGATACAGCACTTAGATGTGCAATCTAGACAAACATGGAATATGTACATCTAAGTTGATTTAGGGAACACAACATATCTATTGCATAGCTGTAATTTTTTTTACTTGAAAAAAACCAACTTTATTGAAAAGTATATGCATGGTACATACATCAGTAAAAGCCAGTATGGCCAAAGCAGTAGTGCATACATGAACATAGTGAAATATCTGTGTGACATAAAGATGAAGACACCAATGGGAGTGGAGCCGGTCATACAACAAAGATGAGGAATCAACATGTCAGGCACACGTTTCACCATCCGCCAACCATCTGTCCCAGACCCTCTTATACTTTAGGGGACACCCTCTATGCACATAAATCAGTTTTTTATATGGGAGAGCATCGTTAACCGCCTTTTTCCAGCACTGGATTGTAGGGGGCAGAGCCTGCATCCAATTTCGGGCCACTACTTTTCTCGCCAAGAATAGCTGTAATTTTAATTTCATATTCCGCTGTACAGCTGGCTATCTGATTACCTGATTATTGCAACTGCCAGTATAGTTATCCTTGTTTTCTGAGGGAAACTGGGTCTGAGAGTGTCAAAATACATGCATTGTGTTTACTGGTTCATGCACTGCCTTACTTTCAATTCCACCGCAGTCTATCACATATAGCTGAACATGAGGATCATATGAGAAGTGGCTGCACTCTCTACAGAAGCATATTTGAAAAGCATACTCTGTCTTGCTTTTAGGCAATGTGTGTGTGTATATATATATATATACCTGTATATGGATCCAAGTTTTTTTTTTTCAGGGGGAACGCAGAGGAACCCAGTTCCGGCACCTCTAGCAATGAATGTATGTAATAGCAAGGAGTGATGGGGTGTGCTGGAGGGTCTATTGATGCTGGCTGCTGGGGAATCTATTTTTGTATGGAGGTCTATTGTTGCTGGGTAGCTTTATTGTTGGTGATGGGGGGTGTTATATTACTGGGGGGTCAATTGTTGCTGGGAGGAATCTACTGTTTAGGGAGAGGTCTATTGTTGCTGGCTCCTGGAGGGTCTATTGATTCTGTCTGCTGGGGGTCTATTGTTGCTGGAGTGGTATTTTGTTGCAGGGGGTCCATTGTTCCTGGGGGAAGTCTATTGTTGTGTGGGGGATCTATTGTTGCTGGATTGAGGTCTATAGTTGCTGGGGGGTCTACTGTTGCTGGGGTGGGGTCTATTGTTGCTTACTGCACTCTATTTTACTGTCTTTCTTGTTATTAATAAATTCAGTGCAAATCACTTAGTAGCACAAGATGATACTTGGTTCTGTATTCTCTAATAGGGTTGGTACTGGGAGGTGGGTCAGAGGTGGAAGGAAGGGACAATGCTCAGAGGTGGGCAATGAGCAGAAACGAAGGGCAACTCAGAAGGGGGGAGTTCCTGCACCTATTCTCTGAGAAAAAAAAGCCCTGTATAGATCTATATATATATATATAGAGATAGATAGATAGATAGATAGATGTCTATATAGATCTATATAGATAGATGTCTATATCTATAGATATAGATATAGATTATATATATATATATATATATATATATATATATATATATATATATAGACACCTGCCTTTACACGCACGTGATTTAATAGCATCCCAGTCTTAGTCCATAGGGTTCAATATTGAGTTGGCCCACCCTTTGAAGCTACAACTCTTCTGGGAAGGCTGTCCACAAGGTATAGGATTGTGTCTATGGGAATGTTTGACCATTCTTCCAGAAGTGCATTTGTGAGGTCAGGTACTGATTTTGGACCAGAAGGCCTGGCTCGCAGTCTCTGCACTAATTCATCCCAAGGGTGTTCTATCGGGTTGAGGTCAGGACTCTGTGCAGGTCAGTCAAGTTCCTCCACCCCAAACTTGTTCATCCATTTCTTTATGGATCTTGCTTTGTGCACTGGTGCGCAGTCATGTTGGAACAGGAAGGGGAGATCCCAAACTGTTCCCACAAAGTTGGGAGCATGAAATTGTCCAAAATGTCTTGGTATGCTGACACCTTAAGTGCTCCCTTCACTGGAACTAAGGGGCTATGCCCAACCCCTGAAAAACAAACCCATACCATAATCCACCATCCACCAAATAATTTGGACCAGTGCACAAAGCAAGGTCCATAACGACATGGATGAGCGAGTTTGGGGGTAAGGCAGACCATGCCACATGCCCGTATCCTCCTGGTATAAGAGGTTGAGCGGCGTTCATACTATTTTTGGGTCCTGCAGCGAGTTACCTCCCTCCATTGGTTCTCGTCCTTAGAGTGTAGGGAAAAGTCTATTCTTTCTCCCACAAGAAGGCCAATGTCCATCCTGTGTTTAAACTCCAACAGACGAGTTTATTTTCCTTGCTTGGAACAGATTGGGGAAAAGGTTGAAGACAGAGATAGAGTTGGGTAGGGAGATAGGTTCAGGCACGCGGCACCCAGTTACCCTATTCTCCACTCAAGCCTGAGTGGGTATTGCTCACCCGGATAGATCCCTCTCACAGTTCTAGCAGCTGGAGTGGAGCACGAACAGTTACTTCAGATTTAGTCCCCTTCAAAGACAAGTTCAGGAGATCCTCTGCCACAGAATCCTTTAGTTCCTGAATCTAGAACTCTTTAATGCCTGCAATTTTTAGAGACCATAGGTGCCAATGGGGCACATCACAGGTGCTATTGTGCATCTCACGGAATCCTTCCCTCTGATAGGCAACCAGGCCTCTCCTGAGACAGTGACTTCCTTCACCGATCCTCCGGACAGGTCCTCCCCTGGTTTCCTCTCTTTCAGAGCGGGCCACCCTCCCTCGGGTTCCCTGGGACTCCGATAGTTTAGCTGTAGACCCAGTTAAAGGTACTGGGCCCACCTGGAACACTACAGCCTCGGGCTGAAGGTGCCCGAGACTTCTCGACCAATTCACGCACCCCTGGCCAGCAGGGCCAACGGGCGCGACTCTCGCCACCAGGGGTCCCACCTTGGAATCCCCCGGCCAATCTCCCCAGATCATGGCGTCCGCCCCTTATGTACCCTCTCTCAGCATGCACAGCAGGTAGACCACGCCCACTGTATGGCTGCCGAGAGAGGACACCCAATCACGCCACAATGCCACCTGTGGTTCAACCCGAGACCTGAGTGACAGCGCCACCCGAAGGTCAAGGGGAACTATACACCCAGGTAACACCACAGCAGAGCAGAGTCCGATCTATGGAATCAGAAAACCGGAGCCAAACTATTGCTCAGGCTGCCCTTAAATTTAAGGCATAGCAACCCCAATTTTGGGGGTCCGCTACATATATATTATTCTTTCCACTGAATCCAGCCATTTCACTGCAGGTGAAAACGTTGCATGCTATTTTGCCTCAGCGTGGTGTGCACCATTTCAGTGCCTGGTGAGCTCTACCCTATAATACCCTATATGTGTTTCAAACCTCTAATATATGCTTCATTCAATTACAGCAGTTAATCATCAAGAGAAATGTAATTTAGTCTATATGCAGTGGGATGTTAACCTGACCCCTAGGCAACGTAAATGGAATATATAGAACTGAATGGCTCAGAGGAGTGAGATATCTTACCTCTATCTCCTTTGCAATCTGCCTGTTCACAGGCTCCATGTGAAGTTTCAATTACAGAAAGGAAGTCTAAAAGTAAACAATTTCTGATTTCTGCTGTGATCGCTCTTTAGAAACGGATAACAATTTTCTCTGAGTCCTGTGTCAAAAGTGAACCCTATTTTTTTGTAAAATAAATATGTTTAGAGTAGATTATATACAGGCCTCATTAAAATGGCTGTAGTCAAGCATACACCCGTGCAGGGGGGGGGGGGGGGGCAGGTTTGCCTGCAGAGTGATGCAGAGGTGTTCCTTGCATCCCAGTGCAGACAGTCCCATTTATGTCAGTTGGTACACAGTGGTTGCATGGACACAGCTGCTGCTCCCGAACGGACAGCCATGTGGATGTCCATGCCGGTGCTTGTCCCAAAACGTACACTGTTGGCGTTCAGGGACACACACCCGCATCATGGATGTTAGGCTGGCCATACATTATACAATTTTCTTATTCAATTTCTTTTATATTTACCTTATATTTACCTTCAACTATGTAGTGTGAGGGCTTGGCTGATTGCACACAAATTGAAAGTGTTTAGGCTTGACCTCATTTTATATGGTTTTGGTAATCTAAAGGAAAATTGTATAATGTATGGCCAGCCTTAAGCCCCGTACACACGGTCGGACTTTTGCCCAACAAACTTCGTTTTAAGCAAGTTGGACCAACAATCCGACCGTGTGTACGCTTCATCGGACAAACTTTTTTTCGTTTGGTTTTGTTTTCATCGGACAAAAGTTGGGTCTGCAAACAGACAAACTTTTGCCCAACAAAAGTCTGATGGAGCAAAGTCCTACCGTGTGTACAGAAAACCATAGGACTTTTGTCCGATGGACAAAACAACTAATGTTAAAATCAACCAACAATAGCAGAAGTTGACCAAAGGGTGGCGGTAAAGAGCAGAAAAGAGCAGAAAAACCATGTGATGTTGCAAAAAGTTTTGGGAAAGTTTGCAGAAAAGTCCTGTGGTGTGTATGCTATGGGTGTGCCCGGCCAACTCCGTTCGGACAAAAATCCACGGAAAAGTCCGATGGAAGTCCGACCGTGTGTACGAGGCTTTAGATTGGGAGCAGCGGCTGTGTCCATGCAGCCACTGTGTACCCACTGACATAAATGGGACTGTCTGCACAGGGATGCATGGAACACCTGTACCTCCCTGTGAGGATAAAGATGGCCCTGGCATGAGTGTACACTTATGTATGCCTGTATTTGGCAGAAACTTTTTTCTTTGTCAGTTTTGCTGTGGTAGGTTGTATACACCGCACAGATGCCCAACTTGATCAAATATGTCCATGTCGATATTTGGTTATGTCAGCTATCCCTCCCCCATCCTTTTTTTTATATTTCAGTTGTCAGCAGAGAATGCCTGGCTGACAGCTGAATGGGCAAAATGTCATGTTTGTTAGGAAGCTGGCGGCCATGCCTTCCCAGATGCCCTGTGGAAGCTGTCATATTTAGTAGCAGTAGTAATACTGTTACTGTGGAAGCTGTCATATTTTTTTGGTCCGTAAAAATCTTTATCGGGGTTGCACACAGAATACAGGTCAAACACAACAGAATACATTGAGTAAATATTGAAGCTGTCATATTTATTAGCGATAATAATACTGCTTTTAAACTGGATTTTTCTGCCCAGCTGAAGTTTTGAGGCCCGGCAAACGGCAACCATCCTATTCGTTTGGCCATTCGATGAAACTTAAAACAGCCAAAATTCAGACCAACATGGATTCTGTCCAACCCCAAGGTCCATCCCTAGTGGTGAATTTCCTTCCACAGGATTGACATGTAAAGAAATGTATCCACTTTATTGAGTGAATCTAAAGAACAGAGACATTTTTTTCCTTAGTAATATAAAGTTCTTAATGTTTTTTGGCCCGTGTTAAAGGGGTTGTTTAGGTTCACGTTTTTTCACCTGATGTTTGCCCCCCAGCCCCCCCGTTTACTTACCTGAGCCCTCGAAAGTCCTGCGTCATGAACGAGCAGGCTTCTTGACTGGGCTTTTCGGCTCTTCTCGGCTCATTCATTGAAAGATTGATAGCAGCGCAGCCATTGGCTCCCGCTGCTGTCAATCAAACCAATGACGCGGCGCGCCGGGGGGCGGGGCTAAGTGATACAGTCGGCGGCTATAGCCGCACGTCTGTATCACTGTATCACGGGAGCGTGCCTGCAAGCTAACCCCCTTGGAAGAGAGCTTCCCATGAAGGGGTTTAGCTGATGCGGGGAGGAGCCGAGAAAGCTGCCGAGTGACCCCAGAAGACCAGGATCGGGGCCACTCTGTGCAAAACGAGCTGCACAGTGGAGGTAAGTATAACATGTTTGTTATTTAAAAAAAAAAAAAATTGATCCTTTACAACCCCTTTAATCTCTGAAACAGTACACATTCTAGAGGTTTACTAAATAGTTTTTTTTTAAATTTGCATTGACATAAGCATTAAATTAAAACTGTTAAAGGTAGTACCTATTTAATACATTGTGGCATGTCCTGGTGCATTTTAGGGAGGAGCAAATAGATTTTGGCTAAATTGATTTAACTGCAAAATTACAGTTTTGCCTTCTTCGAAATTTCAGCAAAGATAACTGACATTTTGGCATCTACTTTTACCATACATGCTATTTAGGACCTTCAATTTTTATCTGCAAGCCCTCTGACTTCCTGAAAGCCAGCCCTAGTAACCAATTAGTGAATGGCGTGCACCCACAACAAAACATGAGTATTTCAGCAACATGGTTCAGTAGTGTCAAAACTGTCACTGATGACATTCAATTAATTAAATAGTGGCAATAAATTATAGTAATCTAAATCTAGTCCCCTAAACAAAGCAATGACTTGACGAAACATAGACAAAAAGATGTCAGTCCTTACAAAACATGGGCAACAAATCAGTAATTGTTACAATACACAAGCTACAATGGTCAGTTAAAGTGGTTGTATACGCACAAATATGAAATGCACCTACAGGTAAGCCTACATTAAGGCTTACCTGTAGGTGCTTGCAATATCTCCGAGACCTACACGGTCTCGGAGATATTTGCAAAAAAGAGTGCACCGCTATCTATGGCGCATGTGCGCCGTAGATAACGGCGCAGGCGCACTGAGTGCAGAGGCTCTTTGAATGGCAGTCTGCCGGACACTGCCGGAATTCGCGCATGCGCGGGGATCGTGCCGTTCCCCGCGCATGCGCGGGAGTGACGTCATCGCCGCTCCGGCCAATCACAGCGCCGGAGTGGCGATACCCAGAAGTCACTCCAGGTATCATTGATGCGACGGAGGACGTGTCCGAGGACCGCTGCGGGGGCTTCGATCTAAGGTAAGTGATTGATAATGAGCTAGAATGCTAGTCATACTAGCTCATTATGACTTTGCCTTGCAGGTTGTGAAAAAAAAAAAGTTTTGCGGTATACAACCGCTTTAAGACAATATCCAATTCTTGCAAAGTTAGGTGTATTTATGCCCCTGATGAAGCGTGACACTTGAAACACAGTGGGCAGCTTCTACATCAAGACTGTTATGCCGCGTACAAACAACCGTTTTTCATGACGAGAAAAATGCCATTTTTTAATTTGGTCATTAAAAATGACCATGTGTGGGCTCTAGAGCATTCTTCACGACGTGAAAAATGGCAATTAAAAATTTGGAACATGCTCTAATTTTTCTCGTCGTTTTTCACGTCGTCGTTTTTCTCGTCATGAAAAACGGCCATGAATAGGCTTTAACGACGTGAAAAAAACGCGCATGCTCAGAAGCAAGTGATGAGATGGGAGCGCTTGTTCTGGTAAAACTAGCGTTCATAATGGAGATAGCACATTCGTCACACTGTAACGGACTGAAGAGCACAAGGCTGAAAAGTGCGAATCGTCTCTCACCAAACTTTTCTAACACAGGGATCAGCAAAAGCAGCCCAAAGGGTGGCGCCATCCAAATGGAACTTCCCCTTTATAGTGCCGTCGTACATTTCGTACGTCACAGCGCTTTGCTCGAGCATTTTTTTTTCATGATAGTGTGTAGGCAAGGCAGGCTTGAGAAGAATCACGTCGAGAAAAACTTTGTTTTTTCAATGACATTAAAAACGGTCGTGTGTACGCGGCATTAGACCTAAACCGATGGGAGTTTATATGGGGTTTTATTCCCCTATGGTCTAAGCCTACAGTGTATGTTTTGAGATATGGTTTTATAATACATATGAAATAAACTGTTTTTATATATCATTTCTGTTTTTAAATTAATTTTGGTGGCAGTAAAATCCCAAACACCCATGATACAATTTATTGGATAGACTATTTCTGGAATTTGGCACACTAGTATCCTCCAATCACACCAGGTATCTTTTGCTATGACAATATGTACAGTAGGCAACAAAATGGCTTGTATCATTAAAAATTAGACATATTTAGAATATACTAAAGCTGACAGCTCAAAATGTCTATTGTATGTTATATCCATAATGTAAACAATTAAAAAAAAAAGCAAAAGTGGAAAAGTGCCAAGACAGTATGTTTTCTTTTGCAAAAGGTTGTATTACCTGTTACCCCAAAGATAAAGCATGTATCAAGAAAATAGCATGAAAACTAAATGAAACAAGACACAGGTTAGGTAGGCAGATTCTGTAAATAGCCAGAAATATACAAGTAACAATAATATATGCAAGATACATATTAAGCAGGACCCTCTGACAGAGGGGAACACTGGATTGTGCAGAATGGTCAACAGGGAAAGGCATGGTCCGCTACCCCATCCGAAGACAACAAAAAAAAGGCCACAAGACGCCATTAAAAAAAAAACAAGTATGCGCAGTAGGCAGTCAGAAGAAGGAAGTAAAGAGACACTAAGAGAGTATGTTTTAAATTGGTAACAAGACTGGGAACATTTTAGAAAACATTCCCTAGACTACAGCATATGTACTAATTGACTTGTAGGTTTGAGATACAAACTAGGAGGGTTAAATAGATACTTTGAGATAACACAGACAGAGAGCAGAAAACAGAGGGCAGATCTTGATTTGAAGAACAACAGTTTTTTTGGTACTTGTAACATATATGTGTAGCCAGGAGCTGGATATCTATCTATTCCTGCAATATAATACAGGTATTTGCACCCACTTAAATTCATAAAGTGCAAAAATGTGAAACAAATGCAAATTTACATTTCATAAAAAATACAACAACATAATAAAATTAGTGTGTTGAAAAAAAACAATATTCAAATCCTAAAAAAAAATAATAAGTCCCAATTCATTAATTAAAAAATAGGTAAATGGGATGAGGAGTGACAGGCAGACATCCTGGTTATTTTAAATGATCTCTTGACCATTTAATATGGTCCACACTATCTGGTAAGGAGCCAACCCTATCTTATATCACGGGTCAGTGGCGGAACTACCAGGGTCGCAGCAGTCATGCTGGTGACTGGGCCCTGGGGTTCTGCCGCTGTGGGGGGCCCCCAAGATCCGACATCTCCCCCTGTACCTCCGGCTGGCAGCTAACCATACAGTGGAGGGGTCGATCGACAGCTCTGTAGTGTCTGCGGGATGTCCCTCCGGCTAGCAATTCTCTTCCCTAGTGTATACAGTGGAGAGGGGAAGGGCCTCTGACCCGAGCAGGCCCCAGATTCAGTGCACAAGTGAGTTGCTCTGCTTTTGCACTCTTCAATACCTGCGCAGGTCAGAGGTCACTCCTCTCTCCACTGTATACACTCGTGAAGAGAACTGCTAGCCGGAGGGACATCTTGCGGACACTACAGAGAAAGCAGTATGTACAAGGGGTGTATTCATTGTTTCATACAGAACTGTGAGTCAAGTCATCTAATCTGTGTCCTACTGTATCAACGCCCCCTCTTTTCACACTGCCCACCTGTCACACTGCCCACCCCACCTGGCACACTGCCCTCCCCACCTGGCACATTGCCCTCCCCACTGCCTCCCTCTTATCACACTACCACCCACCTGTCACACTGCCCTCCCCACCTGTCAGACTGCTCCCCTCTTATCACACTGCCTCTCTCCTGTCACACTGCCCCCTCATACCATCCCTCACCTGTCACACTGCCCCCTTGTCACAATATCCCCCCTGCATACTGACCCCCTCCTGTCACACTGCCCCCTTCTGCCATACTTCATTCCCCTCCTGTCACACTACCCCATCATACTGCCCCCTCTTGTTACACTGCCCCCCTCCTTTTATAGTGCTCACTCATCACACTGCCCCCTCTTATCACACTGCTGCCCTTCTTTCACACTGTTCGCCTCCTTTCACACTTCCAAGGTATCCTTCTCCTGTCACATTGCCCCCCTCTTGTCACAATGCCCCTGTCATACTGCCCTTTCTTGTCACACGGCCCCCCTCATTTCACAGTGCCCCCTCTTATCACACTTCCCCCTGCTGTCACACTTCCCAGATACCCTTCTTCTGTCACACTACCCACCACCCCAGCTGTCACACTGCCCCCCCTCCTGTCACAATACCCCCATCATACTACACCCTCCTGTCACAATACCCCCATCATACTGCCCCCTCCTGTCGCATTTCCCCTGTCATACTGCCCCCGTCACACTGCCCCTTTGTCACACTGCCCTCCTCCTGTCATAATACCCCCCATCATACTGCTTCCCCATCACACCACCACCCCTGTCATACTGCCCCATCATACTATCCCCTTTTTGTTAAACCTTTCCCCTTCTTTTAACAGTGCCCCCCCTCCAGATCCTTCCTTTTCTGAATGGACACAGTGAGTGATTGGTACCACACTCACTGTGTCCATTCATAAATGAAGCATAGTAACTGTGCTTCAGTTTGTGAATCAATGGGAAGTTCTATTGGAGCTGAGGCTGCAGAGATGGAGATTGAGGGCCCTGCACTCAGAGGAAAGGGCTTGTGCCAGGGTCGAGGGGGCCCTTTATGGTTTCTTGCACCGGGGGGCCTGAAGGTTCTAGTTACGTCTCTGTCACGGGTGATATCACTGTGGTGATCAGCATTGGATGTAACAACTATCTATTTCTTGGATTGCTTATATTTATTGAATAAGTAAAGGGAAGTGACCGCTCCAAATAGGTGTGCTTGGCTGATCAATTTCCTCCTGAAGACCACGGGTGCTGGCAATGCATATAGCAGGTAATGAAAAGGATGTTTGGACAGCCGCACTCCAGGAAAAAATTCCTTAAATGTCATTTATTGGTAAAAATGGAATACACTACAATCCACCGCAAACAGAAAATCGGGACACACAGCTAACGTTTCGCACTGGTACTCAGTGCTTACTCATTACTCATTTCTGTTTGCTGTGGATTGTAGTGTATTCAATTTTTACCAATAAAGGACATTTAAGGAATTTTTTCCTGGAGTGCGGCTGTCCAAACATCCTTTTTGTTTCCATTTATTGAATAAGAGCGGCATTCACTTGCACTTATATGTTTTTTGGATGTTGCACACAAAGTACCTATTTTTTGATTTTTTAATTCATGAATTGGGACTGATTTGCTTATAGGATTTGAATATTGTTTTTTCAAAACACTAATTTATTATGTTGGTGTATTTTTTATGAAATATAAATTTGCATTTATTTCACATTTTTGTAATTGTATAATGACAATACATTTTGGGAATCCTTTCCTACAATCTTGATCATCATTAGAACTCCAACCTCTCTAGAATGCACTGGGATACAGCATTGACATTTACAAGTAAGCACATGTGTGCATGTCTCAGCATAGAGGAGCTGATATACTTACTGCACACCGTCCTTTTGTAGACTGGAAAATCTTTAACTTCTGGAAACACAGGTGTAGCGGGTAGGTACTTTTCAGTATGTTGATTCGGGTGGAGACATCAGTGATGTCCAGTTCCCTGCGGCCCAGCAGGTGGCGCTGTCACTTTGGGCCGGGGTTGAACCATCGCTGGAGTGCCGTACCCTTTTTGGTCTCTCGCAGCGGTTGTACGGCGGGGCGGGGAACCTGCTGTGCTAGCTGGGAGAGGCTATAAAGGCGGCGGACATCTTTGCCACGAGGTCCGAGTCCCAGGCACCTTTAGCCTGAGGGCTGCTGTCCAGCGGTCGGTGTCCAGCTGGCCTAGGCCTGGACACGTGGAGTTCGGGAGTCACCCCAGACACCCTCAGTCTGGGGTAAGGTGCATCATTCAGGCCTGGGGCCCAGCTTCTTCCACTGGGATCCGCCCGGGAGGAACCATCCTAAGGCACCCACAGAATCGGGTGTCTGAATCCAGGCGTAAGGGACCGCGCAGGTGACCTTTCCGTAGATCTGGTGCAGCAGATTGCCAGTGCCGGGACAGGGCCTCCGGAGACCGTTGGGATGGATGTCCTCACCAAACAGGGGCCATATTCACACGGAAGGTGGTCCATGTTCTAAGGTCGGTGGCAGAGACCGTTACTCTAATGTCGTGATAGAGACCGTTACTTAGGCCCGTGACAGGGGCCCCAAACAGTTCACCCGGTAGGTGGCAGCTACCAACTTCACGGTCGGTGGCAGAGACCGTGCGCCAGGCCTATCCGCACAAGTAAGGGATAGGAGAGTTCATTGTGCCTGGGCCTACTCGTATCCACACCCCTGTCTGTCTGTTATGGAAGTTCAACTGATTATGTTCATTCTGGCATTGAAGAAATAAAGGAGTGTTGAACTTTTAATGGTGTGGGGCTCTATTACTGGCAGATACAACTCCACGGAAGAAGCGGAGGCTCCATATGCAGGATGCAGACCCGAAGGTAATTTAAAAAAAGACTTTGCTTAAACCTCACATACACGGAGGGTGAGAGCTTGGCGTCGTGTCCTGCACTCTCTCCTCCAGAGTACCCCTAGACAACAGCCACAAACAACCGATACAAGAGAGAGAGAGAGAGAGAGTGAGGCCGCTACACGTGGGGGCTCGTCCGGGATGTGTTCATGTTACTATGAAGCTGAAGTTGTAGAATTTGAATGTGTCTGCCTGGAAGAGTTCCGAGTAGGTCGGCCATGTTGGCCACTGCGTCAAGAGGCACACCCTCCCTGCTCAGTTCGTGGGCGTGACCTGGGCCGAGAGAGGAAAGCCTGCGAACTGGGGCGAAAAAGGGGAGGAGTCCAGTCGTGTGAAGGACTACACGTGGGGACTTTGGCACCAACCTTGCAGTGCGCAATGGATCAGCAGAGAGTCGCCATGTTCGGAAATACATAGTGGATTCCATTTCATCCTTCTACCACGAGTTTGACTACTACTGCTGCTCCGATAACGGATACGGGGATCCGGCTAAAGCCCCGGGGATGATTCGCCCTGTACTCATGCATGGACGTTGAGGCCCTGGGTTTGATTTGTCCCGGCTGTTCGGGACTGGTGTGTCAGCTGAAGCCGTTCGGGCGCTGCGAGGCCTGCGGAGAGTTCTTATTTGAGGTGGAGCCACCTGTCGAGAAGCCAAAAACCATCCACCTCAACCGCACTACAGGCACCACCACTCAGGAAGGAGGAATCACTGCTTTGACAGCCGTCCCTGTGCGCACTGCAGTGACCGCGGGGCAGGTCGTGATTAGAGAGACACGGGAGAAATCCGAGGATGCTGACTCGGTCACCACTGCTTCACAGCATCCACCACCAAAGAGGAAGACCGGCATGGTAGCCCCGTCCAGCGGTCGCGGTGGATCATCCTGCCCGCCTGAGCCCGGCCCGGATGGATCTGGTAGGAAGAGTCCCCGGACATCCCTCCTCAAGTATGGGCCGAGGTAAGCCGGGCAAAGGGACTTGGTGTTCGGGCGGAGGTGTCGTAGAGTCACGGCCCTGTGTGTTCACGGGAGGTAGCGATTCAGTCTCTACTACAGGCTACCTGCCCGCGGAGGTGTGTGACACCTCCGACCTAGAGTCGCTCTCCGATTTAGGAGACGACGTCGTCATAGACAAACTTTTTGTTCAAAAGGGTTGGGTCAAGATGCCTCTCTCCTCGTCCCGCCGAGTCAGGGATCCACCGATGTCAACGGGGGATAGTACACCCCGGGTGGAGGCACCAGTGCCTGAGGAGGGATCCTGTCCCCAGTCTGCCCTTCCACCCCCGGTGCCACCTGCAACTAGTACTGGGGGAAAGAGACTGTTATTGCGGGCACCTATGCCCAGGATGGAGGTGATCAAGGTACCTCGGCACCCGGATGCTATTGTTCTGCTGGGAGAAGGAGATCGCCATACCATGCCTCCGTTAGCGAGACTACAACGCCTTTTCTGCCAAAAGGTAGCCAACGAGTACGGGTGGGAATACCCGTATTTATCCAAGGAACTTTTGTATGAGGTGGAGGTTTGCAGGGAGCGCTGGTACAATGACTTTGTGTGGACGCACATTCAGGTCCCACACGCCTGCAGGTACCTCGCGTGTTCCCCCAAAGCATCTCAACGCTTCAAGGACTGTAAGGCAGAATGGATGTTGGGTTGGCACATCCACGCGGATAAGGTGCTGATTCGACGGAAAGAAGGGGAGGATGTTGAATACTATTTAGAGACAATGGACCAGCATTTGAAGCCTATTGTCCTGCCGCACCCAAGCTTCTATCTATAGGAGGAAAAAGACTCTGTTCTTGCTTAAGTCTACTGCTGCTGAACTTTCCGGGGTTGTTGTTCTGTTACCCGGAAACCCAGTGACTGTACCCGAGTTTAACAGGTGTTTTTGCTCTTTGGAGGATTTGGAGGACTGTTGCCGTTGTTTGTTCTTCAGTTTTTCCTTTTCACAAAGTGATCGTGGACTTTGGGGTAGTTAGAGCTGCAGAAGAAGATGGAGGAAAGTCTTCAACAGGTGCAGTTACCGCGACACTGTCACCAGGTGGCAGTGTTGCGCATCGATATTCACTTTTCACACACACACTTATAGAAGGAAAGGATTTCTTTACGGAGAAGTTTTTTCGTTCTTACACGAACATATGTGTCAGGGTTGTGTGTGTGAATGTTTCTTTTCCCCTCTGCAGGAGAACGTCCCATCAAGACCGCTGAGAATGGGGCGGGTCTTAGTTAGGATGGGTGGGGAAAATGTTAATGTGATTTGTGAATATGTTTTGTTGTTAGGTGTTGTTTGTTTCCCTTCCCTCCCCTTTCATGTTAGGCTCAGGCACAACAGTTTAGTTCGTTTTAAAAATAAAAAATAAACTTTTAAAATTTTTGAGATTTATAGTTGGTTTCTGGATTGAACTATGTCAGTTTTTTTTTTTGGGTATAGTTTGCTCTAGACACTAGGGACCAGTGTCAAACAACCGGCGGGAGAGTGTAGCGGGTAGGTACTTTTCAGTATGTTGATTCGGGTGGAGACATCAGTGATGTCCAGTTCCCTGCGGCCCAGCAGGTGGCGCTGTCACTTTGGGCCGGGGTTGAACCATCGCTGGAGTGCCGTACCCTTTTTGATCTCTCGCAGCGGTTGTACGGCGGGGCGGGGAACCTGCTGTGCTAGCTGGGAGAGGCTATAAAGGGGGCGGACATCTTCTCCACGAGGTCCGAGTCCCAGGCACCTTTAGCCTGAGGGCTGCTGTCCAGCGGTCGGTGTCCAGGCGGCCTAGGCCTGGACACGTGGAGTTCAGGAGTCACCCCAGACACCCTCAGTCTGGGGTGAGGTGCATCGTTCAGGCCTGGGGCCCAGCTTCTTTCACTGGGATCCGCCCGGGAGGAACCATCCTAAGGCACCCACAGAATCGGGTGTCTGAATCTAGGCATAAGGGACCGCGCAGGTGACCTTCCCGTAGATCTGGTGCAGCAGATTGCCAGTGCCGGGACAAGGCCTCCGGAGACCGTCGGGATGGATGTCCTCGCCAAACAGGGGCCATATTCACACGGAAGGCGGTCCATGTTCTAAGGTCGTGGCAGAGACCGTTACTCTAAGGTCGTGATAGAGACCGTTACTTAGGCCCGTTACAGGGGCCCCAAACAGTTCACTCGGTAGGTGGCAGCTACCAACTTCACGGTCGGTGGCAGAGACCGTGCGCCAGGCCTATCCGCACGAGTAAGGGATAGGAGAGTTCATTGTGCCTGGGCCTACTTGTATCCACACCCCTGTCTGTCTGTTATGGAAGTTCAACTGATTATGTTCATTCTGGCATTAAAGAAATAAAGGAGTGTTGAACTTTTAATGGTGTGGGGCTCTATTACTGGCAGATACAACTCCACGGAAGAAGCGGAGGCTCCATATGCAGGATGCAGACCCGAAGGTAATTTAAAAAAAGACTTTGCTCAAACCTCACATACACAGAGGGTGAGAGCTTGGCGTAGTGTCCTGCACTCTCTCCTCCAGAGTACCCCTAGACAACAGCCACAAACACCCGATACAAGAGAGAGAGAGAGTGAGGCCGCTACACGGGGATTCATTGAAAGTAAATCAACTTATGGGGTGCATTGTGTAGACAATTCAGAATTTACATTTTAGCTTTTTCTGATATGTACTTTTAAAACTTCTGGGTAGTGTGAAAAGCTGGATGCTAAATATATAAGCTCAAGTCCTGGCATTGAACAAATATGTATATACTGTATATAATTCAGTGTTCATACACCCTATTAATACATTCCCTGCTGCCATTGTGTTGAACTTCTGATACAGAGAAGATCCACATTTGTTGTTTTTTCCACTTCATTTAGTAGCAGTAGTTGGAAATCCTTTTTTTATCCGTCTGTGGTTATCCATTATCTATAGATAGCAAGCTGCCAAAGCTTTTATCTGCATACACAAAGACAGGTTGCTTTGGTTTGGTGCCCTTAAGTCTGATAGCAAGGTCTTAATGCTGCAACAAACAGCATCAACAAACTTCTATTATAAACTTAAATGACAATACATGACAGTTTAAAACAGCAGGAGCTCCCATTATTTCTATTTTAAAGTCTTTTTATGGTTTGTTGTTTGTTTTTATAGTATACAGAAAGATTTTAGAAGAGAAGTGTGGGAAATAACAAAAAACAAACACACATGCTCACTTGTATGAGAAAGGCAAGGTGCGCCAAAAACTAAGTGCAGCAGAAGATGCAATGAATAGTATATTTATTAATATACTCACACTTATATAAAGATCAATAGGCATATAACAGTATAATACTGTGGTCACTCAGTGGGTCCCCGCTGGATGGTGGTGTGTAGATGTTGACACAGGAGGAGAGGAGAGGAACAACCGGCCGGACATCTGTCTCCGTCTCGTCGTCTTGGAACCAGCATGGAACACAGTCGGAGTCGCATCGGAAGTGATGTCAGAACATGGAGATAAAGTTTCAAAGCATCCGCTTCTTCATCAGTTCCAAGTGCCTATTGATCTTTATAAAAGTGTGAATAGCCATTTGGCTAATTTTAATTAAACATACCATTCGTTGCATCTTCTGCTGCACTTAGTTTTTGGCGCACCTTGCCTTTCTCCTATTTGTTCTTCCAGAGACTGCTTCGCTCTCAATGGAGCTGCCCCTAATGCTGCATATGTATACTTCCTGGACTTTATAGACTTTTAGTTTGTTTTTAGTTGTTTTAAGTGTGTTTTGGTACCATCTTGTGAGCCATTCTGTTTTGTCATACTCACTTGTATGGCTGCAGCATCAGTCCAATGTTGCAGCTGTCCCCTGCCGGTTCTTAATCTGAGAACTGAGTGATAAGATGACCGACGACAGAGCAGCCCCGATCCTCTTCTTTTTGGGTCCCCGACTGGCGATCCTGGCTTTTCACCTCTGCCAAGTGCCCCCAATAGCAATCATCTTCATATGGGGGCACTCGAGTAGGCTCGCTTCCAAGCCACACCAACATTGTCCATTCACACACAGAGCGTGGCTTGACCCTGCCCCCTGCTCTCTCCTCATTGACTCACTGGCTGTGATTGATAGCAGCAGGAGCCAAAGGCTCCTGCTGCTGTGTAGGTCAATGAAGAGAGAGAGACCCGGGACAGCAGCTGCTCCAAGGCACATCACTAAATCAAGATCAGGTAAGTATAAGGTGGGGCTGCACACAGAAGGTTTTTTTACCCTAATGCACAGAATGCATTAAGGTAAGACACTCTCTGCCTTTAGAACCACTTTAAAGTGGTTGTAAACCCTTTACAACCACTTTTACCTACAGGTAAGCCTAGATTAAGGCTTACCTGTAGGTGCTCGAAATATCTCCTAAACCTCCACGGTTTAGGAGATAATTACAATAATGACGGGCACCGATGTCGACGGCGCATGCACGCATTGGCGGGAGTGACATCATCGTGGCTCCAGCCAATCACAGCGCCGGAGCCGCGATACCCGGAAGTGACCCCCGGGAGAGATGTCGGCCGCCAGAGCGGTGTACGAGGACGGCTGCGGGGGCTTCGATCTGAGGTGAGTATTACATAATGAGCTAGTGTTGCAAGAACAGTGCTTATAGGCAGGTGCAGGTTTCCCTCTGTTCAGTGTTTGGAACTGTGCCATTATTACAGATGAAGTGGAGTCTCTGAGGGAATTGTCCCTTCATGGACTCGGTCTGTCTCTCTAGACTTCAGGCAGCCATCTTGGTGTGGGACCTTTTATAATAGGGTACCTGTGTCATTTGGGGCACTCCTGGAGCTGTTAGGTCAAGGATAGAGACCCCACTGGTTAGGGAAAGTGTATAGCACAGGGAGAGATTCCTGGTGAGTAGGGACAGAGCAGGGAACAACGTCTGTCTAGAGCACTTTTTAGCCTTCTGGGTTTTTCAGGGGTGCCTTGGCAAAACGCCTCAATATTGCCCCAAATATTAACAAACCTGACTGTTTTTGTTACTCAAAGCCATGGGTTTTATTGTGCAGCATTACAAACCAGGGTACTGTGCGGGCCAGCTGATGGTGTCCTAACAACTTAAGACATCATAGTCCTTGTTTTTCCTTCCCCTACCCTTCTCTGTCAGCGCTGGGGTCACATTAGCTGAATGAGGGAGAGAAAGTGAGGGAAAAGATAAACGCTTGAATCCTAGCACCAGTGTGCAAAGGTGTATTTAATTTGTAAGAATAAATGTTGGGTGTTTTATATGTGTAGATTCTGCTGCATGTAAAACTATTAGTTTAGTGTTTTAAAATTTAGAATTAGATGCACATAATTTTAGCGGGTGCCTTCATTGAAAAAAGGTTGGGAGACACTGGTCTAGAGAAAACATCCTGGCAGCCGGAATAGTATTGTGAGCCTCTCCCATCCTCTGGAACTCCTTGCCCCGGTATGTCCGATCAGCCCCTAACCTCTCCACCTTCAGGAGATCCCTGAAAACTAATTTATTCAGGGAAGCCTATCCCACACCCACCTAACAACTGTCCCCGAGCCACCCCCAACAAATCATTCTCCACAGTTATTACTTTTTGTACCACCACCCCCTCCCTTTAGAATGTAAACTCTACGAGCAGGGCCCTCCTGTACCTTCTGTATTTAACTGTGCTGTAATTGTGCTGTCCCCCCTCTACATTGTAAAGCGCTGCATAAACTGTTGGCGCTATATAAATTGTGTATAATAATATAATAATAATAATACTGTGGGCCTCTTCCCAGTAGTATTACAGGCTTGTCCCAGCACACTGCAAACCGCCACCCCTCCAGCAGAAGCCATCTTCCGGTAATACAGGCCCAAGCCTAGTAACACTGTGTGAACATCAACTGTTATATTGCCTTATCTCAGTGCCTGTAAGATCTCTCGTTATTTGTTATTCATTACTTCCAACCAATATGCAGTACAGTATATATGATAATTACTACAACCAAGAACTGTGTGTGGTCTTTTCCTGATTGGGTTCCTTGGGTCTAAACTCCACCTACATTCTGGATAACAGAATAGCGATCCTCTCCTTATTTACATAACATATGTAACATAGGTGTTCTGTTAGGAAGTTAGGAACTCATGGAATTTTGGCAGGATGAACAGGTATTTTTCCTTCAATAAACCTTGTCTCATTCATCATCATAACTTTCAACAAGAGAGCCAAGGGCCTATGCATGTGAAACTGTACTATGCACTGCACAGCTTTAACTGATGGAGCAATGTAGGGACTTTAGTGGTTGGGCATCTCCCACCATCTTCTGCAGAAAGAGTATCACAGTCCCAGAACTTTGGGATATTTTCCAGCAGAGAGAAAGACCTTGGTAGTGCCAACAAATCAAAAGCTCAAACAGCTTTTTCAGACACCTGTCTCAAACTCCTACTACCCCAGAATACTGGCACAGGAATACACTTTAAATAAATGTGCAGTGATGTGATAAATACCCTATTTTGGTTGCATGGCCAGTGGTACATTAGGGATGTCTAATGAATGTGCAATTTCTGTTCTGCCACTTCAGTAATTGTTGTGTGCTCTTATTGCACATTATTTTAGCCCCCTTCCATAGGCGTGCGCACAGGGTGTGCCAGGTGTGCCCAGGCACACCCTAATCCCCCTGTACAGCACAGATTTCCTCTACTGCCCTGGCTCCCATCTTTCCCCCCGCAGCGCTGCCAGCTTCCCTACTCACCTATCGGCTGTTGCTGTTGGGATGTTTTAGGAGTGCGGAAGGGGCCAGTAAATATGTAATTTACTGGACCCTTCCCTTTCTGAATGAACACCGTTAGCAATTGATATTGTGTGTTTGGGCTTTGGGGTGCACACCCAAATGCAATAGGCTGCGCACACCTATGCCCCCTTCAACTCTGTATAAAGGTTTAGGGTTGGAAAATCATCTTAGCTGCATGGGCACATCGGAGTGCTGATGGACATATTATACAGTCAATTAAAGTGTTCATGCTTTAAACGCACTGTAACTTGATGCTTTTGGATATAACCTTTTTGTAACCTGTTATACAAAACCCAACAATGTTGAAAGTAATCCCTGTGTGATATACAGCTATCATTTGCTCATCTGAGACTGCACTTGTCCAGTTAAACCTCATTTCAACATTTAATATTTAAATTGGTCCCCACTGATTTGTGTGCATATAAAAGCATTAAAAGTAAAATTCAATTGTGTACATGCATTGACATAATACAACTGAAAAATATGAATCATATTTTGAAATACATTTTTCTGATTAGATAAAAACAGTAACCTTTGATGGAGGTGAGGCATGCATGAATGAGGCAGCTACAAAGGAGCAATAAATAGACACTGTTGCTATAAACATAAATGCTCACTTGGTTAAAGCAGTAGGATAACACGGCCATGACAAAAAATAAAAAATCCCCTGCAAGACAATTGCATAATGTGCTAGTATACAACACATACTAGAACATTATCAAATACTTACCTTAGAACAAAGCCCTCCAGCGGTGCGCTGTCACCACTGACGGGGCTTCCATCTTCACCTGGTCTTCCTCTCAGGTTTGTGGGCTCCAGCTGCTTGACTGGCTGAGCCGCGATGATATCACTCCCGCGCATGCATGCAGGAGTCCCACCTATGGCACACTGCGCTGAAAAAATGGCACGGGTATGCCGTTCCTCCAGAGTGCATGTGCCGTTGCCATCACCAACTGCCAAAAAAGTGAATATCCCCTTACTGGTGCTCGTTTAGGAGAGATTCATCTTACCTACAGGTAAGCTTTATTATAAGCTTACCTGTAGGTAAAAATAACAAAGCGGACTGTACTATCGCTTTAAAGATTCAATTTCGATTCTTTGGAGAGGGAAACAGGTAAATACTGCCAGCATCACGCAATGGGTACAATAGCATTTGGGACAGATTAAGGTTGCCAACTAAATTGGGGGTCTGGTGGATGTCTGCCAGCTTCTATAGATGTAAAATTGTCACCTCTATTTCGAATATAGTCCTAAAGTTGGTTTTTGTTCCACCATCTGTTTTGTGTAGTTGTGTAGAGTGAGGAAACAGACGCAAGTGCCATAGTCATTATCAACCAAGTATTGTAGGTAATTGTGGCGTTGGAATGATTCATGTGTGGAAGGATGAGCAAATACAGTATATACCCACCTGTCTTATTTCACTGGGGGCATTTTTTAAATTTTTTGCACGCATGTTAAAGGGTCAGTTCACCCTTACAAAAAAAACTGCCTATGTAGATAAGGGGTGTCTGCAGATAAAAGGAAACTGTGCAGCTTTGGCCAAAGTTGAATAATGTCCTTGCTATAGGTGTAGGCCATTTGCATACTCACTGACTGGCTACCTTCTTGGACATTGGTAAGGAAGGTTGCTAAGAAAGGCCTAGTGTTACTCCTCACCTTCATCATCTCAAATGCTGAGCTCAGAGCTACTGTCTCAGGGATCAGGATTTGCATGTGAGGGGGTTTGAATCAGAAAAAGGGCTCACTCGTGATAGTGGAGGTGAGCAGTATCACTGGGCCTCTCTTAGCAACAGTCCTTAGCAATGTCCTAGAAGTATTCCAGTCTGGCTTCATCAGGTACATAAATGGCCTAAAGAGTAAGGGCATTATTAGACTTTCATCGAAGCTGCACAGCTTGTTTTTATCTGCATAGGCAGTTTTTTTTGGTAAAGGTGAACTAATCCTTTAAAATCAGCATTTTTTGCTACAAAGTACTTTAAAACTCCAATTATACATTTTTTTGAGAGCAGAGATCCTGTAGAATAAAATTATGGTAGTTAATTTTTTTCACACAATATTTGCGCAGTGGTTTATCAAATGCTAATTTTTGTGCAAAAACTAAAATGAATTTTTAGTGCAAAAATATAAGTGTGTTGAATACATAGATACCAAAGATGTCAAGTCTTAAAATTGTCTGAATGAATGAAGCAGAAACTGGGTAATCTTTGAACTGTAGGTACCAATCCTTCTCCAGCAAAAAAACAGTGAACCGCATAGTAGTGACATCACCAAATATTACTTCTAACTCATGAGCCTAGCAGGGTCTTAAATGATACACTGCAGACATAAAGCTATAAGGCTCGAGGAACAAGACATCCACTGCTATTTTTTCCAGAGGAATTCTATTCAAATGCTTAGACACAATTATCATTTCTAGATGTTCCCAATAGGACAGTTGGTATTCCTCCTTTGTGTTAGGTCCACTTTGTTATTGTAATGTAAAAATAGCTACATAGAGTTAAGCCGGCCATACATAGATGGAAATTCAGCCTGCTCAGCAGGGACCAGCCAAATTTCTATCTATGCATGGCCGATCTACTTCTGTACAACCAGCCTGTTGGATAAATGCTGTTCAATCAGCGCTACTGGCGCCCCATCATCAGAGCAGCGTAATTCCCCTATTGACCTTAAATGTGTTAATGGGGAAACGGGTCCGTTTTTTTTTTTTTTTTGTTCAATCCACTGGTTGAATGAAAAAAACGGAATCGTCTATGTGCTGCTTTAGGGTGGTATGCAGTTGTGTTAGAAATGTGGGGAGTTGTGTATATTGCAGGGGCATATTTTCTCTTGACCATTCTTCTTGCTTTGACTTGTATGTGTAAGCCAAATATAGCTTACATAATAATTTAGTGAACGAGACAGCGTTATGCCAGATGGTTTATAAACATTATGACAGATTATAATAAGGACTGGCTCAGACTCGGGATGATTGTGCTGTATTGGGTTTCATAACATTACTTCTACATTTCCATTGCAAGTCTAATTATACATGGCAATTTCCCGCCATCATTTGGAGCACCATGACTGAAGTTGTGTACATTTCGTTTTTAAATTACACATCTTTATTCACATGGTCTCTGCCTCCTTATTAAATGAACACCTGTCACAAAGCATATGATGAAAAAATGTAGGCAATTCCAATTGTAGGCAGGTTCCTATTAGAGAAAATCATGTGTTAAAATGTCTTATTTTGAATTGTGTCTCTCTTTGTGTAGCCATCTTGGTGGATGCACAGGACTGGTTGTACTGCCTTATCAGCAGCCCTAAATATGGTGGCTAAAAGTATATGCAGATTTCAACTTTTCTTTCCTTCAACTGCTGTATTTTCTGATCTCCCCTAATGTAAGGTGAGCAGATTTTTTAAATGAAATCCGGGGACATTTTTTTTTTTTTTACTAGTAATGGCGGCAATTAGCGACTCATAGCTGGACTCATAGCAATATTGCGGCGGACAAATCGGACACTAAGTGACACTTTGTGGGAACCAGTGACACTAATACAGTGATCAGTGCTAAAAGATACTGTCACTGTACTAATGACACTGGCTGGGAAGGGGGTAGCATCTAGGTCAATCAAAGGGTTAAATGTGTTCCTAGCCTGTGCTTTCTCACTGTGGGGGAGGTGCTTTGACTAAGAGAAGGCATAGATCCCTGTACCTGCTTTACATCATCAGCATTATGATAACTCACAGGCAGCATACACTCTATCATGGCTCAAACTTATGACCAATAAGTTACCAAAATCAGCACATAGCAGCCATGTTATGTGACACACTGTGACAGAGCCATGATAGAGCACCTGCTGCCTGTGAGTTCTGATACCATTCATGTAGCCAGAGAGAGACAAAGTGCAATGTAGTCTATTCACAGACACCCCCAAAGCACACCTGTGTTGAAGCCCTGAAGGAACTGGCAGCGCCATGATCCGTTTGCCCTCTGTTCCTGCTGCTGGACACCGTCAGATGAGCTCAGCTGCCTCTCTCTGCCCGTCGCCGCCTGCCTCACAGCCTCTCAAGTCTCACTCTCTGGGCCCCCGGCTACTACTGGGTGGGGAGCGGAGGAAGATCACTCCGCCGGGGAAGACAAGGGGATAAACAGGCAGGTGGCTGGCCAGGACTTGAGCCAAGGCAGAAAAACATGCGAGCGGAGCTGAATGGGCATGTGCCCAAAACTGAAGATATGGTCCCTCCGCTCTGACCAGCATATAATCATTAGAAAGGGGCACAGATAATGGAAAAAACACACCCCCTAAGCTAGTAGGTGCACTGACTATCTTTGAAATTGCCCCAGCCCCTGTTCAAATCCAATCCGGGGACAAAACCGGGGACAGACTTGGTCCAGGGACAGTTTCCTCAATCCAGGGACTGTCCCTGGAAACTGGGGATGTCTGGTCACCCTACCCTAATGGCCTGTTAAGCCATTTATTTCACTAAAGAATGAAACAAAAGCTTGCAGCAAAGTAGGGTGTGACAGATGTCAACTTTTATTGGAGATGTCACAAGTAACGTCAGCTGCACATAACTTTCAAGATATCGATTTGTTCAAAATGTGTTTCACCTAAAACTTTTGCTTATGTGTTTTTTCATCATATACTCAGATTGAATTTTATAGATTTGTCTACTTTAAAAAATTGTGTTAAACCTCTTAAAGTGTTACTAAATCCAGGACACTGCATTCACTATATCTGGTCTCCTACAGTACACAGAACATGGAAATGCAGTTATTTTAGTCAAAATAAACTGCTAAATACCTTTTTCACCAGCAGTTAGAGCAGTCTTGTGACTTCTATGAGTGTCTCGTTAAAGCTTGTAGGAGGGGTTTTCATTCACCCACAATCATCCTGTGAGAATACAGGACCCCTGACCCTCTGTCTGGACAGTGCCGATTGGCCCTGTGCTGATCACATGCACTTTCCCAAGAAAAAAAAAAAACTCTCTAGCAATACACACCAAACTGAGCACGTGCAGCCTGTCCCCTGGCTCTGTAAATATCAGAAAATATATTGGAGTCATTGGAAGAAGGAGATGATCAGAAGAGAGAAGATCAAACAACCATTTTACACAATGCTGAGGATTAACCCCTCAGGTTTCACAGTGAGTATAACAAGCATGCTTTACTGCATATACAGACTATTTTTACTGTTGCGGGTTTAGTAACACTTTAATTGTAGATGTGGAAAGAGAAGATACCTATACCCATGTATCTCTATCTATAGTTTTGGATAGAGTAGAGAATGATTAATTAATAATTATAATTATTATAATTTTTTTGCTGTCTTTGTCCTATTGGGGAGTTTTTGGGAAGCCACAATAGGAAGAAATCACCCCAAAGTGAAGAGATTTCTAAGTAGACTAACCCTCTTAGACTGTTGTCACAAGAACAGGTGTCCCAATGAGGAGATATTCCCTCTATGTCTGTACAAGTGACAAATTTGGGAATTGCAATCTTTTTTTTGTCCCGTTGACAAGAACAAATGAAGTGGATGAATCTCCTCAGGGGGGGGAAACAGACAGCAGTATAAATCTGGCCAATTTTTTAAGTAAACATTTGTACGAACAATTGTAAAATAAAATTCTCAGCACTTTCAGGCCCCTTTTACACTGGGGCGGGAGGTGCGGTGGCGGTATAGCGCCGCTATTTTTAGCGGCGTTATACCGTCGGAATTTCCGGGGAATTGCGGCGGTATTCGGCCGCTAGCGGTGCGGTTTTAACCCCCGATATCGGCCGAAAAAGGGTAAATACCGCCGGCAATGCGCCTCTGCAGAGGCGCATTGCCGGCGGTATTACAGCGGTTTCCTATTGCTTTCAATGGGAAGGAGTGGTGTAGGAGCGGTAAACACACCGCTCCTCTCACTGCTCCAAAGATGCTGCTTGCAGGACTTTTGGAGCGGTCCCGCCAGCGCATCACCTCAGTGTGAAAGCCCTCGGGTTTTCACATTGAGACTGCAGGGCAGGAGTTTATCAGGCGGTATTTAGGCGCTATTTTTAGCGCTAAAACGCCTGAAAAACTCCTCAGTGTGAAAGGGGTCTAAATGACTTGACCAATGTTGTTTGAAAAAATTTCAAAACTGAATTTGCTTTTAACATTCAATGTTGGAATGAATGTACTTTCCAAACAATAACTACATTCACTATTAGTTTCCCATCTGCTCCTTCAAATTTTCTCTCCATAGTGGTCAATAACGAACATCATTTGACATTCTTAAAATTAAAATTTTAAACCAAAATTCTACTAATTCCTCTACTCTATCCCAAACTAAAAAAATTTATTGCTACAAATATACATTTACAATAAATGCTTCTGTGTTGTACAGCTTTTAGATGATATAAAAACATTATTACCATATGCAGTTATTACCAAATATATTTTTAACATTTAATGTTTTTATTTTCTCCTGCTGTAGGTTGCATCCCGGGTTCCAAGGCAAATTCCTTTTTCTTCAAGAAGAGTAAGTGCTACAATAACTCCATTCTTGTACATTCATCTATCTGCTCCTCTATCCTATATGAAATGTAATTCAAGTGAACAACTAATGTCATTATTAACAAGCCAATTACCAATACACTTTAGCCCCTAGCAAACAGAATTAGTATCAGATATCATCTTTCATTAGCTTAGACGGCACTTAATTGTTGAAAACTGAAATTTAAGTAAAGACTATGGATAACTGTGTGCAACAGCCCATAGAACTCTGTTATTAAAAATAATATGCATGTGACTGAGAAAACAATGTTACAAATATCTAACTAAAATAAAATGAATGAATTCTCAGTACCAATTCTCAGTACCATAAAGTGTGCATAATATTGTGCAAGGGTATTTCTGTTTACACCTAAAGCAAGCTTGGAATTTTATGTAGAATAGATCTCCGATTAAATTTCCTCAGAGTGTACTACACACCTCAGAGGTTGCATAAAATCTATCCACAAAGATGATTGTACTTGACTGTACCCGCTGTCACTCCTCTATTGATGCCCTTTTTCACATGTTTTGGACCTGCCCTAGGGTGGCCCAGTTCTAGACAGAGGTCTTTGACCTTATTAATACCCATCTACAACTGTCCCTCCTGGTATCCCCTGACTTAGCTTTATGATGACCAGAGATCCAGGTATACAAAATTATTGGTCTCTTACCTACTGTATTATGCCCAGAAGGAAATCCTCTGCAGTTGGGCCTCTCCCTCCCCTCCCTTGTTGGCATTGTGGGTGTCTGCAATTAATGTGGTGCTGCCTATGTACAAACTAACATATATTAGTAGAAATTACAAAATAAACCTCTACCTTTATCACAACAAATTATTAAGTGCAAATAATAAAATGTAAATGGTTTGCCGTATTAAATATACAAAACAAGTGGCTAATGTGAAATACTTCAGTTGCTGCCTATCACTCAAAAGTGTTCACACTCACTTCAATATAAATCAACAAAATATATAGTGCAGCGCAACTAGCAACAATATATCAAACACCACTGGTGAAACAGGGGTCTAATTATAAGGTGAGGGGCCATTCATTCACTGGTGGAGAATTATTGATGAGCACATTTGTTTTCTAACATGGAGGTTGAAGATCACAGTATTTAGTTTCATTTAACAGCACAACGAACTGTCAAGTCACTATAAGTGTCTTGTTTTTTGGACTGATCGTTACTGCTTTATTTGATTGTAGCAATTTTGCCTTTAGAATATATTGATGCACAGTTATTTATATGTATTCAATTTTATGTTTGATATATTGTTGCTAGTTGCTCTGCACTATATATTTTGTTGATTAGTAGAAAGTGCCCTAGGAAATACAACAGGATTTGCCAGCCATGGTTGTCGTAATGAGTATTTCCCTTTTTATTTTTCTTCATCAAAGGTTTTGTGTTCTGAAACGTTGTTGTCTGTTTTCTGGGTAGTAATTCCTTCTTTAAACAGATTTCCTTTACACTACCTCAGTTTTATAGAGACCTCAATATTCATATATTTGTATGAGAAGCCTGTATTACTGTATATAGCCTGGGATGTTTGTCTTTATGCTGGTTTGTATCTGTCTGATACTTGCTATTATTGTACCACACATATGTAAAATTAAAGGGCAATCCTGGTTGTAAAAAAAAAAGAATAGGTCTCTCATAAGTTTTACAGAGTAAGACGAAATCTGTACATTAAAAAAATGAAAGCATAAAAAGTTATTAATAACATTGTAAGCTCTCATGAGCTGAGCCCGACTTACCCTCTTATCTTGCAATGTATTGAAGCTGTACTGTATCCCCTTATTTTGTAAAGTGTTGGCGCTATATCAATCCTGTATACTACTACTACCCTATATACTACTACTACAATTATTATTATTAATAATAATATAGTTTTTGAGTTGTTTTCAAAAACCCATACCTTTTGTCCACATTTAGTTTAAGTGTATCTAAAAGCAAAACTTTTTATAAGTGTAGCGCCCTTACCCGCCTTCTCCCCTCTCCTCATGGCTGTTTTTTCTCGTCTAGGGGTATCTGGGAGAAGGGGGAAGATGTACACCACCAGCTCGGCTCTGATGTAGTATGCAGAGATATGAGCAAAACCGTTACCCTCGGGTCTGCGTTTTAGGCCGGAGCCTCAGCTTCTCCTGTGGAGGATGATTGTCACTGTCACAGACAGGGACACTTAGCTTCCAGTAACACAAGTTCCACACCAATAAAAGTCCAACACTGTTTTATTTGCTTTGATCAATAGGTAGGCTGGTTGAACTTTAAGAGAACAGACAGGGTGTAGGAAAGAGTAGGTCCAGGTACACTCAATGATTAAAGTCTCTCCTGTTCCGTTTAGTGCAAACAGGCTTGGCGCACAGTCGCTGCCACCGACTGTGAATTTGGTCCCTGCCACTGACCTGGGTGAACGTTGAGGCCCCTGCCACAGGCCTTGGATGAGGCCTGCCACAGACCATAAGAACATGAAATACCTCCGTTAGGACAAACGACCACTGTCAGAGAAAGACATCCATCCGGACGGTCACCAGAGGCCCACACCGGCACTGGCCAAATGCTGCACCGGCTCAACGGGAGGGTCACGTCTCCGGTCCCTTACGCCCTGGATTCAGGCACCCAATACCAGGGGCACCTTAGGAATGCTTCTCCCTTGCGGGACCCAGTCGAAGGTACTGGGCCCCAGGCCTCCTTGTAAAGTACCTCACCCCAGGCTGAAGGTGCCTGGGATGAAACTTGACTCCACGCGCCCAGGCCAAGGGCGCCTGGGCACAGACGAACCGCAGCAGGCCCCAGGCTGACGGTGCCTGGGGAATGGACCTCGTGTACAAGATGTCCGCCCCCTTTATATCCTCTCCCAGCAGGCACAGCGGGTTCCCTGCCCCGCTGTAATGCTGCCGCCAGAGGACACAAAGGGCACGGCACTAGAATGGCAGTTCAACCCTGGTCCCAGGTGACAGCGCCACCTAGGGACCGCAGGGAACATGACACATTCATACCTCCCAAACTCCAAAGTGTCCATAAATTCCAAAAAATCTATGTACCTGGGCCATCTATGGCCCAAATACGCCCCTCTAAATTTGACACCCGCTACATAAGCTTTGATAGAATAGAAAAGGGGTTAGAACCCCTGTTAGGTTCCCACTGATATCTGTGTTCCCCTTTGGGAGATTCGCTCTATTTGTCCTGGTGGCTAGCACTGAAAGTGACTAGGTCACTAGCACTGAAAGTGAAAGCAAATCCAAAATGTTTATTTTTAGTAGTTAAACGTGTTTTGGAGACAATTGTCTAAGAGAGTACTTACCTCACTTTGTAAAGATTTCCATTTCCTGATGTGTCTACAGGGTCAGGAGTAAAGAAAAATGTCTCAAATGGGACACAGTTGCCAAAAAAAGTGGCTAATCATTTCTTACTCTATCCAAAAAGGTTTTGGCTTTAGATATTAAGTAATATTAAAAATATATATGTATTACTTTTTCCTGAATGCACCGGACCATCAGTTGGTCACAAGATTTACAAAATGGTATAACATGTAGTAGATGTAAAATGTAGCCCCAGTCTCCAACAAATCCTTCAGCGTGTCTACATTTTAACTATCTCCTATAACATGTTCTGAGCCTCTGACCATCTCTATAAGCATGTTCAGAGCCTTTGACTATCTCCTGTTGCATGTTTGGAGCTATGACCATCTCCTATGGCATGTTCAGAGCCTGTGACCAACTTCTGTTACATATTCAAAGCCTCTGACCATCTTCTGTTGCATGTTTGGAGCCTGTGACCAACTTCTGTTACATATTCAAATCCTCTGACCATATTCTGTTGCATGTTTGAAGCCGGTTACCATCTTCTGTTGCATGTTCAGAGTCTCTGACCATCTTCTGTTGCATGTTCAGAGTTTCTACCCAACCTCTGTTGCATGTATAGAGGCCTGACCATCTTCTATTGAATGTTACTATCTTTGACAATTTTTATACCAATACATTCACAAAAAATTTTGTGCAGCCCTTTAGAGATGTCAGGGGCCACATCTGAGGCTCCCTATGTCAAGAAAGTTGACCACCACTGCTATATACCTTTGGATACTTGGAGACACCTTGTTAACCCCTGTCTCTACTTCCTCTTTTGCTATGACAATGGATCCACTTGTTTCTGGAGATGTTATATGACTTTCACAATTTACAGCAATGCTTGGTTGAAAAATAATCTGGACATGACTTGATATACAACTTTTTATTTTTTCCAGGAAATCAAGCCCTTGGTTTCTGAATTCACTGTGAAATCGACCATTATATCACGCTATGCATTCACTGCTGTGTCCTGTACCATGGTGAATCGGGCAGCTGAAGCTAAAGATGTTGTATTCCAGATGCAGATTCCAGCAGCAGCTTTTGTCTCCAACTTCACAATGTAAGTACCTATAAAAACAAATGATTATTCATCGAGAAATTTATTCTATGGCTGTGTGCCCAGATGCACAGCTAAAATGAAAAATCGTGTTTCCTTTTGAGGTAATTATTACCACGACGCATGATAAATATGGTATTGAGGCTTATGTGGAAGATCACACTAAAATTGATAAAAAAATAAAATAAAAAATCTGTAAAAATAACGTTAAAATGTACTGACTCCGCATGTAATGTGTAGTACCATTTTTGTCAGTGATCATCTTTACTATAGTGAGTTTACAGGATAATTTTAAAAGATTTCCACATTTGAGCCAAAGTAACCATTCCTTCTAGACATTTAGATATCAAGGCATGGAATGGATATATAGGATGACATTGCTAATTTTCTTCATTTAAAGACGGCCAGTTGCCTGGCTGGTAAATGTATTAATTGACTTCAGTATTTTCTGAGTCAGTGATTCAGAACAAGTATCCAAATAGTAAAGTATTATAGAAGTCAGAAGCCCTTATCTACATATTTTCTCTGGGTCAGTGACTCAGTATATTTAAAACCAGAGAGCCAGCATTGCATCCAGGCAACTAGATTTTTCAGAATGAGAGGTCAGCAAAGGCAACCTTCATAGCGTCCTTGTGACCAGTTTCTTGAATGTATTACATGTAATAAATTAGGGCTCAGTACCAGAGTCCCTAATATATAAAATAGACTGTTACCTCTTCAGCATCTACCAAAAACTGACATATATTTTTTTTTTGGTGGACTGACATTTCAAAGTCTAAAGTGTACTGACAAAATTATGATTGCGAGGGACATTTAAAAAAGGGCTAGTTCCCTTTTTTTTTTACCAAACCCTGTATGTTTAAATATGTATTTGACTAAACTGACGTGTATACTGTATAGGTATTTAAAATAAATGTGAATAACACTGCACCATATGATATGTTCCCCTATTATTCTCTGCAAATAGCTATTTCCCATCATTATTAACAAGCCAAGTGCTGTACATATAATAGACATTGTTACGTTTCAACCAGCACAACCTACCATTAATAGTTTATTGTAGAAATAAAATGTTGCTGCTTCTCACATACAAAAAAACCTGATATATCAAAGTATATGGCCATGGCGCGCTTGACAGAAATTTACTTTTGCCCCTGTATGTGGGGGAGGTCATAAACAATAATGTAAGGTGGCATGACAGATTTCAAATGCTGATAACATATTTGGCAAATCACAAAATGTTAATAGGCAATACGACTTGCAAAAATATGTCAGCTTTAAAGAAGGTGAAGTCCTCCTTTAAAAAAAACACTGTCACCTTTCCAATGCAGGGAAAAGCCCCCCATGCCTCCCATATACTAACCCTACCTACATTTCCACTCAACTCCTTTGTCCCCCACAGCCAGCGACAGTATCCAGCATTTGCAGGTGTTAGGAAGGGCATACAAGCAGAAAAAATGGCAGTTCTGGACAGCTTTCTGTGCATAAGCTCAGGCTAATTCATATTCCTTTACATGTACATAAAAAATGTGTATGTGCTCATGCACGCATACACGTGCATATTCGTGCACATGCGTGCACATCTGCATTAGTGCCAAGCGGGCTATTTAAACTGAGCCTGTGCAGTTTCTGGCTCATACTTTCTAAGAACTTCTGGGTTCCACGGGCCCTCCCATTACATCTCTCCCCTTTCGGCAGGAGACTAACACAGGAGGAGACCCCAGACGGGTTGACTTCAAAGTTAGTCCATAGTTCCCTTCCTCTAATGCCTGGACAACCCATCAGCATTGCCATTTTGCTTACCGGGTCAGTAGCTGATGGTGAAGTTGTAAGGTTGTAGGGCGAATAATGGAATTCAGTTCTGAAACAGTCACTTGCTTTGCTCTCTCAATGGCTCCCAAAACTTGTTGCTGATGCTCTTGTGAGAGGTGAGGCAAAACCTGGGCGCAAATCCCATTTAACCTTTTGACAATTTCAGCCTGTTTCTGCATTTCAATGTTCAAGCCATGGGACATCTCATAATACATGACGTAGTGTCGTTGCATCTCCGATTTCTCACTGGCCAACTTGTCACATTCCAATTTTAGACTGTGATATTGTGCCTGATCCAAGGTACATGTCGGGGAAGATAGTCTTACCCGGGTCTCGGCAGCAAGCGGGTCGGTTCCAGCAGCACGGGTCTGGGCACAGGTAGTCACTGGGTTGGCTTCAGCGGGGCCCATCGCGGCGTAAGCAGAAACGAGGGGGGCCAAATCATTCCCCAGTAGTACATCCACTGGCAAATCCTTCATCACCCCCACAATCACGTGTCCCGAACCAACCCCCAAATCCAGGTGAACACAGGCAACGGGTAGCCGGAAGACGGTGCCTCCCGCTACTCTTACGGCTACAGTGTCTCCAGTATGTTGGCTCTCTGGGATGAGGTTCATCTGTAGTAGGGTCATGGTGGTGCCAGTATCACATAGGCCATTGGCTACCTTTCCATTGACCCAGACAGTCTGCCTGTGTTGCTGCCGGTTGTCCCGATTAGCTGCTTGTATTGGATCAGCCTCATGCAGGAAGCCCCAATGTTCTTCCTCCTCAACGCAGTGGGCCGCAGGCATGGATGTGTGGGGGTTCCCCCTTGCTGGCTGTCTCCATGACTGGGACTGCCTGGCTGGATTCAACGGACAGTCTGGCTTTTTGTGCCCTAGCTGTTTACACCCGAAACACCTGATGGGTTTTGAGTAGCCCTGGGAGTTGGACCTGGGCTGCTGAGAATAAGTGGCTGCTGGAGGTGGTGCTGTAGGGTGGCATGACTGAGGTTGGTAGGCGATAGCCGGAGGGGGTGCCACTGATCGATAATCCACCCGAGCTGTTGTCTTGAATGCTTCACTGGCCCGGCCGGACAGTTTCCCAGACAAAATGGTAACCCATTCCTCTGTGGGCACCCGGTGTAGGGCACATTGCCGTTCAAAATTTAGCAAGGTACCCATCAATCTCCCTTCTGTTTCAATTAAATTTTAAAAAGCAGTAAAATGTATCTTTCTCCTTTCAGTTGGTGCTGCTCTGACTTCTGCTGCTGCAGCACCTCTTTGCTGTAGCAAATTTACGTCCACAGCTGCTATAACTCGATCTATGATCTCAGCTGTAGGGTTAGGACCATAATGTGCCAGTCTTATGTTAACAGCCCGATCAAAACTTGCCTCTTCGGGTGTCCTGTCTGTTATGCTGGGCCTTTCGGTTCCATCCATTTAGACTAGTTCTCTGATAATGTCCCTCTTCTTACGGTTGTTGGCCGGTCTTCCCCGGTTCTCCAGTAAGTCCTTGAGGGTAGAGCGCTTTAGCCGTTAATACTGTGCCTCCATTGGCCTGTGTCCTCTTGTAGCTGTCCTTCCGGCTGTGGGAATAAATCCCACTGCTGCCACCAATGTAACGACAGGGGTTAACGTCGTTTAGGATATTCCATTCTCGAACACACGCCAGCTACCAGACACACCAACCAGCCGAATAAGACCCCATACAAATATTTCTCCCCGCACAAACGAGACAACGCTCTGTGTTGAAGTTCCAAAAACAGGGAATGAATCTTTATTACAAGCACATGGTAACACACTTCTCTTCAAAACACTTCCCTCCCATCCTTGGGGAACAGGGCGGGTTAAACTGTCCAATGACAATGGTGATACAGGTCAGGTGTGTTCAAACTTCTCCTTCAGGAAACAGTCTTATCAGGAGTTAGTTGCTGGAGTGATCCCCCCCCCCCCTTTCCTCACAGCAAGACACTTAAACTTCCCATAATAGGCAGCCAGACGGTCTACCAAGCTCCAATTCACATCACCACAAACAACAATGAAAAGGTCTTTGGAAGCTAGTCTGGATTTAATCTACATTACACAGGCATCCAGGTGGTTAGAGTTGAACACATCAGCATCTCTCAATTAACCTGTTGAGTTCAGAATCAAACAACCAGTAAATAGTCCTTTACAGATATCCTGGGAAATACTGTGGATTAATATTACAGACCCATTTCAAAGCAATCCAAGACATATTCTCAATGTCCATTGTTTTCTGGCTCATACTTTCTAAGAACTTCTGGGTTCCACGGGCCCTCCCGTTACAGATGGTATATGAAGGATTGGAGTTTGCTGGATAGCAATGCCCTACAGTTCACTAATTGGGTTTCATTGTTGTCTGGGCATGCTCTTTATACAAAGCTATTTGAAACTCACATTACAGTGAAATAAGTCATTATTTTTCTATAAATTGTAAAATTGGTATCTTATTCCAGGATTCTTGGAGGCAAAACATATTACAGTGAAGTCACATGGAGAAAGAAGACTGGAGACAACAATATACATGATTATGAGAAAATGAATGGCGACAGGCTGTAAGTAATAACCCTAAAAAGTAAACTGGGGATTTTGAGTAATAACAACTTGGGAGAAGTTTTTTTTGTGTTTAGATGTTCCTGTTTTAAATCAAGTTTTTCTGCTTTAACATGTATTTAGCTGCATTTATTATCAGATCCTAGACACACAGAAGTTTATTTTCTCTAAACGCAGCTACACTGACCACATCTAAATGCAAATAAATGATCAGTTTAAAGGCACCATTGAAAAATGGCTACCTGCATTTATTATGCCTTTAGAAATGTCCTCTAAATGCATATACTGTACATGCATGTTCGCCAGTGGCAGTGTGAATGTGACTTGGTCACCCAAAAATCCTGTTAACAGGTAAAAGGTATAGGCCCATATCTTCAACTTGCAGTTACCAATGCTATGTTTGAAATCTTGGGTCACTCTTATCGGACACTTTCTGTTATAGTGTTGAAGGTTGCTTGCTTGCTCTTACCTTCCACACATTAGTATCGATCTATCACTATGAGGGACTGCGTGATTGGCCAATAGAAATGCCCATTAGACAGGTGGGTAACTTTTTTTTATAAATTTATTCTTTATTCATTTTTTTTCAAATACAAAAAGTTCAGTAGCAAAATAGTCATTACTATCATCATAGAGACAATAAAAGAGAGAAAAAAAAAATCACAGCAAAAAAAGAACTAGAAGAAACAAAGGGAGAAAAATGGCAAAGGAAAACACGATTATTCCGTATGTTCTTCCTAGCTCCAATACTATATAAATGGCAATACTCATTATCCCCTTCCCTCTCTTCTATCCCCCCTCCTATTAGTAATCAATTAATCCCAATGTATTTAAATTCATAGATCGTTTCACTCGAGCATTCCTTTCATTTCAGGTAACTTCACTTATTAAATTTTAAAAACATATGATTCGTTGAAACGCACAATGCTTAACTCGTGTTTAAAAAAGTTCCACCCAGCTATCGTGGGCCTCCAGGAGACCCACCTCCCAAAAGATACGGTTGGTTGTTTGGGGTTTGCTTGGGTGGGCACGTCCTACCACTCCACTCACACCTCATATTCTAGAGGGGTGAGTGTACTGGTACACAAGTCCCTGGCTTTCCAGGAGCTGGATGTGGAGGTAGACTCCCATGGGAGATATGTTTTTGTGCATTGCAAAGTGTTTACTGTGATGATAATCCTTGCCTTTGTGTATATACCCCCTCCCTTCTCTAGAGAGGTTTTGCAATTACTACTGTCTTATCTAGTTAACAAACCCGATGTCCCCATTATGATTATGGGGGATTTCAATGGATGCCTTGACCCCAGATTGGATAGACATCCACCGGTTCAGCCACCGCTGGGAGGTAGGGGCACTGTTTTGAGCCGCCTGCTGGCGGAGGTGGGCTGGGTGGATGTGTGGAGGGCCAGATACCCGACTACCAGACAATTTTCATGTTTTTCCAAAACCCATGGTTCATTATCTCGCATTGATCTATGTGTGGGGTCCCAACAGGTTGTGCATATGGTCCCTAGGATAGAATACCTCCCTAGGAGGGTGTCCGACCATTCCCCGCTGGCGGCCCATTTGGTTACTCGTCCCGCCTCCTCCCTGCCCAGGGCACGATGGAAATTTAATGCCTACTGGCTAAAACTTTTCACATCCCATGACCGGGTCACATGCCAGATTGATCAGTATTTTTTAGACAACCACCTCGGGGAGAACTCGGCGGTGGGCTGGGATGCATTTAAGGCCTTTTTGAGGGGTTCCTTTATTGCTGAAATCACGGCCATCAAACGCAATTCGTCTGCGCTTTTGGCGCAGGTCGAAGACCAGGTGAAACAGTTGGAGCTTGCATTTGTGATGGATCCAACTGATTCCGTGAGGGGGGCTTGGATATCGGCCCAGGATTCCCTGGACCGGTTGAGAACCTCTGCTGTGGAAAAAAAGAGGTTCTTTACTAGACAGGCCTTCTATGAGGAGGGGGAGAAGACGGGCAGGCTTCTGGCTAGGATTGCCAGGTCTCAGCAGGCCTCTCCGGCGATTGGAGCGATCCGAGACTCCCGGGGATGACTGGTGAATGACCCAGAGCAGATTATAGTTGAACAGGTGTCCTTTTACAGCGATCTCTACAGGCCATGTGATGATTATACAGACGAGGACCTATCACAATATCTGGGAACGGTGGAGCTTCCACTCCTGGGCGGGCAGGCCCGCGCGGAGATGGGGGCCCCGCTCACTTTGGAGGAATTGAGGGAGGCGGTCGCATCTTTCCCCACATGCAAGGCCCCGGGGGATGATGGGATCCCCATGGAGGCCTATGTCCAATATGGTGAAGTGATCTTGCCCAGGCTGCTTGCGGTGTTCAACACCTCCTTCAAGTCCGGAGCACTGCCCCCTTCCATGAATAGAGCTAATATTATACTGTTGTTGAAGGCAGGCAAGGATCCCCTGGACCCCGGCTCGTATAGGCCCATTTCACTGCTACAGAGCGACGTTAAAATTCTGGCTAAGGTATTGGCTATGAGGGTTAACAAAATTATCTTGTCTATTATTCACCCAGATCAGGCGGGGTTCATGCCTCGCAGCTCCACCGCAACTAACCTTAGGCGGCTATACTTGAACATGCAGACCCCCTCGGATTCCGTCGGCCACAGGGCACTGTTGTCTCTTGACGCCAATAAGGCATTCGACAGTGTTGGCTGGCGATATCTATGGGCTGTACTGGCCAAGTTCGCGTTCGGACCCTGGTTCCTAGGGTGGGTGAGGCTGCTGTACAGCTCACCGCAGGCGGCCATACGAATGTCTGACAGGATGTCTCACGCCTTTGCGCTGGGCAGGGGGACCAGGCAGGGATGCCCCCTGTCCCCCCTGCTCTTCGCTCTGGCCATTGAACCCCTGGCGGCTCTGGTGCGAGACTGCCGGTCGGTCAGGGGCTTCCACTATGGCGATGTACACGAGAAAATTATGCTATACGCCGATGACATGCTCCTCTTCCTGGAAGATGTGGATGAATCATTGGCTCAGGTCATGTCCCTTATCACAGAGTTTGGCCGTTTCTCGGGCCTTACAATTAACTGGTCCAAGTCGGCTCTGATGTTCCTAGATGAGGCCCCCGCGCTAGGTGAGGGGCCCTCCTGCCCGGCCCCCGTAGTATCCTCATTTAAGTACTTGGGTGTATTGATCTCCCCGGTGATCACAGATTTCTGTCAGCTGAACATATACCCCTTATTGACTAGATTCAGGGATAAAATACAGATATGGTACAGACTGCGGATGTCCCTGGCCGGCAAGACGAACCTTATTAAAATGATACTAATGCCCCAGCTGCTGTACCTGCTACACAATGCTCCGGTTGTTATCACGCTTAAAATCTTCAGGGTCGTCAATTCCCTCTTTAGACAATTATTGTGGCACACCAAACCCCCCCGGATCAAATTGGAACAACTACAGCGACCAAAGGAGGGGGGGGCCTTGCTCTTCCCAACCCTTGGATATATTATCTGGCAGCGCAACTACAGCACCTGATATGTGCCATGGTCCCGGCTCCTGTGGGCTCCTCGGCTAGGCTAATGCTGCTTGGCTCGGGGGCCGACACGGTGCCGGAGGGGCTGGAGGCTCAACGGTTTCAGAAATCAATTAAAAAGATGCCCACTTATTCACTCCTTCAGAAGGTGTGGAATAAGGCCAAACAACTTTAGAATGTCACGGGGTTCACTAAGTACAGCCCACTATGGGGGAACGGCACTTACATTGAACTGGCCAAACTTCAGCAGGGCCCTAAGTGGAGGTCATTAGGTATAACCCACCTGAGACAAGTGTTTCATAATGGGGCCTTACTTCCTTTTCATGTACTTCAATCGAGATATGCGCTCCTGTCCAATATGTTGTTTTACTACCTGCAGCTGCGGCATGCTGTCGGGGCTCAGGGAGATGCAGTGGAGTGGGTTCAGTCCCCCACCCCTGTCTTTCACATGCTGCAGGATGCTTGTGAGACCAGGGGTGTCATCTCCCAGTGCTATAACATGCTGTTGTCCTCGTTTCTGGAGGGACACCCCATGAAAGTGGTGAGCCAGTGGGAGGCGGATGTTGGTCCTATAGAGGGGGAGCTCTGGGAGGAGGCAATGCAGGTGGTAAACGCCTGCTCGCTTAATGTGGCACAAAAGGTATCCCAACTATATATACTACTGAGAGTACATTTTACACCGGTAAAACTCTTTAAGATGGGAAGATTGCCCGATCCGCTATGAGGTAGGTGTAGGGCGGTGCCTGGAGATCTGATTCACCTCCTCTGGCGTTGCCCCAAACTCCATAGATATTGGACGGAGGTACTGGCTACGCTTAATTTGGTGTTCCAGACCAACGTTCCTTCTGACCCCTTATGTTGCTTGCTAGGAATACTGGAGGGGGAGATCCCGGAGGAGGTGACTCGAATGGCATTAACTAGGGCATTGTTCCAGGCGAGAAAAACTATTCTACTACTGTGGAAGTCTGAGGAGCCGTCCACGGTCAAACTGTGGATACAGCAGATGGGTAAAATGCTTTTGATGGAGAAATACATATACCAGCACAGGGGCAATGCAGGAAAGTTTGATAGGCTCTGGGATGCATGGCTTGCTGTACCGGGTTTAAGCCCCATGGAATTGATGAGGATGAGGCTGTTGGGAGGAGTGTAGCGTGCTCCTACCCGCAACAGGTGGGCAGGTGGGAGGGGGGATAGACTGATGGGTTGTGTACAGTTCACCTTCTGCTATTTGAAATTCTGAGTGGATTGTTTAATGTATGTGATTTTTGATGTGACCAAGGAATGTCAAAAACGTATCTTGCTACTTTTAAAAGATATAATATGGTGCATGTTTTTGTACCTTGTATTTTTTTGTGAGCAATAAAAACCTTTTGATATAAAAAAATAAAAAAAATAAAAAATTTAAAACATGTTTCAAATAAATTGTCTAGTATGCAGATTCCATATTCAATATGGGTAACTTTAATTTCCATATTGTGTCACGCAAGAAAAGCAAGAAGGTCGTTGGTTACTGTAGGCACCAGAAACAGTTCTTCTTACATTTGTGATGTTGCCCATTACATATTGAAGAAAGAGGAATTATAAACTTGGATGTGGATGTTTTTGTATCTCCGTTGTGTACTAAGTTCACAGAAAGCTCCAGCTACAAATAATGTTTTAATGCTTAAAATAAAAAACGTGTAGCACTGTCAAACCATGACCTTAATGATCAAAGTGCAAAAAAAACATCTAATATAATGCAATAAAGATGAAAAAAAGAAAAAATGAAAAAGAAAAATGATTATTAATAGTCCAAATGTCCCAATTCCACATCCATAAAGTGAACTCATATTGTGAGCTGATCCAATGTTCAATTTGTGAAGACTCCCAGTGCTCCCCACAGGTAAGACAGGGTAAGCTGGCTGAGCTGATGTTGGAGAAACTTTCTCTTATTTCCTATGTGGTCATCAAGACAGAAAATGAGCAAAATCTCTTTAACCACTTAACGACCGCTCACTGTATATATACGTCGGCAGAATGGCACCGACAGGCACAATCACGTAGAGTGTACGTGATCGCCTTTGTACAGTTGGGGGGTCCGATCGGACCCCCCTCCTATACAGTGAGCGGCCGTTAATCGTTGGGGAGCGATCAGAGATGAGGGGGTGACCATTCGATTTCAGCCACCCCCTCGCGATCGCTCCCGGCCAATGAAAATGCTTCCTCCGCCATGTGATGTAAACACAGGCAGGAGGAAGTGATGTCATCTCCCTCGCGCCGGTCTTTTCGATTCCGGCGCCGAGGAGAGAAGAAGCAGGTTAGTGCACCAACAGTCCACTGACACATAGGTACACATAGGCACACATTTCACCCCCCAGTCACCCCCAGATCACCCCCCAGGTCACCCCCCAGCCCCCAATCACAGTGTCACTGATTGCAGTGATCATTTATTTTACTGATCACTGCATTTAGTGTCATCTGTGATAGTAAAAAGTTGCAGGGCAGTTAGGATTAGGCCCCTTTAGGTCCAGGGTAGCCCCCTAACCCCCCCTAATAAAGGTTTAACCCCTTGATCGCCCCCCAGGTAACCCTTTCACCCCCTAACGCCAGCGTCACTAAGCGATCGTATTTTCGATCGCTGTATTTAGTGCCGGTGGTGCCCTAGATAGCCAGTTATTTATTTTTAGTTTCACCGCAGGTTTTTAGAGCGTCAGGTACCCCCATATATTATTTTAACCCCCTGATTGCCCCTAGAGTTAACCCTTTCACCAGTGATCACCGTATAAGCGTCACTGGTGACACTGGTTACCCAGTTAGTTATTTAGTTATTTAGGTAACCCGTCAGGTTTTTATATAGCGTTGGGTACCCCCATATTTAACCTAATAAAGGTTTTAACCCCCTGATTGCCCCTAGTTAACCCTTTCACCAGTGATCACCATATAAAGGTTACGGGTGACGCTGGTTGGTTAGTTTGCTTTTTATAGCATCAGGGCACCCGCCGTATATAACCCAATAAAGGTTTAACCCCCTGATCGCCCGGCGGGTGAGATCAATTAGGTTTTAGCGCCAGAGAGGGTCTGCGTCGCCCCAGGCAGCATTAGGTTAGTGCCAGTAACGCTAACACCCACGCGCAAAGCATACACCTCCCTTAGTGGTATAGTATCTGATCAGATCTATACTAGCGTCCCCAGCGGTTTAGGGTTCCCAAAAATGCAGTGTTAGCGGGATCAGCCCAGATACCTGCTAGCACCTGCGTTTAGCCCCTCCGCCCAGCCCAGCCCACCCAAGTGCAGTATCGATCGATCACTGTCACTTACCAAACACAAAACACATAACTGCAGTGTTCGCAGAGACAGTCCTGATCCCTGCGACCGCTAACAGTTTTTTTTGTAGCGTTTGATATATTTGCTGACGACAGTCAGGTGCTTTTTTTCCTGTGAATCTTACTAGTGTACCCCTAAATTTAGAGCCCAAAATGGCAAGTCGAAGGTACACTAGTAAAGAGGCCTACGAGATTCTGAGCATGACAGATAGTGAAGAGGAGGTCACGTATCTGTCAGATTCAGGCTCAGAATATCTTCCCGTAGAAGACAGTGACGTCAGCGGCCCCACGTCAGATAGCTCTGACGACGAAGTTGAGGTCCCTGCTAAGGTCAGGCGTACCCGATCCCGATCTTCTGAGGTTGTTGAGGAGCAAGAACCGCAGGGCTCTCGTATCATGGAGCAGAGGAGTACTAGCGCCGCTATTCCTTCTGGTGAATTGGCAAGCACCAGCGGCCTAGTACAGCCTGGGCGTACATCCAGCACTGCAGTATCACATGGTGACGTGGAGAGTCCGATAAGTGCAGTTCAAGCTGGCGAGGTGGCAAGCACCAGTAGTGTCCCGCTGCCACCAATAAGAAGACAAAGGCAGGCCCGTCGTACCCATAGTGCTCTTCCTGCAGAATTCGCCTATCCTGATTGGGTTCCCACCACTTCTGCAGAACCCGTACTTCCCCCATTCACTGCCCAACCCGGTATTCAGGTGGAAACAGCTGATTTTATGCCAATCGATTATTATTCACTGTTTTTCACGGAAGATCTCTATAGATCTATTGTGGACCAGAGTAATTTATATGCTGGTCAATTCATCGCCGCTAATCCCCAGTTGCCTTCCATTGCCAAAGATTGGAAACCAATTACGGTTTCCGAATTTAAGACCTTTCTGGGCCTTTCCCTCAACATGGGCACACATAAATTCCCGTCATTGCGTGCTTATTGGTCCACGCACCCAATTGACCACATGCCCGTGTTCTCTGCCTCCATGCCCAGGAAACGATACGAGCAGATTTTGCGGTTCATGCACTTCAACGACAATGAACTTTGTCGTCCACGTGGGGACCCTGAATACGACCGGCTCTATAAAATTTGGCCCCTCATAAACCACTTCAACAAACGTTTTGCAGCCTTGTTTATTCCCGATCAAGCTGTCTGCGTTGATGAGTCCCTGATTAAATTTTCTGGCCGCTTGGCTTTCAAGCAGTACCTTCCCAGCAAGCGTGCCAGATACGGGGTCAAGCTCTATAAGTGCTGTGACAGGGCAACAGGCTATGTATGGAGCTTTATGGTTTATGAGGGAAAAGATAGTCAGGTTGAGCCGGTCAACTGCCCGGATTACATAGGGAGCGCTGGCAAGATAGTGTGGAACTTGGTGTCACCCTTATTCGGAAAGGGGTACCACTTGTATGTGGACAATTATTACACGAGCGTGCCACTGTTTAGTCACTTGTTTGATCATCAGATTGTAGCATGTGGCACCGTGCGACCTAATCGCCGGGGCTTTCCCCAGTGGCTTGTAGATGCCCGTCTTAGGCTGGGGGAGAGAGCCTGCGTAAAGTGTAATAACTTGCTCGCTATGAAGTGGAGGGACAATAAGAATGTTTTCCTTCTTACCTCCCTTCATGCAGACACGACAGTCCAAATTCCTACGGCGACTGGTGTTGTGGAGAAACCCCTCTGTGTCCACGAATATAACAAAAACATGGGAGGGGTGGACCTCAACGACCAGTTGATGGCGCCGTATCTAATTGACCGTAAGGCGAGACGCTGGTACAAAAAAGTGTCTCTATCCTTATTCCAATTGGCTTTGCTGAATGCTCATGTGCTATACAGAGCTTCAGGCGGGACGTTATCTCTTCTAAAATTCCAGAATGAGATAGTCACAGAACTCCTGTATCCAGGTGGTTCTGCACCTCACCATCCCCTACCAAATGCAGTAAGCCGGCTGCATGAGAGGCATTATACGCATCTCCTCCCGAGTACCCCTAACCAACGAGCCCCCCAAAAAAGATGTCGTGTCTGTAGCAAGCGCGGATTTAGGCATGACACCCGTTATTATTGTCCACTCTGTCCTGACAAACCTGGTCTTTGCCTTGGTGAATGTTTTGAACGCTACCACTCAAAAGTGAAGTTTTAGCGTAGGGTACAGCATTTCACAGACTAGGACACGCTTACACAGGGTCTCCCAAGATGCCATTACATTTTGAGAGACCCGAACCATCAAGCCTCGTACACACGACCGAGTTTCTCGTCGTAAAAAACACATCGTTTTTTTCGACGAGATTCTTGTTAAGCTTGTCGATTTTCTCGTCAAGCTTTCCATGCGTACACACTGACATTTCCCAATTTCCTCGTTGTTCTCCGCGGTCACGTCCATCACGTACGACGGCACTATAAAGGGGAAGATCTTTTTTCTTGGCGCCACCCCTTGGGCTGCTTTTGCTGATCTCGTGTTATCGCGTGTGAAGTAAAAGTTTGGGAAGAGACGATTCGCGCTTTTCAGCCTTCGTACTTTTCAGATAGTTTTCTGCGGTTCAGTTTGTGCTTGTGGGTTCGTATCTTGACTTTCAGGGCGTCTAGGCAGGTCGTATCTGTTTTACAGTGCGTTCTTGCCTGTTCGTTTCTGTTTTTCAGTTCGTTATTCATAGGCCTTGCTGTTCTAAAGTGCGTTCTGTTCTGTACGTTCTGATAAGACGACCGTTTCCTAGCCATGTCGCCTGGATGTTCTCGTCGTCGAGTTCGTGCTGTGCGTGCGCTTGGTGTTGGTCTGCTTGTTTTGGACCAAGACCAGTCCATGAATGGTGTGAGGAGGAGTTCAGGAACCAAGAATTGGTTGCTCCAGCGGGACCAATTCTGCCACATGCCTCTGCTGCGGGAGATCGTCGAGAATAATCCTGAGGACTACAGCAATTTTCTGCGGATGTCTGACCCCGTTTTTCAGGAACTGTTGGCTTTGGTGTCCCCCTATATTACCAGGAAGGACACCGTTATGCGGGAAGCCATCAGTGCTGAGCAGAGGCTCATCGCCACCTTACCGTACCTGGCGACAGGGAGAAGTCTTCAGGACTTGAAGTTCACGACAGGCATCTCCCCCCAGGCTCTGGGCCTCATAATCCCAGACACCTGTTCTGCCATTATACAAGTCCTGCAGGAGGACTATATTAGGGTAAGTTTTCTCCTTTAACATCACATTCCATGTATTTCATGTATGCTAATGTATTTCTTTCATCCTTCCCTAATTACCATGATTGTAATATGCTGAGAATGTCCCCTTTGTCCTCATGTATGCCTGAAGCTTTAGATTGCCCCTTTTTTCTCCTCCATGCATATTTCCCTTCACTAACCTTTCCAGCAGGGGCGCCTGTTGCTCCAAATGTTTGGGGGTTCAAACCCCAATTTAGGAAATAAACTTCCTCCTTTTTTGCTCTGGTGCCTATTAAACGCCCCCATTTGTTCCCTCCAATGCAGCCATTTTGTCCCCTCCAATGCAGCCATTTTGTTCCCTCTAATGCAGCCATTTTGTCCCCTCCAATGCAGCCAGTTCCCCCCCAGCCCTGCACTTACCTTCTTGTGGTCAGCGCCATCCTTCTTCTGTCCTTGATGTCTTCTCCTTCCCTTGATGTTGCATCAGCCAATCATGTTACCATTAAACAGACTTGGTGAACATGATTGGCAGAGCAGCCTGTCAGTGTTTACCCAAGGAATGCCCCCCCCTGCGTCCCCTATTTAACTTTTCTGCAGCCAATTACATCCCTCAGGCTGTAATGTGCAAGACAATTTTCCTTACTGTTTCTGATATGCAATTTTAAGCCCATAAATGCTGCAGTTCTTCATATGTCGGTCGCTTAACAGGGGGCCATCCACCTGAATAGTGGGCGGCATAGACAATACATAGGTTAATGCAAGGCATAAACCTATGTATTGTTCTGAGTGACGGGCACAGGAGAGAGGGGGCAGTGCTCCAGCGCCCACTCTGGACGCACCGCCACTGCAATGCTATCCTGTGGCCAATCACATCTCCCCCCCCTCCCCATTATAATTTATTAATGGACCATCATAGGGGGTGATGAATATGATACATGAGCCTTCCATTATACTTATTAAAAACACCTTAATAAACGTAGACTTTGCTTGATGTTGGCCTCTAATGTATTTTCTTAGAATATACTTGTAATGTTTGATTTGTGTATTCTAATATTTTTCCATCTTGTTTGACTCCACAGCTTCCTTCCACGCCACAGGAATGGCAGACTGTGGCATCAGAGTTTGCCACGCGGTGGGACTTCCCCAACTGCGGTGGTGCTATAGACGGGAAGCACGTCCGCATCGTGCCGCCACCCCGTTCTGGGTCCTACTACTACAACTACAAGGGGGTTCATAGCATTGTGCTGATGGTGGTGGTGTCAGCACGGTATGAATTCCTCTATGTTGATGTAGGGAAGAATGGCCGGATGTCCGATGGGGGATCCTTCATCCAGACGGAGTTTGCCCTCCGTCTCCAGAGTGACGACCTTGCATTGCCACCGGATGCAGGGAATATTGAAGGACTCCCCTTTGTTTTTTTGGCTGATGAAGCCTTCGGGCTCGGACCACATCTTATGAGGCCATTTCCTCAGAGGACCCTGACCCCAGAGAAGAGGGTGTTCAATTACCGGCTGGCCAGGGGCCGAAGAGTCGTTGAAAATGCCTTCGGCATAATGGCCAGCCGGTTCCGCCTTTTTAGGACTCCCATCCACTTGGCGGACTACAAAATAAACTATGTAGTGTTATGCTGCTGTGTGCTACACAATTTTCTTTGCCGCAAATCGAATTCATATATGGCCTCAGTTTTGCCAGAGGCTGGACTTTTCCCTGATAATCCCCTGCCGGGCCTGGAATCTGCCCGTGCTGGCTTGCCCCCCCCAAAATGCCCGTGAGGTTCGGGACAAATACATGGACTATTTCACGGGTAGGGGGGCAATTCCTATGCCAGGCTATGTCTAAAGATTGCTGTCTAACGATCCAAATAAAAATCTTGTTTAAACTTCTACCTTTTCTTGGTTTCCTGTCTCCTAGTTTGTCTTAGTGCATTTGTAGTGCCAAGTGTATTTTCCTTTAGTAAATACCAACCATTTCACTATGTAACCTTAAAAAATTTACCAAATAAGGTTAGAGCATATTAGAAAAAGAAGCTACACTTTGTTTGTGTTCAAATCTTTTACTATGTGCAAATTCACACACTTTTTTTTTTTTTTTTTACATTTTTTGTTTGCCTGGCCACAAACCGGCAATTGTTTTCTTAGGAAAATACAAAAACAACAGTTGCATTCCAAAAATTACAAAATTGGATACCTCGGAGCAATCTGAGACATTCACTTACACAAACTATATGTCTCTATGTGCCCGTCCTAATATGGGGTCCTGCCACCCCTTGCCCAGCCAAAAATTGAATATGCACACAATTGGGATTATTTTCCTATAGGGATTTTAGACTCCTGATCCCTATTGTCAACATGTGCTATCTGCCATCAGGGGTGATCAATGGACGTGTTTTGGGGGTGCAACCCCTTCCTCAGTTCACCTACTTTAGATACGAGGAAGGGGTTGCACCCCCAAAAGACGTACATGGATATCCCCTGATGGCAGATAGCACATGTTGACACACTGTGTGCATATTCAATTTTTGGCTGGTTTGATTGTCAAAACGTTTTTTAAAAGTTGAAGAACAAACATGAGAAAAAAGGGGGTTGGGATGCCTTATTGAATTCTCCCCAAAACATCGAGAATGTCTTTAAATGTTTGATCCATCACATGTATTCTTTCTTTAATTTTGTCCAGTTCCGTACTACATTCCATCACTTGCTGGATGAGGCAGAGGGCACTGTCAGCAGAGAAACCTGTACTATCCTTCACCCCAACATTCACATCCCCTAAAAACAAAATAAAAAGGTATTATAACTCTGCAGGCCTACCTCTCTTACCTGAAGCTGTGGTGACAGATACTGACCTGTTGTGGTGACCAGTTCCACAACGTCATCCACCTCTCCTTCCTGCACTTCTCCTTCCTCCACCTCAACTTCCTCTACATCCTTCGTTTGTGGGTCTTTGGGAGTTTGGGGTTGTTGTGAAGCTGTGGGGTTCTTGTGCTCCCTGGAGTGTCCTCCTCCCAGTCTTCTCTCCCCTATGAGAATCAAACAAAAGGTAGAGTTATCACACAGAAATTCTCTATGTTAAACAAAAAAACAGGCTAAATTGCTTGGAAGTGGGGTACAAGTGTGTGTTTGGGCGGAAGTTAAAGATGAATGCATTATTTCTGACCAAGAATATGCTTAGTATTCACCTTTGTCTGTCATATTTTAGACATGTAGGCAACACAAAAATTCTCTGAAGCACCTGTGTGGGACACCCAAAAAAGGCGGGTCTGGTGGCCCACACTATAGTGCTGAAAAGTACAGATGTGGAAGCAGCTGCTGAGTGTCCTCTCCTTTACACTGACAAAAGTTTGCATTTCATTCTCTTTACAAACACATCATCTAGCCTAAAACTTTGTGCCCCAAATTTGCGAAAAAATGGCAGATGTCTAATTACTTTTGTGGCTGTAAAATAATCCAAAACAGTGGATAGTGGCCGAACGAAGTGTCTGTAACGTTACGAACGATTACTGTGCCCAACCAAGTTCAAAATATAACATTTTGGAAGGGAGTCCAATAAGAAAAACAAAAAAAAACAGCAACATGTCAGTTTAGAAAAGGATTAATAGCAGAAAAGTGTACATTTTACTTACTTTTAGCGAGCATTCTCTTAATGCTCCTTAACTGCTCTGGCTCCCTCAGTTTGAGGTCTGACCACCTCTTTCTGAGCTGCTCATTTGAGCGTTTCACCCCGAAATTCGTCTTCAGACTCTTCACGACTTTAGTGAGGATTTTGGCCTTCCTTCTATTTGGTTTGCTATAGGGCCCATGCTTTGCGTCATAATCAGACTTGAGCAAGATGTCCACCATCTCCGCCATCTCCGCAAAAGACATATTCGATGCCTTGAATCTCCTCCTTGATCGTGACGTTTCCTCGGTCTCCGGGCTTGTCTCCTCCTCGTTAGTTGCGGAATTATCAGACACCTGCTGTAACTCCGCCATATCTGTCTGCGCGCCGAAAGAGAAGGGGCGGGGAAAAGATGTTAGTTAGAATGTCATGGGCGGGCGACGTGTGCGGAGCGACGTGTTCGAATTTTGACGCATGCGTGGTGTGTATATAGCAAACACACATGTGACTATAGTACGTTCGGTGTGCGGAGAGAGGAGTTCAAGTGACGGACGTGCGAACGAAGGTATGTGATTTTGTGACTTGTACAAATTGTTGGCCTATACTGTTTTGAGAATGTTGTAGGATATATATGGTGACTATGATGTTAAGGAGGTTAGACTGTTTGCCTCACATTAGTTATATATTATTTCTTAAACTTGCAGATACAATATGAATGTCTTTATTAGCGACAAAGAGTTCCTGGCGGAATTTATTGACCGGGTAAGGGAGCTGCCCGCTCTGTGGGAGACGAAAAACCCCATCCATAAAAAAAGAGGGGTGAGAAAAACAGCGCTGGAGAAGCTGCTCCCATTTGTGCAGACCAAGGTGCCCACAGCCACAGCAAAACAAGTGGACACTAAAATTGGGAGCTTGAGAGGCACCTACAGGACTGAACGCTCTAAGGTCCTGGCTTCTCAGAGGTCAGGAGCAGCAGCAGGTGATGTGTATGTCCCGATTTTGTGGTACTACAGCAGGATGTCCTTCCTGGATGACCACATTGAGGCAAGGCCATCACTCTCCACTCTTCCCCCCAGACTTCCCTGCAGCCAACCTGAGCCTTCTCTGGAGCAAGAGGAGGCAGCCATCCTGGATGATCCTGATTTGGCCATCTGGAGCCAGGTATAGTATTAAATGAAAATGTATTGGGATAAAATTAATGTTTGACAAATATGTCAAGATGAGAAACATACAATATTTTGGGTTCCACAAGTGAAATCAAGATCTCGAGACATTAGTCTGCACTTAATTGGGTGCTAAATAGTCAATCTGATGTAGGTGTAAATTATAAAAAATGATTTCTGGATTTACATTCTAATTGCTTCAATCATGTTTATAAAGTTTGATGCAAAGATTAAAACAACATATTAAACTATGTCCCTTTTTCATACACAGGATGAAATCAGCCAGGAGGAGGGTCTGGAAATTGTCAGGCAGGAGGAGGAAGGGCCCAGTGGCAGCCAGGAGGTGGCAGGGCCCAGTGGCAGCCAGGAGGTGGCAGGGCCCAGTGGCAGGCAGGAGGTGGCAGGGCAAAGGAGAAGCACCAGATCCCAGGTGCCTCCCATCCGGCTTCCCAAAAGAGGCAGGAGGGACAGGACCACCAGTGAGGCAGCAATGGCCCTTATTAAAGAGGCCCATGCCACCCTCAAAGAGCCCACATCCCCTGAAGAGGCCATTGCCGGCCTAGTGGAGGCAAAGTTCAAGGTGATGAGCATGGAGCAACGCCTCCTATGCGAGCCCCTGCTCATCACCTTGCTCAACAAGGGGGTGATGGAAAAAATTACCCCCAATACCGCCATTTGTGAGGTGGCACAACTGTCCCAACCTCAACCTCCTCCTCCACCTCCACATTCTTCTTCCGCCCCACCCCCTTCTCCTCCACCTCCACCTTGTTCTTCCGTCCCACCCCCTTCTCCTCCACCTCCACCTTGTTCTTCCGCCCCACCCCCTTCTCCTCCACCTCCACCTTGTTCTTCTGCGCCACCCCCTTCTCCTCCACCTCCTCCTCCTCCTGACAGGAGTACCCCTCCAGTGGCCCAGCCTCCAGCCAAACGAAGAAGGAAGGCTGCAGGGAAGGCTTCAGGAAAGGTTGCCAGGAAGACGAGGAAGTGATGGCCTTGCTTCATTGTGGTCGGACAGAAGGCAGCCTGTTGTAGTACCACACACTTGGGACATATATATCACCTGCTGCTGTTCCTGACCTCTGGGAGGCCAGCATCAGATTGTGTTCAGAAATGTTGGCCTTCTCAAGCTCCCAATTTAAGTGTCCACACAGGGTTGCTGTGTGCTCTGGGGTCCCTGGGATGCACAAATGGCAGCAGCTTCTCCAGCGCTGCCTTCTCTTTATTTTAGTTCAAACATGAATAAATGTTATTTTTCTTTAAGTTCATACTTGACTATGTGTATTTGTAAAAATGTAAAATCTAGCTTTGGAGTAAGCAGATACATTTGACTGACAAAAAAAGGGACAGATAACAACCCCCCAAAAAAATAACTAAATAGTGTTTCCCAAAAAAGTGTGTAAATTTAAATCATATATATTAAAAGATTCAATGGGAGATCACTACCAAAACATTGCGAAATTAAAATTAACATCAGTTAGAAAAATAACAAATTTTTAAATATTCCTAAAAACTTGCACGATATAATACACATAAATCTTCTTAAGAGCAGCATGAAGAAGGTTAAAAAAAAATAGTCATAACTGTGTGAATATCAGCAGCAAAAGAAGTTCATTCGTTTGGATTAATGTCACATTCTAACGAAGATTTCAATGCACAACATTTAAACGATGCAAAAATTTTGAGCGTGACGAATGTGCTATCTCCATTACGAAGGCTTGTTTTACCAGAAGATGCGCTCCCGTCTCATAGTTGCTTGTGAGCATGCGCGCTTTTGGAAGAGTCGTAAAAGCATACACACGAACCATTTTCTCGTCACAAAACAGGCCGACGAGAAACACGACGAGGAAATCTGGAATCCTGACGAGAAAATAGAGAGCAGGTTCTCTATTTTCTTGTCGAGATTCACGGCAATTTTCTCGTCGTAAAACCATACACACGAACGGTTTTCTCGACAAAAAAGCTCACGCAGCACTTTTCTTGCCGGTTTTGGACGAGAAACTCGGTCGTGTGTACGAGGCTTTACAGTTGTTAAAGTTTAAAAAAAAAAGTGTAAAAAAGAAAAAAAAAAACGTAAAAAACAAAAAACACAAAAATAAAAATAAAATAAAAAAACCAAAAATAGTTGTCGTTTTATTGTTCTCTCTCTCTCTCTCTCTCTATTTTCTCTCTATTGTTCTGCTCTTTTTTACTGTATTCTATTCTGCAATGTTTTATCATGCTTGCTTTTCAGGTATGTAATTTTTTGTTTTCAGGTGCGCCATTCAACTGCAGCGCAGAATTATTTATCTTGACAGCAACAACGTTTGCTCCCACGATACATAAAGCCGTGACTCCAGTGCTGTAGGAGGTGATTTCACCACCACAGTTAAAAAAAAAAAGAGCATATATGCCGAAGCATGGGGGCAGCAGGGGCGGAGGAGCGATTTTGCTCCTAATGCCGCGTATATACGGTCGAAATTCCGACGGAGGCTTGCCCGTGGAAAAGTTTGACCGTGTGTACGCGGCATAACCTTTTATGCCACGTACATACGGTCAAAATTCCGACGAAGGCTTGCCCGTGGAAAAGTCCGACCGTGTGTACGCGGCATAACTTTTTTGCGGGAGGATGCCCCCATGCTTCGGCATATATATATTTTAGGCACAGGTTGCGTTAAAAAAATGTTTTATTTTTTACTAGGTTTTGTTTTGGTATTTGCTTTGCAGGTATGGTATGGTAAGGTCTTACTGTTGTACTGTAATCTTACTTTGTTTTAATGTTAACCATCATTTGCTTAGCAGGTACGCCATTCAGTTGCATCGCGGATTTATTTATCTTGACAGCAACAGCGTTTGCTCCCACGATACATAAAGCCGTGACTCCAACGCTGTAGGAGGTGATTTCACCACCACAGTTAAAAAAAGAGCATATATGCCGAAGCATGGGGGCAGCAGGGGCGGAGGAGCGATTTTGCTCCTAATGCCGCGTATATACGGTCGAAATTCCGACGGAGGCTTGCCCGTGGAAAAGTTTGACCGTGTGTACGCGGCATAACCTTTTATGCCGCGTACATACGGTCAAAATTCCGACGAAGGCTTGCCCATGGAAAAGTCCGACCGTGTGTACGCGGCATAACTTTTTTGCGGGAGGATGCCCCCATGCTTCGGCATATATGCCCATCATTAGAAGTGGGTGGATGAAGGGAGGTATTCTAATGGTGGGCATACCCACCGATCAATCTCTTTTTTTCGTTCAGCCAACAGGCTGCATGAAAAAAAAGATTACAATACATGTCCAACAAGGACCAGCAACGTACTGGTATGTTGCTGGACTTTGAATGTTTATACCAGAATGATGCCTGCAGGTTCAGGTATCATCTTGGTATCATTCTTTTCAGCCAGTGGCCGGCTTTCATGTAAAAGCAATTCTAGCAGATAATTAGCTTCTAGACTGCTTTTACAAGCAGTGGGAGGGAATGCCCCCCCCGGATATAAACAGCGCCATTGGGAAATTGGGAAAGCAATTTATCACACCGATCTTGGTGTGGTCAGATGCTTTGAGGGCAGAGGAAAGATCTAGGGTCTAACCCCCCATTTTTTTTCAAAAAAAGAGTACCTGTCACTACTTATTGCTATCAAAGGGGATATTTACATTCCCCGAGATAACAATAAAAATTATAAAAAAAAAAATATGGAAGGAACAGTTTAAAAATAAAATAAAAAAGCAAAATTAATAAAAAAAAAAAAAAAAAGCACCGCTGTCCCCCCCTGCTCTTGCGCAAAGGCGAACGCAAGCGTCGGTCTAGCGTCATATGTAAACAGCAATTGCATCATGTATGTGAGGTATCACCGCGAAGGTCAGATCGAGGGCAGTAATTTTAGCAGTAGACCTCCTCTGTAAATCTAACGTGGTAACCTGTAAAGGCTTTCAAATGCTTTTAAAAATGAATGTAGTTTCTCGCCGCTGCGCGTTTGTGCGCAATTTTAAAGCATGTCGTGTTTGGTATCCATGTACTCGGCCTAAGATCATCTTTTTTATTTCATCAAACATTTGGGCAATATAGTGTTTTTTAGTGCATTAAAAATAAAAAAAAGTGTGTTTTCCCCCCAAAAATGCGTTTGAAAAATCGCTGCGCAAATACTGTGTGGAAAAAAAAAATGCAACACCCACTATTTTAATCTGTAGGGCCTTTGCTTTAAAAATATATATAATGTTTGGGGGTTCAACATAATTTTCTTGCAAAAAATTTTTTTTTTCATGTAAACAAAAAGTGTCAGAAAGGGCTTTGTCTTCAAGTGGTTAGAAGAGTGGATGATGTGTGACATAAGCTTCCTAATGTTGTGCATAAAATGCCAGGACAGTTCAAACCCCCCCCCCCCAAATGACCCCATTTTGGAAAGTAGACACCTCAAGCTATTTGCTGAGAGGCATGTTGAGCCCATTGAATAATATTTTTATTTTTTTTGTCCCAAGTGATTGAATAATGACAAAAAGAAAAAAAAAAATAATTACAAAAAGTTGTCACTAAATGATATATTGCTCAAACATGCCATGGTTATATGTGGAATTGCACCCCAAAATACATTCTGTTGCTTCTCCTGAGTACGGGGATACCACATGTGTGAGACATTTTTGGAGCCTAGCCGCGTACAGGACCCCGAAAACTAAGCACCGCCTTCAGGATTTCTATGGGTGTAAATTTTTGATTTCACTCCTCACTGCCTATCACAGTTTCGGAGGCCATGGAATGCCCAGATGGCACAAAACCCCCCCAAATGACCCCATTTTGGAAAGTAGACACCCCAAGCTATTTGCTGAGAGGTATGTTGAGTATTTTGCAGATCTCGCTTTTTGTCACAAAGTTTTAAAAATTGAAAAAAGAGAGAAAAAAAAAATGTCTTTCTTCATTTTCAAAAACAAATGAGAGCTGTAAAATACTCACCATGCCTCTCGGCAAATAGCTTGGGGTGTCTACTTTCCAAAATGGGGTCATTTGTGGGGGTTTTGGGCTATCTTGGCATTTTATGGCCTTCAAAACTGTGATAGGTAGTGAGGAGTGAAATCAAAAATTTGTGCCCTTAGAAATCCTGAAGGCGGTGCTTGGTTTTCGGGGGCCCGTACGCGGCTAGGCTCTCAAAAAGTCCCACACATGTGGTATCCCCGTACTCAGGAGAAGCAGCCAAATGTATTTTGGGGTGCAATTCCGCATATAACCATGGCATGTTTGAGCAATATATCATTTAGTGACAACTTTTTGTACATTTTTTTTTTTTACATTATTCAATCACTTGGGACAAAAAAAAAATATTCAATGGGCTCAACATGCCTCTCAGCAATTTCCTTGGGGTATCTACTTTCCAAAATGGGGTCATTTTGGGGGGTTTTGCGCTATCTTGACATTTTATGGCCTTCAAAACTGTGATAGGTAGTGAGGAGTGAAATCAAAAATTTATGCCCTTAGAAACCTTGAAGGCGGTGCTTGAATTTTGGGGTCCCGTACACGGCTAGGCTCCCAAAAAGTCCCACACATGTGGTATCCCTGTACTCAGGAGAAGCAGCAGAATGTATTTTGGGGTGTAATTTCACATATGCCCATGGCATGTGTGAGCAATATATCATTTAGTGACAACTTTGTGCAAAAAAAACAAAGTTTGTCATATTCCCGCAACTTGTGGCAAAATATAAAATATTCCATGGACTGAACATGCCTCTCAGTAAATAGCTTGGGGTGTCTACTTTCCAAAATGGGGTCATTTGGGGGGGGGGTTTGTGCTATTTTGGCATTTTATGGCCTTCGAAACTGTGATAGGTAGTGAGGAGTGAAATAAAAAATTTACGCCCTTAGAAATCCTGAAGGCGGTGCTTGGTTTTTGGGGCCCCGTACCCGGCTAGGCTCCCAAAAAGTCCCACACATGTGGTATCCCCGTACTCAGGAGAAGCAGCAGAATGTATTTTGGGGTGCAATTCCACATATAACCATGGCATGTGTGAGCAATATATCATTTAGTGACAACTTTTTGTACATTTTTTCTTTTTTTTTCTTTTTGTCATTATTCAATCATTTGGGACAAAAAAAAAATATTCAATGGGCTCAACATGCCTCTCAGCAAATAGCTTGGGGTGTCTACTTTCCAAAATGGGGTCATTTGGGGGGGTTTTGTGCCATCTTGGCATTTTATGGCCTTCAAAACTGTGATAGGTAGTGATAGGTAGTGAGGAGTGAAATCAAAAATTTATGCCCTTAGAAACCTTGAAGGCGGTGCTTGGTTTTTGGGGTCCCGTACGCGACTAGGCTCCCAAAAAGTCCCACACATGTGGTATCTCCGTACTCAGGAGAAGCAGCAGAATGTATTTTGGGGTGTAATTTCACATATGCCCATGGCATGTGTGAGCAATATATCATTTAGTGACAACTTTGTGCAAAAAAAATAAAGTTTGTCATATTCCCGCAACTTGTGGCAAAATATAAAATATTCCATGGACTAATCATGCCTCTCAGTAAATAGCTTGGTGTGTCTACTTTCCAGAATGGGGTCATTTGGGGGGGTTTTGTGCTATTTTGGCATTTTATGGCCTTCGAAACTGTGATAGGTAGTGAGGAGTGAAATCAAAAATTTGCGCCCTTAGAAATCCTGAAGGCGGTGCTTGGTTTCCGGGGTCCCGTACGTGGCTAGGCTCCTAAAAAGTCCCACACATGTGGTATCCCCGTACTCAGGAGAAGCAGCAGAATGTATTTTGGGGTGCAATTCCACATATAACCATGGCATGTGTGAGCAATATATCATTTAGTGACAACTTTTTGTAATTTTTTATTTTATTTTATTTTTTGTCATTATTCAATCACTTGGGACAAAAAAATAAATATTCAATGGGCTCAACATGCCTCTCAGCAATTTCCTTGGGGTGTCTACTTTCCAAAATGGGGTCATTTGGGGGGGTTTTGTACTGCCCTGCCATTTTAGCACCTCAAGAAATGAGATAGGCAGTTATAAATTAAAAGCTGTGTAAATTCCAGAAAATGTACCCTAGTTTGTAGACGCTATAACTTTTGCGCAAACCAATAAATATACGCTTATTGACATTTTTTTTACTAAAGACATGTGGCTGAATACATTTTGGCCTAAATGTATGACTACAATTGAGTTTATTCGATTTTTCTTATAACAAAAAGTAGAAAATATAATTTTTTTAAAACATTTTCGGTCTTTTTCCGTTTATATCGCAAAAAATAAAAATCGCAGAGGCAATCAAATACCATTAAAAGAAAGCTCTATTTGTGGGAAGAAAAGGACGCAAATTTCATTTGGGTACAACATTGCATGTCCACACAATTTACAGTTAAAGCAACGCAGTGCAAAATTCTGAATTCACCTCTGGTCCTTTAGCTACCAAATGGTCCGGGGCTTAAGTGGTTAATGGAGACACACATGATTTAGGGTTAGGGCCTCTGGTAATTTTTTTACCTGTTCTCTATTAAGAAGATTCTCCCCATTTCCTGAATGGTTCCTGCAACAGGAAGAAGGCAAATTCTTTCCAACACCCAATTCATTCCAACACTTTCCAACACACATAGACAGCAATAAAAAAAAACTGAAAGAGGTTGTATCTCTTCTCCATTCTAGTCAATACTTAGAAAAACGTTTTGGTTGAAGTTGGGCTTTAATGATCTCATTCATGGGACTTGAGTTTCATTGTGTTTTCATGTTTATTTGCAGAGAAAATGAAATGGAAACATTTAATGCATCAGCGTTCATTCCTGGAAGAGACAAAGCAATTTTTCTGCTTATGTATGAGGAGCTGCTTCAAAGACGCCTTGGAATGTATGAGCATGTAATCAGTGTCCGCCCACAGCAGTTAGTGGGCCGCCTATTGGTGGAGGTCAATATTTTCGAGACATCTGGAATCACTGTCCTAGAGGTTTTGCCACTCCAAAACAATAAGCAGAAAAGTAAAAATGGTGAGTAATGGATTACATACAAGAATGTAATTAACCTGTCATGTCCCAAAGGTACAAGGATCTAGGTTAATTGGGGGAAGACATCATCACACGAATTACATCAGAATCCTCCTATCGGGGTATGAAATAACGAGTTGCAGCATTATCAGTAAACTACATATTGTAGGATGTAGGGATGAGCTTTGAGTTCGAGTCGAACTCATGTTCGACTCGAACATTGCCTGTTTGCCCGTTCGCTGAACAGCAGACAATTTGGGGTGTTCGCGACAAATTCGAAAAGTCTATGGGAGAAATCTAAAGTGCTAATTTTAAAGGCTTATATGCAAGTTATTGTCCTAAAAAGGGTTTGGGGACCCGGGTCCTGCCCCAGGGGACATGTATCAATGCAAAAAAAAGTTTTAAAAACGGCAGTTTTTTCGGGAGCAGTGATTTTAATAATGCTTAAAGTGAAACAATAAAAGTGAAATATTCCTTTAAATTTCATACCTAGGGGGTGTGTATAGTATGCATGTAAAGTCGCGCTTGTTTCCCGTGCTTAGAACTGTCCCTGCACAAAGTGTAATTTCTGAAGGAAAAAAAGTAATTTAAAACTCACTCACGGCTATAATGAATTGTCGGCTCCCAACAATACATAGAAAAGTCATTGATAAAAAAAAAAAAAAAAGCGTGGGGGTCCCCCCAAATTCAATTACCAGACCCTTCAGGTCTGGTATGGATATTAAGGGGAACCCTGCCGCAAATTTTAAAAAAGAAATGCGTGGAGTTCCCCCCAAAATCCATACCAGACCCTTATCCGAGCACGCAACCTGGCAGGCCGTAGATAAAGAGGGGGGATGAGAGAGCGCCCCCCCTCCTGAACCGTACCAGGCCACATGCCCTCAACATGGGGAGGATGTCCCCATGTTGATGGGGACAAGGGCCTCATCCCCACAACCCTTGCCCGGTGGTTGTGGGGGTCTGCGGGAGGGGGGCTTATTGGAATCTGGAAGACCGCTTTAACAAAGGGAACCCCCAGATCCCGCCCCCCCTATGTGAATTGGTAAGGGGTACATTGTACCCCTACCATTTCAGGAAGAAAGTGTAAAAAAAATTTAAATAAACACACACCGACACCTTAGAAAAGTCCTTTATTAAAAAAAAAACAAAAACATTACTGCGATGAAATCCAGTGTCCCGCGGCGATTCGATGTCCAGCGCTGTAAGTCATTGGCTGAGCCTGAGCGGACCTGATGGGGAACTTCCTCCACAGTGTATTAAATGAATACACCCGCCCCTTCTAAAGTTCCCTATCAGGTCCGGTCAGCCAATGACGTAGGTGTAAGGCTGAGGACCTGATGCGGAGCGTGAGAAGGGGTGGGTCTATTCATGTATTATACTGGAGGAAGTTCCCCATCAGGTCCGCTCCTCCAATGACGTAGGCGGGGTCTGACATACGAGGGGGCGGACCTGATGGGGAACTTCCTCCACAGTTTAATACATGAATAGACCCGCCCCTTCTCACGTTCCGCATCAGGTCCTCAGCCTTACACCTACGTCATTGGCTGAGTGGACCTAATGGGGAGCTTTAGAAGGAGCGGGTGTATTAATTTAATACACTGCGGAGGAAGTTCCCCATCAGGTCCGCTCAGGCTCAGCCAATGACGGACAGCGCTGGACATCGGAATCTGGATTTCATTGTTTTTTTTTTTTTTAATAAAGGACTTTTCCAAGGTGTTGGTGTGTGTTTTTTTACATTTTTTTTACACTTTCTTCGTGAAATGGTAGGGGTACAATGTACCCCTTACCAATTCACATGGGGGGGGGGCGGGATCTGGCGGTCCCCTTTATTAAAGGGGTCTTCCAGATTCCGATAAGCCCCCCACCCGCAGACCCCCACAACCACCGGGCAAGGGTTGTGGGGATGAGGCCCTTGTCCCCATCAACATGGGGACATCCTCCCGCTCTCTCGTCCCCCCCTCTTTTCCTGCGGCCTGCCAGGTTGCGTGCTCGGATAAGGGTCTGGTATGGATTTTGGGGGGAACTCCACGCCATTTTTTTTTAAATTTGGGGTGGAGTTCCCCTTAAAACCTGAAGGGCCTGGTATGGATATTTGGGGAAACTTCACACATTTTTTTTTAAATTTGCGGCAGGGTTCCCCTTAATATCCATACCAGACCTGAAGGGCCTGGTAATTGAATTTGGGGGGACCCCCACACTTTTTTTTTTTTTTATCAATGACTTTTCTATGTATTGCTGGGAGCCGACAATTCATTATAGCCGCGAGTGAGTTTTAAATGACTTTTTTTCCTTCAGAAATGACACTTTGTGCAGGGACAGTTCTAAGCACTTGAAACAAGCGCCACTTTACATGCATACTATACACACCCCCTAGGTGAAATTTAAAGGAAAATTCCACTTTTATTTTTTCATTTTAAGCATTATTAAAATCACTGCTTCGAAAAAAACTGCAGTTTTTAAAACTTTTTTTGCATTGATACATGTCCCCTGGGGCAGGACCCGGGTCCCCAAACACTTTTTAGGACAATAACTTGCATATTAGCCTTTATAATTAGCACTTTTGATTTCGAACGTTCGAGTCCATTGTATTTAATAGGGTTCTAAAGTTCACGCGAACATTCTGGCTGTTCGCAGGTTCTGGTGCGAACCGAACAGGGGGGTGTTCGGCTCATCCCTGGTAGGATGTGGTGCTAAATACAATATGCCTACAATCGTCAGATGTAAATATGAAATGTATAGAGATTTCTAGGGAGGACTGAGAAAATAAAAATTTTAATAATATTTATTTTAATTATTCAAGTATACAAAATATTTCATGTTAATATTTGAGCCAGCAGGTTGAACTTTCTTATTCATGTTTCCAGGCTGTAGCTTTGCTTCACTGAATTAAAGTTTGTGTTTACAGGACTCAGTAGCTTGAGCTGAAATTTATACATACTAGTGAATGAATTTGATTCATCCCTTATCGAAAAGCTTAATCTGAGGACAAGCTAAACCTCAAAGCTAACCCATAGTGCTTGACGATTTCTATGTCATACCATTTGTAAAACAAAAATTGTATATAGATTCCAATGAAACAAAACATGTATTCATTTAAAAATTTGAATAAAATTGACCCAAGACCATTATTGTGTCCTGTCAAATGACAGCAAATAAACAGTGCGTTTCCCTTTTAACAAAGCATACCTCATTAATAAATGAGTGTGTGGGCTGTTGATGACTAACAGTTCAGGAAATAACATCTATCCATGAGCTCTTCATAAATGTGTTTATTCTGGAAAGTCACACAATAGATAATTTCCTCTATTAATCACCTGACATTACAGAACTTCCTGGCTTTCTAACAAAAACTAAAATATAAAACACATATATTTAGAATTATCCCTAAAATGATCATGTTTCAATGGGAACAGTCACAGCTTCTGATACACAGTAGCCTCTGGAAGGATGATGGCAGAGAGTTTGTTAGCTACCATCATATCCTTGTAGAAATACAGAATTTGCTTATATAGTATATTACCCAAAATATAATGCATTACACCCCATGCTACACATATACAATATTCATTTAGAGTGGAATTGTAATGGTATCCTTTATATCCAAGGAAGCTGCCATCTTAGCCTTTGCTTGATCTGCAGTTGCCATGATGCTTCACATGTGATCAATTATGACACTGGCCATTTGATGGCTTGACAGTTCGGTTGAGAGCACAAGCAACTGTGATAGTTTTTGTAATGAAACGTCCCACACTCTGCTTGAGTGCTTTCGTCATATACTGCTTCCTCCAGTCTAAATATAGATAGATTTAGATATTAGCCACATATTACAACCAGTAACAAGGCAGGACTCGTTTGACTGCAAGCTTGAACATGAACTGTTTATTGAAACACATATACAGAGAGGTTGCACTCAGACAACCCCTCCCCCTGCATTCAGGGCGGGGTAAACTGTCCAATAACAATAGACACACAGGTCAGGTGTATTCAAACTTCTCATCAGTAAACAGTTCAATTAGCAGGGAGGGGCTGCTGGAGGAATCCAACCCTCCACATAGACATACTGTACATCCCATAATATACTTTTCTCCCAAGGCAGACAGACACAATAGAACAATGGAATACAACCACACCACCGAAAGACCCAGCAAAGAGTACACAACAAAATGACAATAAATATATATATATATATATATATATATATATTGTGAGGGGGTTAACTCAGCAGCGGGTGTGTGTGACCCCCTGGATGGGTTCACCACACAAAAACAGGCACAGCAGAGTTGTAGGTGAAAAAAAAAAAGTGCGGTTTATTTAACCACTTCAATACAGGGCTTTTTGTACCTATTCAATACCGGGCCTATTCTAGCACTTCTCTCCTACATGTACAAATCATCATTCTTTTGCTAGAAAATTACTCAGAACCCCCAAACATTATATATGTTTTTTTAGCAGACACCCTAGGGAATAAAATGACGGTCATTGCAACATTTTTTCTTGCACGATATTTGCGCAATAATTTTTCAAATGCCTTTTTTAAAAAAAAAAAATGGTTTCATGAATTAAAAAATAACAAAACAGTAAAGTTAGCCCAATTTTTGGGGAAAATATGAAAGATAATGTTACGCCGAGTAAATAGATACCTAACATGTCACGCTTTAAAATTGCGCACACTCATGGAATGGCGCCAAACTTCGGTACTTAAAAATCTCCATAGGCGACGCTTTAATTTTTTTTACAGGTTACCAGGTTAGAATTACAGAGGAGGTCTAGTGCTAGAATTGTTGCATGCGCTCTAACGCACGCGGCGATACCTCACATGCGTGGTTTGAACGGCGTTTACATATGTGGGCGACTTACGTGTGCATTCGCTTCTGATCGCGAGCTACCGGGGACAGGGGCGTTTTAATTTTTTTTTTTTTTATTATTTTTTTTTTTTTACTTGTTTATTTTTTTACAATGATTTTACTTTTTTTTTTTTTTTTTTGATCACTTTTATTCCTATTACAAGGAATGTAAACATCCCTTGTAATAGGATATGTGTGACAGGTTCTCTTTATTGAGAGATGTGGGGTCAATAAGACCCCACATCTCTCCTCCAGGCTGGAAAGCATGAGATCAGTGAAAATTTTTTCACTGATCTCATACTTACAGCCGCAATGGCGGCTTTGTTTACATTTGAAGCCCGGGCGTGACGTCATCACATCGCGCCCGGGCCTCCGACGATCATAGAGATGACTGGTGACCATCTGGTCACCAGTCATCTCTATGCTCATCACGTGACCCCACCAACAACGCCAGAAGATTCGCTCCGGGTCCCCGATCGCACGGGGAGCCCGGAGAAGCACCGGATGGCGGCGGGAGGGGGGGGATGTCCCCTCCCGCCGCCTGTAAGAACGATCAAGCGGCAGAAACGCCGCTATGATCATTCTTATAGTGCGCAGAATCACCGGCACTTCAAAAGGATATCTGAATGATGCCTCTAGCTGCAGGCATCATTCAGATATCCCCCTACAAAGCCGAGGACGTCATATGACGTCCACCCAGGATGGGAGATCCCATCTGTGGACGTCATTTGACTATGGCTGGGTAGGGAAGTGGTTAAACTATATACAGTGAAAAATATAACAGCAAAACAAAAGAAACATGAAAAGAAATCCTGGTCAGCTTGACCGCTTACTACACACGCAGTTTCCCTGTCTAACAACTAGGCGCAGCCTTGTGCTGCCCCAGCCCCTATCTCCCTGTTTTAGAAGTTTAAGCCACACAGGCTTTGTCTCACCGAACAGGACAGAAAGCACACTCCACAGTCTACACAACATAGAACTGGTTCCAGGATGGAGCATCTCCCTTAGCATGCTGGGAGTTCTTGTAGAGGCCCTAATGAGCCCACTTACTTCAGCTGGGCTCATTAACCCTTCCCCTGAAAGACTCCCAGCACTCTCCCTAGTGGTATAAATTGGCATAAAGCCTGAATCTAGGACATATATATCTTCCATCCTGGATGCAACCTGGTGATTTTACCTGCCTGCTGTCACAATATATATATATATATATATATATATATATATATATATACACATTCCAGTGTGGTTGTACAGTGAGTCTGATTAGTACAGATCAGACTGGATTTCTCGGTCACCCTGTGCCCCTATTAGAGATACAGGGTGACTTAGACATAGTAGGTGAATAGGGAGATGAAACAAGGGCCCCCCAACCTCCCCAGGGGATTCTGGGTTTGGGCCACCCACCCAAAGTGACTCCCATCACAGTTTTCATTCATGGCATGCCTTTTATCTGTTTTGGGAAACAGTTAAATTGACGGGTTTAGTTCTGCTTTAACTTGGTAGCATTCTTTAAGAAACCATTTTAGATTTAAGTGCTTAAATATATCCTCAAAGCATATCTAAACCCAAAAGCAAACATGTAATATATTGCAACATTTCTTTCTTTAGATGTAGTGTGTGGGAATTAAGTTCCAAATGCAGAGATTTCAAGGACTTATGCAGTTCATAGACGGTGCAGATTTCTTTGCAGGAAAGAAATTTGCACAATTCCCCCATCAACACGGACCGTGCTGACAGTGGAATCCCCTGGGAGAAGACAATGATTATTGGATGCGGCTATAGCAGCCGCTGGCAATAAGCACAAATAAATCCAGCAGGCAGGTTGTACCCAAGTTGATTGATCAATCAGCTTGGAACATTCAGCCTGCCCACACACATTTTGAATCTTAGAGATTTGAACTGTCTATGGCAGGCCTAAGTTTTGCTGTAAATTGTGCATTCAAGGGCTCCTGCCCACCTTTATTCATCAGTTAAAGTTTGTTTACACAAACTCTTCTGTGACCCAGAATCAGTCGACAGCAGGCTAAAGCCCACTGTCGGCTGACATTACAGAGCCGCTCCAAAATCTGGAGAGATCCCAACAATAATCCAGATGCATTACAGGGAGCTCGCTCAGCCTCTCAGCATGCCGCTGAGAGCCTGAGCCAGCCGCTTTCGCCCTCTCCTGCCTGGCGCTCCAGTGGGTGCTGGAGCGGCAGAGCAGAGAGATTGACAGTCACCACTCCCTGCTCAGAGCAGACCCGAGAACTGAGCGATCAGTGGTCATGCCCTGTAGGGGACAGCTGCAGGATTGGACCAAGGGTGCAGCAAGTAGGGAAGTATGTAAGTAGTACTCTCCTGGAGCTTCTAAAACAAACATCCTGTATGAGTGCAAGCCCAACTCCCACTACACATGTTGCTGTACCACCCAAAGTTTCTATTTCTATTTTTACTAAGGAGCAGCCATCTAGGTTATTACAATTGTCAGCTCTTATCTCACATTGGTATTAAAGCACCTTTTTTTTCTAGCAACCGGATCACCTGAAAGATGCATAACTTTTTCCTTTTTTACCATTGCCTGTAAAGACAACCATTTGCTCTTCTGACTTCGAGCAGGGCAGCGACTGCAAAGGGAATAGACACAGAGTAGTGGCTAACTCTCATGGCAACCTCACGGCATAAAATAACCTGTTATCTGCCACTCTGCAAGCATATGTCCTAACTTTCGACATGAAGGCCTCATTCACACTTGAGCTTCAAAATGCCTGTTTTACAGATTTTTTACATTTTTTTCTGCCTTTAAATGCCCTTCTATGTTAGCCTATGTGTCTATGCACACATAGGTGCTTACAGGAGTTTATAGGCAGGAGCATTTAAAGGCAGAAAAAAACATCACTTGTGCCTTTAAGAAAGGAGCATTTTGGTTAAAAAAACAACAAACTATGCCAAAACACGTGTAAACATGTCTGATTGTGCCTGTAGCATTTAGCACTTGAGCATTTATTCATTTCAATGGCCAGAATTAAATTAATATTCTGGCCAAATAAATGAATGAACTCCCAAGTGCTTGACAAGACTAAATACTGCTAAATAGTTGATGCTTTTCTTTGCTCTGCAAGCCAAATTTGGTTTCCCCCAGAAGGTGTATTTTTATTTTTTGCAATTAAGGCACGCAGCGCCAGCTCAGCATTTTCCTCCAGACTTTTGTCTTTCCCCTACCCTACCGGTGTTTTTTATGATGCAACAAGTTACTTCCACTATTTATTATTATTATTGTTTTATTTCTGTTATTTACAGTTTATGGAATGTACCTGGACAAATACCCTTGTAGGGCTTTCCAATTGAATTTATCTCTGGATCCCTTATCTTGTATCCTTGGTATCTTGGATCAGGGGATTTCTAACACTTAAGATAAAGAAGCTGTCTCCAGGGCCTTATTTCAGGCTTGCAAAGTGCTTTTGATGTGTTGGAAAAGTTACTCGCCCCCATCCCCACAGGATTGGATTACCAATATGAGTACTGTCCTTTGTTATGAAAAAAAGTATATACCAACATAGGGGCTGTCCCACCAAATTTGACAGTGTATGGAATGGATGGCTGTCGATACCGGGGTTTAGCACCTGTGGAGCTGGTTTTACATCGGTTACTAGGTTGAGGTTGAGTTCTTAGGCTTATTGCCTAGTGACAATGTTACCTGAGGCTCAGATTTGCTCCTGTATTCTATGTTTGCTTGCTTGGCTGTTTATTACTTAACTTGTATATTGGTCAAGTTTTGATAACAGAGCTGAATTTCTATATTTATATCCGCAGATGCACTATAATTTGAATTACTGCGGATTTCTTAGCCCGCTTGTATATTCAAGTGTTAGATATTTTGTTGTATACTACTACACAGATGGGACTCTTTTTTGTGCTGGTTAATAAACTGTCTTTGATCAAACAAAAAAAACCCCACTACTAAAGACATTTGCAAAAATGCAGTTTAGACATGTTTTTGAAGCTGGTTTTCCCCTGCCAGGAGAGAAGTATTTAAAAGAGCTCCAGTGTGCATGGGGCCTTAACCTAGCAATCCAGGTCTCTACCCAGACCTCCATATCAGCAGTTTTAATTTATCTCTCTCTATCAGGATTACCAGAAAAACTTACGCTTGGATCAGTGAGACTGCCTACTTGTGCAGTCTGGCATTTTACTATGAGGTGATGGACAGGATTTCTGCTACTTCTCTCATTTTTCCTTGGCCCATCCATCTCGAGATGGTTGTCTACTACCGCAAAATGAACTATGAACTGGTTAGCAGATCCTTTAATATCAGGAAAGCTTGTTTCCATCATATTGTTAGATGAAGTCACCTCTAACTCTGTTTAAGACAGGCCACAGATTATGCAATTTGCTAAATTCCCCCAGTGTTGATGGGAGAATCCCTCCTGCAGCATTCTTGTCTTCTGCTTGCGGGGAGCCTTTCCTGCCAGCAGAACACAATGATTTGTTTTGCCAGCTATAGCCGGGGGCATTAATCATTCAGGAAAAACAGACAGATTGGTTGTACACAAGTTGATCGATAGATTGATAAACCTTGCCTCCCCACTGCACAGAGAGAAATCTTTCTCCAAACACACAGTGGGCCCCACTACTGGGGTCACTCCCACTTCATTACAGACAATTTCTCTGCCAGTCTTTCCGAATACTGACTTACCACTCCAAGCAGTTTTATCCTTGAAAAAAGTTTTACCAGTCACCACTGAAGGCTGTAGGACTTATCTTCTTTTTTGTGGACCTGCCATTCCACCTATGCAACCACTTGGCAAAACAGACCCAGGGGCAACATACACCTTGTCACCACCGGCAGGTTTAGTTGGGACTCATTTGCAGTTGCATGGGAACACTTTCTTAAAAAAAGCTGGCAAGCAAACATAGACATCTGTTAGTGCCAACCTCAGCCTGAACTCCAACCAGGCCATGCCCCCAAAGCACTTAACTCTGCCCCTCTGAGCTTAATCATGGACGCGACCATTCCCATGATTAAGCTCTGAGGGGAGGAGCAAAACATGTTAGGGGAGTGGTCTTGTTGGAATCCAGGCTGAGGTTGCCACTAACCATTGATTCATGGGATTGCATAGATGTGCAGTCATATGGAGACTTTCTTACACACCAAACACATTATGTATAGTATCTTATTACCTCAAGGTGAGTGCTTCTAGTAACAATCTTCCCCAAAGTACCTTCCTTATAGTCACCAGAAACCGCCCTGAACAACTGCTTTCTGCCACTATGAAAGTTAATAGCAGCTGCGGCTACTGAAAAAAGTTGCATTGCTTGCCCATCCCCTTCTCTCCGCCATTCGTATTGCTTTTTTTATATTATTCTCACCGAATGCATAATGTTCTATGAATGGAGAAGATGAATAACAAAATGAATTCAAGCAACATAAATGGAGGAGAAGGCAAAAGGGGGTGGGCAAGTGGCACATCTTTAATAAGATTAGTAGTGATGGCTGCTAACTCTCACAGTGCCAAAAATCAGCACTCAGGGCTCTGAAGAAGGCATCGAACTGAAGATTTTTTTGTCCAGAAACAGCTGCCTGCAAGTAATGGAATACACACTATTACACAAAGCTAATGTGTTTGGTGCTGTATCCCAGAAAATGAAAAACTAAACTTCAGCATAAAAAAAACGACCTTTTATCATTTAAAATAATAGATAGATGGGGTGTGGCGCTGCTCACTAGCCCTAACTAGGACCAGTATTGGTAAGGTAGGTGTGGCAGGTAAGTAAAATGTGACAAATGGCCATATGTGGTCGTGCCACCCTAAATAGTGATAATACTGTGTCCCTACTAGATAAGGAATAACAGAAACACAACACAAAGAAATATCAAAACTGTGATATTGTGCAATATTAGTGACCATTGATGTCTCATGTATTGCATCACATAATATTATCCAACAAGTGCATCAAAACTAAATATATCACTCATGGATCCACAAGTGAGCAAGCTAAAAATAAAAATAAAAATAGAAAAATAATAACAATCCAATGTGCAATGCCTCCAGGCAGAAACCCTTGTATATAACAATAGTCTGAGTGACTGACCGCTAGTATAACTTTTAAAAGTCTGTAGTGGCAGATATGTGGTTAAACTTGATAGTGAAATAAACAATCCTCTTCCTATAAATGGCAGGTATATAATCTGATCTTCAACTATGCAGACAGTTCATCCCCCACATGTGTCCCCACTCACCAGCTCCCTTCACCCCCACAGGGGTAAACAGCATGAAAAGGTATTCCGAGTCACTGTCCAGGAGCTTCCACGCATGCAGGAAGAGATGTCAGCAGTGTCTTCTGGTTTGGTCTCGCTCCAGGTTCCCCAGGGAATTCAGATTCCATGGATAGGGCTTCCAGTTACCTCAGTAATATAAACACAGGGATGCTCCCATAGTGCAGTAAAAATGGGCTTTATTAAAAATTATATATATATATATATATATAACGAACGGAAAAATAAATAAACAGTTCCAATATCGCGTATATACCCGCGAGTGGTAAAGGCTGGTGTTCGCAGCGTGCGTTCCGGCTGCGTTCCAGCTGAACTTCCGGGTAAGAGTAGCATGGTGTGCGTATTGCGTAGCTTACACGTTTCGTCATAGGACTTTGTCTATATAGACTTCCTTAAAAACTAGTTCTGGCCAGCTCAGTAGATTGCTTTAAAAAAGAGCTGGATGCATTCCTAAATGCACAATATATACCTGGATACTAACATTTATTGGTAATCACACCAGAGATAGTTAATCCAGGGATTATCTGATTGCCCTCTAGGGCAGGGGTGCCCAACCTTTTGAAACATGAGGGCCACTTAAGCGACTTGGTAACCGGTCGCGGGCCACAATAAACGGAGCGGGCAGATGGCAGGTCCATGCCTGCTCTGCATATGCAGAGTGGACACGGACACAGCCCACTATACTCGATACTTTTCTTTTTGTGGATCGGATTGGTGGTAGGACACAAGTCGGTTTACATCTGCCACTTCTTAGAGGTGAATGGAGGGTCCAATTGGACGGACCTTGTAAAAGGGGCCCAAGGCTGCTTTCACACTGATGCGCTGTGGTTTACCAACGCAGTGTACCTTTGGCTTTCCTGCACTTTGCAGTAGACTTCTATTATATTCTGCAGGTTTGGTGCATTTTCAGAAAGATCACCAAACTCTCAGGTAATAACAGAAGTCTATGGCTCAGCGCAGGTAACCTGCAGGTGCGCTGCTCTGCATCTGCGGGTCAGTTTGAAAGCAGCCCAGTAACCACTGCAGAACAGATATGCCCACATATACACTGTTATTTTAGTAATAAACTGACCTTTAATAACAATATTCTAATCCATCACAGAGCAGGAGGTCGCGGGCCACATCAGAGGGCTTCGCGGGCCACATCAGAGGGCTCCCGGGCCACTGGTTGGGCACCGCTGCTCTAGGGGATCAGAAGGAATTATTTTACTCCGCTGGAGCAATATGGGTCAAGCTTTAATGAGGTTGTTGTGCCTTCCTCTGAATTCATTGTGGGTATAGGATTTTGTATATGGAGGTTTTCTATTTCTATTGGTTGAACTAGATGGACGTTCTGTCTTTTTTTCAACCTGACTAACTATTTAACCATGTATACTGACCCTGGATGATGTTGGAGCAAAGATAATTTCAGTCTTTTAGGAACAAAAAAATATGGAGGCTAAGTCAGGTTAAGTAGCTTTGTCTAGTTTAGAATTTGAATGGACTATTTAGGTAGTCTCACATAGTAAGTTTGTTAAAATGACAAATCAAACTTAAGAGCTCTTTCACATGGGCTTTCCTACCAGGTCCACTTATCAGATTTTCATGGTTACATAGTTAGTCTGGTTGACAAAAAGACACCAGTCCATCTTGTTCAACCAATAAAAAAGAAAAAAGAAATCCTAAAAACAAAATCATACAATCCTATATACACAAACCTATACCCACAGTTGATTCAGAGGAAGGCAAAAACCCCAGCAAAGCATGCTCCAATTTGCCAGCCAGACACAAACTGATCAGGTACAATTGGCAAAAAGTTGACATCCATGCCGTTCAGCTATGATTCAGCACAGGATTGGCCCATGATATCCCCTGCTGAACAGAGCGGAACGGCTCTGTGTAAAAAGAGCCTTAAAGTGGATGTAAACTTCCATGGACTATTTGTACCTATAACAGGGCTTACCTATAGGTACTGTAAATATCTCCTAATCATACACTGTTTAGTAGATATTTACTGCATATGCAGCCGATGACGTCATCCATGCCGTTTCTTCAGAACCCTGTGCAGTGACTGGCGGCTCCCGTGCGCTCCGGCCAGTCACACAGCAGGAGTCCGCAGACCAAGAAAGGGCTAAATGTGGTAAATTTATTCTTACACATTACATATGACTTAGCATGCATACACATAACATTAAAAAAAACTAATTTGAGATCTTTTAATTAGACAATAATTACCTTTCCAATTTAATTCAGAACTAGAAAACAATGGATTAATTGGTAGGATTTAGTGGACACAATAGCAATTTTTTTTTTTTAAACTGGTGGTCATGCCACTGCCTAAAAAAAAAAAAAACATCATACAATTATTAATGGCATGACGAATACAAGCTGTGATGTGGAGTACACACTGCAGAGTCCAGCAAAGAGCTGTATGCACTCTCCTCTATAAATAGGACCCCTAGGGACATGTTAGGTATAACTGACAGCTTCAAAGATAGTCGTAAATAATACAGATTCTAAAACTAATAACAACAGAAGTAAGTAAAGATATAAGCAGTGCTAAATGTGTTGTAACTGTGCAGTTTGTAGGTCATTGAATAGTGTGTGTTTGTTTTATTACTTTTTTGCTTGGAATTAAAATAAAGAATACCTTTTGTCTTGTCCAAACTCATAATTGGCAAGAAATTATTTGTATCTCTTGGTCTTTGTGTTTTCAGCGAACATCAAAAGCAGATTGAGTAAATACATCAAATAAGCAATAAGGGAACTCCTAATATCGTAACGATGATTGTTTTTTTTAACCTTCCATGTCTGCATGATCTTTTGGCAGCCAATCAAAGACATTTAGAATTCTCATCAGAGAATTACTTTCTACAATAATAGAATTGTGTACTCTTTGGAGCAAATATGTAAGTGTCTTTCATGCAAGTCCAATAAGAAACATTCATAGGAACAGATATTTTGGTTTTCTGTGAAGTCATATACTTCCTCTGTACTTATCTTGGGGAAGTAACATCACACCTTTAAGTACGCAGTACTGTGCCCTTCCATACAATGGTTAGTTGTTTGGCCTTGCTATCAGTCTAAACAGAGGAACTGGACTGGAGTCCGGACATGCAGATATGTCAAGGTGTCACATAATGTAAAGTCCAGTAACTAGCTTTTTAAGTGTTTCCTAAAATAGACAGAAACGGGAGCCATGATCAACACTTCTATGACTATCTGGAAGTTAAAGGGAAATTACAGCCAAAAGACTCCTTTATAGGAGACCTGATAATGTGCTATCATAAATATGGTTGCTTAACTTTTCCTCTTATTACAAAGTTCAGTCAAAAAAGGAAACAAGTGATAATGGATAAGTTTTTGTTTCTTAGCTCCATATCATTGTAAGTATGTGAAACTGCCCATAATTCAGTTTGCAGTATAACCCCCTGAGCTCCCTTTCATGACCAGGCCATTTGTTGCTAATCAGCACTGCACTATTTTAACTGGCAATTGCGTCGTCATGCAACACTGTACTCAAATTAAATTTATATATATTTTTTCACACAAATAGAGCTTTCTTTTGGTGGTATTTGATAATCACTGGGTTTTTTATTTTTTGCTATATAAACGAAAATGTCCAGAAATAAAAAAAAAAATACATATTTTCTACTCTGTTTCTTCATTAATGTAGGCCAAAATGTATTCTGCTACATGTCTTTGGTGAACCCCCACCCCCAATAAATGTATATTATTTGATCTGAGTGAAAGTTATACTGTCTACAAACTATGGTATATACAGATTTTAAAATTGATCAATCCCGATGCACTGACTATCTATCTCATTTCTTGAGACACTTAAAATGCCAGCACAGTAAAACCCCCCCCTCCAAATTACCCTTTTTTGGAAAGTAAACAGTCTGAGGTATTTAGCAAGGGGTATGATGAGTTTTTCAAAGTTGCAATTTTTTTGTCACAATTTAAATTTTTATATAATATATAATTTAATCACCCTTTAATCATTTTTATGATTAGGAGTACAATAAATAAAAAATTTTGACATTTAACCACCTCAATACCGCACGCCGTCATATGACGTCCTTGACTTTGTGCGGGGATATCTGAATGATGCCTGCAGCTACAGGCATCATTCAGATATCCTTCTTTTCAGCCGGCGATTCTGCGCACCATAAGAATGATCATAGTGGCACTTCCACCGCTTGATCGTTCTTATAGGCAACGGGAAGGGACGTCCCCCCTCCCGCCACCATCCGGTGCTTCTCCGGGCTCTCCCGTGCCATCGGGGGCCCGGAGAATGAATCGGCCGGCGCCGGATAACGAGGATGACGAGGATAGAGATTTCCGATTTTCATCTCTATGACCGTCGGAGGCCCGGGCGTGACAATATGATGTCACGCTCGGGTATCCGGAACTAAACAAAGTCGTGATCGCGGCTGTCAGCATGAGATCGGTGAATTTTTTTTCCCGATCTCATGCTTTCCAGCCTGGAGGAGAGATGTGGGGTCTTATTTACCCCACATCTCTCCATAAAGAGGACCTATCACAATAGATTCTTATTACAGGGGATGTTTACATTCCTTGTAATAGGAATAAAAGTGATCAAAAAAATAAAATAAATAAAAAAATAAATGTAAAAATAAAAAAAATAAGTAAATTAAAAAATAAAATAATAATAATTTTTTTTTAAATCCCCTGTCCCTGGTAGCTCGCGCTCAGAAGCGAACACACACGCAAGTCCTGCCCACATATGTAAACGCTGTTCAAACCAGACATGTGAGGTATTGCCGCATGCGTTAGAGCGTGTGCAACAATTCTAGCACTAGACCTCCTCTGTAACTCTAAACTGGTAACCTGAAAAAAATGTTAAAGCGTTGCCTATGGAGATTTTTAAGTACCGAAGTTTGGCGCTAACTTTGCTGTTTTGTTATTTTTTAATTTATGAAACCATTTTTTCCCCAAAAAAAGGCATTTGAAAAATTATTGCGCAAATACTGTGCAAGATAAAAAGTTGCAATGACCACCACTTTATTCCCTAGGGTGTCTGCTAAAATATATATATATATATATATATATATATATATATAATGTTTGGGGGTTCTGAGTAATTTTCTAGCAAAAAAAATTATGATTTTTACATGAAGGAGAGAAGTGCCAGAATAGGCCCGGTATTGAGGTGGTTAAACATTTGGCTATCCTGCACCGCCCCTGGCACTCTTATTCTTATAAAAATAAAATGACTAAAAACAAAGGCAAATTACCAAAACCAGAATTTTGAATTTACTTTCCCATTGATCATTTAGTTATATTACACTATTTCATTCTGCCATTTACTTAGCTGGTTTTACTACTTGACGGGTGAGTGATTTACGTCTGTTGTCTAAATAATTGCCATTCAAATAACTAAATATTGGAAGAAATATAATTGTTGGACTTAATTCTTGACAAAACATGATGGACCCATGTGTGATTTATAAAAAGCTCACCTCCTAAAGGCTCACAGAAAAATCTGTATTATAAAAAAAATTATACCACAGATCGTTATTGTTTTTATGGAACTAGACAGGTATGACAATAAAATCAGCACAAACAGAACTGTTCATTGTGGTCACTGTGACAACAGATTTTGCCTTTGTTTTTTAATTGTGTAGCGAAGAAAGAAATTGTGCGTACATGTCATGTCAGAATGATTACGATACTAAAATTACTAGGCTTAGTAGTACAATTTATCACCCCCTAAAAGAAATCAACTTTTATGCAACTAATGTGTGGTTTTTCCTCAATAGATGAAATCTCCCCTCCTCCATCAACGATTATTAACCAGACAGAAAATTTTGCAAGAATAACGTTTGAACCCAATGTGGTTCAGCAAGCAAAGATCACTCAGAATGGGAATCTTGGTGATTTTGTGGTTCGATATGATGTAAGAAGAGAGCTTAGCATTGGTGACATTCAGGTACTGATTTATGAAACTACAATCTATATAGCAAGCAAAACAGTTATTTTACAATACAATGAGTCAGGTGATAACATACCTTAAAGCAGAATTATAGGCAAAACTTTTTTTTTTTGTGCCCCCTATGCCCATTGGGGAGTTTTACTTTCACTTCCTGCCCCATAGCCAAAACAGGAAGTGAGAGGAAATCCCTGCAAATTAAGAAAATATCCCAGGCCAGCAGAACTAGTGTCCCCATTGGAAGATTTCCCCTCTATTACTGGTCTGGCGATGACCCAAAATGTGGGGTTTTCTTTTTTCTTTTAATTTTCCAATATTAAACAGGACAAATAGAGAGGATGAATATCCCTAATGGGGGCACAGAGAGCAATAAAAATTGACAGGCATTTCTAATCCCTCTCCACTCTGTCTAAAATGAAATAAAAATTTTTGCCTTTAACTATACTACTTATTACTCAGACAAAATGACTTACATGAGTAAGGTAATGCATTACAATTTTTGTGCAAGTTGTTTCTTGTTAATTTTCCTATTGTGATTTTTTTTTTTTATATGGTGTTTATACTAATGAACAGTAGCCTGCTTTCTACAACTGAGTACCAGACGATTTAGGCCAATTTTTACATACTCTAGCTATTTATCAATTGCTAGATAAGATTAGGGGTGGGCAGTTTAGACAATGAAGAATGATGATCTTAGATGGTGCACTTGTTTGTGTGTTCCACCTAGTAACTCAAAGTGGACATATTCTCAAGCATTAACAGTCTAAACTGAATAAAGAGTAATAGATAAAATTGCGATACTCACATTTTTTACATTACAATGTTAATTCACTGCTGATCAGCTGTCTGAAAATCTTGGGTATTTGGTCATGTGGCTATGCTAAAGTCTGATGCTCCCCTTCAGTAGAAAACCCATTATCTAGTTCTTAGACCTTTTGGTTTTTGGTCAGCACCAAAGAGGACCTAGAGAATAATTTTCTCCAGAAAAAGGCAAGTATTTTAACTTATTGCTCTTAACTTCAGAACAATGGCTCACTTAGCTTAATATTAACATATCATTACAAGTCTGCTTTAACTGGAGAATTATTACTTTTTGCTGATACCAAAAAGTCTTCTGGGGCTCTGAAGGTTCTTGATAGAAACAGTTTATTGTGCACTAAATAATGAAAGTGTAAATTGCTTACCATATACATTGTTTTGTTTTTTTCTTCCAGATATTAAATGGATACTTTGTACATTATTTTGCACCCACTGACTTGCCTCCTCTGCCAAAAAATGTGGTTTTTGTGATTGATACAAGTGCTTCCATGGTTGGAACTAAAATGAGACAGGTGAGAATAAATAATAATGTTGATTGGTTGTATCACTCTTGAAGGAATGAATTTTTTTTTTGTTAGGTAAAGAAGTGATTGTTTATGCTACCCTTAAGCATTCACTACTGATAGCTGCTTGAGCTCATGTTCACTTTTTAACTTACTGCGTCTGTGTCAGGGTCACCTGTGGCCAGGTGACAGATGCACACCGTAGGGGGACAGGAGTGCACCGCGAGGTAGTGAACCCTATGGCTGGCTTCTGTGGATAGGAAACTGGGTGGTTGTGGAAAGCGGGACCAGAGGAGCACAACCGGGATCCCAACGGAAGCGAGAGCCAAGATTCCCCAGGGCGCGGAGTCTAAGACCCAGCTGGTCTTCTCCAGGGCCTCTAGTGGTGAGGATGTTACGCTGCAGGCTGGGACCAGGTCGCGGCCCCTGGAGTTTCCTAGCTCACGCCCCGTAGGATAAGGGGAAGCAGCAGCACACGATAGAGAGAACCGAATAACAAGCCGAAGGTCAGGGGCCACAAGCAGACAAGGATAACGAAGAACGAGCCGAAGGTCAAGGGTCACGAGCAGACAGCGATGGTCGGGGACAAGCCAATAACGTAACAGAGAGACAGACGTAGCACACGGCAGGCAGGAACCCAAACACACAATGCCTAACAAACACGTTGATCAGCAAAGCAGGCTTGCAGTGCACAGGTTAATATAGTGTTCAGTGATAGGGCCTGGGGTGGAGTCAGGCTGGGAGGAGATTATAAAGGAAGCCAGGTGAAGGAGGTCTGGTCTCTAGATGAACACATGAGGAGGAAGGTAAGATGGCAGACAGACATTAATGCATATCCATGACAGTACCCTCCCTCTTACGAGGCCTCCCCCTTCCCCGCCTGGGCCCAGGTTTAGAGGGAAACTTCAGATGAAACTCCTTTAACAGACGAGGTGCAAAGACCTCAGATGCAGTGATCCAAGACCTCTCCTCAGGACCAAACCCTTTCCAATGAACGAGGTACTGAAGAACGCCTTTACAGAGTCGGGAGTCCAGAATTTGACTGATCTCGTACTCCTGATTATCCTCAGAGACAGGCGCCACGGTAGGAAGAGGACGAGAGAATTTATTGAGGACTAAAGGCTTTAGAAGAGCAACATGAAAGGAGTTAGTGATTTTAAGGCTCTTAGGAATCTGGAGTTTGAAACAAACCGGATTCAGTTTAGCAGTTACCGTGTATGGACCGATGAATCGTGGAGCAAACTTCAGAGAAGGAACTCGGAGCTTGATGTTCCTGGTAGAGAGCCAGACTTTGTCCCCTGGCTGAAGAGAAGGCGGTTTACGCCTGCGGCGGTCGGCAAAGCCTTTGAATTTTTCAGCAGCTGCCCGGAGGGAATCATGAACGTGACCCCAAACGGAATTGAGAGACTCCTGAACCGAAGCCAAAGCTGGAATGTCTGGAGAACAGATCATAGGAAGAGGAAGTTGAGGGTGTTTTCCATAAACTGTGAAAAAGGGTGTCTTCTGCGAACTGGTATTCACATGATTGTTATGGGAGAATTCTGCCCACGGGAGTAGAGAGGACCAATCGTCATGGTGAGAAGACACAAAGGTGCGAAGAAAGACCTCTAACTCCTGATTAACCCTCTCAGTCTGTCCATTGGATTGGGGATGGTAAGAAGAAGAAAAATCCAAGACAATATTGAGGGATTTGCAAAAGGCTCTCCAAAAACGAGACGTGAATTGGACTCCCCTGTCGGAAACAATATGAGAAGGGACCCCATGTAGGCGGAGAATTTCTCGAATGAAAATGGGAACCAAGGCAGGGGCAGAAGGAAGACCAGGAAGAGGAACAAAATGAGCCATCTTGGAGAATCGATCGATTACCACCCAAATGACTGTATTATTCTCAGACAGTGGGAGATCGGTGATAAAATCCATGGCAATATGGGCCCAGGGTTCCTTAGGAATAGGCAAGGGCATGAGGAGACCAGCAGGAGCTTGTGTGGAGGATTTGGACTGAGCACAGACATGACAAGCTTTAACGTAGTCTTTGACGTCTGAGCGGAGATTAGGCCACCAGTAGTGACGACTGATGAGTAGGAAGGATCGGAGGAATCCAGAATGCCCTGCCACCTTGGAATCATGTCCCCAACGAAGGATCTTAGCTCTTAGCTCAGTGGGGACAAAGGTCTTACCAGGCGGAATTTTAGACTTCAGGGTGGTAGAGTGGGCAACAATGCATGAGGTGGGAATGATCGGCTCAGGTTCAGGGGCGGACTCCTCGTCCAAAGTGTCAAATGACCTAGAGAGCGCATCAGCCCGACCGTTGCAGGAACCAGGTTTGTAGGTAATCGTGAAATTAAAACGGGCAAAGAAGAGACTCCACCTGGCCTGTCTAGGATTCAGACGTTTAGCATTCTGTAGATACTGTAAATTCTTGTGATCGGTAAAGATCGTTATGGAGTGAGGGGAACCCTCCAAGAGATGACGCCACTCCTCTAACGCCAATTTAATTGCGAGAAGTTCCCGATCACCGATGGCATAATTCCTCTCTGCCTGAGAAAATTTTTTGGAGAAGAACGCACATGGTTGGCGTCTCTTCTCAAAGATTTGAAGAAGCACAGCTCCCACCCCCATTGAGGAAGCGTCCACTTCAATAAAAAATGCATTCCCAGGATTTGGTCTCCTCAAGAGGGGGCCAGAAACAAAGGCCTGTTTCAGGTTGTGAAATGCAGAGACAGCTTCGGGAGGCCAGTCTCTGGCATTCACACCCTTCTTGGTCAAAGCGATAATAGGCGCGGCAATGGAAGAGTAATTCCTTATGAACTGCCTATAATAATTAGTGAAGCCAAGAAAGCGCTGTGTGGCCTTGAGGCTAGCAGGAAGAGGCCAGTTGGTGATAGCCAAGACCTTCCCAGGGTCCATACGAAGCCCCGAACATGAGACAAAGCACCCCAAAAACAGGACCTCAGAACATTCAAAGGAACATTTCTCCAGCTTGGCATAGAGATTGTTCTCTCTAAGACGTTGAAGTACAGTGCGGACATGGTTTCTGTGGACGAGCAGATTTTCAGAAAAGATCAGAATGTCATCCAGATAGATGACAACAAACTGGTACAGCAGATCTCTGAAGATTTCATTGACAAAGTTTTGAAACACGGCTGGAGCATTACACAGACCAAAAGGCATCACCAGATATTCGTAATGCCCGTCTCTAGTGTTAAATGCAGTCTTCCATTCGTCACCCTCCCGTATTCGAATGAGATTGTACGCGCCTCTGAGATCCAACTTGGTGAAAATGGAGGCACCCTTCAACCTATCGAATAGCTCAGATATTAAGGGTAAGGGGTATCGATTTTTAATAGTAACCGCATTTAAACCCCGATAATCAATGCAGGGTCTTAAGGTACCATCCTTTTTGGCAACAAAAAAGAACCCTGCCCCTGCAGGCGATGAGGATTTCCGGATGAACCCTCTCTCCAGATTCTCTGCTACATACTCCGACATGGCCTGGGTCTCTGGGATGGACAGAGGGTAGGTACGACCCCTGGGTAGAGTTGCTCCGGGGACAAGATCAATAGCACAGTCAAAAGACCTGTGGGGAGGAAGCACCTCAGCTGATTTTTTACAGAACACATCCCGGTAATCGCTGTATGCGGCGGGAAGATCAGAAGAAACAGAAGTGGCAGCAACCGGAAGACTCTCCTTGGGGGTCACCTTGAGAAGACACGACGAGAAACATGAGGAACCCCAGGCCAGGATCTGCCCAGAGACCCAGTCCACATGTGGAGAGTGGAGCTGTAGCCAAGGGAGGCCCAATACAACTGGGGTAGAGGCCTTGGGTAGAATAAGAAAGGATATCCACTCCTGGTGGAGAATCCCTACCGACATCCTAATGGGTAGCGTCTGGAAGCGAATAGGGCCCCCTGGGAGAACAGTGCCATCAATTGCCGAGACTACCAATGGGGTAGTGAGAGCTGAAAGGGTAAGCTTCATAGAAGAAGCAGTTCTCCAATCCATGAAATTGCCGGCAGCGCCGGAATCCAGGTATGCAAGGGTTGACTGAGGAGAAGTGCCTACATGAAGGGACACCGGCAAGAGCAGGCGAGAAGGTGATGTTTCTGGGTCCAATACTCCACCTTCCAAATGTATTAGACCCGAGCGTTTCCCGGACGAAGCGAGCAGGAGTCACGAAAATGACCCTTGCCCCCACAATAGAGGCACAAGCCCAGAGTTCTGCGCCTAGCACGTTCTTCGGGGGTTAGTCTGGTCCGGCCCAGCTGCATAGGTTCTTCAGCAGGTAGAGGATGCTCCACGGAATGAAGGGAGGGGAGCTCAGACTGGCTAGGACCCAGAGAGTGCTGGCGTCTTTTTTCTAAGGACCTCTCTTGAAAACGAATGTCGATCTGGTTGCATAATGAAATTACATCGTCCAGACCGACGGGAATGGCTCTTCCCGCTAATTCGTCTTTCACTCGGTCAGAGAGGCCATGTAAAAAGGTAGCGACCAGGGCCTCATTATTCCAGCTCAATTCAGCTGTGTGGATACGGAACTGAAGAGCATATTGCCCCACTGAACTAGATTCTTGGCGAAGACGTAAGACAGCACTAGCCGCTGAAGAAGCCCGAGCCGGCTCTTCGAAGATATTACGAAAGAGCTTCAAGAATTCGGACAGACTGGAAACCACCGGATCGTTCCTCTCCCACAGGGGGGCAGCCCAGGCCAAAGCTTCACCGGAGAGGAGGGAAATGATATAGGCTACCTTAGCCCGGTCAGATAGGAAGCTTTGAGGCTGAAGCTCAAAATGAATAGTGCATTGGCTGAGAAACCCCCTGCAGGCCTTGGAGTCCCCAGAGAAACAGAACGGAGCTGGCAATCTTAGTGAGTGTGAGGCTGCGACTGGTGCGATAGGTACAGCCGCTGGTTGTACTTGGGGTTGCGGATTCGGGGTTCCCAAGGAGACCTGAAGCTGCTCGAATCGAGAAGCCAGATCCTGGAGGAATCGCATCACCTGGGTCTGATTTGATTCCTGGGTCTCAAGTCTGCGAACTATGCCCTGCAATGGATCATCCGCGGGAAGCGGGATGTCAGCCGGGTTCATGGCTGATCAAACTGTCAGGGTCACCTGTGGCCAGGTGACAGATGCACACCGTAGGGGGACAGGAGTGCACCGCGAGGTAGTGAACCCTATGGCTGGCTTCTGTGGATAGGAAACTGGGTGGTTGTGGAAAGCGGGACCAGAGGAGCACAACCGGGATCCCAACGGAAGCGAGAGCCAAGATTCCCCAGGGCGCGGAGTCTAAGACCCAGCTGGTCTTCTCCAGGGCCTCTAGTGGTGAGGATGTTACGCTGCAGGCTGGGACCAGGTCGCGGCCCCTGGAGTTTCCTAGCTCACGCCCCGTAGGATAAGGGGAAGCAGCAGCACACGATAGAGAGAACCGAATAACAAGCCGAAGGTCAGGGGCCACAAGCAGACAAGGATAACGAAGAACGAGCCGAAGGTCAAGGGTCACGAGCAGACAGCGATGGTCGGGGACAAGCCAATAACGTAACAGAGAGACAGACGTAGCACACGGCAGGCAGGAACCCAAACACACAATGCCTAACAAACACGTTGATCAGCAAAGCAGGCTTGCAGTGCACAGGTTAATATAGTGTTCAGTGATAGGGCCTGGGGTGGAGTCAGGCTGGGAGGAGATTATAAAGGAAGCCAGGTGAAGGAGGTCTGGTCTCTAGATGAACACATGAGGAGGAAGGTAAGATGGCAGACAGACATTAATGCATATCCATGACAGTCTGCAGATGCAGTAATTTAGCAGTCCAAAGGCATGGGCAATCCATTCCATCCGTCATGCAAGAAACTCCCAGACAGTCTTGTCAATCAGCTATTGGCAAGGCGTTCTTGAACATGTGGCTTCACATCAGCTGCAGTACTAAATTTGCTTAGGCCTGCTAAAGGGTATATTACTGTAAAAGCACAGAAACATAGGGGGAGATTTACTAAAACTGATGCACACAGAATCTGGTGCAGCTGGGTATTGTAACAAATCGGCTTCTAACTTCAGCTTGTTCAATTAAGCTTTGACAATAAAACCTAGAAGCTGATTGGCTACTTAGCCCAGGTGTACCAGATTCTGTGTGCACCATTTTTAGTAAATTCCCCCCATAATGTCTGCGAAATTCTTAGATTCACTTATTTTAAGTTTTTTATGGGTGACATGTTTGGTTTGCAGAGTTTGGTGAAAATAACTGGATGCTCTCCTCTGTTCCCTTATAATCTATAATTAAAGATCACTTAAAATCATTATTATTATTATTATTATTATTATACAGGATTTATATAGCGTCAACAGGTTACACAGCACTTTACAACATAAAAAGGAGACAGTAAAGTTACAATACAATAAAATAAAAGAGGGTTAAGAGGGTCCTGCTCATAAGAGCTTACAATCTAATAGAGTGCAGCAAGTAAGTAAAAGTTGTAACTGTGGGGGATGAGTTGATTCAAGTAATAAAAGATTAGTTGGAGGCATGATGGGCTTCCCTGAAGAGATGAGTTTTCAGGGATCGCCTAAAGGCAGCCAGACTAGGAGATAGCTGGACAGACTGAGGCAGAGAGTTCCAGAGGATGGGAGAGGCTCTGAAGAAGTCCTGAAGACGAGCATGGGAGGAGGAGACAAGGGAGCTTGAGAGCAGGAGGTCTTGAGAGGAGCGGAGGGGACGGTTTGGGTGATATTTGGAGACAAGATTGGTGATGTAACTTGGAGCAGAGTTTTGCATGGCTTTGTATGTTGGTGTTAGTATTTTGAATTTAATTTTCTGGGCAATCGGAAGCCAGTGGAGGGATTGGCGGAGAGGGGTGGCAGACACTGAGTGGTTGGTAAGGTAGATGAGTCTGTCAGCAGCATTCATGATAGACTGAAGATATTTGTATGTGTTTGGCAAAGAAGGATCTTCACCAAAGGACTTAACAGATATATCTAGAACTTGTGAACCAGTGTTCTAAAATATGTGTTTGCTATTAATTTTTCACACCATAGATGCAAATAAGTCACAAAACAGCACTTATTGCGAACCTCTTATACATGATTACTGTGCATGTATAAGTATTCTTAAAGAATTCTTAAAGAAGAATCAGAATTAGTATCACCAAGCCCATAGGTGTAGAAGTTGCAGCCCCTGCTACCCTATTTGTAGTAGAAATCGAGGGCCAATTCACACTTTTGCAATGCCTAGTGGTGCATTAATGCACATTATGTCATGCATTAATGTGCTATGCATTAAGGAAGTCCATTTGTTATGCCAGCACACAACAACAAACCAGAAACATACATGCCCCTCTCATAACAATGCATGGTCTGTGTGTTGTGGTGCGCTGTGGTGTGTGGTGCATTTAAACCATTTACTGTACATTGCACACATAAAGCAGATGTATTTTGATAACACAGGAATACATGCATTTTCATGTGTGTTCCTGAAATTGTAAATTGGGACTAAAATGTTTGTTGACTTAGAAATGTATCTAGTCTCTTTTTGCACAGGCTCCATTAATGTTTCTTAAAGTGATGTGAGAAAAATATAGAGACTGCCATTGCTAAGCTCTCCTTTGAGAATGTTGGTTTCCTGGCTATCCTGCTGATGCTTTGGCTTCAATACTTTCTGAGTCTCTGACCCAAAGCAAGTATAGCAAATATTTCTGACCCTCATTTACAGCATGCTTATCGCAGGTCTGTGATGCAAAAGTAATGAAGCCAGACCTAGACAGGCAACAAGAATTTTCAGAAGTGGACCAGCAATGACAGCCACAATACTATTATCGTGACGGTCACTTTAAGCCACGGGACATTACTTGGGGTTGGAAACCAAGGGTGGTGTAATGAGTGAACAGAACAATTGTTTTTGAAAAGACAAGGTTTTTTTTTCTTGTCTTTTCCACCCAGAAGATTTTTAATATACACAGCAAAACTCATTATATGACTCACAAGAAAGGCTGCCCTTGGAAAGTTTTAATTGAATTTAGTTTATAGGAGTTGTTAGTCTTAATACTTTGCTTGAACAAATGGAAAATCTATCCCCATTTAACACTGTTTCATTTGAATACTTTTTTTAATGCAGAAAAAAAAATATTGCTTTGAAATTCGCTCTTTCTTTCCTTAGTAACAAGCCCTTCAAAATTAGTAGACATCTGCCACTTTTGAGAGTGCTGGATCCTACTATCTGCCTTCACCCCACACCATGTTCCACTATTTCAAGGGTCCAAACCAAGCTGATTGTGACTGTGTCCAATTTTCCTGCAAGAGCTGTCCATGTAAATAGCACACTACTCTCAGAGCATGGGGCAGGGCTGAGCTCCACTGTGTGCATCTATAGATGCACACGGCACAGCTCAGGAGCGAGCCCACACGTACACGAAGTGGCTTCCTATGGTGATGCACAGAGCAGAGGAGGAGGCGGAGGACCCCAGAAGAGGAGATTTGTGGCTGCCCTGTGCAAAACCTATGCACAGAGCAGGTACGTATAACATGTTTGTAATTTAATTTTTTTTAGGCTTTATAACCTCATAAAAACAATTGTAAAGGAAAATAAAAAGAATAACAAGTGTCTCTATACTTACCTTCTAATTCCTTTGCACAGATGGGCCCCAAACCTCCTTTTCTCAGGTCCCCTCCTGGATTCTCCTCTCTCCGCCGCTTCCCATGGGGCTACTCGTCCATGCTCACTCCCAATGGCCTGTTGCTGCATCCATTGACACACACAGCGGGATTCAGCCCCGCCCCCCGCTCTCTCGTCACTGGCTTTGATTGACAGCACTGGGAGCCAATGGTTCCTGTTGCCCCGGCAAAGCTAGTGAGACACGAAAGTGAGGGTAGAGAAAAGTTGCAGATGTGTACAGGGCTGGATTGAATGATCAAATTCAATGCCTAACATTTTTTTTTACCTTAAAGGGGTTGTAAAGGTTCAGTTTTTTTCACCTTAATGCATCCTATGCATTAAGGTGAAAAAACATCCGATGCTTACCACCCCCTCAGAGCCCCTGTTTACTTACCTGAGCCCTCGAAAGTCCCTCGTCGAAAACGCGCTCGATTTTGGCCCGGTCTTCTCGGCTCTTCATTGGATAGATTGATAGCAGTGCAGCCATTGGCTCGCGCTGCTGTCAAACAAATCCAATGACGCGGGCGCAGGGGGGCGGGGCCGAGTCCGGCATTCGTGTCTATGGACGCAAATGCTGGACTCCGCAAGGTAACCCCCTTGGAAAATCGCTTCCCAGGGGGGTTAGCTGATGCGAGGAGGAGCCGAGACAGCCGCCGAGGGACCCCAGAAGACGTGGATCGGGGCCACTCTGTGGAAAACGAGCTGCACAGCGGAGGTAAGTATGATATGTTTGTTATTTTTTTTTTTTTTTTTAAACTTACCTTTAGTAACACTTTAATATCAAGGAATGCATTAAGGTAAAAAATGTTTAGGCTTTAGAAATACTTTAAATCCTGTAAAAGTAAACTGCAATGGTAAAGATCCATGGGGCAAATAAGTATTTATTTGACCTTTAAACATTGGATTTAAAGATTGCAGCTCTGATTTTACTAGTACATTCTACTGCTTACTATATATTTTATGACAATAGCATATGTGTAAACAAAACATGTATTACTCAATCCACTTCTACCCCATTCTTACTCATCTTTATGCGAATCCTGAATTGTTATTCTGATTACTTTAAATCTAAGGAAAGGTTTTTGTGTTTCCTTCAGAGCCAGATAAGAAGCATAGCCCTTGACCCTAAGAAAACATTCCTCAGTACTTCAGAATAGCTGGCAGAAGACTTGAGCTCTCTAATCACACAAATGGCTCCTTTCCAATGGGAACTGCTCTAAGCCATGCCAAAGAAACTCCATGGTTGCTGCTGAGCAAACAGCAATTCGAATTTCAATATGAGCAATTCCCAAAACAGGCTTAGTCACGTACTTAATTGAAAGGTGTCATTAAACTTTGACTCAAAGGTGTTCAGGAGCTACTAGAAGACAAACACGGGAGCTGTATTATTGTTCTGGAAAAATACACCCCTCAGTGATATTCATGCATTGAGCTAATTCAAACCTGGTCTCACAACTTAAATATTAGCCTGGAATTGGCCTGGAATTGTTAATAATTAATACTGTTGCTTTTTATTGCTATTACCACAGGTGCCAAATGCTTAGTGATAATCTGGTTTTGTTGAGCACACTGAAAATAGAGTAAGCTGAGCCCAATGAACATCCAGCGGTCACTAAAGTCATCAAAAGTAGTGGATCCTTGGCAGGCCATACAGTGAGGGACCTGAATATTTGTCTGTATACAATCTTCTGTTAGATAAAGCGGGTACATTTAAATTGACAAGTAAAGCATTGTATAAAAAGAGACTGTCTGGTACTTGCCTGTGGGCAAACACAAGTAAGTAGTTTATTATTCTACATTAGTTGTATAGTATAGACACAGGATTTTTAGTCTTTAACCATGGGTTACAGTTAGGGTTGCCACCTGTACGGGATTGACCCGGACAGTTCGGGTTCTGAATCATCTGCCCGGTTTTCAGACTCTCTGAAACCCCGACAGACTATCAGGCAGGGGGAGCACCATTAGCATATTTGTCACTGTGGAGACAGCAGCAATGTCCCTGCTTCTCCATAAATACACTGTGCTGAGGTAATTGTTAGAATCTAAAGCTGCTCATTCCATCCTGTCTCCCCCCCCTCCAGGGTCTCTCTTATCAGTGACTAACTCCTCCCCCCCATCACTAGTGCGGTGTGATCATGTCGGGAGGAGGAGATCATGTCGGGCTGGAGTTGCTCACACTACATGCAGGGAAGAGGTGAGCTGAGAGGTTTTGTCTGAGGAGTCTCCTGGGGTGGAAATCTGACAGGATTTGTTTGGCAGGAGTTACTGTGAAGGGTTAAGGTGACAGGAGGATCGGGAGTGTGTCTGACGATATCTTCCAAGCCTCCTCTGTCTAACTCTATACAAACATCCCCCATCCTTAGTCCAGATAATGCAGTAATTTATGACCATTCATTAACCCTTTGTGTGTGTGGAGAGTGTAAACTTCTGATTGTACAGAGCCTGGATAACACAGGGATATATGAATGGTCATACATTACCTTCACATCATCTGTACATACAGAGTGGTGGGAGTTTTCATTGTTGTACTGTTGTAAATATTAGTGAATGAGTACAATAGCTTTTGTTTTTATATACTGTACATCACTATTTCTCAGCCCCCAACTCCCCCCAGGTGCATCACCCCCCAGACTACTTCATACATCCAGCTGGCATCATCCCCTCCATACTCGTCTACTATACATACTACCCCCATCATCCCCTCCGCACTCCTCTCCTACACATACTACCCCCACCATCCTCTCCGCACTCCTCTCCTACACATACTACCCCCACCATCCCCTCTGCACTCCTCTCCTACACATACTACCCCCACCATCCCCTCTGCACTCCTCTACTACACATACTACCCCCACCATCCTCTCCTACACATACTACCCCCACCATCTTCTCCACACTCCTCTACTACACATACTACCCCCACCATCCCCTCCGCACTCCTCTACTACACATACTACCCCCACCATCCCCTCTGCACTCCTCTACTACACATACTACCCCCACCATCCTCTCCTACACATACTACCCGCACCATCCTCTCCACACTCCTCTCCTACACATACTACCCCCACATCCTCTTCTCCGCACTCCTCTCCTACACATACTACCCCCACCATCCCCTCTGCACTCTTCTCCTACACATAGTACCCCCACCATCCCCTCCGCACTCCTCTCCTACACATACTACCCGCACCATCCTCTCCGCACTCCTCTCCTACACATACTACCCCCACCATTCTCTCCTACACATACTACCCCCACCATCCTCTCCACACTCCTCTCCTACACATACTACCCCCACATCCTCTCCACACTCCTCTCCTACACATACTACCCCCACCATCCTCTCCTACACATACTACCTTCACCATCCCCTCCGCACTCTTCTCCTACACATAGTACCCCCACCATCCCCTCCGCACTCCTCTCCTACACATACTACCCCCACCATCCTCTCCACACTCCTCTCCTACACATACTACCCCCACCATCCCCTCCGCACTCCTCTTCTACACATACTACCCCCACCATCCCCTCCGCACTCCTCTCCTACACATGCTACCCCCACCATCCCCTCCGCACTCCTCTCCTACACATTCTACCCCCACTATCCCCTCGACACTCCTCTCCTACACATACTACCCCCACCATCCACTCCGCACTCCTCTCCTACACATACTAACCCCACCATCCCCTCCGCACTCCTCTCCTACACATACTACCCCCACCATCCTCTCCGCACTCCTCTCCTACACATACTACCCCCACCATCCCCTCTGCACTCCTCTCCTACACATACTACCCCCACCATCCCCTCCGCACTCCTCTCCTACACATACTAACCCCACCATCCCCTCCGCACTCCTCTCCTACACATACTACCCCCACCATCCTCTCCGCACTCCTCTCCTACACATACTACCCCCACCATCCCCTCTGCACTCCTCTCCTACACATACTACCCCCACCATCCCCTCTGCACTCCTCTACTACACATACTACCCCCACCATCCTCTCCTACACATACTACCCCCACCATCCTCTCCACACTCCTCTCCTACACATACTACCCCCACATCCTCTCCACACTCCTCTCCTACACATACTACCCCCACCATCCTCTCCTACACATACTACCTTCACCATCCCCTCCGCACTCTTCTCCTACACATAGTACCCCCACCATCCCCTCCGCACTCCTCTCCTACACATACTACCCCCACCATCCTCTCCACACTCCTCTCCTACACATACTACCCCCACCATCCCCTCCGCACTCCTCTTCTACACATACTACCCCCACCATCCCCTCCGCACTCCTCTCCTACACATGCTACCCCCACCATCCCCTCCGCACTCCTCTCCTACACATTCTACCCCCACTATCCCCTCGACACTCCTCTCCTACACATACTACCCCCACCATCCACTCCGCACTCCTCTCCTACACATACTAACCCCACCATCCCCTCCGCACTCCTCTCCTACACATACTACCCCCACCATCCTCTCCGCACTCCTCTCCTACACATACTACCCCCACCATCCCCTCTGCACTCCTCTCCTACACATACTACCCCCACCATCCACTCCGCACTCCTCTCCTACACATACTAACCCCACCATCCCCTCCGCACTCCTCTCCTACACATACTACCCCCACCATCCTCTCCGCACTCCTCTCCTACACATACTACCCCCACCATCCCCTCTGCACTCCTCTCCTACACATACTACCCCCACCATCCCCTCTGCACTCCTCTACTACACATACTACCCCCACCATCCTCTCCTACACATACTACCCCCACCATCTTCTCCACACTCCTCTACTACACATACTACCCCCACCATCCCCTCCGCACTCCTCTACTACACATACTACCCCCACCATCCCCTCTGCACTCCTCTATTACACATACTACCCCCACCATCCTCTCCTACACATACTACCCCCACCATCCTCTCCACACTCCTCTCCTACACATACTACCCCCACATCCTCTTCTCCGCACTCCTCTCCTACACATACTACCCCCACCATCCTCTCCTACACATACTACCCCCACCATCCCCTCTGCACTCTTCTCCTACACATAGTACCCCCACCATCCCCTCCGCACTCCTCTCCTACACATACTACCCCCACCATCCTCTCCGCACTCCTCTCCTACACATACTACCCCCACCATCCTCTCCGCACTCCTCTACTACACATACTACCCCCACCATTCTCTCCTACACATACTACCCCCACCATCCTCTCCACACTCCTCTCCTACACATACTACCCCCACATCCTCTCCGCACTCCTCTCCTACACATACTACCCCCACCATCCTCTCCTACACATACTACCTTCACCATCCCCTCCGCACTCTTCTCCTACACATAGTACCCCCACCATCCCCTCCGCACTCCTCTCCTACACATACTACCCCCACCATCCTCTCCACACTCCTCTCCTACACATACTACCCCCACCATCCCCTCCGCACTCCTCTTCTACACATACTACCCCCACCATCCCCTCCGCACTCCTCTCCTACACATACTACCCCCACCATCCCCTCCGCACTCCTCTCCTACACATTCTACCCCCACTATCCCCTCCACACTCCTCTCCTACACATACTACCCCCACCATCCACTCCGCACTCCTCTCCTACACATACTAACCCCACCATCCCCTTTGCACTCCTCTCCCACACATACTACCCCCACCATCCCCTCCGCACTCCTCTCCTATACATACTAACCCCACCATTCCCTCCGCACTCCTCTCCTATACATATTACCTCTATCATCCCCTCCACACTCCTTCTGCCACTCTGCATGTCGAAGAGCTTGGTGCCTCTAAGCTTCGGCCTGCCACATTAATGTTGGCTCCCATGAGACAGCGATCTTTAAACCTGGGGGACCCATGATCTTAAATTACCCGGAGGCCCCATGAGTTATCAATCCACCCCTGGCCCAGACTGTGGCTACCCAGCACGGTTGCTCACTGCAATTGTAAGCCAAGAGTGTCAACTTTGTTGACTCTGATGTAAAGGGGGACTCTTGTGATTAACTCCATATGATTAGAAATGTTATTTAAATCACAAAATATATGTATATTGTATACTACATAAATACATACAAATTGCCCTGCATTGTACAGAGGTAATGAATTTAGTGTACTACTGAAGAAAAAAAAATTGCCGTGCGCTGCTAATGTGTTCGGGTTTGGCTTGAAGAAAAGGTTGCAACCCTAGTTACAGTATATGCAGCTACCCAGGTAATAGGGGACCTCTGTTTTTTGATTGTATCCTTAGGTAATGGGCCTCTTCTCTTTATGGAAAGAAGCTCATCTGTCACCAACCAATAAAGAAAAGATCAAATCAAGAATTTTAAATACTTGATTTGCAGGGTCTTTACTTTCCATAAATGCAGTTGATTCTCAAAAACTAAACACCAGTAAGTGAACTAAAAAAGTGCACTTAGGGTGTGTCACAGGTGCCCTCCCGAAGAGGAAGAACCCCTTCCTGACCCCCCCCTTCCCCTGGGGCTCAAGTCTCATGACAGGAGTAACAATGAGGATATTTGCCAGCACACCATGGATCGACAAGTAGCGGCCAAATGATTTTTACTCTTTCGTTCATGGACGGACACAGCTTCCTATTGACAAGTGAGTATTATCTTTCATTTAGGAGTGATTAGGCAGAAAACTTGTAGAAAGTGTTAACACATCACACCTTATACAGTACCGCCCAGGGGGCGGACCCTCTGGGTATAACCCCTCTCTCTGCATCTCGCAGATCAGTTCGTCAAAAAGCAGTACAAACTTTAAAAAAAAAAAAGGAGGGGTGGGTGCTGTGTCCGTCCATGAACTCAGAGAACTGGATTTTACGGCGGACCCCCTGGGTATAACCCCTCTCTCTGTATCTCGCAGATCAGATTTTTTCTGCCTAGCATAGGAGAAGGACATGGCTCCCTTCGGGCCCATTGGTCCGGGGGTTTTTTTCTACGTTTTTTTTTGTTCCTGCGATCTTCGATCAACTGCCGACTGGGTGTCAGGCTGGATCCCAGATCCCTGTAGTCTCCCCAGTTTTGGCCATCGAGCATGTGCCAACCCTAGCTACGTGCTGGGTTGTCCACGACATGCCCGTCGCTCCACAGGTGGCCGGTGAGCTTCGCGCTCCAGGGCATGCATATGATCGGTCTCTATGTCACAATCACAGCATGCCAGGCCGACAGTCACCTCCGTGCGCGGATGATGATCTGTCCGGAATGTCTTCCAGCACAATCCACGCAGGAAAGGTAAGTATCTCCCCTGCTTCGGCAAGAAGACTTGGCTGGACATTCCTGGAGAGATCAAGTAAGTGGTTTTTGCCCTTTCTTTCCTCCTCCCTGGGCTCTGCAAGCTAAAGCTGGCTGCTGGGTGCTGGGGGTCACCTGGAGGGCTCCATCTGGAGCGGGACTGTGCTATAGGCTGTTATTAGGAATGTTAATGTGCTGCTTACCTGTGTGTGTTTCTTCCTCCATGCTGTCAGTGGCCATTTTCTTGTGGTCCATGCCTGTTTTGGCCTCTGTCGTCTGTTCGGCGGCCATTTTCTTGTGGCCGCAGCCGCTTTGGCCTCTGTTGACTGCTCGGTGGCCATTTCTTATGGTCCACACTATTTTTCAGCACAGCCACTCGGCGGACATTTTGTGGAAGTCTTCGGCCTCTAGGGTGCATTCCACAGGCGCAGAAGTATACAGAGACACACTGATGAGGTTCAAACTGACACAGGCAGCGGTGGGAGAGCATCTCAGGCGGGAGCAGACGGCAGCAATAGCGGTACCATTCTAAGGGTGGTGAGTCCTCTGGGAGACCCTGTATCTCTGTAGCAGCTAGGAGGGTGGCCTATTGATACCTTGCCTGGAGTCCCTGTGGGTGTCAGGCGCGTGGGTCAGCATGGCGTCTGAAGCAGATGTTTTTTCCCCTGAAACATCTGAGTTAGCAGCTGGTGCCCCTGATGTATCTGTGGATGCTATGTCGGCAATCCTGGAGGCTTTTGTTGCCAAGGTAGAAGCAGCGCGTGGGAACACGGGGGGTAGGAAACGCCCCCTTCCCCCGCCATCTTCTGGGGATAATTCTGATGCAGAACCAGGCCCGGCTGTGGCTCACAGCCCAGATTCTGATGCATCAGAGACTGCGGACCATGACCGGTCAGACAGTGAGAATGACTCCAGGTCCAGGTCAGCATGTGACAAGGCTTTGGTATCTGACCTTATCACTGCAGTGCCGGATACGCTGAAATTGGAAAATGCTGCAGAAACAGCAGAGACGGCGGTCCCTTTTGGGTTTCCGTAAGCCGACCCGCACTGCTAAGGTGTTTCCTTGTGTGTCTTATCTTGATAAGCTTTTATACAAGGAGTGGGAAAACCCACTGAAGGTTTTTGCAGCCCCAAAAAATTTTGCGGTCTGGTACCCCTTTGAGGAGTGTTTCCTGAAAAAATGGTCCTCTCCCCTGGTAGTGGACCCCCCTGTGTCCAGACTTAACAAAGTTACCATGATCCCAGTGCAAGGGGCTCCTGTCTTCAAGGACCCTGTTGATAAGAAGACCAAGGCATTTGCTCGCTACCTATACACAGTGGTGGGCTCAGCGATGCGTCCAGCATTGGCTGGGGCTTTGGTGTCTCAGACACTTACTGAATTGGCAAAGCTGCTACTCCAGGGGTTAAAGGCGCGGGAGGCTCCTCCAAATGAGGTAGCTTTGGCCGACCAGTTGGTACAGGGACTTAAGTTTGTCTGCGAGGCAGACATGGATACTATCCCCTTGCTGTCCAGAGCCTCAGTAAAGTGCTGGTCTGCGGACCAATCTTCCAAGAAGGCCCTGCTGGATCTGCCCTTTAAGGGTGATAGGCTTTTTGGGGCCTCTCTGGATGACATCATTAAAGATGCTACAGGGGGTAAGAGCACGTTGCTTCCGCAATCCAAAAAGGGTAAGGAGCCACGCCATAGTCAAGGGCCCGCCTTTACTACACCCAAGCGTTTTTTTCGTCCGCCCAGGGCGGCAGATAAAAGATCCCAGGCTGATAAAGCACCTGCTCAGGGACAAAAGCGTCCTTGGTTTCGCAAGCCCAACAAGCCGGCGGACAAATCTACGTCCGCATGAAGGTCTGCCCCCACCCATCTCTCGGGTAGGGGGACGTCTTCGTGAATTCGCGACTCGTGGACCTCTCTGATCTCCGACCGGTGGGTTTGCAAAGTAATCTCCTCAGGCTACAAGATAGAGTTTCTCTCTTGTCCGCCAAACAGATTTTTTCCATCCAACCTCCAGCTTCAGCCGACCCGTCGGGAAGCCCTGTATGGAGCGGTCCAAGATCTGCTGGTACGCGTGGTGATCATTCCTGTCCCAGTGCAGGAACAATTTCAGGGGTTTTACTCGAATCTGTTCGTAGTGCCAAAGAAGGATGGGGTTCGTCCAATTCTGGATCTCAAGGCCCTTAATTGCTTTATAGAAAAAGTACAAAGATTCCGGATGGAGTCGGTTCGATCTGTTGTCACTGCTCTCCATCCAGGGGACTTTCTGGCATCCTTGGACATCAAGGACGCATACCTGCATGTTCCCATATGCTCCAGGCATCAGAGGTTTCTGCGCTTCGCAGTCGGAGAGGACCACTATCAATTTGTGGCCCTCCCGTTTGGCCTGGCATCGGCACCCAGGGTGTTCACCAAGGTGCTTACCCCGATTCTGGCCCTTCTAAGACAGCAGGGCATCGCTATCGTGGGCTACTTGGACGACCTTCTTCTGAGGGCCGCTTCAAGCTCAGAATTAGAGGAGAGCGTGTCTATAACCTGTCAGACTCTCCGAGACATTGGTTGGGTGCTAAACACGCAAAAGTCAGTTTTGGTGCCGACTCAACGCCTAGTGTATCTGGGGTTGATTCTGGATTCCTCAGAGGTAAAGGTTTTCCTTCCTGTGGAAAAATTGCAGACCCTTCGGGCTGCGGTGCGACAGCTGACATCCAAGAAATGGTCGTCACTCTATTTTTTGCATGCGAGTCTTGGGCCTCATGGTAGCCTCCTTCGAGGCGGTTCCGTATGCTCAATATCACACTCAAGTGTTGCAGAAGGAAATTCTGTCCAGATGGGACAAATGCCTATCATCCCTGGATTATCAAATCCGGGAAAGCCACCTAGTCAGGACCTCCCTGGTATGGTGGCTGACATCCCCGGCACTTCTGTCCGGGAAGTCATACCTTCCTGTTCACTGGATGGTGATCACGATGGACACCAGCATTACCGGTTGGGGGGGGAGTTTGGGGTGTCCAGTCGACGCAAGGTCACTGGACCCCAGAGGAATCCCGCCTGCCAATCAATGTCCTGGAACTCCGGGCAATCAGGCAGTGCCTCTCCACGTGGTCTCAGAGGCTGCAAGGTCGTCCAGTCAGGATCCAGTCAGACAATGCCATGGCGGTGGCATATGTCAATCATCAAGGAGGAACAAGAAGCTCAGCTGCAGCATCGGAGGTCGCTTGCATCCTGAGGTGGGCAGAAAGGAGCGTACCAGCACTGTCGGCCGTGTACATTCTGTGTGTGGAGAACTGGCAGGCGGACTACCTGAGTCACCAAATGCTGGACCAAGGAGAATGGTCCTTACACCCGGATGTGTTCCAGCTCCTCTGCCAAAGATGGGGTACACCAGACGTAGATCTCCTGGCATCCCGACTCAATCGGAAAGTATTAAGGTTTGTGGCCCGGTCAAAGGACCCATGGGCAGACGCAACGGACGCGTTGGTAGCATCGTGGGGTCAGTATCGGCTAATCTATGCCTTCCCTCCCATGAGGCTCCTTCCTCATCTGCTTCGCAGAGTGGAGGCAGAGGGAATTCCAATGATCCTGATCGCTCCAGATTGGCCTCGGCGTCCTTGGTACGCCGATCTAGTACGTCTGGTAGTAGACGTCCCCTGGCGCCTACCATTACGAGAGGACCTGCTGTTGCAAGGTCCCATACTCCTTCCTGCTTTACAGTCACTGGCTTTAACGGAATGGCTATTGAGAACCAGGTTCTGAGAGACCGGGGCCTGTCAGATTCAGTAATCTCTACCATGAGAAGTGCTCGGAAGCCATCCTCCAGGAAGGTTTACCATCACACTTGGAAGGCCTACATTTCCATGTGTGAGGAAATGAAGTGGCACCCGGGTACTTATTTGGTCTCCAGAATCCTGCTGTTCCTACAGCGTGGGATGGACCAAAGGCTTGTCTTAAGTACGATTAAGGGGCAGATATCTGCCCTGGCTGTCTTTTTTCAGCAACCCCTGGCAGCTCACTCTCTCGTGAGTACGTTTGTGCAGGGGGTTTGACATGTGGCTCCTCCGGTCCGTCCCCCACTACCTCCGTGGGACTTGAACCTGATCCTCTCGGTGCTTCAGAAGTCACCCTTTGAGAACATTAGGGAATTAGGCTCCCTATCTGATCTTCCACAAGGATAAGGTGGTGCTGCGTCTGCAGCCTTCCTTTCTTCCAAAAGTCGTTTCGGCTTTCCATCTCAATGAGGGCATTGTACTTCCATCCTTGTCCTCATCCGTCGAATTCTAAGGAGTCGGCGTTGCATTCCTTGGACGTTGTCGGAGCTCTGAGAGTATACTTATCGGCTACTGGTCAGACTCACTGTTTCGGTGGCTGGTCCCAAAAAGTGACTAGCGGTCTCGTCGGCCATCATCTCGAGGTGGATCCGACAGATAGTGATTCAGGCTTACGCCATTAATGGTTGGGCGCCCCCCTTTCTTGTCACGGCGCATTCGACCAGGGCAATAGGTGCCTCTTGGGCTTTCCGACATCAAGCGTCTGTTTCCCAATTATGTAAGGCGGCGACTTGGTCGTCCGCTCACACTTTCACTAAATTCTACAAGGTTGATGCAGGTGCATCTTCGGATGATTCTTTCAGCCGCAAAGTTTTGCAGGCGGCCGTTTAGAGTTGCAACTCCTCGGTGAGGAGCTCTGTTTTGTTTTGGGGTGAAAGTTTACTTTTATGCTGTTCCCACCCCTTGTTTTTTTGACACTGCTTTGGGACGTCCCACTTGTCAATAGGAAGCTGTGTCCGTCCATGAACGAAAGAGTAAATAGGATTTTTGTACTCACCATAAAATCCATTTCTCTGAGTTCATGGACGGACACAGCACCCACCCCTCCTTTTTTTTAAAGTTTGTACTGCTTTTTGACGAACTGATCTGCGAGATGCAGAGAGAGGGGTTATACCCAGAGGGTCCACCCCCTGGGCGGTACTGTATAAGGTGTGATGTGTTAACACTTTCTACAAGTTTTCTGCCTAGTCACTCCTAAATGAAGGATAATACCCACTTGTCAATAGGAAGCTGTGTCCGTCCATGAATGAGAAATGGATTTTACGGTGAGTACAAAAATACTATTTTATTGAAGCATGATCATATCACAGAGCAGGTAGTGCAACATTTCGGAGTCAAGCAGGACCCCTTTGTCAGGCATGTGATGACCCCTTTGTCATCACATGCCTGACGAAGGGGTCCTGCGTGACTCCAAAACGTTGCACTACCTGCTCTGTGATGTGATCGTGCTTCAATAAAAAATTGTTTGGACGCTACTTGTTGATCTGTGGTGTGCTGGCAAATATCCTCATTGTGGCTTTCTGATCCAGTTTCCAGCTGCTGGTTGCTGCAGCATCGAAATCTTCTAGAGCTTTTCCAGGAATGTGTGTGATGGGAATGTGGAGTATTCCTGACAGGAGTAAGGCACACTCAAGTCCCCCTAGCCAAAAAGCTTGGCAGATACCTACCCTAGACCTCAGGGTAGGCCCAAGACCCACACCCTCCATCCTGAGTGAAAGCGGAAAACACATACATAAGTGCAAAGTGACACAAAAAAAAAATACACAAAATTAAAAATAAGTGCAAGTGCAGGGGTATTGGCTAGGCCTTGCAGGTTAATAACAAGAATTGCCCCATTTTTTGCCAAAGGGCCTAGCCCATGAGGTGTACTGCAGAAAAAAAAGCAAAGGTTTCCTGGCCTGGTGCAGTTTCACACAGTGGGGTCCCAAATCCATAGTGTTACTTGGATACCCTGGGGTGCCACTCCCATGGCCGGCTTGATACCACAGGCTGCTCTGCTTTTCCAGCCTCTGACCAGACAAGATAGCACTGCTCAAATCAGAAGGCACTGAGCCCCTCAGGACTCTCCGTGCCAGGCCCATCTGCTCTACTGGGTTCACCTCATGGTGATGCACTGCTAGGCCTGCCCCCTTCCACCTTTTTCAGTAAAGGAATATGCCTCCTGGGATATGCGATGTGCATATCCCAGAAGGCACAGAAAGTTTTTACAATAAAATAAAAAGGTAAAAAAAAAAGTGCGCTCTGTGTGTAGAGGAGGGGTGGAGGGGAGGGAACTTAAATTTGAGGGTGAAGATCTGCTTTAAGAACTAAAATCAGGTTAAAAGTCATTATGCCACATACTAACTTTCACTACTGAAAGCCCTGTTCTGAGAGTTAAATTTGAAACGGTAAATTTGAACATTATCCCTTTCTTTGTGAAAGCTCGATTTTTGTATACGATTTAGCAGGTGATGATGGCTTCTTTAAAACTTCCCCTGCTAGGATTACACTGTTCACTCCTGTGTGTAGGGGCAGAGTTGTCACCCTAGGAAACACACCTACACTTCCGATTTTTCTCCTCTCAGCATATCTTCATCTACACAACCTACCATTCTGGGGCTGCCATGTCATGAGTAGGTAGAGCACAGCCAGGAGTGCGCAATATGGAAACAGACTGAAGAAGCCCATGAGCTGTGCTGGCACATAGCTCTAAAAGCAAACAAATCATACACTTGGAAGAATAAAAGGTATTCATATGCATTTTAATTGCACATTTATAAAGTACAGTTTTTTGGAAGGTTTAATTACACTTTAACATCAGACTTCTGACAAAAAAAGACAATACAGATGTCATTAACTCTCTGGTGATTTAGGGACTAAAATCTATTTTGCTCTATAGTATGCTGAAGAAAGAGGTCACTGATGCGTTACATTTTCCTTTATTACCAAAGTGCCATTTAGATAGTGGATTTGAATCAAGTGATTTTTCCTTGTTAAAGAAGATCTGAATTTGACTACAGTTCATGGGTAGAACTGTGGAACATCAGACACTGTCTTACAAGTAATCCTTTGTGTTCACATTCAGCTTTGTAAAAAGAATATGTTAATACTTTATCTTCTGCAAGCATGCTAATCACAGGGAGAAGGGATTTCTGAAAAGTTTATAATTGCAGAAACCCACATTCTTCAGATGTTACTTTATCACACTAGTCTTTTTTTTTTTGGAATAATACCAAAGTAATTTGCAAGCCAACCTGACATCATTAGAATGCCTAATATAAATAAAGTATGCCAAACACTGTGCACTGAGTGCCTCAAAGCAGCCAGGTTTATAGAAAGAATCCTAGAACATTAAGATAAAGGAGACATTTTGGTTTCACTGTGTGTCCAAACCGAGCTGATTTCAAATTAGAGGTTATAAAAGGTTTGGAGGCCCATGCACAATTAAGCATTTCATTGCAGTGTGTTAATTCACATTGCCTAGTATAAATAAAGTATGCAAAACACTGTGCACTGAATGCCTCAAACCAGCCAGGTTTATGGAAAGAATCCTAGAACGTTAAGAGAATGAAGACATATTGGTTCCACTGGGAGTCCGAAATGAGCTGATTTCAAATAAGAGATTATCAAAAGTTTGTAGGACCATGTGTAGCGGGTATGTACTTTCCCGGGTGTAAATTTGAAGAGACATCAGTGATGTGTAATTCCCTGCAGCCCGGTGGGTGGCGCTGCCGCCCTGGGCTGGGGTTGAATCATTGCTGTGTGCTGTGCCTCCTTTTTGTCCTCCCTTGGCAGCGGTATGGTGGGGCGGGGAACCCGCCATGCTTGCTGGGAGAGGGTATAAAGGGGCCGGCCATCTTTGTCACGGGGTCGAGGTCCCAGGCACCTTCAGCTTGTGGACGGTGGTTCGTGTCGGTCCTCTGGGTGGCCTAGGCCTAGAGAACAACCGGAGGTCGTGTTCCATCCCAGGCACCTTTAGCCTGGGGTGAGGTACTCGGATGGAGGTCCAGAGCTCAGTGCCCAACACTGAGTTCCGCGAGGGAAGGAGATCCTAGGGAACCCCGGGAGTGGGTACCCGAATCCGGAAGGCGCAATGGACTGGGGGGAGCTCCTCACTTGAAGACCCGGTGCAGCATATTGCCGGTGACAGGTAAACCTCTCGTCGGAGACCGCCTGGAAGGAAATTCCCCCTCGTGCGGAGACCGCAACCCACTTTCAGGAAGGAAAGTGGAGAACTACATTGTGTCTGGGCCTATTCGCATCCACACCTCCTTTCCTGTTCTGTTTCTATCAAGGGAGTTCAACTGATTGTGTTCATTCGCAGAAGAATAAAGGAGTGTTGAACTTTAATGGTGTGGGGCTCATTTCCTAGCAGACATTGTTCAAGGTGACTCTTGGAGGGAGGACCCAGGTGCACAGCACTGACCCGAAGGTAATACAAGAACGTTGCTTATACCGCACTGACACATGTGGTGGAAGCCAGGCGTGGTGTCCCCGCTCCCTTCCCTCTAAGGTACCCCTAGACAAGAGAAAGACGAGAGAAAGAGGGGAGTAAGGAGGCCGCTACACATGCATTTTAATGAAGTGTGTTGATTAACATGAATTAATGCACATTGTTAACTTGCATTATGGCAGCCCTTTAACTATGAATGCACCACAATGGGTGAAAAAAAAACATACACAACCCTTTTAGGAATGCAGGGCAACACAACACATGTTTAACCACTTGCCGACCGCTTCGCGCACTTATGCGTCGGCAGAATGGCTTGGCTGGTGTAAGATTGGGGTGATCAGACTCCAGCCATAGGTGCGTTTTTTAGTGAGTACGCCAGTCCAGAACTGAATTTTTAAGGGCCTGGTAGCCGACTTTTATTTAAAAGCACAAAAAGTTCACAAATACATCAGTAGCCCTCACAGGGGGGTTCCACCATTATTGTATCTTGCATACTCAAAACTTTAGCCTCCTGGCTTTCATTCTTGCCCTCCGGCTGTTTCAGGGGGATAGAATTCTGACATTTTTTTTATTATTATTTTTTTTACTAGTAATGGCGGCGATCTGCGATTTTTGTCAGGACTGCGATATTGCGTCAGACACATCGGACACTTTTGACACATTTTTGGGACCATTCACATTTATACAGCGATTAGTGCTATAAAACTGCACTGATTACTGTATAAATGTGACTGTCAGGGAAGGGGTTAACACTAGGGGGTGAGGAAGGGGTTAAATGTGTTCCCTATGAGTGATTGCTACTGTGGGGGGAGGGAACTGACTGGGGGAGGAGACCGATCTGTGTCTCTATGCACAAGGGACACAGCATCGGTCTCCTCTCTCCCTGACAGGACATGGATCTGTGTGTTTACACACACAGATCCATGTCCTTGTCTGTGTACCGACCGATCGCAGGTACCTGGCGGACATCGCGGCCACCAGGCACGCGCATCGGCATCTCAGTGATGCACCGGGCACGCGCGCCCTGCCGGCGGCGCTGGCGCGCCCCCCAGTGGCCGGAGAAGCAGAGGCCGTATAATGACGGCCTCCCGGCATTATAGAACCACTTTGCGGCCGTCATTAGTCGTATGACGGGCGCAAAGTGGTTAAAGAGACCTCTACCATTCAGAAGCAACCGACAAAACTTGCGGCTCCCCCTAAGCACTGCAAATCGCATGTGTCACACTCATCCTCTCACTTTCAGCAACACTGAGCCCTTCCACGTCCCTATCCATTATCCCATTATCCTGACGCTCAACATTACTCATCTCTTTTGCTGTGGACAAAACCTATGCTATGTATGCGCCCTTTTTAGATCCTTCCAACTGGAGAGGGTTAACTTCTGCAAAAGCCAAACGCACCTGTGTCTACTGGCCCTGCAGCCTCTCCATTTAGCACAGCAGAAATTGTGTCCACTCCACTGTTACACACTGAGCCTTCTTTCAATAAAGCTAACAGACTTGTTGCCCATCTGTCCCAGTCTACTTTCTCTGTGCTCCCATCAGAGGTACTATGCAGTACTGCTCCAACTGCCAAAGGAGACACAGGACATAATGGCTCCACAGCAGACACATTGCACATATTGCTTTTGTTTAAATAAATTTGTGGCAAAACATTTTTAAACACAGCAGGCTGCAAAAACATAACGCTTCATTAAACCCATGAGGATTTTTACTGTCAGCAGTGACAGACCGCAGTAACCCATTATCACCACAAACACTTTCAAACATTTGAGTTTTACAATTTTTCTCATCACCAAGGTCAAGTACCCTCTTATCCATCAGAGCGACACCACAGTTGTCCCAGGCAACCTCTGGCTCCAACACACAGAGCTCCCTGGAGGTTTCTAAGGACACCTCTGCAGCCTCATATACTGTTAAGGGGAATTGCATATCCTGCTTAGCGATCACCCCTACCTCATTAAGCATCACATTATCAGCATTAGACAACTCAAAACCAGTATGATCATACTTCTCAATAAGTTTCACACTACAATTTTCAGTTTTTACACTTGCCTCCCTACTGGACAGGGCACTGTAGTGAGACAAGTCCTTTTCTGCACCAACAGTGGATCTCCCATCTGGGATCACTTCCACTTCAGTGTGAGCAACCACACAGTCAGTCTTTCCCATGATTTTAACAGGAACAGTCTTACCATTCTCTTTAGTAGGGGTTGACAGCTTCAATTGAGGGCGTTGTCGCTTCTTTGCTGTGCTTTCACAAGCAGATGCCCCCTCATGGACACAGGGTAACATTGCACCCTTCTTGGATTTTCCAACATCCCCTGCAGGCCAAACAAATTTCCTGTTGCCAGGGGTAACAGCAGACCCACACACCTGGTCATACCCCTTGCAGGATGCTGGATACGGTGCCCTCTTCTCTGGGCTGACCACTTCACACAAGCGCAGCCATATGATGAAAGCACTGCTTTCTTGTGCTCTCTGTCACCCCCTGTAGGTGGAACAAAATTTTCACCACAGTTGCCAGGAGTGGCAACAGACACTTTTGCACCAACATCTTCACTCAAAATTTGAGCCAAACCTCTGCTGTAGCTCCTCCTTTCTGAAAACATTCTTTCTCCGGTTGCTATGGGAGACCACATTCTCCCTGCTGATCTTTTCCAGCGCTCTCTAGATTGAATTGCTCCTAGGAAATTGTTGTAGTCATCTCGGTTATGATACATCCCACCGTACACCTCTTGTTACTCCTCCATCAGAAAAGGTTGCACCAACTCAACCCAGCGACTTTTGGGCCATCCTTGGGCGGAAGCAATCATCGTAAATTCATCCAAAAAGTCTTCCACATGTTCAGAAGGCAACATGTATGAAGCCTGTATGAAGTCAGCTGTACGGATTTCTGCTTTGTTGCCATGGGCAACCGCACCCATCTGCTCACTCTTTACACTCAGAGCAGGCTTCTCATACCTTTGCTTTGCTGGAACCTGGGACAAAGGGCACTTTGAAACTTCCTGCCCCCACTCACTGCACCGCAAACAGCGCACTTGGTTCTTAGTACTTTGCACATTGATAGCTGGCCAGCTTGCACCAGCGTTGCCAGAGGCAACAGCATGCACTTCCCCTTTAACTTGGTTCAGTGCGGCCAAGTGCATCTTGCACCAATCTGGGGCTTGTTCTGTCGGTAACAACCCCTCCAGCCACAAGGTTCTGTCTCTCATCTCTTTGTTTGCTTTTTTTCGTTTTGACCACGCCATCTCTGCAGTCAGGCCAACAACGGTTTTCAACAGGTTCCTTTTAACACAGGAAAACCTGACGCACTGTCTCCAAGACCTGCAAACAGCACACCTTTACATGCAGACTTCACTCTTTGCAATTCCCCTTGAACCATCCATTCACTGGGCCTTCGTAAGTGGATACATCTCCCAGGCCATGCTGAACTCACTTCCATAGGTACACCACCTATATGCAACACAGTCCATCAATTGAACTCCTGTGCAATGCAGTCCGCCTGGGGCTGCCCATCACAGCATTGCTGCAAAACACACAGTTTCTTTTTACTCACTATTTTTGGTATGCGAGGATCTGGAACTCTTCCAAAACTGCCCGCATTCTCCACCATATGTAGGATTGGGGTGATCAGACTCCAGCGGTAGGTGCGTTTTTTAGTGAGTACGCCAGTCCAGAACTGAATTTTTAAGAGCCTGGTAGCCCACTTTTATTTAAACGCACAAAAAGTTCACAAATACATCAGTAGCCCTCACAAGGGGGTTCCAGCATTATTGTATCTTGCATACTCAAAACTTTAGCTTCCTGGCTTTCATTCTTGCCCTCCGGCTGTTTCAGGCCTTTAGCCTAGGCCTTAGGTCTGCTCCTCAGAACAAACAGAATTTCCTAGAGTTAAGCTCTCTCCTAGCTAACTCCTGATCAGCACCTTGTTGCTCAATCAATGACATCTGCCTCCTGCAGACATGCATACTTTGGCTGCACCCATGCAGCGTCTGACTCCTCTCAAAAGGGATTGGAGTCCATCTGACTCCCCAGGCACAGACTTCCTGTCTGTTTGGCAGAGCCCTGAGCCATAGTCAGGTCAGAACTCAATAGCCCAACACACAGCTGTGCAATCAGGGTGTCTTTCACTACAAAATCTGGCGTAAACCAACAATCTTTAGGGTCGCACGGGGTCCCATAGCCACATAGGGCAAAGCAACATATCTGTACGTTGCCTTGAAAAGCCCGCCGTTCGGGCGTGCGCTCCGTGACCGTGCCCGCGGGACCCGCAGACTCCGTGTCCGCCGGTGTCCCGTGATTGTGTCATGGAGCTGCAGAACAGGGAGATGCTGGTGTAAACATTGCATTTCCCTGTTCTGCCTTGTGACAGGACAGTGATCTACTGCTCCCTGTCATCGGGAGCAGTGATCAGTGTCATGTCACTGGTAGCCCAGCCCCCCCACAGTTTGAATGACTCACTAGAACACACTTAACCCCTTCTGCGCCCCTAGTGGTTAACCCCTTCACTGCCAGTGTCATTTACACAGTAATCAGTGCATTTTTATAGCACTGATCGCTGCATAAATGACAATGGTCCCAAAATAGCATCAAAAGTGTCCGATTTGTCTGCCATAATGTCGCAGTCATGATAAAAAAAGCAGATTGCCACCATTTCTAATAAAAAAAAAAAAATTAATAGAAATGCCATAAAACTATCCCCTATTTCGTAGACGCTATAACTTTTGCGCAAACCAATATATGCTTATTGCGATTTTTTTCACCAAAAATATGTAGAAGAATATGTAGCGGGTATGCACTTTCCCGGGTGTAAATTTGAATCTGGCGGTGACACCAGTGATGTGTGATTCCCTGCGGCCCAGCAGGTGGCGCTGTCACCACGGGCTGGGGGTTGAACCATTGCTGTGTGCCGTGCCCCTTTTTGTCCTCCCTCGGCAGCGGTAATGGTGTGGGGCGGGGAACCCGCCGTGCTTGCTGGGAGAGGGTATAAAGGGGCCGGCCATCTTTGTCACGGGGTTCGTAGTCCCAGGCACCTTTAGCCTGCGGACGGTGGTTCGTGCTGGTCCTCTGGGTGGCCTAGGCCTAGAGGACCACCGGAGATCGTGTTCTATCCCAGGCACCTTTAGCCTGGGGTGAGGTACTTGAATGGAGGTCCGGAGCTCAGTGCCCAACACTGAGTTCCGCGAGGGAAGGAGATCCTAGGGAACCCAGGGATTGGGTACCCGAATCCGGAAGGCGCAATGGACCGGGGGGAGCTCCTCACTTGAAGACCCGGTGCAGCATATTGCCGGTGACAGGTGAGCCTCTCGTCGGAGACCGCCTGGAAGGAAATCCCCCCTCGTGCGGAGACCGCAACCCACTTTCAGGAAGGAAAGTGGAGAACGATTGTGTCTGGGCCTATTCGCACCCACACCTCCTTTCCTGTGATGTTCTTCAAGGGAGTTCAACTGTTTGTGTTCATTCGCATGAGAATAAACGAGTGTTGGACTTTAATGGTGTGGGGCTCATTTCTGACGGACATGGCTCAAGGTGACTCTCGAAGGGAGGATCCAGGTGCACAACACTGACCCGAAGGTAAATTAAGAACGTTGCCTATACTGCACTGATACATGTGGTGGAGGCCAGGCGTGGTGTCCCCGCTCTCTCCCCTCTGAGATACCCCTAGACAAGAGACAGACGAGTAATAACAAGAGAAGGGAGTGAGGAGGGCGCTACAAATACATATCGGCCTAAAATGAGGAAAAAACATTTTTTTTAATATATTTTTTGGGGATATTTATTATAGCAAAAAGTAAAAAATATTACATTTTTTCAAAATTGTAGCTCTTTTTTTGTTTAAAGCACAACAAATAAAAATCGCAGAGGTGATCAAATACCACCAAAAGAGAAAGCTCTATTTGTGGGGGAAAAAAGGACGTCAATTTTGATTGGGAGCCACGGCGTGCAATTGTCAGTTAAAGCAACGCAGTGCCAAATCGCAAAAAAATGGCCCGGTCATTGGGCAACCAAATCCTCCGGGGCTGAAGTGGTTAATGCATTTTGGTGCACTGTGGTGCTTGGTGTGTTGGGTTCCACTGTACAATGCATTGGGGTACCATTCACAGTAAATGGTCCCACACATAGAGCAGGTGTATTGCCATGTGTTGTGGCAATGCATGTGTTTTAGTGCATGTTACTACACACAAGTGTAAATGGGCCTTGATTTGAGTAACCCAGCACCATCAGTGACCATATTTCCTTTCCTTCACACACAAATACTGCATGTATATGCATAGTATAAAAGCTACAAATGCTAAACAAATTTCCAATTAAAATCAATCATCAGTAAGTAATTACATTTTTTACCAGGTGTGAAGAAATGCTGTAAGGTCAGTTTTATCAATTTACAAAATGCAAAGTGAGCAAACGGAAGAAAAATATAAATAAAATAAGTAATAATAATAATAATTTGGTGTGACTACCCATTGGCTTCAAACCAGCATCAATTCTTACATTTGCACAAAGTCAGGGATTTTGTAGGGTTAGAGCCATGTGTATGATTAACCAATTATACCAAACAGGTGCTAATGATCACGCATTTCATATATAGGTTGAAACACAGTCATTAACTGAAACAGAAAAAGCTATGTAGGAAGTAGGGATGAGCTTTGAGTTCGAGTCGAACTCATGTTCGACTCGAACATTGCCTGTTCGCCCGTTCGCCTGTTCGCCGAACAACAAACAATTTGGGGTGTTCACGGCAAATTCGAAAAGTCTATGGGAGAAATCTAAAGTGCTAATTATAAAGGCTTATATGCAAGTTATTGTCCTAAAAAGTGTTTGGGGACCCGGGTCCTGCCCCAGGGGACATGTATCAATGCAAAAAAAAGTTTAAAAAACTGCCGTTTTTTTAGGAGCAGTGATTTTAATAATGCTGTTAAAGTGAAAAAATTAAAGTGAAATATTCCTTTAAATTTCGTACCTAGGGGGTGTATATGATATGCATGTAAAGTGGCGCATGTTTCCCGTGTTTAGAACTGTCCCTGCACAAAGTGTCATTTTTGAAGGAAAAAAAGTCATTTAAAACTCACTCGTGGCTATTAATGAATTGTCGGCTTTTATCAATACATACAAAAGTCATTGATAATAATAAAAAAAAAGCGTGGGGGTTCCCCCAAATTCAAGTACCAGGCCCTTCAGGTCTGGAATGGATATTAAGGGGAACCCCGCCGCAAATTTAAAAAAAAAATGGCGTGGGGTTCCCCCTAAATATCCATACCAGGCCCTTCAGATCTGGCATGGATTTTAAGGGGAACTCCACCCCAAATTAAAAAAAAAATGGCGTGGAGTCCCCCCAAAAATCCATACCAGACCCTTATCCGAGCACGCAACCTGGCCGGCTGCAGGGGAAGAGGGGGGACGAAAGAGAGGCCCCCCCTCCCTCCTGAACCGTACCAGGCCACATGCCCTCAACATGGGGAGGATGTCCCCATGTTGATGGGGACAAGGGCCTCATCCCCACAACCCTTGCCCGGTGGTTGTGGGGGTCTGCGGGCGGGGGCTTATCGGAATCTGGAAGACCCCTTTAACAAAGGGGACCCCCAGATCCCGGCCCCCCCTATGTGAATTGGTAAGGGGCCGGCCAGGTTGCGTGCTCGGATAAGGGTCTGGTATGGATTTTTGGGGGGACTCCACACCATTTTTTTTTACATTTGGGGTGGAGTTCCCCTTAAAATCCATGCCAGATCTGAAGGGCCTGGTATGGATATTTAGGGGGAACCCCACACCATTTTTTTTTTATTTGCGGCGGGGTTCCCCTTAATATCCATTCCAGACCTGAAGGGCTTGGTAATTGAATTTGGGGGAACCCCCACGCTTTTTTTTATTTTTATGAATGACTTTTGTATGTATTGCCGGGAGCCGACAATTCATTAATAGCCGCGAGTGAGTTTTAAATGACTTTTTTTCCTTCAGAAATGACATTTTATGCAGGGACAGTTCTAAGCACGGGAAACATGCGCCACTTTACATGCATATCATACACACCCCCCAGGTACGAAATTTAAAGGAAAATTTCACTTTTATTTTTTCATTTTAAGCATTATTAAAATCACCGCTCCCGTAAAAACGTCTATTTTTTTAACTTTTTTTTGCATTGATACATGTCCCCTGGGGCAGGACCCGGGTCCCCAAACACTTTTTAGGACAATAAATTGCATATTAGCCTTTATAATTAGCACTTTAGATTTCGAACGTTCGAGTCCATTGTATTTAATAGGGTTCTAAAGTTCACGCGAACATTCTGTCTGTTCGCAGGTTCTGGTGCAAACCGAACAGGGGAGTTTTCGGCTCATCCCTGGTAGGAAGCTTTAAACTGGGAGAAGAACAGCCAAACTCTGCTACTTAGGTGAGGTTGTAGAAGACAGTTTCATGTCACAGGTCATACACCATGACAAGATTGAACACAGCAACAAGACACAAGGTAGTTATACTCCATCAGCAAGGTCTCTCCCAGGCAAAGATTTTAAAGCAGACTGGGGTTTTGAAATTTGCTGTTCAAGCTCATTTGAAGCAACACAAAGAAACGGGCAACACTGGGGACCATAGACACTGTGGTCGGCCAAGGAAACTTACTGCTGCAGATGAAAGACACCTCATGCTTACTTACCTTCAACATGGGAAGATGTCTAGCAGTGCCATTAGCACAGAACTTGTGGAAATTAGTGGGACCCAGGTACACCCACCTACTGTCTAGAGAAATCTAGTCAGAAGTAGTCTACAAGGATGAATTGCGGCCAAAAAGTCATATCTCCGCTGGGGAAAAAAGGCTAAGCAACTGAACTATGCACAACACATAGGAATGGGGTGCAGAAAAATGGGAGCAGGTGCTCTGGACTGATTTAGTGAAAATGTTTAATATTTGCATGTAGCAGGAGGCAGTTTGTTAACAAAGGTTTGGAGGGCTGTACAATGAGTGTCTGCAAGCAACAGTGAAGCATGGTGGAGGTGCCTTGCAAGTTTAGGACTGCATTTCTGCAAATGGAGTTGGAGATTTGGTCAGGATCAATGGTGTCCTCAATCCTGAGAAATGCAGTCAGATACTAATCCATCATGCCATACCATCAAGGAAACCCCCGAGGCATCAGAGGGGGGTGGGGTCACCCGTTTACTTCACAGCTATATAACAGTTGTCAAAGCAGGAGAAGCGTCAGTCGGTGGGAGTCTCCCATGGAGGCGGAGATGTTGCAGCTTTTTTTTAAATAATTTTTTCGGGTCGGGCGGCAGAATAGAAGATAAATGGACATCGCTGGACATTTTAAATTTTTTAATAAAGGACTTGTTCCAAAGTGTCTCCTGTCTTTTTTTATTATTTTTGAAACTTTTTTTGTGAAATGGTAGGGGTACAGTGTACCCGTTACCAACTCACATGGGGGGGGACCGGGATCTGGGGGTCCCCTTGTTAAAGGGGGCCTCCAAATTCCGATAAGCCCCCCACCCTCATACCCCCACAACCACCGGGCAAGGGTTGTGGGGATGAAGCCCTTGTCCCCATCAACATGGGGGCAAGGTGCTTTGAGGTGGGGGGCGCAGAGCACCCCCTGCCCCAAAGCACCCGTCCCCCCATGCTGAGGGCATGTGGCCTGGTACGGTTCAGGAGGGGGCTGCTCCCTCGTCCCCCTTTTTTCCTGTGGCCTGCCAGGTTGCGTGCTCAGATAAGGGTCTGGTATGGATTTTGGGGGGGCGGGCTACGCCATTTTTTTTTATTTGGTGCAGGGTTCCCCTTAATATCCATACCAGACCTGAAGGGCCTGGTATGGATTTTGGGGTAACCCCCACACATTTTTTTTAAATTCATTACAGCAGTGATCAGTTTTAAATTACTTTTTTCTTTTAGAAATGTCATTTTGCTGTGGGACTGTTCTAAACATGGGAATTATGCGCCACTTTACAGGCATACTATAGACACCCCCCAGGTACGAAATTTAAAGGAATATTTAATTTTTATTGTTTCACTGTAAGCATTATTAAAATCACTGCTCCCGAAAAAACTGCAGTTTTTAAAACTTTTTTTTGCATTAATACATGTCCCTTGGGGCAGGACCCAGGCCCCAAAAAACTTTTTATGACAATACCATGCATATAAGCCTTTAAAATGAGCACTTTTGATTTTTTATGTTAATCTCCCATTGATTTTTAAATGGTGTTCCGTGGCTTTTGAATTTGCCGCGAATACCGCATAATGATCGCTATTTGGCGAACACCCGATGTTCGTAGTCGAACTTATATTCGACTCGAACATCGGGCTCATCCCTACTGTCTGGGATAACATGAAGAGACAGAAGGATTTGAGGAAGACTACATCCACAGAAGATCTGCAGTTAGTTCTCAAAGATGTTAGGAACAACCTACCTGCCGAGATCCTCAAAAACTTGTGCAAGTGCACCCAGAAGAATATATGCTGTTTTAAAGGCAAGGGGGGTTACAATTAATATTGATTTGATTTGGATTTCTCTTCTATCCATTTACTTTCCATTTTGTTACTTGATAAAAAATAAACTATTAACACTTCTATTTCTGAAAGTATTCCTACTTTACAGCATTTTTCCCACAACTGTCTAAAACTTTTGCACAGTAGTGTGTTGTGTTTTATGTTAACTGAATTTTAGAATAAAATGCTGGTAAATATTTTAGAGCTAAAAGTAATCAACATGTTGTCAAAATATGTAAACATTTTAAAGTTGCAAAATTCAGGACCTAACAGATTGGATTTGAGCTAATATAACATGACATAATCATTTAGAAATGTTCGGCATGTTCTAAAGCTAGCCATTGTATGGTTGCTGATAGACTTGTTCTTGTAATATTGATGTAGTGTTTTTATTCATTGTTCATTAATGACAACAGTCTCTCATTTATATCACAAAGGTCACTGATTTTGAAAAATTTAACAGCTGGAGGCAGAGACTAACCTCCAGCTGTTCATTTTGGCAAAATCATGAATGTATGGATAAAGCAAGTTGAATGGTTACACAAAATGATGGCGTGTTAGTAAAGCCAGGACCTTTTTTTTTCCTTTCTTTTTTTCCTTTTAGGTGAAGGGATTTTTTATTTTATTTTAAAGGTGTAGAGAAGAGTTAGAGCCCTTGTCAGATTGAATCTTCCCAATTATAGCAATAAAAATCTGACAAGGGCTCTAACTCTTCTCTACACCTTTAAAATAAAAAAATAATTTTTTTATTTTTTTTATTAGTAATGGCGGCGATCTGCGATTTTTATTGTGACTGCAATATTGCGGCGGACACATCGGACACGTTTGACACATTTTTGGGACCATTCACATTTATACAGCGATCCCTGCTATAAAATTGCATTGATTACTGTATAAATGTGATTGGCAGGGAAGGGGTTAACCACTAGGAGGCGGGAAGGGGTTAAATATGTTCCCTCAATGTGTTCTTACTGTGGGGGGAGGGGACTGACTGGGGGAGGTGACCGATGGTTGTCCCTATGTACAAGGGACACACCATCGGTCCCCTCTCCCTCACAGGACGTGGATCTCTGTGTTTACACACAGAGATCCACTTTCCTGCTCGTTTCCCGGGCAATCGCGGGTGCCCGGCGGCAATCGCGGCCGCCGGGCACGCGCATCGGGGCCTTGTGAACACGGCGGGCGCGCGCGCGCCTCCTAGCTTGTTTTAAAGGGAGGACGTCATATGACGTCCTCCCAGAACGAGAGTGTCCTCCGCCCGCTGTCAATTGACAGTGGGCGGGGGACAAGTGGTTAAAGTGGTTGTAAACCCACTCTTGAAACTTGCACCTACAGGTAAGCCTAGATTAAGGCTTACCTGTAGGTGTTTGCAATATCTCCTAAACCTACAAGGTTTAGGAGATATTTGCAAAAAAAGAGTACACCGATGTTGCGCGCCGTACACATCGGCGCAGGCGCACTGTAAATGCCGGTTTTATGAATGATAATGCCGTCTTTTACGGCCAATCACAGCATGCGCTGAATGACGTCCCTGCCAATCACAGCACCTGAGCAGCGATACTCGGAAGTAACCTCCGGGAGAGATGGCTGCGGCTCGAGGGGGAGACGAGGATGGATTTGGGGGCTTCGATCTAAGGTAAGTAATGCATAATGAGCTAGTATGCTAGTCATACTAGCTCATTATGCCTTTGTCTTGCAGGTTTTTTTTTTTTTTTTAATTGGGTTTACAACTACTTTAAGAGAGATAGGGATGTTTCCCTTGCTGTCCTCCTCTTGAAGATACTAGTTGCCTGGCTATTATGCAAGCCAACTGATTTTCAGAGTCACTGACCAGGAGCCAGTATACAGAGTTGTAAAAAATAGAGGTGTCCTTATATGCGGGTTTGTTGTGGGTCCATGATTCAAAGTATGAAATACTTGGTGAGCATGACAGTGAGGGAATATTCATTATTATAAAAAAAATGTAAGCCTTTATTTATGACTACTCTACTGGCATGTGATGGAAGTTGCTCTGTTCCATTGCACAACCCAATATATCCGTATATAACAATGTACTTTTGTATTATACAGCAATATATACACTGATGTAGTTTGATGATAAAAAAATCACAATTTTACATAAAAGTAATCAGCAATTTACTCAGTTAGTTGACCAAATGTAGTTGCAGTCCTGAACAATATATAATTGATCTTGGTGGGATGTTAATACATATTTTAAGGTAATTTGTAGCACATCTTCTAAGGACCATTGCTTCTCAAAATATGCTCCGTGATTGTCCTCTGTGTGGTCCTTCGTTATCTTCCTTAGCTTATGCTCTGCTAAAAATTAATAGTGTCATTAGTGGTATTGGACAGCAGTCACCCAGAAACACAAGGTGGTAGAATGGTTTGTGTGTGTTTAACACAGCTGGAAAACAATTGTCACCGTTCATAAGAAATTAAATTAGAACAGACCATGGAGAAAAAAAAGAGAGCACAATTTACCAAACCAGAAGGAAAATAAAGCAGCTGGGTAAAGAGAAAAAGAAAGCAGCTGAGCAGATGAAAAAAAAAGTCTGAGTAAGGGAGTTGTGTAGAAATCCAACAACCTAAAGTTGTGTGCTTGGGACTAAGGGACTAAGGTTGTCCAGCTTATATTCAGGTATTACTTTTCCTATGACTTAACAAAAGCAGCTTGATATTTTGTACTGCAAGGTTAAAAACATGTGCCACATGCATACCTGGGAACTTTTGAAAATCAGTGGGCCTGAGAATGGGGGTGGACAAGGGGCAGAGCAGAGGGCACTGAACCAAGACATATGTAATGCAGGGACGTGCGGTGAGGTCAGTTGCTGGTGAGGCACTGGCTAGTATAAGAGCCAGATACACACAGGTTACATACGCCGCGATCGTTAGAGCGAGAGCAATCATTCTAGCACTAGACCCCCTTTGTAACTGTAAACATGTAACCTGTAAAAAAATTTAAAGAGTCACCTATGGAGATTTAGAAGTACTGAAGTTTGGCGCCATTCCATAAGTGTGCGCAATTTTAAAGTGTGACATGTTAGGTATCTATTTACTCGACGTAACATCATCTTTCACATTATGCAAAAAAATTGCTGCGCAAATATGGTGTGACATAATAAATTGCAATGACCACTATTTTTTTCCCTAGGGTGTCTGCTAAAACAATATATATATTTTTTGGGGGTTCTGAGTAACCTTCTAGCAAAAAAAATGATGATTTTTACATGTAGGAGAGAAGTGTCAGAATTGGCCTGGGTGGCAAGGGGTTAATTAATTACCATAGTAAGTAATACATAAATAATTATTATATCTTGTTTTTAAAGGGGTTGTAATTCTATGCATTAAGGTGAAAAAACATCTGTGGATTAGTGGGCCCCCCAGCCCCCCCGTTTACTTACCTGACCCCTCGAAAGTCCTGCGCCGTGAACGCGCTTGCTTCTCGGCCAGGCTTCTCGGCTCATTCATTGGTTTATTGAAAGCAGCGCAGCCATTGGCTCGCGCTGCTGTCAATCACATCCAATGACGCGGCACGCCAGGGGGCGGGGCCGAGTGATACAGTGAGCATCTATGGCCGCCGGCTGTATCACGGGAGCGCGCTCGCAATAACTCATCACCATGCGAGCTCGCTCGCATAAAGGTGATGAGTTCTTGTGGGGGGGGGGGGAGCTGAGACAGCCGCCGAGGAACCCCAGAAGACCAGGTTCGGGGCCACTCTGTGCAAAACGAGCTGCACAGTGGAGGTAAGTATAACATGTTTGTTATTTAACAAAAAACATTTTCCTTTACATACCCTTTAAGGTGATTTACTATCTTTTCAAAATCTGTACTCAAGCAGGTGGCTTAACACAGAGTTTCTCAACTCCAGTCCTCAAGGCGCCCCAACAGGTCATGTTTTCAGGATTTCCATTATTTTGCACAGGTGATTTGATCAGTTTCACTGCCTTAGTAATTACCACAGCCATTTCATCTGAGGGAAATCCTGAAAAACATGACCTGTTGGGGTGCCTTGAGGACTGGAGTTGAGAAACACTGGCTTAACAGACAAATTACTGAAGTTTGAAGTTATAACTTCCAACCAGTAATTTCACAGTAAATAGATTAAACAAAAAATATTATCTTATAACATATAGCATATAAATATATCATTTAGCTTGAATATAACTTTACCTTTTCAACAGAATCAGTTTCTCCCTCTTAACTGTGTGAGAAAAATATGGGATTGTGGGTAAATCTTATACCCATAAACCCATGTTTTTTCCTTGTAGTTAAGAGGGCTGGGCTGGAAAGGAGTATTTGTTTTTATGATACATGCCCCTTCTATGACACTGCAGTGAGAGGTGTGCCTCCACTGCAGCATTTATTTTGGACAGCTGGGACCAATGGTACTTTACGATTGGTCCAAGACTCCAAGCTGTTCATTGAGCTCAGTGCCTCTGACAAGAAGTGAGAGGCACTGTGAGCTCAACCTCTCAGTCTGCTGCAAACACTGTGCCAGCTTGTATTTAAAGTGACCGCTCTGTATTTAGCTTCTGGAGCCCCATATCTCTTGAACCATAGGTTGTAGGAGCCCTTTTTTTTACCAGTGGTGGAGTAGGACTTGGGCTACATACCCCCTCACATTTGGGGTCTCTGTGACCCCAGGTTGTCAAACTACGACCCTCGAAGCTCGATTTAACCACTTAAGCCCCGGACCATTTGGTAGCTAAAGGACCAGAGGTGAATTCAGAATTTTGCACTGCGCTGCTTTAACTGTAAATTGTGTGGACATGCAATGTTGTACCCAAACAAAATTTGCGTCCTTTTCTTCCCACAAATAGAGCTTTATTTTAATGGTATTTGATTGCCTCTGCGATTTTTATTTTTTGCGATATAAACGTAAAAAGGCCGAAAATTTGGAAAAAAAATGATATTTTCTACTTTTTGTTATAAGAAAAATCGAATAAACTCAATTTTAGTCATACATTTAGGCCAAAATGTATTCAGCCACATGTCTTTAGTAAAAAAATGTCAATAAGCGTATATTTATCGGTTTGCGCAAAAGTTATAGCGTTTACAAACTAGGGTACATTTTCTGGAATTTACACAGCTTTTAATTTGTCACTAAATTATATATTGCTCACACATGCCATGGTTATATGTGGAATTGCACCCCAAAATACATTCTGCTGCTTCTCCTGAGTACGGGGATACCACATGTGTGGGACTTTTTAGGAGCCTAGCCACGTACGGGACCCCGGAAACCAAGCACCGCCTTCAGGATTTCTAAGGGCGCAAATGTTTGATTTCACTCCTCACTACCTATCACAGTTTTGAAGGCCATAAAATGCCAAAATAGCACAAAACCCCCCCAAATGACCCCATTTTAGAAAGTAGACACCCCAAGCTGTTTGCTGAGAGGCATGGTGAGTATTTTACAGCTCTCATTTGTTTTTGAAAATGAAGAAAGAACATTTTTTTTTTTTTTCTTTTTTTTTTCAATTTTCAAAACTTTGTGACAAAAAGCGAGATCTGCAAAATACTCACAATACCTCTCAGCAAATAGCTTGGGGTGTCTACTTTCCAAAATGGGGTCATTTGGGGGGGTTTTGTGCCATCTGGGCATTCCATGGCCTCCGAAACTGTGATAGGCAGTGAGAAGTGAAATCAAAAATTGACACCCTTAGAAAGCCTGAAGGCGGTGCTTGGTTTTTGGTGTCCCGTACGCGGCTAGGCTCCCAAAAAGTCTCACACATGTGGTATCCCCGTACTCAGGAGAAGCAACAGAATGTATTTTGGGGTGTAATTCCACATATGCCCATGGCATGTTTGAGCAATATATCATTTAGTGACAACTTTGTGCAAAAAATAAAAAAAAAAATTGTATTTTTTCCGCAACTTGTGTCAACATATAAAATATTCCATGGACTCGACATGCCTCTCAGTATATAGCTTGGGGTGTCTACTTTCCAAAATGGGGTCATTGGGGGGGGGGGTTTTGAACTGTTCTGGCATTTTATACACAACATTAGGAAGCTTACATCCACTCTTCTAACCACTTGAAGACAAAGCCCTTTTTGACACTTTTTGTTTACATGAAAACATATTTTTTTTTGCAAGAAAATTATGTTGAACCCCCAAACATTATATATATTTTTAAAGCAAAGGCCCTACAGAATAAAATGGTGGGTGTTGCATTTTTTTTTTCTACACAGTATTTGCGCAGCGATTTTTCAAATGCATTTTTTTGGGAAAAAATACACTTTTTTTAATTTTAATGCACTAAAACACACTATATTGCCCAAATGTTTGATGAAATAAAAAAGATGATCTTAGGCCGAGTACATAGATACCAAACACGACATGCTTTAAAATTTCGCACAAACGCGCATTGGCGACAAACTACATACATTTTTAAAAGCCTTTAAAAGCATTTACAGGTTACCCCGTTAGATTTACAGAGGAGGTCTACTGCTAAAATTACTGCCCTCGATCTGACCTTCGCGGTGATACCTCACATGCATGGTGCAATTGCTGTTTACATATGACGCCAGACCGACGCTTGCGTTCGCCATTGGGCAAGAGCAGGGCAGGACAGGGGTGCTTTTTTTTTTTTTATTATTAATTTTGCTTTTTTATTTTATTTTTAAACTGTTGCTTCCATATTTATTTATTTTTATCACTTTTATTGTTATCTCAGGGAATGTAAATATCCCCTATGATAGCAATAGGTAATGACAGGTACTCTTTTTTGAAAAAACTGGGGTCTATTGGACCCTAGATATTTCCTCTGCCCTCAAAGCATCTAACCACACCAAGATCGGTGTGATAAAATGCTTTCCCAATTTCCCAATGGCGCTTTTTATATCCGGGGGGGGGACATTCCCTCCCACTGCTTGTAAAAGCAGTCCAGAGGCTAATTAGCCACTAGGATTGCTTTTACATGAAAGCCGGCCGCTGGCTGAAAAGAATGATACCAAGATGATACCTAAACCCGCAGGCATCATTCTGGTATAAACATTCAAAGTCCAGCAACATACCAGTACGTTGCTGGTCCTTGTTGGACATGTATTGTAATCTTTTTTTTCATGCAGCCTGTTGGCTGAACGAAAAAAAAAGATTGATCGGTGGGTATGCCCACCATTAGAATACCGCCCTTCATCCACCCACTTCTAATGATGGGCATACATGCACCATTTATATATGCCGAAGCATGGGGGCATCTTCTCGCAAAAGTTATGCCGCGTACACATGGTCAGACTTTTCCACGGGCAAGCCTCCGTCGGAATTTCGACCGTATATACGCGGCATTAGGAGCAAAATCGCTCCTCCGCTCCTGCTGCCCCAATGCTTCGGCATATATGCTTTTTTTTTTTAACTGTGGTGGTGAAATCACCTCCTACAGCACTGGAGTCGCAGGGATCAGGCCTGTCTCTGCGAACGCTGCAGTTATGTGTGTTGTGTTTTGCAAGTGACAGTGATCGATCGATACTGCACTTCGGTGGCCTGGGCTGGACGGAGGGGCAAAACGCAGGTGCTAGCAGGTATCTGGGCTGATCCCACTAACAGTGCGTTTTTGGGAACCCTAAACTGCTGGGGACGCTAGTATAGATCTGATCAGATCAGATATTGATCTGTTCAGATACTATACCACTAAGGGGGGTGTATGCTTCACGTGTGGGTGTTAGCGCTACTGGCACTAACCTGACGCTGCCTGGGGTGTGACGCAGACCCTCTCTGACGCTAAAACCTAACTGATATCACCCGCCGGGCGATCAGGGGGTTAAACCTTTATTGGGTTATATACGGCGGGTGCCCTGACACTATAAAAAGCAAACTAACTAACCAGCGTCACCCGTAACACTTATATGATGATCACTGGTGAAAAGGTTAACTAGGGGCAATTAGAGGGTTAAAACCTTTATTAGGTAATATATGGGGGTACCTGACGCTATATAAAAACCTGACGGCGAACCTAAAAAAAAATTACTGGCTACCTATCGGCATCACCGACACTAAGACATCGATCAGAAAAATGATCGCATAGTGACGGCGGTGCTAGGGGGTGAAAGGGTTACCTGGGGGGTGATCAAGGGGGTTACACCTTTATTAGGTAATATATGGGGGTACCCGACGCTATAAAAACCTGCGGCGAACCTAAAAAAAATTACTGGCTACCGATCAGCATCGCCGACGCTAAGACATCGATCAGAAAAATTATCGCTTAGTGACAGTCGTGATAGGGGGTGAAAGGGTTACCTGGGGGGGGCGATCAAGGGGGTTAAACCTTTATTAGGTAATATATGGGGGTACCCGACGCTATAAAAACCTGCGGCGAACCTAAAAAAAATTACTGGCTACCGATCAGCATCACCGACGCTAAGACATCGATCAGAAAAATGATCGCATAGCGACGGCGGGGCTAGGGGGTGAAAGGGTTACCTGGGGGGTGATCAAGGGGGTTAAATCTTTATTAGGTAATATATGGGGGTACCCGACGCTATAAAAACCTGCGGCGAACCTAAAAAAAATTACTGGCTACCGATCAGCATCGCCGACGCTAAGACATCGATCAGAAAAATTATAACTTAGTGACAGTGGTGATAGGGGGTGAAAGGGTTACCTGGGGGGCGATCAAGGGGGTTAAACCTTCATTAGGTAATATATGGGGGTACCCGACGCTATAAAAACCTGCGGCGAACCTAAAAAAAATTACTGGCTACCGATCAGCATCACCGACGCTAAGACATCGATCAGAAATTGATTGCTTAGTGACGGCGGTGCTAGGGGGTGAAAGGGTTATCTGGGGGGTGATCAGGGGGTTAAACCTTTATTAGGGGGGTTAGGGGGCTACACTGGACCTAAAACTAAATGTAGTGACACTTTTACAGTCACAAATGTCACTGATTGCAGTGAACACTAAATAAATGGTGATCTGGGGGTGTCTGGGGGGGCCTGGGGGGGCGATTTATGTGCCTATGTGTCCTGGTGTCAGTGTAGTGTTGTGTGTACTAACCTGGCATCTTCTCCTGTACGGCGCTCGGTATATGTGAGCGCCCCAGGAGAGATGACATCACTTCCTCCTTCCTGGCAGGCAGGGGAAGCTCTCTCATTCACCGGGAGCGATCGAGAGGGGGTGGCCGGAATCGAACGGCCGTCCCCTCATGCCGGATCGCTCCCGAAGGTAAAACGACCACCCACTGTAAAGAAGGGGGGTCCGATCGGACCCCCCAACTATACAAAGGCAATCACGTATATGTACGTGATTCTGCCTGTCGGTGCCATTCTGCTGACGTATATTTACAGTGGGCGGTCGTTAAGTGGTTAAAGAAAAAAATAGTTTAATGTTTATGGCAGGTAAGGGCCTGCCTCACCTGCCTCCCCTGACTGCACGTCCCTGATGTAATGGTTATGACATGCACTGAAATAGTGCCAATGGTTGTGGCACAGTGCAGCAAATGTAAGAGTTGAATAGTGGCGCACATACTGTCACGCTGTAAAATATGGGTCTGATATTGGCTAAGGAAGAAATGCCTCCACAAGGTGTGAGAAAAAATAAAAAATACCCCACATTGGTATCAGTAGGAAGAAAAAATGTAGCAATGATGCTAAAGGCTGGAGAAAAAAATACTGCTGTGTCGGTGGTGTCAGTCCAAAGAGGACTGCCTTTGCATCTATGACAATGGAAGGAGGAGAACTAAAACCCAAAGGAAAACTCTGTAGGAAGCATTTAACTAAGAGGTCTTGTGTGGCTGAAGGGCTCTAAAGGGAAGTAGGATGGTTAAGGGGCTCTCAGAAGGCTTTGAGGGAAGCTCTGGGGTTGAATTGCTCCCTCACCCTACCTGTACTCACAGTTCTGACCTCCTATGCTCAGCACCCTCACATGAATGAAGACAGCTGCTCCTTTTCTTATCTCTAGTCATGTGATGTGTCACATGACTAGGGGAGAAAGGAAAAAGGAAGTTTGGCCCTCATTGCCATTGGGTGGAGGATAGGGCAGAATGTTCCAGCAACTATCCTGGTCCCCACTCTGCCTGACAGCATTGAAGCTGCAGTAACTTATGTCACTTAGCAAGAAAAAAACAAAAGAACTGAGCAGGGCATTGACCCAATATGCCCCCATGTGGTATATTGCAGGTCAACATTTTGCTCACTTATACAAATGGCTGCAGTCTACTCTGTGCAATTGACAATGAGATGTGGTATAAGGCTATTTAAAACAGAATTGCATGCTCATGAACAGAAGTTGAAGGACAGAATAAAAGGGTCCAGAAACAATAGGACATAACTAAAATGATCAGATTATGGGGTTGATTTCCTAAAGTCAAATAGGCTGTTTACTTTGCAAGGGAATTTTGCATTAACTTAATGAATGTGGTGAAAATTTACTTTTCAAAATGTACCCAATTATAGGCAAGGAAAAAAAAGTACATTTGTTTGCAAATGATTGGATGATGCAAGTCAGCAGAGCTTTAACTTATTTACTGTTCACTAAGCTAAGGAAAAATTCTCTTGCAAAGTGAATACTCTTTTTGCCTTTTGTAAATCCCTATGGAGCTAGGGAAACTGGGAATTGAAACGAAAGGCAAACTTTTTTTTAGTTTTGGATGAAGTGGAGAAGGATTAGTACACCTGTCTGTTTTTATTGCTGCCTGTGCCCCTGTTAGAGGGTTTCACTCTCGCTATTTGTCCAGTTTATCATTAAAATAGAATGTAAAAGTAAAAAGAAAATCCCAAATCTTGGGTTGACACCCGAACAGTAATAGATGGGACACTAGTTCTGGTGACAACACTGGATTCACTTTGGAGGGATTTTTTTCACACTTCATGCTTTGGTTATGGGACAGGAGGTGAAGGGACATCTCTTCTATGGAACACAGATGGCAGGGGTTATAACCCTTCCTTACTCTATCCAAAGTGAAAAATAAATTGCCTCTCTAGCAATCACTACATACCATATCTAAAACTATGCGTGAAAATTCAGAAATCAGATTTGTAGATCTCCACAGTATGCCTGTGTGTGGTTAAATGCCTGGATACAATGATATCATTTCTTCTTTCCCAATTGGCTGGAATTATTGCTTCTATTGTTGACAGCTCACTTTCTTGTGGTATAGCAGTAAGCTGTCAACCAATAAAACAAATAGAATTCCAGCCAACTGGGAAAGGAGGCATGATGTCATTGTATCAGATGATACTTAAAGTGGAACTTTACCCATAAAAACTTGATAAAAAAATAATGTTCTTTAGCAAGGAACATACATTCCACACTAATAATTATGCTACCAAAATTAATGTGTGCTGTAAATTGCCTCCAGCATTGCTCCTGTTTCTTCTTGTCTGTGTCTGTCATTTTGCTGAAGCCGAGAGCCCCTGAACAGCAGTAAATCATAAAGCAGAACTAAACTCATCGATTTAACGGTTTCAAAAACAGTTACATTCCTGGAATTCCAGGATTGCTAGCTGTCACATTCACTTGTGTCCTCGACCAAACTGTCAAACCATCAAATGACTTGTGTCATAACTGATCACATGTGCAGCACCATGGCAGTTGCAGATCAAACAGAAGCAGCTTCCTTGGCTGAAAAGGATAGGAGGGTTTAGTTCCGCTTGAAGGGTATCAGCAGATTGGCCTCTACAAATTTGGCAGTGCCTACAAATGCCTAAAAATTGAGAGCAACTAAGCATGTGCAGAGCAGGATGAGAAGGTGTATTACTGGATTTTAAACAGCATAGGCACTTATTTTTAATGTTTTACATTTTCACTTTGCACTCACTTTTGTTGACAGTGGTTTAGACATTAATGGCTGTGTGTTGAGTTATTTTGAGGGGACAGCAAGTTTACACTGTTATACAAGCTGTATATCCAGTCCACTCCTGATGCATTGTAGTAGATTATAATTAGGGATTTTACTTTTTTAACACCTCTAATGTTTCCAATATACTGCAAGCTATTTTCTGAATACAAGTGTTTATAAAAAACATTGATTGGTGTGGGTGTGCTTTTTTTCATGCTTAGCTGTATTTTCTACCGATATATTAGCCTGTAGTTTTCCCATGTATTTTCAAATATATGTTAATGCTAATTCTTTTATAGTTTAATATATATGTACTGTATATTACTGGAAATGTTGCTCAACAAATTATTTCTTTGCAGACGCAGGATGCTTTATTTACTATTCTTCGAGACTTGAGACCTGATGATCATTTCAATATAATTGGGTTCTCCAACAAAATAAAAATTTGGCAGCAAAACCAACTTATGAAAGTTTCTCCGAACAACATTCGAGATGCAAAAAAGTTCATATATGGCTTGTCACCTACAGGAGGTAATACTACTACTACTACTACTACTACTACTACTACTACTACTACTACTACTACTACTACTAATAATAATAATTACTATTAATATTAATAGTAAGTTCTATTTTTAGTACATGTTTTTTGGATCCATATTTAGTCATAAAGGGCAAAATACGTATGATAATTGCATGTGTTATGTTTGTGATTGGAGCCTATTGATAGCTGTTAGGGAGCTTTCCCAGTGGCTGGTGATTGACGATAGTGTGTTGGCAAATATTTTACTTTTGATTGAGATACCTTAGACTGGGATACAAATACCCTTCAGACATTTTCAATAGAGCAACAATCCCCTTTTAAAATACTTTGCATTTGGCTGTTCCTAACCAGGTAACAAGCTGTGTCTCAATTTCTTAAAAATTTGAAGAAATATAAAACATAGTTCCCTACCTGGAATATAATAAACTAGCTGCTGTATGGTGGAACATTAAATATTAATATTAAATATATGAAAACACTCTGTTGTTCCTTGTATATTATAAAATACGTATATTAAAACAACAAAATTGAATCAATTTCAAAACAATTGTTCACACGAATACTAAAGACAGGTATCTAATGCTGGCCATACACTATACAAAAAATCGTCCGAACTAACTTTCGAAAAACGAACGTTCGGCCATGAGTGCAAACGATAGTGCCATCATGTAATGACTGATAAATCGTTCAGTGGAATTAAATAAAAAAAAATTGGTTCGTTTTTTTTACATATACCTAGTGCAGAAAGTTCGGACGGGAAACACAGTAACCTTTCAAGTTATTGTTCGTTCGGCAGAAAATTTCCAAACTTGTCCTTCGTTTTTTTGGCTCAAAAACGTCCCAACGATTATCGATTTTGTGCCCATTAACTGTTCGAAAAACGAATGAAATGTCTGATCAACCGATTTTCGGCCGATTTTTCGTATAGTGTATGGCCAGCATAAGTTTAACAAACAAAAGTTAGGGTCCCTACCTTGTTGGATCCAGTAGAAAATAAATTAAAACCATTATAATACTATAGGTACAACTATGTTTTTTTGAGAACTTTTAAAGTGCTACGATGATCATATCAACAACAATTCTATAATATTTCTTCTGTACTATATAAAAAGTTGCCTAACACATCCACAAAATATTAAAAAAGACCTGCTTATACATTTTCATTATAGACAACTACCACCAAACTCCACCTGTACATACTGTATATTACAGTAAGGAATCTCATATATGTTGGGTTTAAAGCCTAGTGCACACGATGAGACTATTGAACAAAGATCATCCTTTTTTTTTTTTTTTTTTTTTTTTTTTGCATGCCAGTCTCCGTATCAAAAAGAAATAGGTTACTAAAGTACGAAAATTCTCCTACGACAGAATAAAAATCCAGAAGTGATGTAATGTATTTGTATTGTATTTTTGGACGACAACTGTATTGAGTAATCACTTAAGGACCGGCAACTGCATATATACTGCGGCAGGGCAGCCCTATTGCGCAAAGCGACGTACCCGTACCTCGTTTAGTGCACGAGTTACTGTGTGCGTGCGCTGCATAGCGGGGGAGAAGAGGGGGTAAAAAATGCCGTAAATCTATCCCCTTTTTTGTAGACGCTATAACTTTTGCGCAAACCAATCAATATACACTTATTGCGTTTTCTTGGGTTTTTTTCTACCGAAAATATGTAGCAGAATACGTACTGGCCTAAACTGATGAAGAGATTTTTTTTTTTTTGGGGATATTTATTATAGCGAAAAGTAAACACTATAGTTTTTTTTCCAAAATTGTCAGTCTTTTTTTGTTTATACAGCAAAAAATAAAAACCACAGAGGTGATCAAATACCTCCAAAAGAAAGATCTATATGTGGGAAAAAAAGGACATACTGTAAATTTTGTTTGGGTACAACGTCACACGACCGCACAATTGTCAGTTAAAGTGACGCAGTGTTGTATCGCAAAAAATGGCCTGGTCATTAAGGGGATAGGTAAAACCTTCCGGTCCTTAAGTGGTTAAGCGAAAACCGTACGATCTGGTATTGTATGAGAAAAATTTGGATAATTTCAGATGAAAGCTGTGTACTAACGATCAGATTATCGTACGTTTGCTTCGAAAATAACATTTTTTGTACTATATTCTGATCGTGTGTACTAGGCTTAAGGATGGGATATGGGGAGCACCAGATGGGCAATCGAGTTATAATACTACTAATATATTATTTAATGTATTATTATTTAAATTATTTATAATTTAATTATTATGGCTAGAGAGCAAATTAAGCATGCACTGGGCTGCGCTGTATCAATTCAGCCTCCAGTGTGTATCAGGTATATCCTACAATCCCATCATACTATGTGCACTCGCTCACACACACGCCACAATGGGGTCACACTGCTAGTTTGATAGCTGTGGATCCAGTCTGTATAGAAGAGCTGCTGACATTGGCTCTGTCTTCAATATTCACTATAAATGATAACTGACAGATACATTATGATTTTTTCATTACAATGTACAAATATTGTAATTAGTGGCAGCTGTTACATGAAGTTGACAAGCTTTTCCTATCATCTGCTCTACAGTATTTTTTTCAGCTGCAGAGTATGAAAATCAATCAAGAAATAAATATTTATTTTTAAATTAACCTTTTATTGACTAGTTGCCTTCTTCCCCTTGAATGCCAACATTTTTGCACATTTTCACTTGTTTGATTTGATCTTTGGAATCTAAAATGCATACAATGTAAAACAAAATGTCCTCATAAATTATTTCGCCAAGCTTTGTATCTGAAATATAACTTTAATGTGATCATTGTCATGGCAAATTACAAAATATAATTTGTACTTCTTAGCTACAGTAACACCAGTTGGTTTAAATATTGAGAAAACCTAAGTTAGACTTACCGGTAACTCTTTTTCTAGGAGTCTTCCAGGACAGCCTCTGAGACATAGGGCTCCTCCCTCCGGGACAGGAAACACACACACCCATTATCTTTAAAGGTGGTCCTCCAGACCCCCCTCTTTAGTTTACCCAAGAACTACCGGAAGGCTCTGAAAGACATAACACACTAACACAGGGCTCAAAAATTCAAGTCCTGAGCCACTAGCCAGGCCTTAAGAGTTACTCACCGCCAGTTGCCCCACCCAACCCCTCCCCTGCCCCTCCCCTAAGTCCGCCCCTAAACACACCCTTGTAAATTATCTCATGAAATTACACTGTTAAATGTTTTAAGCAGAATTAAGTTCCAAAAATAAATATCAACAACAACTTTAACAATATTAACATAAAGCATATCAGTGCAGCCTCACTATGCCCATCAAATGCAGCTTTACGGTGCCCCATGAATGCAGCCTCCCTGTGCCCATCAATGCACTCTCACTGTGCCCGTCAATGCACTCTCACTGTGCCCGTCAATGCACTCTCACTGTGCCCATCAATGCACCCTCACTGTGCCCGTCAATGCACCCTCACTGTGCCCGTCAATGCACCCTCACTGTGCCCATCAATGCACTCTCACTGTGCCCATCATTTCAGCCTCACTGTGCCCATGAACGCTGCCTCACTGCCCATGAACGTAGCCTCACTGTGCCCCTGATGGCAGCCTCACTGCCCATGAACGCAGCCTCACTGTGCCCCTGTTGGCAGCCTCACTGTGCCCCTGTTGGCAGCCTCACTGTGCCCCTGGGCGCAGCCTCACTGTGCCCCTAATTTCAGACTTACTGTGCCCCTGATGGCAGCCTCACTGTGCCCGTAAACGCAGCCTCACTGTGCCCGTGAACACAGCCTCGTCGTGCCCATGAACGCAGCCTCGCTGTGCCCGTGAACGCAGACTACCTGTGCCCCTGAGCACAGACTCCCTGTGCCTCTGATGGCAGCCTCACTGTGCCCCTGATCACAGCCTCACTGTGCCCCTGATGGCAGACTTACTGTCCTTATGGCAGACTCACTGTGCCCTTGAGCGCAGACTCACTGTGCCCCTGAACGCAGACTCACTGTGCCCCTGAGCGCAGACTCACTGTGCCCCTGATGGCAGACTCACTGTGCCCCTGATGGCAGACTTACTGTGCCCCTGTTGGCAGACTCACTGTGCCCCTGATGGCAGACTCACTGTGCCCCTGAGCGCAGACTCACTGTGCCCCTGAGCGCAGACTCACTGTGCCCCTGAGCGGAGACTCACTGTGCCCCTGATGGCAGACTCACTGTGCCCCTGATGGCAGACTCACTGTGCCCCTGATCGCAGCTGTGCTCGTCAATGCAGCCTCAAGCCCATCAATGCCCCATCAATGCAGACTCACTGTGCCCCATCAAATGCTCACCTGGATAATGGATCACACACACAGCGCTCCCCCCCACCTCTCTCTCTCCTCCTCCTCTTGTATCACACAAAGCCGGCGTCTCCTGCTGTGTCACACAGAGCTGGGTCTGTGTTTGGCGGCACGGTGTTACAAGGTGCCGCCCCCCCAGACCGGCTTGTTTCATAGGAGGAACACTGATTCAATCTCCTATCACACGAGCCGGTCTAGGGGGGCGGGACCTTGTAACACTGTGCCGCCGAACACAGACCCGGCTCCATGACACACAGCGGGAGATGCTCGCTGTGTGTGTTACAAGAGGAGGAGGACAGAGAGAGGGAGGGGAGCGCTGCAGCCTCTGCTCAAAGCGGTGGCGCCAGGGTAGTCCACTCCTGCCACTCTGTGTCCTCCGGGTGACGGTTTCCTGGCTGATCGCTTCAGCCAGGAAACGGTCAGCCTGGTCCACCTCCGCTCCTCACTCGCCCTGCACTAAATTCCACTCGCAAAATGCGAGCAGGCGAGTGGAATTTTTGAGGACTGCACTAACACATCGTTAGTACATAACTCCAACACCTAGTTAATAGCAAACACCAGGTGGGAAAACCAGGCTGTCCTGGAAGACTCCTAGAAAAAGGGTTACCGGTAAGTCTAACTCCGGTTTTCTTCTTTCGTCTTCCAGGACAGCCTCTGAGATGATAAGCAAGAAACTTACTTTGTCAGGGCAGGACCACTGCCTGGAGGACCTTTAGTCCAAATGTCTGCTCCTTGTCAGACAACAAATCCAGACGGTAATGTCTTGCAAAGGTCGAATAAGATGACCATGTTGCTGCCTTGCAGATGTTCTCCGGGGAGGCTCCGGCCCTCTCTGCCCAAGATGCTGAGACTGCCCTGGTAGAATGTGCCTTAATCAATGGTGCTTGTCTACCTTCTAACTGATACGTTTCTAAAATCGCCATCCTTATTCATCTGGCAATGGTCGATTTAGATGCTCTATAACCTTTGCGGACCCCCGCAAAATTAACAAAAAGTGAATCTGAGATTCTGAAACTCTTAGTGACTTCTAAATAAATTAAAAGACTTCTTTTGACGTCTAACAAACTTAAAGATTCCTCCTCATCTTCCTCTAAAGGTGGGGCGAAACGTAGGTAGGACATTGCCTGCGTCATATGAAACATGGATGCCACTTTAGGGAGGAAACTAGGATCTGTCTTAAGTATGATCCTGTCCTCCAAAATGAACAAAAAAGGCTCCCGTATGGACAGAGCCTGTAGATCACTCACCCGTCTGGCTGATGTGTTCGCTATAAAAAAAAAAACAGTTTTGAGTACAATCCATTTTAGTAATGATTTCTCCAGGGGTTCAAAAGGACTACCCATAAGAGCCCTGAGAACCAAAGACAGATCCCAAGAGGGACATGCTCTGACCTTCACCGGCCTAGATCTCGCTAGAGCCTTGAAAAAATTTCTAACTAATTTATTTTGCTGTAGTGAAGTCTGGAAGAAAATACTTAAGGCTGCGGTCTGAACCTTTAGGGTACTGATAGACAGGCCCAGTTCTACACCTGCCTGGAGGAAATCCAATACCGCCAAAATCCCAGGATGATCCAGACCCTGCTCTCCTAGCCAGGAAAGAAATCTCTTCCATACCTTGGCATAAATTGCCCTGGTTATCGGCTTACGGCACTCCAGCAGAGTTTTAATCACTCTGTCTGAAAAGCCCTGAGCTTTTAGCAGTTGTTCCTCAGATACCAGGCCGTTAATTTTAGGTTCTTTATCTGTGGGTGGAGAACAGGACCTTGGGAGATCAGATCTTCCCTGACTGGAAGAGTCAATAGAGGACAAATGGCCAGTCTCTTCAAGTTGGCAAACCACGGCCTCTTTGGCCAGAATGTAGTAATTATGATTAGGTCCGTAGATTCTGACAGGAATCTTTGAAGAACCGTGGCTATCAGCCTCACTGGAGGGAAGGCATAACACAGGTTGAACTGCCAAGGATTGGCGAAGGCGTCTATTCCTGTGACCTGGTCCAACGGGTGGATAGAAAAGAACTGAGGCACCTTCTTGTTGGCCTCCGAGGCAAAGAGGTCCACCTGCGGCGGTCCCCAATGCTGCACAATCTCAATGAATACCTCCCTGTTGAGGGACCATTCGTCTTGTCCTATGTGCTGACGACTGAGGAAGTCCGCCAGAGAATTCTGCAAGCCTTTTAGGTGAACTGCTGACAGAGAGGACAGGTTCACCTCGGCCCAACACAGGATTTTGTTCGCTATGGCCTGCAGAGCTGGGCTCCTTGTGCCCCCCTATCTGTTTACGTAAGCGACAGCTGCTGCATTGTCGGTTCGCACCTGAAGGTGCTGGCCAACTATCTGGGACTGAAAGGTCTCTATAGCCCTGATGATCACCAGAAGCTCCCTCTGGTTTGAGGATCAATGAGCCTCTACAGGCTACCAGGACCCCTGGGCTAAGTTCTCCTCCAGATGGGCCCCCCAACCCAATGCACTGGCATCGGTAGTTATCACTATGGCCGTATGCCTGGCCCATGACAGACCCTTCTCCAGGTTGTGATGGGCTTGCCACCACCATAAAGTCCTTTTGACCTTGGTTGAAAGGGGCATGGGATGATTCAGGCTCTCTTTTTTTCCATCCCAGTGACTCAACATGAGCCCCTGTAGAGGGCGCTGGTGCAGCCTTGCCCAAGGAACACCTGGGAAGCAGGACGACATCAAACCCAGTATCCTCATAACCTCCCTGATTGGGGCTATTTGTCAGGATACTACCTGATCCACCTTCAGAATCTTTTCCCTGGGAATAAAGACTTTCATCTCCATTGAAGATTTTCTGTATCCCAAGAATAGGACCTCCTGGGACGGGGTCAGCTGAGATTTGTCTTGGTTGATCAACCACCCCAGAGAAAGTAGGAAACTCTGGGCCTCCTGTAGGTCTTTCTCCAGTTGGTGAAAAGACAGGGCGACACATAGGAGATCGTCCAGGTAGGGGATCACCGTAATAGCTCTGACTCTCAGTGGGGCCAGGGCCTCTGCCAGAACCTTTGTAAAGATTCTCGGCGACGAGGACAGACCAAAAGCGAGTGCTCGGAACTGGTAGTGCAGGACTTGTGCATCTATCTGTACTGCTAGCCTTAGGAATTTTTGAAATTCCTGATGTATGGGGATATGTAACTAGGCATCCCTGAGATCTACTGTGGCCATGAAACAGCCTGGGAACAGGAGGTTGGTCACAGAAAATATTGACTCCATCCTGAACCGCTTGTATTTTACAAATTCAGGGGATGAAGATTCAGGATTAACCTGAACTTCCCGGAAGGTTTCTTCACGACAAACATGTGAGAATACACCCCCTGGCCCTGCTCCTTCAGGGGCACCTGAATAAGGACTCTTTGATCCACTAGATCCCCTAATAACAGACCCAAAGCCTTTGCTTTTTCCCGGTCTCTTGGCAGCTGGGTAAGCTGGAACATTGAGCGGGGAACAGAATCTAACTCCAATCTGTAACCGTTTCTTATAAAGTCCAGAATGAACGGACTTGGAGTCAAATTGGTCCATTGTGGGAGGAACTCCCCCAGTCTCCCTCCCACTGGGACACAGGAGTCACTGGGGTTTAGGGGTGGTTTGAGGAGGATTAAATAAGATTCCTCCTCTTCCACGTCCCTTATGGCCCGACCAATGTTTTTTAGGACGTCCGTCCCTCTCCTGTTGGCCCTGTTGCCTGGGGCCATGAAAAAAACGCTTGTTCTCGTTTTTTTCTTCTTTTCAGGGAAGGCCTTTTTTCTATCCTGAGTTCTTTCCAGTGCCTCCTGTAGACCTGGTCCGAACAGATGGTCACCCGAAAAGGGTAAACCACAAAGCCTAAGTTTAGAGGCGGGATCGCCTGACCATGTTTTTAGCCATAGAGCCCTTCTGGCTGCATTAACTAAAGCGGCAGACCTGGCTGCCAATTTTACCGACTCTGCGGAGGCATCTGCCAGAAAGCCCACTGCTTTAAATAGTAAGGGGAAAGATTTTAACAACTGCTGTCTAGGTGTACCAGCAGCAATATGGGATTGTAACTGTGTGAGCCAGCACTCCAGATTTCTGGCTGCAAGGGCTGGTTTCAACCCTATCGAAGAGGCATCCCAAGCCCTCTTTAGCAGCACATCTCCCCTCTTATCCATGGGATCCTTGAGCGACCCCAGATCGTCGAAGACCAAGTCTGTCCTTTTAGAGACTTTGGCTAACGGTGCATCCAACTTTGGAATTTTATTCCATGGATGAGAAGTATCTGCTTCAAGGGGAACCTCCGCTCGAGGTTACCAGAAAAGAAGGGCCTATTTTCCGTCTGTTCCCACTCCAGCAAAATCGACTCAATCAGAGTTTTATGTATGGGAAACACCCTGGCTTTCTGTGCACTAGACCCCTGATACATTAGGTCGTGCTTCGAAAGTTGGACTTGCTGCTCACGAATTTCTAACGTGTCATAAATCGCTTTAAACAAATCTCCCACATCATCCAGAGATAATTTGTATCTGCCCCCCCTGGAAAAAACATCCTCCTCCTCCAGAGCCGGAAGCTGAATCCGCCTGAGAAGAGGCTAGCGATCTTGGTACCCTCTCCCTAACCACCTCCTCCTACTGACTGGGCTCAGACAGGGAGGGTGTACTGGCTGCTCTGTACAGGGAAGATGAGGGACCCTGCACCCTATCCATCATTCCTTTAAATGATTGGAATGTGGATGCTAGCTCATCCTTAACCGAAGGCAGGATTTTGTGACACTCTGCAACAGAATTATCCTTGACGAGGCTGCTGACACAATCAGGGCATAGAGGCTTCTCCCAGTTAGAGCCTAACTTAGCCCCACAAATGACACACCTTTTCCTAGGCGGCTGCATATGAGTCTTGTCCTGGGCTTTAACCTGTAAGCCAAATAAAAGAGAAAGGACAAAAAAATTCCATCAGTATGCCTCCCTGACCCACACCACTACTGTGCTCGAGTCAGCCTAGGAAGTGCCCAGCCCTCACCAGAGGTTCTCCACCCAGGGAGGGGAACATAGGGTCAATACTCTGACCCCCCAGTGTAAGGAATGGTCCACCCTCACCACCTTACCTTCGAGGCGCCGGAGCCTGATGAACCGGAGTCTACAACCTGAACAGGTGTCTCCATGGTCCCTGGTGTTTGCGCGGCCTCACCGAGCCTTTTCACCGCTCCAGAATGCCTGGCTATCCACCGCTGCGCCTAAGAGACTGGAACCATGTCTCAGTGCGCCCCTTGATGACGCGGTTCCGCCGGAAGTCCTCGTCACTTCCGCCCGCTAGAACGCAGACGCCCCGCCCCACGCGCGCTGTACCCGGAAGTGTCGGCCGAATCGGCGTGGCCAGTCGAGCGTCTCTCGCCCACCAGCCAGGACACAGCATTCCAGCACAGGTACAGGCAGACAGTGGGACTGGGTCTATAGTCACCAAAAGTCCTGCTCTCTCTGAGCTAGTGGCAGAGGTGGGGCCGGCAACCTCGCTCTTCCCCGACAGGACAGAGGGGTGCCCAGGCAGAGGAGAGTCATCGCCAGGGGCTCTTCCCAGGACAGTCCTGAGACATGGAGCTCCCATAGGTTCCTATAGCGTGCTCCTTCCCGTCCGGCAGGAAACACAGCAACTGAAGAGGGAGGCCTGGAGGACCACCTTTAAAGATAATGGGTGTGTTTGTTTCCTGTCCTGGAGGGAGGAGCCCTATGTCTCAGAGGCTGTCCTGGAAGACGAAAGGAGAAAGTTGAATAAGGCTTTTAAGACAATCCCACAGAAGAAAGACACATTTCACTTTAATATCAATGTAAATGTAATATCAATTTATTATTATTGCTAAAAATGCAAAAATTGTACCTGTGTATCAAGACATAAAGTGAGTCTTCCATGTATTGATTATCATTCTAAATCCACAATGTATCTTAAGTTGGCTATAGACAGCTTGAACTTCAGCCAATTCCTGCTGCACCACCCAGCTAGACGAATGTTGATTTAACCACTTGCCCACTGGGCACTTACACCCACTTCCTGCCTAGGCCAATTTTCAGCTTTCAACGCTGTTGCACGTTGAATTATTTCATATAGTTTGTTATAAAATTTTGCAAACAGGTAATTTTTCTCCTTCACTGATGTGTGCTGATGAGGCTGCACTGATAGGCACTGATGAGGTGGCAATGGTGGACACTGATGAGGAGGCACTGATAGGTGGCACTGATGGGCACTGATAGGTGGCACTGATGGGCACTGATAGGCGGAACAGAAGGGCACTGAGAGGTGGCACTGATAGGCAGCAATGATGAGCACTGATAGGCAGCACTGATAGGCATCACAGATGGGCACTGATAGGCACTGGAAGGTGGCACTGATAGGCGTCACTGATGGGCACTGGTAGGTGGCACTGGTAGGTAACACTGATGATGAGGCACTGATTGGCAGGACTAACAGGTGGCACTGATTGGCAGCACTGATGGCATTGAAAGGTGGCACTGGTGGGCACTGATTGGCACTGGTGGGCACGGATTAGCAGCACTTGTGTGCACTGATAGGTGCCACATATCGGGACCGATGTCCCTATAACAGAAGCCAGTTATCATGTTTATTCTTTTCTCCTCATGCTGATCGTGAGGAGAAAAAAAAACAGATAACTGGCTTCTGTTTTCTTCCTGATCAGCTGGCGTTGGCTGACAGATGATCACATGGTAAAGGGCCCACTGTGATTGGCCCTTTACCCTGTTCTGTGATTATCCATGTACGAAGGACATTGACGCCCTCCCGTCACTGGAAACCTGCGCTGTAGCCGGCTACAGCGCGGGTGGAAGGTGGTTAAAAATCAACGGAGCTGTGTGCAAATGCATCAACCGAAGGGTGATTGCATCCTATTAGATACCATCACTGTTCAGCAGTGCCACTTTAATCAGGTAATTCCCAGTGGTAGTGTAATCCTATTGGCTGAACCGTAGCGTCCGGACTAGTGTCTTATTGTTACATGTTTGTCTGAGTATGTCCTGTCAGTAATTCATGTGAACGGTACCAAGTGGTACCTTTTTATCGTTTGATAGCTCTTCGGTACAGTGTATAATATATTAAATTTGTTACTTAATAAATGTTAGCCAATCAATTCAACCCATTTGGCTCATGGTCAAATTATTTGTTGCCCTAAGTAACCCCTGTGCCTGTCCTTAACTAGGCTAAACCCCCCCCCCTTTTTTGTGCATATAATATGGTTACAGCAACAGCACTTCACTAGGTGCATTGACCAGAACCAGGTTTTCATACTGAATTCCTGTGAATTAGTGGTAACGCTTGCTTTCCCTTCCACACCACCCCCTTTTCCCCTCTTCCCCTTCTTTTATCTCCACTTTAATCAGGCATAGAGTGCCACAGCTGCCAAATACAAGAGCCAGCATTGGTAATTTCTTTTTTTTGAACAATAAAGCTTTTATTGATGCTTAAAAGTAAAGCATTGGTCATTTCTTCATCTACATTGTTCAGCCTGTATGGGAGCATTGCTTAATGGGAGTGCCTCGTTCAACTGTGTGTGGTTTGCTTTATAAAATTAGGAATAAATTAGACACCAGTTATCAAATAGTGTTTGTGAACCTGTAGAATGCAATGCCAGTGCAACCATGTGACACTAGTGGTCCAAGCCATTTGACTGTCTCTTTTTCTTCACTATGGAGGATGATGGTTTTATTCTCAGAGCTCATGAAATGCGTTGATAGATAGAGAATGGAAAAACAGTTAACCTTTGTATGCTGCTGTATTGGATTATAAAATTAAATATTTGATATTTCCAGGTACAAATATAAATGGAGGTATCCAGGCTTCCACAAGCCTCCTTAATGAATATTTAGTTAATATGGACAAGCATGAAAAGACCGTATCACTGATAATATTCTTGACTGATGGAAGACCAACCCTCGGGGAAGTCAAGTCTAGTAATATCCTAATTAATACTAAGAATGCCATCAGGGAAAAGTTCTGCTTATTCAGCATTGGCATTGGCAATGATGTTGATTTCCAACTGCTGGAAAAATTATCTCTGGAAAACTGTGGCATGATGCGCCGGGTCACTGAAGACGATGATGCAGCTGTTCAGCTGAAAGGGTATGTAATTTGTGGCTTTCCATATTATGGGTAAGAGATCCCTTTAATGCTGGAATGCTTTAGATTTGACTCTACAAGGAAAGTTCCCATGTATACGACTTGTATTATGAACCAACATACTGATTTGATAACAAGTTTTTAATTTGCTAAATAGTCTTCTGCACCAACCCTGCAAACCTGTGGTCAATTTAAACTTCTAACCTAGAGAAAAAAAATTGAATATTTATTGAGTAACTTTGCAAGCACTACATGTGTTTAAAAAAAAATTACCCTGATGAAAGTTTGAAAAAACCTAAAACTTCTTGTGTGAAAAATAAAGTTTACATTTTTGGTGCCCTCATACAATAATGCCGATCGGACATTCCGACAACAAAACCGTTGATAATTTTTCCGTCGGATGTTGGCTCAAACTTGTCTTGCATACACACGGTCACACAAATGTTGCTCGGAAATTCCGAACGTCAAGAACGCGGGGACGTACAACACTACGACGAGCCGAGAAAAATTAAGAACAATGATTCCGAGCATGCGTCAAATTGATCTCGAGCATGCGTAGGATTTTTGTGCGTCGGAATTGGATACACACGATCGGAATTTCCGACCACAACTTTTGTTGTCGGAAAAATTGAGAACCAGCTCTCAATCATTTTTTGACGGAAATTCCGACAGCAAATGTCCGATAGAGCCTACACACGGTTGGAATATCTGACCAAAAGCTCACATCGAACATTTGTTGTCGGAAATTCCCATCGTGTGTACGCGGCATAAGATGTATGTAACAGAATAAAAATAAATAAGAGCAGAGTTAGGCCATTTCTCCCTATACATCTGACTAGGGATGAGCTCGGTGTTCGAGTCGAACATACGTTCGACTCGAACATCGGCTGTTCGATCGTTCGGCGAACATCAAACGATTTGGGCCGTTCGCGCCAAATTCGAGTGACGGGAACGGCCCACAATACACTGCGCCATCGCAGTGCAATCCCGGCGCTGTGATTGGCCAAGCATGCACTGTGACCTCGCATGCTTGGCCAATCACAGCGCCAGCAGCTAGGAGAGCCATAATTATAGCTCAGGGGGTTTAGCACACGCCCCACACTATAAAAGACCGCCATCGCGGCGGCCTTGTGTAGTGTGTTCCGGCGCAGGAAAAGAGAAGGATAGGCAGGGACAGTGTGATATTCTTTGTGCTATTCTTGTGTGTAGGGAGAGAGAAGGATAGGCAGGGAGAGTGTCAGTGTCATATTCTTTGCTAAACCTTGAGTGCAGGGAGAGAGAAGGATAGGCAGGGGACAGTGTCAGTGTCATATTCTTTGCTAAACCTTGTGTGCAGGGAGAGAGAAGGATAGGCAGGGAGAGTGTCAGTGTCATATTCTTTGCTAAACCTTGTGTGCAGGGAGAGAGAAGGATAGGCAGGGGACAGTGTCAGTGTCATATTCTTTGCTAAACCTTGTGTGCAGGGAGAGAGAAGGATAGGCAGGGAGAGTGTCAGTGTCATATTCTTTGATAAATCTTGTGTGCAGGGAGAGAGAAGGATAGGCAGGGGACAGTGTCAGTGTCATTGTTGCTAAGCCTCCTGCACAGTATACACCTGAAGCTAGCCCTTATTGCTGTGTTTTCCTGGTGTGTTACACTAACAGGCATTTGCAGCGCTTACAGCAGGCGGAGTGTGCCTCCTGCACATTATACACCTGAAGCTAGCCCGTATTGCTGTGTTTTCCTGGTGTGTTACACCAACAGGCATTTGCAGCACTTACAGCAGGCGTAGTGTGATTCCTGCAAAATATACTCCTGAAGCTAGCCCGTATTGCTGTGTTTTCCTAGTGTGTTTACACCAACAGGCATTTGCAGAAGTTACAGCAGGCGTAGTGTGATTCCTGAAAAATATACTTCTGAAGCTAGCCCGTATTGCTGTGTTTTCCTAGTGTGTTACTCTAACAGGCATTTGCAGCACTTACAGCAGGCGTAGTGTGATTCCTGCAAAATATACTCCTGAAGCTAGCCCATATTGCTGTGTTTTTCTGGTGTGTTACACTAACAGGCATTTGCAGCACTTACAGCGGGCGTAGTGTGCTTCCTGCAAAATATACTCCTGAAGCTAGGCCTTATTGCTGGTTTTCCCATCTCCCTGCAGGCCATTAGAATGTCTGGAAGGCAAACAAGGAGAGGCAGACAGTCAGGAGCCAATAAAAGAGGGCAAGCAGGCTCTGTGTCTAGAGACAACAGTGCTGATCGTGGACGCGGTGCATCGCCATCAGCACGTGGCCATGGGACACGCTTGTCCTTTTTTTCGGCAGCTGGACGTGTTGAGCCGCATCATGCCGAAGACTTGGTAGAGTGGATGACCAAGCCCTCCTCATCCTCCTCATCCTCTCTCACCCAGGCTCAAGGTACTGGCAAAGCAGCTGCCAAAGCGTCCTCTTCCCTGGTATCAATGTCATCATCAGTCACTCCTTCCCTAGACCCACCATGTCCTCCTGAGGAGTCCCCCGAACTGTTTGAGCACAGTGTTGGGTACATGCTCCAGGAGGATGCCCAGCGTTTCGAAGGGTCTGATGATGATACCCAGCTAGAGGAAGGCAGTAGCGTGAGAGCAGAGAGAGGGGATGCTCAAGAAGGACACCAATCTGGCAGTCATGTTCCAGCAGCTGCAGCATACTGCCAGATTGGCTCCAGTGATGAGGAGGGAGGGGATGATGAGGTCACTGACTCCACGTGGGTGCCTAATAGGAGAGAGGAGGAGGAGGAGGATGAGGAGGAGGCACATCTCCAATGAGGCAGGATGCCCTCGGGTGGCCAGCGTAAGGGTAGCACACCGACGGAATCACACCGCAGAGCTCCGCCTGTGCAGGGTGCTGCCTCTGCCCGTTATTCAAAAAGTTCTTTGGTGTGGGCCTTTTTTGAGTCGAGTGCATCAGATTGCACAGCTTCTGTTTGCAACATATGTCTCAAGCGTATATCGCATGGCCAAAACATCAGCCACTTGGGCACCACATGCTTGACCAGACATATGTTGACCTGCCATGCAGCTCGTTGGCAAGCCTACCTTAAAGACCCACACCAAAGAACAAAGCGGACCTCTCCTTGCACCGCATCAGCTGGGATCTCCAACCCCACTATACCTTCAGTCCTCTCTGAAACCTGCACTGAGAGGAATGAAGGTGTAGAATTAGGTGTGTCACAGCCAAGTACTTGCGGGCACTCTGCTAGCAGTACACCGACGTCCGATTCTAGCAGGCAAATTTCCCTGCCCCAGCTGCTGGACCGTCGAAAGAAGTTCACTCCCAGCCATCCACATGCCCAGCGGTTGAATGCTAGCTTGGCTAAATTGCTAGCACTTCAACTGCTGCCTTTTCAGTTGGTAGACTCGGCCCCCTTCCGTGAGTTTGTGCAATGTGCGGTTCCTCAGTGGCAGGTTCCCAAACTCCACTTTTTCTCACGGAAGGCGATTCCGGCTCTCTACCAGCATGTGGAAGGCAATGTCTTGGCCTCGCTGGACAGGGCAGTCAGCGGTAAGGTGCATATTACCGCTGACTCATGGTCCAGCAGGCATGGACAGGGACGTTACCTTTCTTTCACGGCCCATTGGGTCACTCTTTTGGCAGCTGGGAAGGATGCAGGACAAGGTGCAGTAGTGTTGGAGGTTGTTCCGTCGCCACGCCTCCAAAATGCTACTACTGGTTGTGACACACCTCTCTCCTCCAACCCCTCCTCTTCTTCTTCCTCCATGGCCTCTTCCTGTGCTTTGTCCTCGGAACCAGCGGTGCTCCGTAGGCGTTCAAGGGGCTACGCAAGTACGCAGGCAAAAAGATGCCATGCCGTGATTGCGCTGGTGTGTTTGGGGGACAGGAGCCACACTGGGGCAGAGGTTCTGTCTGCTCTGCAGGGGCAGGCCGAGAGGTGGTTGATGCCATGCCAGCTTAAGCCAGGAATGGTGGTTTGGGACAATGGCACCAACCTCCTCTCCGCCCTCCGACAGGGACAACTGACCCATGTGCCCTGTGTGGCTCACGTCCTTAACCTGGTGGTGCAGCGGTTCTTGGGCAGGTACCCGGGCTTACAGGATGTCCTGAGGCAGGCCAGGAAAGTCTGTGTGCATTTCCGCAGATCTTATAATGCCAGTGCTCGCCTGGCTGAGCTGCAAAAGGAGTTGAACCTGCCCAAGAACCGCCTTATATGTGACATGCCCACCAGGTGGAACTCAACGTTGGCCATGCTGCAGCGACTGCACACGCAGCAGAGGGCCATCAATGAGTACCTGTGCGACTACGGCACCAGGACAGGGTCAGGGGAGCTCGGTTTTTTTTCACCACGCCAGTGGGGCATGATCAGGGATGCATGCACTGTCCTGGCACCATTTGAGGAGGCCACGAGGATGGTGAGCAGTGACAGTGCATGCATCGGTGACACTGTACCTCTTGTCCACCTGTTGGAACATACGCTGCATGGAATAATGGACAGGGCACTTGAGGCAGAACAGAGGCAGGAAGAGGAGGACTTCCTTGCCTCTCAAGGCCCCCTTTACCCAGACAGTGTTCCTCCTGTCCCACCCATCGCACAGGAAGAGGAGGAGGAGGAGGAGGATTGTGTCAGCATGGAGGTGGAGCCTGGCACTCAGCATCATCAGCAGCAGTCTTTTAGGGATGATTTACAGTCCCAAGAAACCCGTGGACTTGTACGTGGCTGGGAGGAGGTGGCTGCGGATCATGTCGTCCTTAGTGACCCAGAGGACTCCGGACCGAATGCCTCAGCTAACCTACGCTGCATGGCCTCCCTGATCCTGCAAAGTCTGCGGAAGGATCCTCGTATTCTTCGGATCAAGGAGAGGGACCATTACTGGCTGGCCACTCTCCTTGATCCACGGTACAAGGGTAAGGTTGCGGACCTTATCTTACCGTCGCAGAGGGAGCAGAGGATGAGACAACTCCGGGAGGCCTTGCAGAAAGGTCTGTGCAACGCGTTCCCAGAGACTGGGAGGTTACAAACTCCTGGTCCTGGACAAAGAGTTGCTGAGGCTTCGGTCAGTAGCAGAAGGAGCGGTGGGGAAGGTGGCCGTCTGACCGATGCGTTCAGACAATTCTTTAGTCCGCAGCCCCAAGGTATGATCGGTTCCAGCAACCATCGCCAGCGTCTGATATACATGGTGCAGGAATACCTATGGGCAAGGTCAGACTTGGACACCTTCCCCACCAAAAATCCTCTGGCTTACTGGGTCTTGAGGATGGATCACTGGCCAGAGCTTGCACAGTATGCAATTGAGCTACTGGCCTGTCCTGCATCCAGCGTTCTTTCAGAACGCACATTCAGTGCTGCTGGAGGATTTGTCACGGATCACAGGGTGCGCCTGTCCACCGACTCGGTTGATCGACTGACTTTCATAACGATGAACCAGTCTTGGATCACCACCAGCTACCAAACACCTGAAGCTGATATAACAGACTAATTTATTTTCAAATGTCACATCCCTTCAAGACTGATGCTGATGCTGAGTGACTGTCCTGTTTTGTTGACTAACTATCCTCCTCCTCCTCAATGATCCGATTGATGATGATAGCTTGGAAGAACATTTTTGTTTCTGGGTGCCGCCACCAGTGCCTAAGGCCCAATTTTTCAGCCCCTGTTTAACAGGGGCATGTAATTAAAATTTTTTATGCAATGCTTTGCAGCAGGACTCATTCCTGCACTCCAACTAGAGTATCTGGGAGAGGTTGCAGTGTCGTGGGACCAGCACCAGTGCCTAAGGCTCAATTTTTCAGCCCCTGTTTAACAGGGGCGTGTAATTACAATTTTTGATGCAATACTTTGCAACAGGGCTCATTGCTGTGCTCCAAGTACAGTATCTGTGAGGGGTTGCAGTGTTGTGGCACCAGTGCCTAAGGCCCAATTTTTCTGCCCCTGTTTAACAGGGGCATGTAATTACAATTCTTGATCTAATAATTCACAGCAGGGCCCATTCCTGCGCCCACCAAGAGTAACTGTGAGGCCTTACAGTGTTGTGTCAACACCACCACCACCAAAGGCCCAATTTTTCAGCCCCTGTTCAACAGGGGCATGCAATTACAATTCTTGATCTAATAATTCACAACAGGGCCCATTCATGCGCCCACCAAGAGTAACTGTGAGGGCTTACAGTGTTGTGTCAACACCACCACCACCACCACCAAAGGCCCAATTTTTCAGCCCCTGTTCAACAGGGGCATGCAATTACAATTCTTGATCTAATAATTCACAGCAGGGCCCATTCATGCGCCCACCAAGAGTAACTGTGAGGGCTTACAGTGTTGGGGCAAATTTCAGCAGAGTATATAGGGCAGGCCCCTACTTTCAAACATCCAACTTACAAACGACTCCTACTTGCAAACGGAAGGAGACAACAGGAAGTGAGAGGAAATCTACCCCGAGGAAGGGAAATTCTCTCCTGTAAGAGTTAATATGGGAAAAAGGTGTCTCCTCTCTACTGATGCTTTATCACCAATCCTTGTTTCAATAAAAACCCCACTTTTCAAAAACATTTGTCATTGGGACGGAAAGTGAGGTGAAATGTTCTGAACAGGGGCACAGACAGCAAAACAAATGTTACAGGGGTGATAACCCTTCCCTATGTTTTCCAAAAAGCTTAAAAATAGCAGGAGTTATGAGTTCTTATTGATTTTCATCTAATAAATTCAATATAATATTTTTCGATATAAAAAGACTGAAAAAAATAGGAAGACTTTTGGACAAAAATGATACAATCTGTATTTGTTTAGCTGGGGTCTATTTTATGCAGTAAGCTATGCAGGCTGTGACTACCAGCAGGAACTTTTTATGTTTATTTTTTTCTTGTTGAGTTCCCATTTTAGTGTCTTGTTCCAGGAGCTGTGCTGACCCCAGTATATAAATTGGCTTCTTTTAAAGTATTCTTAGTATTATTTATGGAAGCCTCTCTTCCACATATAGACTTAAAAGGCCGAAGGGAATACAGCTGCAAAAAAGCCTAATATAAGTCCTTTTTAAAACATTATTTGGAAATACTGCTCTGTTCCTTGTACATTCCTGTTCATTACAAATATATATTAATATAAATCAGCCGTTCCCCATTTATTAAATAAGTCGGTCAGTGTAATGAGTTAGGGCTCTTTCACACGGGACGGATCCGTGAAGATCCGCCCCGTGAAGCTCCGCTTGCTCAGCGGGGATCACTCCGTTGATCCCCGCTGAGCCGGCGGATGACTGGGCGGTCCCCGCACACTGTACAGGGACCGCCCTGTCAGAGCGCCACTCTCCCCTATGGGGGATCGGATGACGACAGACCGTAGAGTCCGTTGTCATCCGATCCGCAGACGGAAGGAAAAATAGGGTTTTCCTCCGTCACACTTTTGCGGATCGGAGCGGGTCGGATGTCAGCGGACATGTCACCGCTGACATCTGTGGCTCCATAGGAGGACATGGAGCATCCGTTCAGGTCCGCCTAAAAAACTGACAGGCGGACCTGAACGGACCCTCCGTGTAAAAGAGCCCTTAGGGCTCTTTCACACGGGTATTAGAAACAATTTTGCCTTTTTCAGGTGGACCTGATCAGAAGCTCCATGTGGGTTAAATAGACAGGCTGATGTAAAACAGACTTGTGTCAGTTTGCATCGCCCTACCCCCGAGTCCATCCAGAATGGCTATAGACTGCTCCTTTTCCATTTTTCTGGACATAAACTTGAAAGATCAGAGGTAGCCTGATGTAAGAGGACACAAATCCATTTTTTTCCAGCTGCCCATATTGCCATCACAGACCTGCGCCTGTCCACTGTGTAAATGCGGGCATGGATGTAAAAATATGTATATGTAAAAAGAAACGTAAGAACCCCGGCTAGTTTTTTACAGATGGTCAGGGCATTGTTAAGCCCCATACACACAGTAGGACTTTTTGACAACAAACTTTAAAATGAGCAGGTTTTCAAAATAATCCTACCGTGTGTACGCTCCATCGGACAAACTTTTTCGGTTTTCATCTGACAAAAGTTTGCTGTGCAAACGGACAAACTTTTCGGCAACAAAAGTCCTACGGTGCAAAGTCCTATTGTGTGTACAGAAATCCATCGGACTTTTGTCCGAAGTACAAACACGCATGCCCAGAACCAATGTTAAAATCAACCAATAATAGCAGAAGTTGACCAAAGGGTGGCGGTAAAGAGCAGAAAATAGCAGAAAAAACACGTGATGTTGGGAAAGTTTGCAGAAAAGTCCTGCCGTGTGTATGCTATGGGTGTTCCCGGCCAACTCCCTTCGGACAAAAATCCATGGAAAAGTTTGTTTGAAGTCCGACCGTGTGTACGAGGCTTTAGGCTCCATGCACACTGGGCTTAAAAAAAAATGTCCGTTCCCTTGGCAGAAAAAAATGCTCACATAGAGTGTTTTTTGTACATAGTTTAGGTGAGTTTAGAGGTTTTTCTGCCAGTAAGCTCCAATCAAAAATGCAAACCAGAAAAGTTTTTTCTCCTACCTATAAACGTTGAGCTTAAAATATGCCTGTAATCGTCCTAATGTGCATGGACACATAGGATAACACTGAGCTGCTTCTACAGGCAAAACACACAACTCCTGTAGAAGCAACAAGTTTTAAGCCAGTGTGCATGGAGCCACACAATCGGAAATTCCGACAACAAAACCGTGGATTTTTTTCCGATGGAATGTTGGCTCAAACTTGTGTTGCATACACACGGTCACACAAATCTTGTCGGAAATTCCGAACGTCAAGAACGCGGTGATGTACAAGACGTACGAGATCAATGAAGTTCAATAGGCAGTTCGGCTTTTCTGCTTGATTCTGAGCATGCGTGTTTTTTTGTGCGTTGGAATTGCATAAAGACGATCGGAATTTCCGACAAGAACTTTTCTTGTCGGAAAATTTGAGAACCAGCTCTCAAAATTTTTGTGGTCGGAAATTCCGACAGCAAATGTCCGATAGAGCCTCCACACGGTTGGAATTTCTGACAAAAAGCTCACATCGAACATTTGCTGTCGGAATTTCCGATCGTGTGTACGCGGCATTAGAGAGAATTTCCCTTACTTCCTGTCCTGCTGACAATCTTTTACCAAACAGGGAATGAGGGTAACTTTCTAATAGCATAACATAGGAAAATGTTTGATTTTTAAGTACAGTTGAGGAAGGTCAGATCCCTACTACGAAAGGGGGTAACGTCGTTTAAATATCTTCCCCCTCCTGGACACAAATTCACTGTCGATCCTCCACAGCCAGAAGACCACTTCCCATATGAATTAATCCTTCTAAAAGAACGAGACACACTCTGTATCTTTCTAGGATAGACTGACTTTATTAACAAAAACATTGTAACTTTTATACACATCCAATACTGCATTAACCTGAATGAACAATGGTCCAGCTCCACCCACCAAGACCCAATACACATTATTTTGACATCTGTTAGGAGACAACAGGTTCTAATCCCCTTTCAGTTCAAAAGGCTTTACACAATAGAAACATGACGACCTTCAATACACATCTCCCAATGAAAGGATTTGTAGCCTGTCTGTTTGAGTACAATCCACACAAGTATAGAGGTAATTATCCCTATTCACACTAAAAGGGTCTTCAGACACCCTTCTAGATTCATTTACATCACAACTGGCAAGTAACACATCTCTCAATTAACGTGTTGAGTTCAGAATAAAACAACCAGTACATATTGTGGACTAATATTACTATTTCAATTTCAAGCAATCCAAGCCATATTCTTAATGTCCATTGTTTCCTGGCTCACCCTGTGTCCAAAGTGACCCCTCTGTCACACCTACTTTTATTTCTGTCTATGCTTGTGTTGCAAATTTTCACTAATTTCCTGGTACAATTGTTGTCATCGGGGTGGGAGGTAACGGGAAATCTCTGAAGCAGTGCCCCAGATAGCTGTATAACACAGACAGGGGTTCTAATCTAATATGAAACAAAATATAGCATACATTTTCAGTGTGGTAATAGAAAATGTGATAATCATTATTATTAAAGAGGAAGTAAAGCCTGATGGGTTTACTTCCTCTGTTTCCCTGCAAAGGTAAAGCATACTGGGCTACTATGCATCGCATAGTAGCCCATTATGTATCACTTACCTGCAGTAGAAGCCCGCAATGTCCCCGATTTCCTCGCTAGTAGCGAGCGTCTATCTTCACCCCTCTTCTTCCGGAGTCCGCGAACTTCGGCTCTGTGACTGGCCATAGTCACGTGACGCTGCGTGATGTCACTCCTGCGCATGCGCATGGGTGTCGCTTTTTCACGGCACGACCCCATTCAGAAAAACGGCACGCCCAGTGCGCCTGTGCCGTTGTCTGCGGCGCGCATGCACCGTAGACATTGTTACAGTCTTTTTTGCAAATATCTCAGAGACCGTGTAGGTCTCTGAGATATTGCAAGCACCTACAGGTAAGCCCTAATCTAGGCTTACCTGTAGGTGTAACTTCCCCCAGAGGGTTTACAACCACTTTAAAGTCCTGGGATTCTGACCACTTTACCCAAACATGTAGCAAGCCTTGATATTTATTCCTCTGTTCTGCTAATTACAAGCCACTTACAGCAAATAAAAAATAACAAAAAAAGACATTTTGTAATATAGCATTGTCATATAGCCACTTTGATCATGTGTGCATTCATTTTTAATTACAGCTACACTATATGGAGCTGACAGGATCATAAAACAGATGAGTCTATCTGTTATGTCCCTGCACACGTGTGGCTGAAATGGACACTGAAAGCCATTCATCAGTTTATTAGTATTATTATCCTTATTGCCCCAAAGCCACCAGAACAACACCAAACAATGGGATAACAATAGTCATTCACTAGTACATTTAAATGACTGCTATAGTTGCTAAACTTTGCGACATAGAGTCACCTACATAGCACCATTATTTAATGGCTTCTAAAGCCCCGTACACACGGTCGGACTTTTGGCCAACAAACTTTATTTTGAGCAAGTTGGACCAACAATCCGACCGTGTGTACGCTCCATCGGACAAACTTTTTTTGCTTTTTTCTTGTTTTCATCGGACAAAAGTTGGGTCTGCAAACGGACAAACTTTTGCCCAACAAAAGTCTGATGGAGCAAAGTCCGACCGTGTGTACAGAAAACCATCGGACTTTTGTCCGATGGACAAAACAACTAATGTTAATATCAACCAACAATAGCAGAAGTTGACCAAAGGGTGGCGGTAAAGAGCAGAAAAACCACGTGATGTTGCGTGTCTGAGCGTGTGTATGCTATGGGTGTTCCCGACCAACTCCGTTCGGACAAAAATCCATGGAAAAGTCTGATGAAAGTCCGACCGTATGTATGGGGCTTTACCCTTTCCCATAATGGACTTTAAAGCAGAACTAAACCCAACAATTTAACGGTTTCAAAAAACAGTTACATTCTCGGCCTGCTGGGATTGCTAACTGTCACTAGTGCTCTTTACCAAACTATCAAATCGATGGTGTCATAACTGATCACATGTGCAACATCATGGCAGTTAAAGATCAAACAGAGGCCAAGATGGCTGCTTCCTTGGCTGAAAGGGACAGGAGGGTTTAGTTCCGCTTTAATGTTTCAATGTTTAGGTAGAAGAGGTACAAACATTTTTTGAATATATATATATTTTTTTCAGCAAAACCAAAAAATTGACCAAATGTGGAGATAAAATACACTTTTACCATAACTATCCATTGTAGGCATGTTACACAAAGATAATTATAGCAATCTCTTAATCAAAAACAGCTGTAACCACTCGCTGCAAATACAAAGCATGATCAAATGACCATAGTACGCAACGCTAATTTGGACATTTACTATGGAAATCATCTAACATTATTTCTTCTTTTTTTAGTATGCAATGTTTCATACAAGGGTTTCTCAATTTACACGAGGGCTGAGCTCCTGTAAGAGCCTGTGTAATCATTTTTCACATACTTTACTTCTCCCACTGGATATGATGGTAATTGCTGGAGCTGCATTCCAGCTGGCATCATTTTGATGCTAACTACACCCCATAAATTTGAACTGTGAGGCTTTTTCATACACTATACAGTACACATTAACACATTTAAGCATAGAATTAAAATAACAATAAAATGCATCAAAAAATATTTAAACCAAATTTTACTGACCAGATGGCTCAAGATCACGAGACCCCATCACTGCGTTTGGCATTCATCATATAGGATGAAACAGGTATGTATTATCCCGCGCTCCCTAACCTAATGCGTCCATCACCACAATTTTTGATTTTATTATCATATAGGATAAGTCTAATATTCTACGTGATGAATACCAAGGACAGTGATTGGGTAAAGGGTTATTTTCTCTGACCAATTCAAGTGGAATGCACTGTGGATCATAAATATATTTGTAGTGATATGTCTTTGCTTCCAGCAACTCTTGATCGCATACAAGGCATAATGTCATTATTTGTTGCAAATTTGAGCCCCTAATAAGAATAAAGCCTCGTACACACGATCAGATTTTCCAACGGGAATTGTGTGACGGCAGGGTTTTGTCGAAAAATCTAACCATTTGTGTGCTCCATCGGACAACTGCTGTAAAATTTTCCGACAACAAATGTTGGATAGCATGCTTTAAAATTTTCCAACAACAAATGTGTGATGTCGGATTATCCAATCGTGTGTACACAAGTCCATCGGAAAAAGATCGAAAGTAAAAACACGCATGCTCAGAAGCAATGCTAACCATAGCAGAAGTTGCTAACAATGCTAACAGTATTAGCAGAAGTTGCCCAAAGGGTGGCGCTAAAGAGCTAAAAAAAAACACGTTGTTTCGGATTTGTTGGCTGACAAAGATTTGCCGTCTGTATGCAGAACAAGTTCACGGCCAACGCCCTTCGGACAAAAGTCCTACGTTTTGTCCGACGGAAATCCAATCCTGTGTACGAGGCCTTAGACTGTGTTTAACTAGGAAGGCACAGCTTCTTCAGTTCGTGTAAATTGTATCCCAACCCAAAAAAACGAAAATGTAATATAAGGCAGCTTGTGAGTACTTAAATGTGGCAGCTGCATTATTTTTCTTTTTCCCCCATATTTTTTACCCAATATTCCACTGATTAACACTTCATGTTCTTGGAATGCTATGCCCACCCCACTATATCTATGGAGGGGGCCTTCGTTGTCGCTTCAAACTTGTCTTCCTGTTTACATCTTGATTACGTGGGGGTGGGGAGAATTGTATGTTGTAGTTTAGAGAAGGAAGATAACAGTGTGCTTTCACTTCAGTTCACATAAAGTGATAAGGACACCACGTAATGGTAATAATAATGACACCTAATTTCTGGCAAGATCACCATTTATTTTATTTACTTGCTGATTATGTTTTAGTTTGAAAAGCTAAAGCTGGTAAGCGGCAATATATAATAATCTTGTTCTTGCCTTTAGTTGTCCTTCAATGCTTAGGCCAAGCTGTTCATAGTAAAGTTACATCATTGGGATTATTTGATCGTTTTGGGTGGATAGTACAATCTCCCTCAGTTTTCTCCAACTCAGAGTTTTTTTTCCCCACATTAATAAATCATTATCTTCAGTATTACTCAAGCCCAACTTCTTAGCCAGCCTAGCATACAGTTCCATTGTCTTTACATTGCTGTTTCCTGTTTTAAGCACCTGACATTGATGCAGTTGCTACAGAGTAGTGATGAGCCGAACACCCCCGGGTTCGGTTCGCACCAGAACCCGCGAACGGACCGAAAGTTCGTACGAACATTAGAACCCTATTAAATACAATGGATGCGAACGTTCGAATTCTAAAGTGCTAATTATAACAACTATTATGCATGTTATTGTCCTAAAAAGGGTTTGGGAACCCGGGTTCTGCACCAGGGGACATGTATCAATGCAAAAAGAAGTTTTAAAAACGGTCGTTTTTCGGGAGCAGTAATTTTAATGATGCATAAAGTGAAAAAAAAAAGTCAAATATTCCTTTAAATATCGTACCTGGGGGGTGTCTAAAGTATGCCTGTGAAGTGCCACGTGTTTCCCGTGTTTAGAACTGTCCCTGCACAAAATGACACTTCTAAAGGAAAAAAAAGCCATTTAAAACTTCTTGCGGCTTTAATGTAATGTCTGGTCCCGGTAATATGGATGAAAATCTTTAAGAAAAATGGCATAGCTACCCCATGACCCCCCCCCTACCCCAGCCCATTACCAGCCCCTTTGGGTCTTGTATGGATATTAAGGGGAACCCCGCACATAAAATAAAATAGGCCCTATATACTCTGAACAGCCGTATACAGGCGGTGCATACAAGACAGGGACTGTAGGTTTGTTCTTATGTAGAATGTGTTTGTAATTTTGAACAGGTACATTGTTGAAGTGTAGCTCCAGCCCAAAAATCTATTTTTAAACTTTTTGGGAAACATAGGTAAGGGTTATCACCCCTGTAACATTTGTTTTGCTGTCTGTGCCCCTGTTCAGAACATTTCACCTCACTTTCCGTCCCAATGACAACTGTTTTTGAAATGTGGTGTTTTTCTTGAAACAAGGATTGCTGATAAAGCATCAGTACAGAGGAGACACCTTTCTCCCATATTTATTCTTACAGGAGAGAATTTTCCTTCCTAGGGGTAGATTTCCTCTCACTTCCTGTTGTCTTCTTTCGTTTGCAAGTAGGAGTCGTTTGTAAGTTGGATGTTTGAAAGTAGGGACCTGCCGTATATACTCTGCAGAAATAGGCCCCTTAGTTGTTGGTGTTGGCACAACACTGTAAGCACTCACAGTTACTCTTGGTTGGTGCTGGAACGCCCTGCTGTCAACTATTATATCAGGAATTTTAATTACATATAATTGTTGAACAGTGGTAGTAAAAATTGGGCCTTTGATGGTGGTGCTGGTGCCACAACACTGTAAGCCCTGACAGTTACTCTTGGTGGGTGCAGCAATGGGCCCTGCTGTGAATTATTAGATCAAGAATTGTAATTGCATGCCCCTGTTGAACAGGGGCTGAAAAATTGGGCTTTTCGTGGTGGTGGTGGTGGTGTTGCCACAACACTGTAAGCCCTCAGAGTTACTCTTGGTGGGTGCAGGAATGGGCCCTGCTGTGAATTATTAGATCAAGAATTGTAATTACATGCCCCTTTTGAACAGGGGCTGAAAAATTGGGCCTTTCGTGGTGGTGGTGGTGGTGGCGTTGCCACAACACTGTAAGCCCTCAGACTTACTCTTGGTGGGTGCAGGAATGGGCCCTGCTGTGAATTATTACATCAAGAATTGTAATTGCATGCCCCTGTTGAACAGGGGCTGAAAAATTGGGCCTTAGGCACTGGTGGCACAACACTACAACCCCTCACAGATACTGTACTTGGAGCACAGCAATGAGCCCTATGGCAAATTATTGCTAAAAAAATTGTAAGTACACGCCCCTGTAAAACAGGGGCTGAAAAATTGGGCCTTAGCCACTGGTGGCGGCACCCATAAACAAAAATGATCTTCCAAGCTATCATCATCAATCGTATCATTGAGGACTAGGAGGAGGAGGATAGCCAGTCAACATAACAGCACAGGCACTCAGCATCAGCATCAGTCTTGAAGGGACGTGACATGTTAAAATCAATTAGTCTGTTATATCAGCATCAGGTGTGTGGTAGCTGGTGGTGATCCAAGACTGGTTCATCTTGATGAAAGTCAGTCGATCAACCGAGTCGGTGGACAGGCGCACCCTGTGATCCGTGACAAATCCTCCAGCAGCACTGAATGTGCGTTCCGAAAGAACGCTGGATGCAGGACAGGCCAGTAGCTCAATTGCATACTGTGCAAGCTCTGGCCAGTGATCCATCCTCAAGACCCAGTAAGCCAGAGGATTTTCGGTGGGGAAGGTGTCCAAGTCTGACCTTGCCCCTAGATATTCCTGCACCATGTTTATCAGACGCTGGCGATGGTTGCTGGAACCAATCATACTTTGGGGCTGCGGACTAAAGAATTGTCTGAACGCATCGGTCAGACGGCCACCTTCCCCACCGCTCCTTCTTTGACTGGCCGAAGCCTCAGCAACTCGTTGTCCAGGACCAGGAGTTTGTAACCTCCCAGTCTCTGGGAACGCGTTGCACAGACCTTTCTGCAAGGCCTCCCGGAGTTGTCTCATCCTCTGCTCCCTCTGCGACGGTAAGATAAGGTCCGCAACCTTACCCTTGTACCGTGGATCAAGGAGAGTGGCCAGCCAGTAATGGTCCCTCTCCTTGATCCGAAGAATACGAGGATCCTTCCGCAGACTTTGCAGGATCAGGGAGGCCATGCAGCGTAGGTTAGCTGAGGCATTCGGTCCGGAGTCCTCTGGGTCACTAAGGACGACATGATCCGCAGCCACCTCCTCCCAGCCACGTACAAGTCCACTGGTTTCTTGGGACTGTAAATCATCCCTAAAAGACTGCTGCTGATGATGCTGAGTGCCAGCCTCCACCTCCATGCTGACACAATCCTCCTCCTCCTCCTCCTCCTCCTCTTCCTGTGCGATGGGTGGGACAGAAGGAACACTGTCTGGGTAAAGGGGGCCTTGAGAGGCAAGGAAGTCCTCCTCTTCCTGCCTCTGTTCTGCCTCAAGTGCCCTGTCCATTATTCCACGCAGCGTGTGCTCCAACAGGTGGACAAGAGGTACAGTGTCACTGATGCATGCACTGTCACTGCTCACCATCCTCGTGGCCTCCTCAAATGGTGCCAGGACAGTGCATGCATCCCTGATCATGCCCCACTGGCGTGGAGAAAAAAAACCAAGCTCCCCTGACCCTGTCCTGGTGCCGTAGTCGCACAGGTACTCATTGATGGCCCTCTGCTGCGTGTGCAGCCACTGCAGCATGGCCAACGTTGAGTTCCACCTGGTGGGCATGTCACATATAAGGCGGTTCTTGGGCAGGTTCAACTCCTTTTGCAGCTCAGCCAGGCGAGCACTGGCATTATAAGATCTGCGGAAATGCACACAGACTTTCCTGGCCTGCCTCAGGACATCCTGTAAGCCCGGGTACCTGCCCAAGAACCGCTGCACCACCAGGTTAAGGACGTGAGCCACACAGGGCACATGGGTCAGTTGTCCCTGTCGGAGGGCGGAGAGGAGGTTGGTGCCATTGTCGCAAACCACCATTCCTGGCTTAAGCTGGCGTGGCGTCAACCACCTCTCGGCCTGGCCCTGCAGAGCAGACAGGACCTCTGCCCCAGTGTGGCTTCTGTCCCCCAAACACACCAGCGCAAGCACGGCATGGCATCTTTTTGCCTGCGTACTTGCGTAGCCCCGTGAACGGCTACGGAGCACCGCTGGTTCATAGGACACACCACAGGAAGAGGCCATGGAGGAAGAAGAAGAGGAGGGGGTGGAGGAGAGAGGTGTGTCACAACCAGTAGTAGCATTTTGGAGGCGTGGCGGTGGGACAACCTCCAACACTACTGCACCTTGTCCTGCATCCTTCCCAGCTGCCAAAAGAGTGACCCAATGGGCCGTGAAAGAAAGGTAACGTCCCTGTCCATGCCTGCTGGACCATGAGTCAGCGGTAATATGCACCTTACCGCTGACCGCCCTGTCCAGCGAGGCCAAGACATTGCCTTCCACATGCCGGTAGAGAGCCGGAATAGCCTTCCGTGAGAAAAAGTGGCGTTTGGGAACCTGCCACTGAGGAACCGCACATTGCACAAACTCACGGAAGGGGGCCGAGTCTACCAACTGAAAAGGCAGCAGTTGAAGCGCTAGCAATTTAGCCAAGCTAGCATTCAACCGCTGGGCATGTGGATGGCTGGGAGTGAACTTCTTTCGACAGTCCAGCAGCTGGGGCAGGGAAATTTGCCTGCTAGAATCGGACGTCGGTGTACTGCTAGCAGAGTGGCCGCAAGTACTTGGCTGTGACACACCTAATTCTACACCTTCATTCCTCTCAGTGCATGTTTCTGAGAGGACTGAAGTTATAGTGGGGTTGGAGATCCCAGCTGATGCGGTGCAAGGAGAGGTCCGCTTTGTTCTTTGGTGTGGGTCTTTGAGGTAGGCTTGCCAACGAGCTGCATGGCAGGTCAACATATGTCTGGTCAGGCATGTGGTACCCAAGCGGCTGATGTTTTGGCCACGCGATATACGCTTGAGACATATGTTGCAAACAGCAGCTGTGCGATCTGATGCACTAGTCTCAAAAAAGGCCCACACCAAGGAACTTTTTGAATGACGGGCAGAGGCAGCGCCCTGCACAGGCGGAGCTCTGCGGTGTGATTCCGTCGGTGTACTGCCCTTACGCTGGCCACCAAAGGGCATCCTGTCTCGTTGGAGATGTGCCTCCTCCTCATCCTCCTCCTCCTCTCTCCTATTAGGCACCCACGTGGAGTCAGTGACCTCATCATCCCCTCCCTCCTCATCACTGGAGCCAATCTGGCAGTATGCTGCAGCTGCTGGAACATGACTGCCAGATTGGTGTCCTTCTTGAGCATCCCCTCTGTCTGCTCTCACCCTACTGCCTTCCTGTAGCTGGGTTTCATCATCAGACCCTTCGAAACGCTGGGCATCCTCCTGGAGCATGTACCCAACACTGTGCTCAAACAGTTCGGGGGACTCCTCAGGAGGAGGACATGGTGGGTCTAGGGAAGGAGTGACTGATGATGAGTCTGACATTGATACCAGGGAAGAGGACGCTTTGGCAGCTGCTTTGCCAGTACCCTGAGCCTGGGTGAGAGAGGATGAGGAGGAGGAGGAGGGCTTGGTCATCCACTCTACCAAGTCTTCGGCATGATGTGGCTCAACATGTCCAGCTGCCGAAAAGAAGGACAAGCGTGTCCCATGGCCATGTGCTGATGACAATGCACCGCGTCCACGACCAGCACTGTTGCCCCCAGACACAGAGCCTGCTTGCCCTCTTTTATTGCCTCCTGACTGTCTGCCTCTCCTTGTTTGCCTTCCAGACATTCTAATAGATGGCCTGCAGGGAGATGGGAAAAAAGCAATAAGGGCTACCTTCAGGTGTCCTTCTCTGTCCCTTGAAACAAGGACTTGCACAGTGAAAGAAACTGACACTCTCCCTACCTACAGTTTTCTGTCCCTAGAAAAAATGATTTTTTTAAGCACAATATAGCACAAGGAGAATTCACTCACTGTCCTTCCAGGTCCCTGGAAACAAGGACTTGCACAGTGAAAGAAACTGACACTCTCCCTACCTACAGTTTTCTGTCCCTAGAAAAAATGTTTTTTTTAAGCACAATATAGCACAAGGAGAATTCACTCACTGTCCTTCCAGGTCCCTGGAAACAAGGACTTGCACAGTGAAAGAAACTGACACTCTCCCTACCTACAGTTTTCTGTCCCTAGAAAAAATGTTTTTTTTAAGCACAATATAGCACAAGGAGAATTCACTCACTGTCCTTCCAGGTCCCTAGAAACAAGGACTTGCACAGTGAAAGAAACTGACACTCTCCCTACCTACAGTTTTCTGTCCCTAGAAAAAAAGTTTTTTTTAAGCACAATATAGCACAAGGAGAATTCACTCACTGTCCTTCCAGGTCCCTGGAAACAAGGACTTGCACAGTGAAAGAAACTGACACTCTCCCTACCTACAGTTTTCTGTCCCTAGAAAAAATGTTTTTTTTAAGCACAATATAGCACAAGGAGAATTCACTCACTGTCCTTCCAGGTCCCTGGAAACAAGGACTTGCACAGTGAAAGAAACTGACACTCTCCCTACCTACAGTTTTCTGTCCCTAGAAAAAATGTTTTTTTTAAGCACAATATAGCACAAGGAGAATTCACTCACTGTCCTTCCAGGTCCCTAGAAACAAGGACTTGCACAGTGAAAGAAACTGACACTCTCCCTACCTACAGTTTTCTGTCCCTAGAAAAAATGTTTTTTTTAAGCACACTATAGCACAAGGAGAATTCACTCACTGTCCTTCCAGGTCCCTGGAAACAAGGACTTGCACAGTGAAAGAAACTGACACTCTCCCTACCTACAGTTTTCTGTCCCTAGAAAAAATGTTTTTTTTAAGCACAATATAGCACAAGGAGAATTCACTCACTGTCCTTCCAGGTCCCTGGAAACAAGGACTTGCACAGTGAAAGAAACTGACACTCTCCCTACCTACAGTTTTCTGTCCCTAGAAAAAATGTTTTTTTTAAGCACAATATAGCACAAGGAGAATTCACTCACTGTCCTTCCAGGTCCCTGGAAACAAGGACTTGCACAGTGAAAGAAACTGACACTCTCCCTACCTACAGTTTTCTGTCCCTAGAAAAAATGTTTTTTTTAAGCACAATATAGCACAAGGAGAATTCACTCACTGTCCTTCCAGGTCCCTGGAAACAAGGACTTGCACAGTGAAAGAAACTGACACTCTCCCTACCTACAGTTTTCTGTCCCTAGAAAAAATGTTTTTTTTAAGCACAATATAGCACAAGGAGAATTCACTCACTGTCCTTCCAGGTCCCTGGAAACAAGGACTTGCACAGTGAAAGAAACTGACACTCTCCCTACCTACAGTTTTCTGTCCCTAGAAAAAATGTTTTTTTTAAGCACAATATAGCACAAGGAGAATTCACTCACTGTCCTTCCAGGTCCCTGGAAACAAGGACTTGCACAGTGAAAGAAACTGACACTCTCCCTACCTACAGTTTTCTGTCCCTAGAAAAAATGTTTTTTTTAAGCACAATATAGCACAAGGAGAATTCACTCACTGTCCTTCCAGGTCCCTAGAAACAAGGACTTGCACAGTGAAAGAAACTGACACTCTCCCTACCTACAGTTTTCTGTCCCTAGAAAAAATGTTTTTTTTAAGCACAATATAGCACAAGGAGAATTCACTCACTGTCCTTCCAGGTCCCTGGAAACAAGGACTTGCACAGTGAAAGAAACTGACACTCTCCCTACCTACAGTTTTCTGTCCCTAGAAAAAATGTTTTTTTTAAGCACAATATAGCACAAGGAGAATTCACTCACTGTCCTTCCAGGTCCCTAGAAACAAGGACTTGCACAGTGAAAGAAACTGACACTCTCCCTACCTACAGTTTTCTGTCCCTAGAAAAAAAAAATTTTTAAGCACACTATAGCACAAGGAGAATTCACTCACTGTCCTTCCAGGTCCCTGGAAACAAGGACTTGCACAGTGAAAGAAACTGACACTCTCCCTACCTACAGTTTTCTGTCCCTAGAAAAAATGTTTTTTTTAAGCACAATATAGCACAAGGAGAATTCACTCACTGTCCTTCCAGGTCCCTAGAAACAAGGACTTGCACAGTGAAAGAAACTGACACTCTCCCTACCTACAGTTTTCTGTCCCTAGAAAAAATGTTTTTTTTAAGCACAATATAGCACAAGGAGAATTCACTCACTGTCCTTCCAGGTCCCTGGAAACAAGGACTTGCACAGTGAAAGAAACTGACACTCTCCCTACCTACAGTTTTCTGTCCCTAGAAAAAATGTTTTTTTTAAGCACAATATAGCACAAGGAGAATTCACTCACTGTCCTTCCAGGTCCCTAGAAACAAGGACTTGCACAGTGAAAGAAACTGACACTCTCCCTACCTACAGTTTTCTGTCCCTAGAAAAAATGTTTTTTTTAAGCACACTATAGCACAAGCACAAAACACACTGACACTCTCCCTACCTATCCTTCTCTTTCCCTAAACTAAAGGAATCCAGGTTAAGCAAGAAAGAAATAAAAGTCACTGTCCCTGCCTATGCTGCTCTATCCCTGCTCCGGAACACACTACACTAGGCCGCCGTGCTGGCGGCCTTTTATAGTGTGGGGCGTGTACTAAACACCCTCAGCAATAATTGGCCACAGGCATCCTGCCTGTGGCCAATCATTGTTCTCCTCGCTGCCGGCGCTGTGATTGGCCAAGCATGCGGGGTCACAGTGCATGCTTGGCCAATCACAGCGCCTGGATGACACTGCGATGGCGTAGTGCATTGTGGGCCGTTCGCGTCACTCGAATTTGGCGCGAACGGCCCAAATCGTTCGATCTTCGTCGAACGATCGAACAGCCGATGTTCGAGTCGAACGTATGTTCGACTCGAACACGAAGCTCATCCCTACTACAGAGCTAATAAATGAGGTAAAGCCTCACTTTGCAAAGAATACCCAATCAAAACCCCCCCAAAAAAAACACATTTCTGCTTGTCCATGTTTGTATAATGAACGTCAGCAGAGCTTCTGCACATTTACTAAGTTCTGGAGCAACTCCACTTTGCACAGTCTATTTGTGTTTAGTAAATCAAACCCTGGGCTTCTTGTATGCTTTTTTTCTCTGTTTAAGTCAGACAGGACATGTCCATTCACAGACAAAAGTACAGAATGGTTATTTTATGTTTTCTAAATTAGTGTTTCAATAGATAAGAGTGGATTGTAGAGTTTCTAATTTTATGTTTGTATAAAGTGAAGTAATCCCATAAGATACTTGAATGCTCTTAAAGCAAGGAACAAACAGGAATAGATCACTTTCCATGTAAAAACATGAGATCTTTGCAGGCATATAGCCCAGTGCATGATCAATGACGTGCTCAGGGGGCGTATCTGCCGTGAGGCAAACAAGGCATTTGCCTTGGGCGGCATTTTCCAGGGAGGCACAGGCTGGAGGATCCATGATGTCAGACTCGGAAGGGGGAAGACTGAGGATGGAACTCTGCCTATGGAACAGCAGGCGGACAAGGGCAACCCAGGGATCTGGTGAATGCCCCTCGTAAGTGCACAGACACAACCATGCCCCTCCTATTGCTGGAAATCCAGTTGGGGTGATGATACCGTAAGTGTCCCCCTTTCATGTCAGGGGAGCTGGGTGTGGCCTTGGAAGTGGGCTCCTCCCATCATGCCGGTGGAGTCGGACGGTTTTAGTCTTGCCTAGGGCAGCACAAAACCAAAATACACCACTGCATGTGCAGGGTAAGATAAAGTAAATACATTTCAAGGTAAGAGCAATATGTGACCATAACCAATCAGAATTAATCTTTTACTGATCTGACTGGTAAACTTAGAGTGTATTTCCACTTTTGCAGCTAAATTGGGATAACACCTACTTTATACAGTATTTGTTACATGTCCCAAGTCACACAGCATAACAGCCTACATTAAAGCATATTTCAACTTTTGCAGCCAAATTTGGGATAACACCTACTTCATATTTGTTAAATGTCCCCATTTACATAGCATAACTTAAAAAAAACATTAAGTTGCAGCTTACCTTTTTTAGTTGCTGTATTCTGGATCTGCCATAATTAACCCTATCTATACTGTGCAGGCAGATCTTTATTATCAATTTTAACCAGACTAGGACGCTTTGAGGTTGATTTACTAAGACTGGAGAGTACAAAATCTTGTACAGCTGTACATCGTAGCCAATCAGCTACATATTGTAACATATTGTAATTGAATGTTATTAAAAATGACCTTTCCTTTTCAATCTGCGGTGCTGTAATTTTCTGCAAAATGCAATGCAATATGGCTACCTGAAGGTGTTCTGTGCACAGATGATGTACAGAACACCCCCCAGAAATGTAATTTCCTGCTTGTGTGATTGGCTCACTGATTTTCCCAGAAGTCTGCCCTAAGATACAAATCCGATTTTGAGCATCCTCTGCAACAAAAATGACATTTTTAGTGAGATACCCTCAAAGGAAAATCATGTCTAAAGGGATGCAGACGCTGCAACTTTCCTCATTAGAGCTCGGCAGGTCCAGCAGCTGATTGACAATTATAAAACCATTTCCATACAGATTCACTCTGAACATAGATATAGACAAACAAACAGCTATTCCTTCAGAATAAAAAAAAGTAGGAATCTTTTTTTGTTTGTTTTTTCTCCTCTTTCCCTTTTTCTCCTTCTCTTATCCCTTGCTTTTTATATCTTTTGACCCCGCATACGACCCTTATCACGCCTCACAAACCACAAATAGTGGGGTTGAAATAAATATGCTTTGTGATTTAACTGTCACAATTGTTACCAGGTTTGGCTAGTAAACGTGTAATAAACTACGTAGAGGGTTATTTACTGTAAGAGAGGCAAGGATGTGGAATTCCCTGCCACAGGCGGTGGTCTCAACGGGGAGCATTGATAGTTTCAAAAAACTATTAGATAAGCACCTGAAAAACCGCAACATACAGGGATATACAATGTAATACTGACATGTAATCACACACACAGGTTGGACTTGATGGACTTGTGTCTTTTTTCAACCTCACCTACTATGTAACTACTATGTAACTATGCAATACTCTGAATAACTGTACTACTCCTATTGTTATACTCTGTGACTTTGATACCATCTGTCAGTCAAAGTGCCTATGATTGTCATAGATCTTCAACCACTGTCTGTATTGTCTGTGCAGTATGGATCTTTTTTTCACAACAAAAATGTTATTGGAGGAAAAAGAAAAAGTAGGAATCTGCAGCAAAGTTTGTTAAAATCCCTGCAGTGAACATACAGGTGATACTCTAAAAATTTGAATATCGTGCAAAAGTTCATTTATTTCACTAATGCAACTTAAATGGTGAAACTAATATATGAGAGAGACTCATTACATGCAAAGCAAGATAGTTCAAGCCGTGATTTGTCATAATTGTGATGATTATGGCTTACAGCTCATGAAAACCCCAAATCCACAATCTCAGAAAATTAGAATATTGTGAAAATGTGCAATATTCTAGGCTCAAAGTGTCCCACTCTAATTAGCTAATTAAGCCATAACACCTGCAAAGGGTTCCTGAGCCTTTAAAGGGTCTCTCAGTCTGGTTCAGTAGGAATCACAATCATGGGAAAGACTGCTGGCTTAATTAGCTGATTAGAGTGGGACACTTTGAGCCTAGAATATTGCACCTTTTCACAATATTCAAATTTTCTGAGATTGTGGATTTGGGGTTTTCATGAGCTGTCAGCCATATTCATCACAATTATGACAAATCATGGCTTGAACTATCTTGCTTTGCATGTAATAAGTCTATCTCATATATTAGTTTCACCTTTTATGTTGCATTAGTGAAATAAATGAATTTTTGCACGATATTCTATTTTGAGCATCACCTGTAGATTACCCAGAGGGAAGTGTTTTTTCTTAGCAAAGGGGGAGTTACTCTTTAAACTGAAGATTTAATTAGGCTTCAAGTTGCGTGTACTTTTTTTTTTACGCTGTAACCCACATCAACTAAAAATACGAATACAAAACTTTATTTACAATGATTGATGTGATGTCGTTTTTTTTTTTTTACTTTGTAATGCAATTTTGTACATTTTAGGTTTTATGATGAGATTGGAACACCATTATTATCTGATATTCGAATTGACTATTCACCAGATAGCGTTGAACACGTCACACAGAACATGTTTTACAACTACTTTAATGGGTCAGAAATAGTGGTGGCTGGAAAACTGATTAATAAATCCAGTGATGCTTTGCATGTGGAAATCACAGCAAGTAACAGAAACAAATATGTTGTCCTCGAAGCCGATGTAAAGATTGAAGGTGATGGACAAAAGAAGATTTCAGGATCTCAGATTATCGAAGACAGCAAACAATACAGGACCCACATAGAACGGCTGTGGGGATACTTGACTTTTAAGGAACTCCTTACAGCTTGGCATAAGAGTGATAGAGACCATGAGAAGGAGGAAATAACAAGAAAGGCCAGTCAACTTGCAATGAGGTATAACTTTGTCACACCATTCACACTGCTAGAGGTAAAGGACTATGGCTTCCAGGCGGATCTTCCCAAAGAAGAGTCAGCCAGCTTTTATACAGAGGGGATCGGACAGAAACTGCTCAGTCTACAAGGAAGGAAAGTAACAAAAGGTATTTCAGTTATACAGAGTTGTAGAAATAAAGTTTTGTTAGTTTGTTTTAATTTGCTATTTTATTTAAAACAGAAGTTCAGATTTTCTGCAATTTTTTTTTTCAAGGGCCTTCTGTCCAGTCCGCTGACACCACAGGTCATCATTCCCACACTGAACAGCAGGGTTGCTGATAATGGGGGTACCACTGGGCCTCCTGGAGGGGGCCCAGGCATACAGGGGCCCGGACAGCAGGGGATCGGTGGACAGAGGAAATGGCAGAACAATGGCTTGTGCAGCTCTCTGCAGCAGCAGAAGCCGGTTTCTCCCCCTCTCCCTCCCACAGGCTTTCAGCTGCTGGAGGGAGAGATACACACATGGCCAGATTTAGGGGGTGCTGGGGTGGACTGCGCCCACCCAGATTTCAATTCCCACCCTTTGATGTTGTTCTGTTGGCCGCTGAGCTCCTTCCCCCACCCCCGCCCGCATTCAGGACCAGGACAAGGAGACGGCAGCCTGGAGGCTGGAGCAGTGAGAGAAGAAGAGGCAGAGAGGAACGAGCCAGGAGGAGGTGCACTGTGTTGTGCTCTTGCCTCGTGTCAGAACAGCGGTCTTCCATACAGCACATGAGGCAGGATTTCTCTAATGCCGCGTACACACGGTCGGAAATTCCGACAAGAAAAGTACGATGTGAGCTTTTAGTCTGAAATTCCAACCGTGTGTATGCTCCATCGGACTTTTGCTGTTGGAATTTCTGCCAACAAAAGATTGAGAGCTGGTTCTGAAATTTTCTGCCGAAAAAAATACGTTTAAAAAATTTATAGACTAACATGGACAGGCGTTTTTAAGCTGTAAAAAACGCTCAAAAATGCGGCTGTAAAAACGTCCATGGGCATGAGGCCTTAAAATGCATATTTTGTAGTTGCGTTACCTGCTGATTTGTAATTGATCCAGCCAACCCCAAAATTTACACAGCCCTGCCAGTCTGAACAGGTTGGTGACCTCAGTTTTATCTACTGTAGTTCACAAATAAAGCATTGTGAGTTCCTTGGCCCTAGCTTGTGATTCAACAGCGACATAGCTACAGCAGCAGACTAATGGGGTCATCTCTCACCTCCAGTCAGCATTTTCCTTGTCAGCAGATGTGCATGCTGCAAATCCAGCTTGGCTCAGAGTGCTGACCCTCTCTCTACCATTTTGAGTGCTGCTGCACAGGGGATTAGAGGAGTTTGGTATCAGACAGATTCGGGGACCTACACAATTTTTTAATAAATGCATAACTGCATTAATTGCGTCTTATGCTTAAAGCTTATGTTTTTATTGTGACAACCTGTAGCAATAATAATTGTAGTAGTAATAATAATATGTAGTGGAAGTAAACCCATCCATTAACAGTTTAAAAAAACAGTCACATTTCCGGCAGGTGTCGGAAATGTAACACTTCCATTGGTTGTGCTCTCAACCAAACTATCAAACCATCCAATGGCTGGTGTCATAACTGATCACATGTGCAACATCATAGCAGGTATAGATTAAACAGAGGCCAAGATGGCAGCTTCCTTGATTGAACACGGTAGTAAGGTTTACTTCCACTTTAAATACTTGAATAGTACAGCTTTGCTAACAATACAAGCTCAGTGTGTATTATCAACGGAAATGTGTTATCATGAAGGAAGCCTGACACTCAGCTTTGTTGTTTTTAGGAGTTTTAATTAAACAGGTGTCTGACAATTTCTTTTTTTTTTTTTTACTAGAACATCCATCCCAACAGATAGGCAAACAAAAACCACCGATGTCTAAAACTTCAGGTAATCTTTAAGGAACTTTCATATCTAAAAACTTTGTGGCCTCATATGGTTTGGATGAACAATCCAATTATGTTTGAAGAATATGTTACCCCCAACATTTCATATTCCTTATATGTGTCTGTTGTACCTTGTACTTTCCTTTGTGTGAAATACCTGATGATTCTGTCAGTGACACTGCTTTTGAATTTCAAACTGACCACACTAGGCATGGAAACACATCCTCTCCAGTGTGGTTAGTTTTTTGACTGTGCCTGTCCTCCAACAGTCAGACTTGTGCTGCACAGCCATCCACTGGGAAGTTTGCAGTTTCTCCATGCCCCACCTCTGCAAGCCTCTTATGCAGCTAAGACCAGAGGTTATATGATCACTTATTAAAGATAAGAAAAAATAAAAGTATTGATGAGGTTTTTTCAGGAAGCTTCAGGACCGCGCTATAGCCGAAAAGATGATGACAGCGCGGCTCTCTTGTTCTTGGAGGGCGTCCATGGGAAGCAGAATAAAGACAACATTTCTTGCTTTCCTGATACCCGGTGTAGTTGCAGTCACTTTTTATTACTGACTAGGGCATAACTACAAGTGTGCGGAGGGTGTAGGTGCTCACTGTGAGGTACTATTATCTGCTATTTATCTGGGTTTAACCACTTCCGGACCGCCCGCCGTCGTTTTACGTCACTACTTTGAAGAGGAATACCGTTGTTATGGTAGCAGCTAGCTACCATAACTCCGGTTTCATCTTCAAGAGCGGGCGGTCCGCTTTCAGATAAAAGTGGTCTCTGCAGCGGATATGCCACAAGATCACTTTTATCGGTGGCGGGAGAGGGCCCCCCCTCCCGCCGCTTACCAGCGATCGGATGTTGTCCCTGCCTGGGTATGGAGACGAGTGAGGGGAAGATGGCCCCCACCCGTCTCCATATCATTGCAGGGCGGATGCCGTGTCAAAACGTCACTTCCGATCAATGCTCTTAAAGGGACATATTTTTTTCCGTTTTTTTTTTTAATTACATAAAAAAGTATTATTTTTTATTGCATTTCAGTCTAAATATGAGATCGGAGATCTTTTTGACCCCGGATCTCATATTTAAGAGAGGACCTGTCATGCTTTTTTCTATTACAAGGGATGTTTACATTCCTTGTAATAGGAATAAAAGTGAGCCAAATTGTTTATAAAGCTCCCCGCCACGAAGAGCTCGCGAACACATACGTGAGTAGCGCCCGCATATGAAAATGGTGTTCAAACCACACATGTGAGGTATCGCCGCGATCGTTATAGCGAGAGCAATAATTCTAGCGCTAGACATCCTCTGTAACATGCAACCTGTAGAATTTTTTAAACGTCGCCTGAGGAGATTTTTAAGGGTAAAAGTTTGTCGCCATTCCACGAGCGGGCACAACTTTGAAGCGTGACATGTTGGGTATCAATTTACTCGGCGTAACATCTTTCACAATATAAAAAAATTGGGATAACTTTACTGTTGTCTAATTTTTTTATTTAAAAAAGTGTTTTTTTTCCCAAAAAAAACTGTGCTTATAAGACCGCTGCGCAAATACAGTGTGGCAAAAAGTATTGCAACAACCACCATTTTATTCTCTAGGGTGTTAGAAAAAAATATATATAATGTTTGGGGGTTCCAAGTAATTTTCTAGCAACAAAAACTGTTTTTAACTTGTAAACACCAAATCTCAGAAAGAGGTTCGGTCCTTAAGTGGTTAAAGGGATTTGTCAGCATAGAATGAAGTGTTTAGAAATACAGCAGTTCAAACTTTCTGTAGTGACTGTTTAGCATCCAGAGTACACTTAATCTTCAAAAGCTCCTACAGGTGAAATATATAACTTTTCTCTGTTCTGATGAAATTTCTGTTTGTATCATCATGTGCTTTCTCCAAGTGATTTCTGAATGGCAGTGTCCGTTTTCACTGTAATCATGTGAGCAATTTCTGTGCTCTAATAAGAAAAGCTTTAATATTTACAACATCCTTTTAGGTGAGCACTAGCTTTAGATAGTTCATTTTCGATAATACACTGTCACTTTAAAGGAATCCTGTAATTTTGTACTTGTACTGTAGCGCAGTGGAGACTTCTGGAAATAGCGGTGAGCCAGTCACAAGTTACCACATTTTTTGACATTTCCTGTCCTAGGGTGACAACACTGGACTCTGGGTGAAAATAAAGGAAAACGTCTAGAAAAAGAAAACCAATGCAGCCACCACAGCTGCATTATATGATTTTTTTATACTTGGGTTACTATATGCTTTAAGGGTAGCCACATCATGTGAAAAATTGTATCTGATGGCTATAAATATAAAATATTTATATGTAATTTAAAAAAAATAATAATTTTCTTTCAAAAGGAATTACATATTAAATATATATATATATAGTTCCTGTGCTTTTAACGTCACAATGGTGTCTGAAATGAAAAACGAACAAAGCATTATCTTCTCTATTGTGCACTTACTCAATTCAAAGTACCTAGTGTGATTTCTAGCTTTTCTCTCCTTCTGCTATCTGCATGAGTCTCTTTTGATAATTTTTCCTGACACCAAGCAATCCCAGGAGACAGCCACACCACCCCATCAAGCACCAGCGTGTGACTGACAGTCTCATATGTGCATATTTCCCTTGAAGACTGTATAGAGGGGTGTGTCCATTCCCGCCACTCAGGTCTCAGACTACACTCAGCTCCCTGTTCTTATACTGTACAGTGTGTGACATCAGATCCCGCTTCTGGCATCTGGAAGCTCCGCAATGCTGTGTAAACAGTGTTTTTTGAACTCTTCTAGAGGAGGGAGGGCTGCAATTAAATGGGTACAATTTTTATATAAGAGGTTTTGCTTTATCTTTATGTATCACTTGAAGCTAGTCACTTCAGTGGGTATATGTGAGGGATTACAGACATTTTAAACTAGCACTGAAGTCTGAAAATATTAACCTTCCCTTTCAGCAATGTGACATCCACCATATCCCTCAAATGTGCAGACATCTTCACCCACTCCTCTTGCAGGTTCAGGATCTTTAGTCACCTTGAATGGCTGGGCCAGGATGACATGATTCCCACACTTGTCCATGGGAGTTCATTCATTCCAGCACCTGACAGATATCAGCTTTGTTTTTTTATCTTAATGCATTCTATGCATTAGGATTAGGGATGGGCCGAATGACCCCCTGTTCGGTTCGCACCAGAACATTCAAACATCAAGAAAGGTCTGAACCGAATAATGAACCCTATTGAAGTCTATGGGACCCAAACATAAAAAAATTATGGGCCCATTGAAGGCTTATATGCAAGTAATTTGGCATACAATGGTTATGGGGGTCCGGGTACTGCTGTAATTTTTAAGTGAGCAGTGATTTAATAAAGCTTAAAGTGAAAGATTCCTTTCAATATAGTGCCTGGGCGGTCCCCATAGTCCACCTGTAAAGTGGCACATCTGTACTGTGTATAGAAGCTTCTTCAGCAATAATTGCATTTATAAAGCACAAAAAAATGAAATTTTCCCTGCAAGCTTTCTTTATTTTGTAAGCAATGGCTTGGGGAGCCAGTCTGTATGATAAGGCCACCATGTAAGTGCACGGGGAACAAGATTAGAGATTTTTGGGATAAATTCTGGTGTCTTTAACACAGACTTTGGATTTCTACTACTGTAATGGGTGCATTATTCTTAGGGTGTTGGTGGCGCCTTTACACTGTATCCCTATAGAGGTACTCTGGATGAAAGCAAGAACTGGCCTTGCTGTCAAAAAAAATAATGATATGCACCTGTCAAACAGGTGTGGAAAAATGGTCTTTGGGTGTTAATTGTGCCCATGAAACCTACACCAAAAACATTATTCCAGATGAAATAAACACCCACAACACTAGGCAGCCTAGAAGTCCTGCAGAGATTCCACATCCCAAAAACACTTAATCGGCGACATCGGCATCAGGGGATTCATAGCTGCTAGTAATCCAGCACTGATTCATTTTGATAAAAGTCAGACCGTTCACGGAGTCTGTGGACAAACGCGTTCTACGATCAGTAACAAAACCTCCCGCAGCATTGAATGCCCATTCGGAAAGCACGCTGGATGCAGGGCAGAACAATAGCATATTGGGCAAGTTTTGGCCAGTGTTCTATTCCTCATGATCCAGCAAGCCAGTGGATGGTCGACTGGAAAGCTCACCATCTTTGTTTTCGCCCCTACATAATTGTCCACCATGTGACGCTGCCAATGGGATGTGGAAGCTGACAGTCCTGGGCGGCAAGGACTAAATAAATCCAGAAATGCATTACTTAGGCAGTCGCCTTCTCCACCGCTCCTCTAGATGCACACTAAATTGATATTCTACACCGACAATAGAATAATAATAGAATCATAATAGCACACTATAGCACACTAACTGTCCAATACCATGGAACAGAGCCCTGTTCTATCTCTTTCCACACCGCTATCACACTACAAATGGCTGCCATAGAAAGAATACTTTTATAGTGTGGGGCAGGATTAAATCATGGCTCTGACAAAGCTCTGTGCCCCGATTGGGCAAAGTTTTCATTGCTTCAGCCAATCAGGGCTTTTAATGCACTGTGTGGCAGCACAGCTCATTGTGGTCGTTCGACCCCATAATTCGGTTGTTCGGAGAACCTTCGAACAGTCAATGTTCGGCCTGAACTCATGCTCGCCGAACTGTTCGCCCATCCTTAATTAGTATAAAAATCCTTCTGTGTATAGCAGCCCCCCTCATACTTACTTTTACTCCATCTCTGTCCAGCAATGTCCATGAGTGTTTCGGCCGTCTGAGACTCTCCCTCCTGATTGGCTGAGACACAGCAGCAGCGCCATTGGTTCCTGCTGTTGTCAAAGTCAGTTAGCCAATCAGGAGAAAGGTCATATGGGGCCAGGCCAGGGGGGCACTTGACAGGAGGGAGGAGCCAGGAGCACAGAAGAGGGACCCAAGAAGAGAAGGATCTGGGCTGCTCTGTGCAAATCCACTGAACAGAGCAGGTAAGTATGACATCGTTGTTATTTTTATAGAAAAAAAAGCAAGACTTTACAATCACTTTAAACCTTTATTGCAGAAGAGACATCACAAGTCTCTTCTGCAATTAAAAAACCTTCCTGCTTGCATATATGGGATGATTTTTTGCTAAAGTTCCACTTTAAGCCAAAATGAATTGTGTTGAAATAACTTATGTTATATAATTTTTGGGCATGTTTGGAATTTTTATTTTATATTTTGTAACTTGACATTCTCCCTTATAAATTTCTATATCCTTTAAGCGGATGGAGATCCACATTTTGTTGTTGACTTCCCCCTGAGTAAGTTGACAGTGTGCTTCAATATTGACGGTGAACCTGGAGACGTACTAAGGCTGGTATCTGACCACAAATACTCTGGTAAGAGATCAGTAATTTTTTTGTCTTTTCATAATTACCTAAAAAAAAAGGCTAAAATTAAATATTTTATGTATGTAAATGTACTTCTATTTAAGAGAAAGATAATTGGCATTACACAGCTTTTTTAAGAGGGCTTGAGCCCTGGCAGCTTCTAGCTTTGTTTACTTGCATTGAAATAAAAATAAAAAAAATAAACTGAAAAATTGTATTGCTGTATTTTCAAGGTGTGACAGTGAATGGGCAGCTGATCGGTGCTCCAGCTCCTCCAAATGGACATAAGAAACAACGGACCTACTTTAGCAAAATCACTATAATCGTCAACAAACCAAAGCGCACTTATATGGAAATTACTCCCAACAAGGTGATCCTGGACAGCAAGGATCGGCTCATTCTAGCATGTGACAAGAGTGCCACAGTGAAGAGTGATGACCTTTTGGTCTCTGTTGCTGCTAAATCCAATGTCACTGTTACCATTTACGGCACTATTACGTTTGTAATTCTGGTGCATCAGTACAAGAATCCAGCTCCCTTTCAAAGAAACCACTTGGGATTTTACATTTCTAACAGCAAAGGACTGTCCCCAAATTCTCATGGACTTTTAGGTAAGCTTGATTGCTCCTAAGAGAAATAGTAAGAAACATAAATGTAAATTGCAGGGCAGTTACAAAGAAACAAAACATATACTCTTGCTCCATTGTATTACACTTTCTTTTCCTATCAGATTTAATTTGTATAGTTTCATTAAACATAAAAATGTATATGGGCACACGTTTATGTCAAAAAGAAAGAGTAAAGAGTAACAACGTGTCAGGAGAAGGAGAATTCATAGTAACCAATGCCAACTTATCAAGGTCAGAACAGTAAAAGATAATTTCAGATGGTCAACATGGCACTGTGCATTATCTATCAACATATTCATTGTTAGAACTAAAGTTCCTTTCCTTCTGTAAGCATCAGACCTGCCCTGAAAGCATAATTCTGATTGGTGCCTGTAAGGAAATAATAATTTTTCTTGGTAAAATCAGGCTCTTAGCATTTACGTTTATGGAGAAGGAACATTTGTCGAACCACATAGATGTAGGGGATTTGAGTATTCAACGATACATTAAAAGTGCTCATAGCACTTATATGAGGTAAAATACAACAGGATAAATTAATAAAAAGATTTATTAATAAAATAATTTTTACTTGGAACATGCCTCTTAAAAACAAAAACAAAAAAAAAACAAGCTGAATTACTGTGATTGTAGTTAGTTTAATATTTTATTCATTTTGAAATTTTCCAAATTTTGTTTCCCAATGTGTAAATACCCTGTCAGTAGCATCTAGTCCTGATGAAGTGAATTGATATGCATGAAATGCCTTGAGATTTATGATGCGCTTTATTTTGGTAATTTTGTGGAATGTCAATATAAATATTTGTAAATAAGAAATTACATTAACTACAATTACAATAAATAAGCTTGTTGTTTTCATAAAGGCATGTCCTATGTGAATGTAGCCCTCCTCTGACACCCCAAAGGCAAGATAGGATAGCAGCTTCAGAGGCAGGCTATCATTTCACTCTAGGGCTGAGTTCATTGGGTGCTAGTCACTTTTGTCTTTTTAAAGTTTTATTGCAGAACGGTTAAGGAGGCGAGGTTTAGGTGTCCCGGATACCATAGCAGATCACTTAAAGATTGTCCAAATCCAAATCAATGTCCGGCTTCACAGTTTCAGAACTTTAGTCCGACCCAGCAAATTTCATTGCATCCTCCAAGTAAGTCACCAGGCCCTTCTAAGAGACCAGCCAGGCCCTTCTGAAAGACCAGCCTTCTTTCTGGCTCTCTCCAGCAAGGGGCCTCCTCCTTGGCATAGCTTCCTCCAGACCAGGCAGAACAGCTTCAGGGCCACTTCAGCACACATTAGGCCCAAAACCAGGATATTGGGCCTAACAGCAGAGCTCCATCTAGTAGCACCTTCTCAGGCCTCAGCCTGAGGCAAGAGAGATCCCATGGCCTGTCCCAAATATTTATATCCTCCCCCAGCATGCACCATTGGCATAAACCTTGGATTTCCTGAAGAAAATAGAAATATTCATAAACTAGTTTTGTTTGTGAAATCTCATACTATGATCAGTGATACCAGGGACATCTACTGGCGATAGTGTTAAATCACAAGCTTAGAGAAAAAACTAGTGGACAACAATACAATCAGTCTGAGCTAACTCCAGCCCAGCCAAAAACTACTTGACATATTAGCCCCTGTTTAGTACAAGAGGGCTACATAAACATTATTTTGTTAAATAAAAATCATTATATTCATTGATCCTGTTGTTGTGTTGTACCTAATATAAAGTCCCATGGGCACTTTTGATGTATTGTTGGATTGTATTATGAGGGATGGAGGTACATAATGTCATGCACTGTTTCAAATCAAACTATATATAGATTATAATGGATTTGAACGTTGTTCTATACCCCGGAATTTTTATTTATTTTTTTACCATTAAGGGTATGTATTTCACTGATATATCTAGTGATACTAGAAGAATGTAATATATGTAAATTCACATAAATTTCTTTTTTTTTTCAATAGGTCAGTTCCTATATAATGAAGTTAAGGTCACTCAGGTGCCACTGAGCACAAACAATGACCATGCAACAAACCAAAGCTTACATGTCATTAACATGCTGAAGGTTAGAAATCGCTCAGTCCCTGTAATCAAAAAGCAGAGAAAATTATACAATGGCCTTCACCAAGTGGACTGCTGGTTTGCAAAGAATAATGCGGAAAAACTGATTGATGGGGTGTATCAGGATTATCTTCTGTCTCACCCCTTTGACTGTGGTAAGGATTTAATAACAAATGAAGTGTAAAAAAAAACAAACAGTATTTCAATCATTCCACTTATATGTGCTAAAAAGCTAATTAACAAGCATTAGAAGAGGACATCAACCAATGTATCTGGTATAGCACAGTATACCAATATTTGCAGTCTGGGTCACAGTAAATGACTGTGACATCTTTGCACAAAGTGTTCCTTGGAAACCATTATAGATGAACTTATATTTACATTTGCGGCGTTTACATTGTTTTTTTGTACATTCTTATCAATCAGCACATAGATATATTCTCAATGCAAGAAAGTTTTATATGAAATTGTACGTTTACCATGTATGTACCATTGTTCCATCTGTTCCAGCATATGATGCATTGATTACTGAAATTGTTTGTATTACTAACATTCTTTTAAATTTGTTATCTTTTAATATGTTCTTTAAGATGAATATAGGTTCAAGACATCTGGGCTGAAAGTGAACTTTTGCTCCGCCTTGAATATTTTAAATTAAAAGTGCTGCCTGCCAACAGACACCACAAAGAAGAGTTTGCTTTGTGCCTGTCTGAGATTACTTTAATTTGCAAAGGAAAACATAGTGAAGTTTAATACTCCACGCAAAGAGATGGGAAATTCTCATGGTATACAGCACATGGTGTAACAAAAAAAATCTTTTCTGGACAGGATAGGTAATAGCAGACTCCTTACAGTGCCTACTGTTAGGTGTGATAAGAAGGGTTCACAGTGTTGTCAATCGTGAGATTTCAGCTTTCACACTGTAATTTGCAGTGTGAGAAAGTAAACAATTTAAATTTATAACTAGTATAGTTAGTTTCATGTTAATTTACTGTATATTAGCATTCAAACTGGTGCTCCTCCATTTCACCCCACATTTCATATGTATACATTTTTTTTTAAAACAGTTCAACAAAATAGAACCCAATTTACACAATCCTATGACAAGCTGTTACATACGTTCATCACTTCACTCTGCACCCTTATTTTATATTTACCATCGATCAACTTCAGAACAACCAGCTTGTCGGGTTTTTTTATGCAATCACTGTCAGCCAGCAGTGATCATTGTATTCTGCTGATGGGGAAGGCTCTGCTCACTCCCCTTCAGCAGAACACAATAGTGCTGTGGGAGAGATCCCCCCCCCATCAACACTGACTGTGTTGAGGGGAAATCAAGCAATTTTCTTTTCTTCAACCCTTGGTTGAAGGAAACAAAATTGCATAATCTATGGCATGCCTATAGCCCCTTTCAGAAAGGGCGGATTTTTGATCAGCAGGAAATCTGTCCACTGATTGAAGCAGAGTGGGTGAATGACAGGTCATTGCCTGCTCAGTTTCTGCAGAGCAGACATGGACAAAGCTCACTCTGCTCTATGGGAGGCCAGAATGAATGGACTGTCTGTTTACACCTGACTGCCCTCCGATACCACTAGACAGAAGGAGCCCCCTTTGTTTGTTTTTTAGAGGAACGGATCAGATAGAGGTAGATGGGGTAACACTAACACAAGTCCGTTTACACCACCCGATCCATAGGAATGAATAGACCATCCATTTAGGTTCACCTAAAAAACTGGTAAGTGGACCTGATCGTGTGAAAGGGGTCTTAGGGCTATATTTTGTCTTTTAAACCTCAGATTCCTACACCAACCAGACCCTGCATCCATCATTTATGCCTGACACAGCTGCAGTGCTAATTTATACCCTTATCATATCCACCTTTCTTCTTAGATGGATAAATGAAAACTTGGAAGCCGCCTTTGATGACTTTCCTGATATGCATACTTATGTCAGATTAGTAACACAAAGTATTAAAGCCACTGGATCAGCATGACAGCAGACAGCTAGCACTGACAAAACAAAACCAAAGAAAATTCCCAGTTCAACTCACCAGCCGACCTGCTACCAACCAAATTAACCTGTTTAACAGTTTGCGTTAAAAACAGGGGTTTAGTTAGCAAACATTTGTAAAAATACATGTGTAAGCTACATATTATCCTATCACAGGTTTCCTTCAAGGGCATTAACTCTCTTTTTCTCAAATCGACTGTCAACTACACAGGGAACTCTGACCTACAAAGTTCTTTTTAACCAAGCCCCTCCAAAGATCGCTTTGTTAAATTCCAGATACTGCCCCCAGCACAAACTTTACTCTGCAGATGACCCCCACCTCTTCTCCACTCTAATGATGCCATGAATGCCCATACCTCTCTGAAATCTCCTCCCTTATGCCGCGTACACACGGCTGTTTTTAATGTCATTTTAAAAAACTACGTTTTTCTCGACGTGATTTTTCTTGTTTCCTCTCAAGCCTGTCTTGCATACACACGTTCATTAAAAAAAACGCTCGAGCAAAGCGCAGTGACGTACAACACGTATGACGGCACTATAAAGGGGAAGTTCCATTCGGATGCCGCCACCCTTCATGTTAGTAAAGTTTGTTAAACGACGATTCGCGCTTTTCAGCCTCGTGCTTTTCAGTCCGTTACAGCGCGACGAATGTGCTATCTCCATTACGAACGCTAGTTTTACCAGAACGAGTGCTCCCGTCTCATACTTGATTCTGAGCATGCGTGTTTTTTTTCCCCTCATAAAAGCATACACACTACAGTTTTTCACGACGTTAAAAAAAACGACGTGAAAAAATAGAGCAGGTTCTCATTTTTTTAAGACGTTTTTCACATCGTTAAAAATGCTCTGGAGCCTACACACGATCGTTTTTAATGACCAATTTAAAAAATTGCATTTTTAACGACGTGAAAAACGGTCGTGTGTACACGCCATTACTCAGCACTCTGTAATACTTCAAACCTTCCACTGCAAGTCACCTGTTCAGACAGGCATACAATCTGGCCTAAGATTAGTGATGAGGGAATTGGTTCAACTGAATTTACATTGGCCTCATGAAGTTATGTTTTTATACAAGAGTCCTTATCCTTATATAAACCCTTACCAATCCTAAAGTTTAATGCATTCAGATATTGTGGGATGCAAGCTTTCACACCTTGTCATATAATATTCGCTGCAAGGAATTACTATACTTCCTTCTCAGAGCAACACTAAATAATGTCATGTGTTAGTTATTTTTTTACCTGATTACATATCAAGGTTGTAAAACACTACCTTTAGTAAGTTTGTAACAGGTTTATTGGACCCATTTACTAGTTCACGATATGCTGGATAGATTGCAAGTCAAATTTTATTTTCTTGCTTGATTACTTTATGGGTGAACAGGTCTTGCTGATCTTGACTGAATATCTAACATTTGCTTACAAGGAGCTCTGCTATCTGCTTACATAGCAGCCGAGGGAAGGGACAGGAGCAGGGGTTGGCATAGACCAGAATTTACACTTGCAGAAAGATTCCTTCTAAAGTTACATGGGTTACAACATAAACATTTTTTATCATCTACTGCAGCAAGATTTTCATTTAAAAAGTGAGATATGGTGACATGGGGTCACTTTGTCAATAATTACTAATAGGTTTGACTGAATGATGTCAGAACATTTATAAAGGTGGTTTAACACATAATATGCACAAAGATTTGCCCAAATATATTGGGTGAAGTGATGGACATAACATTTTTGGTCTCTACCTTCCCTCTTCAAGTATTATTGATAACATGAGGTGGTCATCTTACTTTATAAAAGGGGTCTTTAAATGCAGCCCCGGATATAACCAAAGGGTTGCACATAGATTTCAGTAAAGACATATGTTGACTGCCATTGCTAACCGCTACTTTTGTAAATGCTAGTTCCCGGACTATCATGCTGATTTAATAGCGTTAACACATTCAGAGTCACTGACCCACAAAAGGTATGTAGATCAGCAGTTCTGAATTTATTTTGTGCCTTTCTGGATATACATACTTGCTGTTGGTCACTAATCCAGATGGTACTATGTCAAAGACAGGCAGTTAGCATTTTCAGGGGAAGATCAAAAAAAGCAGTGTCCGTGGAGGGGTTTACCTACATACTATATATAAATAAAAATAAAAAAAACACAAACTACAGGGGTGCCTCGAAGAGCATTCATTGTAAAGAAGTGGTATCACACATCTGTTCTGCTATTAGAGGTTGATATGGTGATTCATCGTTGATATGTCTTGTATTATTCTCAATGAATACAATGCGTTCCCCGATTGGAGAAGCACAGAGATCATAGAGACATTCACCCCACTTTTCAGCCTCGTCCAATGAGAGAACACCTTGCATCCATTGATGTGTCAAGCAAGTGACCCCCTGCATTTAGTATACAGAAGGCAAGTTGCTCAAGCAGACCCTGGAAGCGTCAAACGATGACTGCGGCACAGGCTACTACAGTGAATTTCTGCATCCCTAGAGGCCCTTCATATACCAGCTATGAAGGATTGGTTGTAACCAAGCTGGGCCAATGTATGTTTAAAAAAAAAAAAGGAGATAATTTTGTCCTGTGATGCACTGTATAGAATTGCCCCAGCAACTCCTTTAGGTGAACAGGTTTGGATTTGATTTGTAACACCACTTCTTAAAAATGTATGGTCTTCGAGGTGCACTTGTATTTTGTGGTTTTGTATATATCTTTGGCTATTATGAAATCCCATCCATGACCTGTAAACCACAATCAGTCTGTAAGCATTATAGTGCTGGGCCTGGCATGCTGAGACTTGCAGCTCCTGGAGTTGCTTGATCTTTCCAGATTACCTATCTATGCGCTAAATGAACTATGGTGGAAACTAAATAGAAAAGGGTAATGACAAATGATATTTATTTTCGAAAAAACATTTAATTTTGTCTGAACATGACACTGAAGTTCTAAAACTCAAGTTTTGTTTATAGAAAACAAAATATAAATGCACTGATGTGTGAGTTGTTTTACTTATGCTCATGATTGTTGAATTCTCTGAAATGCCAAAGATTTGTTTGACATTTGATTTGGCATTTGGCCTGCATCGTTCTAGAATTTTTTAGAATATATTTTTTTCCTAGTGTCTGTACTACTTTCACAGCAACTATGTGAACAGAGAAAAATGATTTTTGGTTACAAAGTTTTAAATGTTATTTTACAAAATGTAAAGAATAAAGAGCGGCATTGATTAAAGTGATTCTTTGTGTGATATGGTAATTTCTTCAATTGCAGATCAAATTTTCTGTTTAATATTCTTTTCCATCAATCTTTTGATAACCATATTAGGAATGATAACAGCAAGCATAAGGCCCCTTTCACACTGAGGCGCTTTGCAGGCGTTATTGCGCTAAAAATAGCGCCTGCAAAGTGCCCTAAAAAAGCTGCTACTTTGTATCCAGTGTGAAAGCCCGAGGGCTTTCACACTGGAGCGTTGCGCTTGCAGGAGGGTGAAAAAACTCCTGCAAGGCGCAAGCTGCATCTTTGAGGCGTGAAAAATACCGCTCCTATAGCGCCCCTGCCCATTGAAATCAATGGGGTAGCGCCTCCAAAGCGCCGCAAAGAGGCGCTATTGCGGGAGTTTTTAACCCTTTTTCGTCCGCTAGCGGGGGTTAAAATCACCCCGCTAGCTCCCGCGAATCGCGGCAAAAACGACAGTATAGCGGCGATAAAAATAGCGCCGCTATACCGCCAGCGCATCCAGCGCTTCAGTGTGAAAGTAGCCTTATTGTTCTAAATGTAGCTCTTGTAAACAAGATAAAAGTCAACTTTTTATCAAAGTTCATGCTATATTCTTAAGCCCCGTACACACGATCGGTTTGACTGATGAAAACCGTCCGATGGATGGTTTTCATCAGACCAACCGATCGTGTATGGTACCCGTCGGTCTTTTTTCCATCGGTTTTAAAGAATAGAACTTGTTTTAAAATTTTCCGATGGATCAAAAACCGATGGTAATTTCCGATCGTCTATGGGCAAGTCCATCGGATCAAAAACCCACGCATGCTCAGAATCAAGTCGTCGCATGCTCAGAAGCATTAAACGTCATTTTTCTCGGCTCATCGGAGTGTTTTACGTCACCGCGTTTGGAACGGTCGGTTTTTTGACTGATGGTGTGTGGCCAAGACTGATGAAAAACAGTTTCATCGGATTTCCGATGGTCAAATCCATCGGACGAAAATCCATAGGTTATCCGATCGTGTGTACGGGGCTTAATCCTTAGGCAGGCCATACATGGTAAAAATTTCTTTCCTGCAAGAAATTTGCATGATTCCCCCTTCAACACAGACAGCGCTGATAGGGGAATTCACAATTTTCATCTCCTTGCGGGCTGAATGAGGAGGCTGAATGTACCAAGTTGATCGATCAACCAACTAGGGTACAACCAGCCTACCGGACAATGTTGCAATTATTGCTAGCCGCTACTATAGGGATAATCTTCTCCTGGTGAGGACAGCTTTCCCCACTCGCCCCAGCAGCACTGTCTGTGTTGATGGGGGAATCATACCGTGGTTGCAGAAAAGAAATTGGCACTGGGTGACTGAATCACTTACATTGAAATTAAAACGGACTAACTTTTGTAAACAAAAAAAAAGAAATTAAAATGGACAATATTCTCCCCATTCCCTGTGAAACTCCAACAGACAATTCTACATAACATACAAAACAAACAAAAAAGGAATTTCTTAATTTGACTACAATATTAAGTTGAAGTGTTTTTTTTTTAACATTACATTTTATTGACCAAGAAATTTGCATAACAAACTCACTTGAGAACAAACTTTATAACAAATTTTAAATCTGAACTCTGGGCAGTACTAATGCCACATGAATCCTATGGCAATGCCTTGCCTTACCAAGGTTTGTACATCATTCTTTTATTACAGCAGCTTGTCCTTCTCAAAACCTTCTGAAACTGTAGTTAAATATAGCAGCAGGACATTGCTTTCCTGTTTGCATAACCAAACTTTGCTGCCCACTCTCTATGAGTAGGTAACTTGTTATGGAACTGGCTTTGCTGTAGTCCTGGCTTACAGCTACCAGGACATTTTGTAATCCTGGCATTGGGGGCTTGTGACCACTCCTTTCCCTTCCCACCCATGCCTAATGGAGTTTGATTGACTGGCGTGTAGCTATGAAGTGGTGACAAAGTAGAGAGAACCCTCAACACTGCCTGCAAAACTTCCCACCCATGTCACCACATTTCCAAAGCATTATGGACGGTTTAGTTCCGTGTGGTGCAAGGAGCTATGCTGCAAGGCCATCCCACTGCACCTGGAAAAAATTCTGACCATGACTAGTGATGCCATAGGTATTTTAAATGTGTTTTTTTTTTCATTTGATTTGACTTTTTATAATAAAATTAAGATATGGTATTGGAAGAGCTTTGGGTGAGGGAGGATTGGGAAGTTTACATTGGTTATTCCACAGTTCAGCTTTAAAACAGGATAAAGTAAGGGAACAAAAAACAATAACAAGTATAAAACCCTTCTGATTAATCTTCCAAATGACTCAGCTGGCCCATACAGATTGAAAATTTATATATTTACTTAGGTCTCTCCAGCAAAATTCTTCCATCTGGTAAAATGAGTTCACTGTTGTTACCCACACATATAGAGAGGGAGTTCTTTTTTGATTTCACGGTTTTAGTATAGTTAATTTGCCCAAATGTTATTTATTTATTTTTTTAGTTTAATATTAGAATCTACATTTTGATAATACACCGTGGGGTTGATTCACTAAAACTGGAGAGTGTAAAATCTGGTGCAGCTCTGCATAGAAACCAATCAGCTTCCAGGTTTTATTGTCAAAGCTTAGCTGAACAAGCTGAAGTTAGAAGCTGATTGGCTACCATGCACACCTGCACCAGATTCTGAGTGCTCCAGTATTAGTAAATCAACCCCACAGTTACTTGTGTAGTTATTTTTATGCTTAAACTAAGAATAATGTTAATAAATAGGACAATGTTATCAGTTGAAACATTTCAAACACCTATATAAATACATAGGCTGGTTATTTTAAAAGGGCAGATAAGTTCACAGAGATCTGTTATCTTTATGAATAAAATGTTCCCAGTGTCTATCCCCATTAACAACAATATCTTTACTATATATTTATGGTATCTTCTGTATCCTTCATTTAAATTTTAACTCAAGTTAGACTTTCAGGGCATACACCACATTAACGTATACCAGATCAGTACGACTTGGAAAGCTTTTGCACACTCTACCTTGCATGCCTTCTACAAGTTACAATATTTCTACTTAGGTTCTTTTTTTATTCAAAGCTTGGTATGGATATCCAATATTAGGTATATAGCATTGCATGTTAACAGAATTTTTCCATTGCCAGGCTTAAATTTTGTACAATCAACGTAGTCTCACAATTAAGCCTAACACCCATCTATTTAACTGTCTTTGCCCCTTGTCTATAGCTCCAGGACAAAGAACACAGTTTTATACTTACTATGTGTTAAACAACAAACTCTGATCATATGATTGCCCTTGGCCGAGGGAATTACATCAACAGCCCACAATCAGGTCTAATCAAGCTGTTATGTTCCATTTCGGGGATTGTAGCACTGACATCATCTTAAAGTTCAGTCAGAGAGGAATGTTATCATGTCACTCCTTCTGAAAAATGTAATGGTTTTAATATGTTGGTCACTTATCTTGGTCCATGGTCTCCTTACAGTATAAGTATATGTGCTACACAGTATCCCTTCTAGTGACATATTGCAAACACAGAGCAACCATGTGGTGCGTTCATCCCAGAGAGATGAAATCACTGACACGTTTTTGCTGGCATGCAGCTCTATCACCCACAGTGATCTTTAGTAAAGCACATATGCATCAAGATACCTTATGTCCCGTTCACACTCTTTTTTGCACTTTTTTTGGCGTGCAATAGTGTTTTTGGAGTGGCACCATTCATTAGAATGGGCCTCTCTCTACTCCAAAAATGTGCTTAAGAAGCTCATGTACCAAATTATGGCACTGAGCCATGAACGTTTTGTTTTGGACCTTTTTGTGCATATTCAACACGTTTTGTCACATGGCAAAACGTGACTGCTATCCGCATTTGTTGTGCCATAAGAAATAATAGCACCACAAGCACGTAATTAATTTTAGAGCTTTTTCTCATGTTTGCCGAAACACCCATTGCTGCTACGCCCATATGTGCATGGGGCATAAAGCTCCATTTTAATAAATCTTGCTTGGATGAGGAGAGGAATTTCCCTATTGCTGGATAGAGGATTCGGGAGAGGGCAGCAATACATAGCACACAGACATACTGCAATCAGGAGGAGAAAAGAAAACTTCAATCACACACACACCACAGGGAAAACATTTAACCACTTGCCCTCCAGAAGGTTTACCCCCTGACCAGGCCATTTTTTGCAATATGGCACAGCATTAATTTAACTGACAATTGCGCTGTCATGCGGGGCTGTACCCAAATAAAATGTATGTCCTTTTTTTTCCACAGAGCTTTTTTTTGGAATTTGATTACCTCTGCAACTTTTATTTTTTGTGCTATAAACAATAATAAAAATTTTTTTTTATATATATATATATATATATATATATATATATATATATATATATATATATATATATCCATATCCTTATCCTTATCCTTATGCTGTAAACCATATACAATAAAAAAAATGGAAAAAAAAATCGAATTTCTTCATCAATGTAGACCAATATGTATTCTACATGTTTTTGGTAAAAAATCCCAATATTCCAAATGCAGTTAGACTTTATGTTTATGTGTACAGTATATATACACACACTATATTGTCAAAAGTATTGAGACATCCATGTCTTTATGGACCTTGCTTTGTGCACTAGTGCGCAGTCATCTTGGAACAGGAAGGGGCCACCCCCAAACTGTTCCCACAAAGATGGGAGCATGAAAGTGTCCAAAATGTCTTGGAATGCCGACACCTTAAGAGTTCCCTTCACTGGAGCTAAGGGGCCAAGCCCAACCCCACACAATAATCCCCCCTCCATCAAATGATTTGGAGAGGTTGCCCAATACTTTTGGCAATATAGTGTGGATGAGTGAGTTTGGGGTGGAGGAACTTGACTGGCCTGCACAGAGTCCTGACCTCAACCTGATAGAATATCTTTGGGATTAATTAGAACGGAGACTGAGAACCAGGCCTTCTCGTTCAACATCAGTGCCTAACTTCACAAATGCCGTTATGGAAGAATGGTCAAACGTTCCCTTAGACACACTCTTAAACCTTGTGGGCAGCCTTCTCAGAAGAGTTGAAGCGGTTATAGCTGCAATGGGTGGGCCAACTCAATATTGAACACTACAGACTAAGACGCCATTAAAGTTCATGTGCGTGTAAAGGCAGGCGTACCAATACTTTTGACAATATAGTGCATCTTAACCACTTTGTATCTGGGCCATTGTAGTTTGACGGCCACAAGGTGGCTCTACAATGCCGGGAGGCCATCTATTGACGGCCTCAGGCCACTGGGGGGCGCGCCGTGTCACTCAGGTGCCGATGCACGTGCCTGGTGGCCGCGATGTCCGCCAGGCACCCGCGATCTCAAAGTTACAGAGCCAGGACCGTGGATCTGTGTGTGTAAACACACAGATCCACGTCCTGTCAGGGAGAGGAGACCGATGGTGTGTCCCTTGTACATAGGGCCAACCATCGGTCACCTCCCCCAGTCAGTCCCCTCCCCCACAGTAAGAATCACTCCCAGGGAACACATTTAACCCCTTGATCGCCACCTAGTGTTAACCCCTTCCCTGCCAGTCACATTTATACAGTAATCAGTGCATATTTATAGCTCTGTTTACTGTATAAATGTGAATGGTCCCAAAAATGTGTCAACAGTGTCCGATGTGTCCGCCGTAATATCGTAGTCCTGACAAAAATCGCAGATAACCGCCATTACTAGTAAAAAATAAAAAAAAATTCATAATTCTATCCCCTATTTTGTAGACGCTATAACTTTTGCGCAAACCAATCACTATGCACTTATTGCGATTTTTTTTTACCAAAAATATGTAGAAATCGTATTAGCCTAAAACTGAGAATTTTTTTTCAAAATTGTCAGTCTTTTTTTGTTTATAGCGCAAAAAATAAAAAAACACAAAGATGATCAAATACCACCAAAAGAAAGCTCTATATGTGGGAAAAAAAGGACGTAAATTTTGTTTGGGAGCCACGTCGCACAACCGCGCAATTGACATTTAAAGTGGGACAGTGCTGAAATTTCGCCTGGGCAGGAAGGGGGTATATGTGCCCAGTAAGCAAGTGGTTAATATCTGCCTGGGGTTTACCTTTTGCTTAAGACCAGGGCTCCTCTTAGTAGAACATTCATTTTTCTGTACTAGGTTTCTTTAGCCTCTACTGAGTTGATAAGTGTGGAGCTGCCCTTTAACTTCCCTATAAAGAAACAATAAAGGGTTTAGAAAGGCCTATGATTAAAAAATGAACGAAAGGTAAAAATGCAAGTAGTTTTGTGCCAAGTGCCTCTGGTTCATTGAACCAGGGAGAATAATTCAGGTAGTCTGTCTTTTACTCAATTTTTCTTTTTATTAAATTCAAGACAAGCAAATGATAGGGAAAGCCTTGGATATCAAGCTGTACCAGTTAACGGTTTAAAAGCTGTGGATTTTGATATGCCAAAGCAGAGAAATGTAACAAGCCATTTTTTGTATTAATCAGAATTTTATGTACAGGTATACCATCATGCAAACTTAAGCTGGCCATAGATGGATAGCATTTTGAACAAAATGTATTAGGAAAAGTCTTAAGAATATTCTCAGAGCATCTGAATGTCGTTCAAAAGATTTTGCTTGCTTTTAACATTTGATTTTGGAATAAATGGACTCTTCCAAATGAAAACCACATACACGGTTAGAAATTTGTTTGAGAAACAAATTCTATCCTGTTCCTTTAAATTTTCTTGTCACTGTGGTAAATATTAAATATTGATTAAAGCTGATAATGACCAGAACAAACATACTTTTATAGAACATTCTTTTCCTAAGAATTCACATTTGAAATTCTACCCAATTTTATTGTATTTTAAAGTGGCTGTAAACCCTCCGAGACAACTTAATCTTATCATATAGCAGATAACACAGGCAGCTAATCGCTGCCTGTGAAAGTGTACTCACAGCTGTATTTCCACCTAAAATCGTCTTTTTCATGTTAATGACGTCACCCACGATTGCGCAGTATTGCCCCTCATTAACGGCACCTAAAGTGTGCCGTTAATTCATTCCCATCCTGACAGGAAATGACTTCCCCTCTGTACGGCACAGAGGAGAAGTCTCGCAATGATTAACTCATTATCCTCTTCCTGATACAGTACCCGCCTGCGAGAATGTGTTTTGCGCTGGTTCTCGGCGACAGGGTACTGTACATCTCGCGCTCGCTGCAATAGGAAAAATAGGATTTTTATACTCACCGTAAAATCCTCATCTCTGAGTTCATGGACGGACACAGCCTTAATCTTGACAAAGTGGGTATTAGCCTTCCTTTAGGAGTGACTAAGCAGAAAGTGTTAACAACTTCAAAGCTGAACAGCCCCGCCCAGGGGGCGGTCCTACTGACTATATCCTCTCAGCCTGCACTAAGCAGATCAGTTAGTCAAAAAGCAGTACAAACTTAAAAAAGAGGGGTGGGTGCTTTGTCCGTCCATGAACTCAGAGAAAAGGATTTTACGGTGAGTATAAAACTTCTATTTTCTCTTTCGTTCATGGACGGACACAGCCTTAATCTTTACAAAGTGGGACGTCCCAAAGCAGTGCCAAAAATGAGGGGTGGGAACAGCATTAAAACAAATTCACCGCAAAACAAAACAGAGCTCCTCAACGGAGGAGTTGCAACTATAAACAGCCACCTTCAATGCCTTGCGGCCGAAGAAGCATCCGAAGATGCACACACATCAACTTGTAAAGTTAGTGAAAGTGTAAACGGACGACCAGGTCGCCGCCTTACACACCTGGGAAACAGACGCTTGATACTCTCAGAGCTTGGACAGCGTCCAGAAATACAAAGTCGTCTCCTAGGATTCGACGTATGAGGACAGAAAGAATGGCAGTACAATGTCTTCCTTGAGATGGAAGGTCGAAACGACCATAGGAAGAAAGAAGGCTGCGGACGCAGCACCACCTTATCCTTGTGGAAGATCAGATAGGGAGCCTTGCATGACAAGGCTGCCAGCTCAGAAACCCATCTTAACTGACGTAACAGCCACCAAAAGGACCACTTTCTGAGAAAGTGTCGACAAGGGAATCTCCCTGATGTCCTCAAACGGTGGTTTCTGAAGCACCGATAGGCCATGCCGTTAATCTAAGAGGCACCTATTGCCCTGGTCGAATGTGTGGTGGAGATTTTTCAAATCCATATTTATAACAAGAAGCTTCAAGGGAACTCTCTAATTAACCACTTAAGCCCCGGACCATTTGGTAGCTAAAGGACCAGAGGTGAATTCAGAATTTTGCACTGCGCTGTTTTAACTGTAAATTGTGCGGACATGCAATGTTGTACCCAAACGAAATTTGCGTCCTTTTCTTCCCACAAATAGAGCTTTCTTTTAATGGTATTTGATTGCCTCTGCGATTTTTATTTTTTGCGATATAAACGGAAAAAGACCGAAAATTTTGAAAAAATATGATATTTTCTACTTTTTGTTATAAGAAAAATCAAATAAACTCAATTTTAGTCATACATTTAGGCCAAAATGTATTCAGCCACATGTTTTTAGTAAAAAAATGTCAATAAGCGTATATTTATTGGTTTGCGCAAAAGTTATAGAGTTTACAAACTAGGGTACATTTTCTGAAATTTACACAGCTTTAAATTTATGACTGCCTATCTCGATTCTTGAGGTGCTAAAATGACAGGGCAGTACAAAACCCCCCCAAATGACCCCATTTTGGAAAGTAGACACCCCAAGGAAATTGCTGAGAGGCATGTTGAGCCCATTGAATTATTTTTTTTGTCTTAAGTGATTGAATAATGACAAAAAAAATTAAAAAATTACAAAAAGTTGTCACTAAATGATATATTGCTCACACATGCCATGGTTATATGTGGAATTGCACCCCAAAATACATTTTGCTGCTTCTCCTGAGTACGGGGATACCACATGTGTGGGACTTTTTGGGAGCCTAGCCGCGTACGGGACCCCGGAAACCAAGCACCGCCTTCAGGATTTCTAAGGGCGCAAATTTTTGATTTCACTCCTCACTACCTATCACAGTTTCGAAGGCCATAAAATGCCAAAATAGCACAAAACCCTCACAAATGACCCCATTTTAGAAAGTAGACACCCCAAGGAAATTGCTGAGAGGCCTGTTGAGCCCATTGAATATATATTTTTTTTGTCCCAAGTGATTGAATAATAACAAAAAAAAGTAAAAAATTACAAAAAGTTGTCACTAAATGATATATTGCTCACACATGCCATGGTTATATGTGGAATTACACCCCAAAATAAATTTTTCTGCTTCTCCTGAGTACGGGGATACCACATGTGTGGGACTTTTTAGGAGCCTAGCCGCGTACGGGACCCCGAAAACCAAGCACCGCCTTCAGGATTTCTAGGCACAAATTTTTGATTTCACTCCTCACTACCTATCACAGTTTTGAAGGCCATAAAATGCCAAAATAGCACAAAACCCCCCCAAATGACCCCATTTTGGAAAGTAGACACCCCAAGCTATTTGCTGAGAGGCATGGCGCGTATTTTACAGCTCTCATTTGTTTTTGAAAATGAAGAAAGAAAATATATATATATATTTTTTTTTTCAATTTTCAAAACTTTGTGACAAAAAGCGAGATCTGCAAAATACTCACAATACCTCTCAGCAAATAGCTTGGGGTGTCTACTTTCCAAACTGGGTTCATTTGGGGGGGTTTTGTGCCATCTGGGCATTCCATGGCCTCCGAAACTGTGATAGGCAGTGAGAAGTGAAATCAAAAATTTACACCCTTAGAAAGCCTGAAGGCGGTGCTTGGTTTTTGGGGTCCCGTACGCGGCTAGGCTCCCAAAAAGTCTCACACATGTGGTATCCCCGTACTCAGGGGAAGCAGCAGAATGTATTTTGGGGTGTAATTCCACATATGCCCATGGCATGTTTGAGCAATATATCATTTAGTGACAACTTTGTGCAAAAAAAAAAAATTGTAGTTTTTCCGCAACTTGTGTCAACATATAAAATATTCCATGGACTCGACATGCCTCTCAGTATATAGCTTGGGGTGTCTACTTTCCAAAATGGGGTCATTTGGGGGGGTTTTGAACTGTTCTGGCATTTTATACACAACATTAGGAAGCTTACATCCACTCTTCTAACCACTTGAAGACAAAGCCCTTTTTGACACTTTTTGTTTACATGAAAACATTTTTTTTTTTGCAAGAAAATTATGTTGAACCCCCAAACATTATATATATTTTTAAAGCAAAGGCCCTACAGAATAAAATGGTGGGTGTTGCATTTTTTTTTCTACACAGTATTTGCGCAGCGATTTTTCAAACGCATTTTTTGGGTTAAAAAATACACTTTTTTTAATTTTAATGCACTAAAACACACTATATTGCCCAAATGTTTGATGAAATAAAAAAGATGATCTTAGGCCGAGTACATAGATACCAAACACGACATGCTTTAAAATTTCACACAAACGCGCATTGGCGACAAACTACATACATTTTTAAAAGCCTTTAAAAGCATTTACAGGTTACCCCGTTAGATTTACAGAGGAGGTCTACTGCTAAAATTACTGCCCTCGATCTGACCTTCGCGGTGATACCTCACATGCATGGTGCAATTGCTGTTTACATATGACGCCAGACCGACGCTTGCGTTCGCCATTGGGCAAGAGCAGGGCAGGACAGGGGTGTTTTTTTTTTTTTTTTTTTTTATTATTAATTTTGCTTTTTTATTTTATTTTTAAACTGTTGCTTCCATATTTATTTATTTTTATCACTTTTATTGTTATCTCAGGGAATGTAAATATCCCCTATGATAGCAATAGGTAGTGACAGGTACTCTTTTTTTGAAAAAACTGGGGTCTTCTAGACCCTAGATTTTTCCTCTGCCCTCAAAGCATCTGACCACACCAAGATCGGTGTGATAAAATGCTTTCCCAATTTCCCAATGGCGCTTTTTATATCCGGGGGGGGCATTCCCTCCCACTGCTTGTAAAAGCAGTCCAGAGGCTAATTAGCCGCTAGGATTGCTTTTACATGAAAGCCGGCCGCAGGCTGAAAAGAATGATACCAAGATGATACCTAAACCCACAGGCATCATTCTGGTATAAACATTCAAAGTCCAGCAACATACCAGTACGTTGCTGGTCCTTGTTGGACATGTATTGTAATCTTTTTTTTTCATGCAGCCAGTTGGCTGAACGAAAAAAGAGATTGATCGGTGGGTATGCCCACCATTAGAATACCGCCCTTCATCCACCCACTTCCAATGATGGGCATATACGCACCATTTATATATGCCGAAGCATGGGGGCATCCTCCCGCAAAAAAGTTATGCCGCACACACATGGTCGGACTTTTCCACGGGCAAGCCTCCGTCGGAATTTCGACCGTATGTACGCGGCATTAGGAGCAAAATCGCTCCTCCGCCCCTGCTGCTCCAATGCTTCGGCATATATGCTTTTTTTATTTAACTGTGGTGGTGAAATCACCTCCTACAGCACTGGAGTCGCAGGGATCAGGCCTGTCTCTGCGAACGCTGCAGTTATGTGTGTTTTTGTTTTGTAAGTGACAGTGATCGATCGATACAGCACTTGGGTGGCCTGGGCTGGACGGAGGGGCAAAACGCAGGTGCCAGCAGGTATCTGGGCTGATCCCGCTAACACTGCGTTTTTGGGAACCCTAAACTGCTGGGGACGCTAGTATAGATCTGATCAGATCAGATATTGATCTGTTCAGATACTATACCACTAAGGGGGGTGTATGCTTCACGCGTGGGTGTTAGCGTTACTGGCACTAACCTGACGCTGCCTGGGGTGTGACGCAGACCCTCTCTGACGCTAAAACCTAATTGATATCACCCGCCGGGCGATCAGGGGGTTAAACCTTTATTGGGTTATATACGGCGGGTGCCCTGACACTATAAAAAGCAAACTAACTAACCAGCGTCACCCGTAACACTTATATGGTGATCACTGGTGAAAGGGTTAACTAGGGGCAAGCAGGGGGTTAAAACCTTTATTAGATAATATATGGGGGTACCTGACGCTATAAAAACCTGCGGCGAACCTAAAAAAAATTACTGGCTACCGATCTGCATCACCGACGCTAAGACAGCGATCAGAAAAACGATCGCTTAGCGACAGTGGTGATAGGGGGTGAAAGGGTTACCTGGGGGGCGATCAAGGGGGTTAAACCTTTACTAGATAATATATTGGGGTACCTGACACTATAAAAACCTGCGGCAAACCTAAAAAAAATTACTGGCTACCGATCTGCATCACCGACACTAAGACAGCGTTTAGAAAAACGATCGCTTAGCGACAGTGGTGATAGGGGGTGAAAGGGTTACCTGGGGGGCAATCAAGGGGGTTAAACCTTTATTAGATAATATATTGGGGTACCTGACGCTATAAAAACCTGCGGCGAACCTAAAAAAAATTACCGGCTACCGATCTGCATCACCGACACTAAGACAGCGTTTAGAAAAACGATCGCTTAGCGACAGTGGTGATAGGGGGTGAAAGGGTTATCTGGGGGGTGATCAGCGGGTTAAACCTTTATTAGGGGGGGTTAGGGGGCTACACTGGACCTAAAACTGAATGTACTGACACTTTTACAGTCACAAATGTCACTGATTGCAGTGATCAGTAAATAAATGGTCACTGCAATCAGTGACACTGTGACTGGGGCTGGGGGGTGATCTGGGGGTGATCTGGGGGTGTCTGGGGGGCCTGGGGGGGCAATTTATGTCCCTATGTGTCCTGGTGTCAGTGTAGTGTTGTGTGCACTGACCTGATGTCTTCTCTTGTACGGCGCTCGGTATATGTGAGCGCCGCACCAGAGATGACATCACTTCCTCCTGCTTCCTCTGCCTGACACAGACAGAGGGGGCATTTCCATTCGCCGGGAGCGATCGCGAGGGGCTGCCCCCTCATCCCGGAACGCTCCCGGACACTTAGCCACCGCTCACTGTATAGGAGGGGGGTCCGATTGGACCCCCCAACTATACAAAGGCAATCACGTATGCTCTACGTGATTGTGCCTGTCGGTGCCATTCTGCCGACGTATATATACAGTGAGCGGTCGTTAAGTGGTTAAAAGGATTCTACGTGTATATATGGTTGTATATGTTTTTACAGTACTTTATTATTAAGGTGACTTAAATTTATCTTTCAATGACTCTATAGTGTTAGAACATGTTTAGAATACTTAGCATACACAGCTGTGGAATTTCATCTGACAAAAGCCTCTTATCAAAGGAGGTGGGAGTTGACAAAGGAACAGATTGTGTCCTGGCCTAACTGAGCCCCTCACCCAATCTAGCAAAACCCCACCCCTCAAGGGAATGCCAAGTCTTAGCATATGGAGAGGGGAGGGTTTTTACCAGAGTGTATATACCTGAATGCAGACCCAAAGCTCGGTCTATTTGGCCCTTGATCTGAGCAGCATGGTGACGTAGTATCTCTGTGTAATATCTTTTTCTCTCTTTTTCTCTCTCTCTCCCTCTCTCTCTCTCTCTCCCCCCCTCTCTCTCTCTCCCTCTCTCTCCCATTTTTAAGAAGATTAATCTTACTTCTCTTTTGCTCTCTTGTTCCTATTGGTATTATCATTTTAGGTTATAGCAATGTTCCTATTTTGTGTTGTGGAACATTGGTATCATCTTGCTATGAGGTGGTATCATTTCTGTATAAATAAATGTAATTGTTTTCTCTTTTTGCACCGCTATCGTTTGATTTCATTTTATATAGACAAAAGGTTTTAATCACTTATTGTAAGCATTTAAGCGAGACGCATAGGTCCGTAACAGATGGTGCCCTGTGTGAAGAAGTTTAAAGTTGGGTGAGTATTATTTCTCGTATGGTAGACAGAGCTGGTCCTAACACCAGAAATAATAAGCGTTTTCTTATGTCTTTTTAACCTGTCTGAATACCTAACAAAAACTTCTCAGAACTTAACTTTTTACCTTTTTGTCTAGGCGAATATTTTGATGAGACTGATTTTTGAATAATGTATGTATATAGAATGAAATTGCAGCAGGGTGTCGGTATGAATGATAAGGGCTCTGTTTGGAATCAATTTCAGTTGACCCTTTGAATAAGATTAGGCCAATCTTTGGGATTGAAACAAACCTGTGCGTATAGGGCTGCGTTTCCACTGGCGCAACTCCAATGTCGCATGATTCAGACTGTGACATTGAAATGCAGCTTTAGTGCGACTGTGGTGTGGCTTTGAATGGGATTTTGATAGAGTCACTGGAGCTTTGAGTCACATAGATTGGAATGGGTGCTATTGAAATCAATGGGAAGCGATTTGTAATGCGACTTTGTGCCCAAAGTCGCATGGCGAATTGCATCAGTGGAAACGGAGACTAAATCACACTGAATTATCTGGATGTATGGGAATCTATCTTTCTGTGTAAACTACTAACGGGTGGATTGTAAGCTTTTGGGGCAGATTTTGATGTTTGGTGCGAATGGAGTAGTGCATTTTTTTTCTGTGTTGCAATCTGGGGAAGACTATTTTTGTTTTCCTTTGTGTGTGGGAACCCATGGGGTATGTCCCATGCTGGTTTTGGCGGGAAAATTGGGTGGTCACCCACCATTTTGTCGTTGTCCATGAGATGTGCGGTGGTCATCCACCATTTTGTTGTGGCCTGGCTTGTCGGCCATCTTGAGAGGCGTCTACACATTGAGATGGGAAGTTACTGATCTCATCTTGTGATTGGCCGGATCTATACCTTTGCATGGGACTATTAATCCATCATGTAGTTCTATAATTCAGGTCAGGTCTGTAAACACTGGCTATATTGTAACTGCTAAAAATCATGGGCATCAGTTAAACTGCCTCCTGCACTACAAGCAATCATAGGGGCTTAACGCTTGGGAAGCCCTGTGATACAGTCATTTTTTTTTGAATATATTGCAGAAAAGTCCACGGGGGGGGGATTAAAACTATTTAGTTTGAAGAATCTCCAGGCTAATTTTTTGAAGGACTATAGTCAGAACAGGGATTGTTCTGGCAAGTAGTGAAAAAATATAAGTAACGGCGATGGGGGCAGTGCCCGTCGACCCAATCATTGGTCAGAGAGTAGCTAACTCTGAGGAAAAAAGCAACCTATAAGAGGTTTGCGGGATCAGTTCAAGGTCTTTCGTCCGTAAAGGATGGGTAATAAAATCGCTTCAAAGAGGGAGTCTAACCGTGGGGAACCTTACCACTTGATCCCAAAGGAAGAAAGGATTGGTACATGGGCCTTGGGTGGGGAAATATGCAATGTTGGGGATCGCTGGACTGGGAAACAGTATTTAAAAAAAAAACGGTACGGTCAAGCCAAATGCTTGGGAAAGAGATGCTTATTGTGCATGGATGGTAGAAAAATGATGAACAGGGGGACAAGGAGAAACCATACCAAACAGATGTTATGGGTTTAAGAAGTACAGGTCATGATAGAAAAGATGCTGATTTTTGTGATGTCTAGAGGTCATTTATGACCTAGCTAAGTGAATGGGTGTGTGTGTGGAGATGTGTCGTGCTTATCTGTGATATGTTATGTTCTCAGCTGCTGACAACCCAAAATGACCCCCCTTTCTTTTCAACCAGATCTGTGAGAATGTAAAACGAATTGTATTGACATGCAAATGACCTGAGCCAGGCTGTAATAGTTTTTTTTGTAAAGGTGCATTTACTAAAATGTGTTTGTGTTACAGAAAACAATTCAGCAAGGGATTTTGTGGTGAAGTATTATGATTGGTTGATAAATGGTACTGTTAAAAAGTTTAGGACAAGTTGCTATTTTTTTTTTCTCACCATGGTGAATACATTTTTTGGGGGGGAATTATTGGTATACCATAAAACAAAAAGCCACGTGGCATTAATGTGTATTAACTAATACATATTAACCACTTAAGCCCCGGACCATTTGGTAGCTAAAGGACCAGAGGTGAATTCAGAATTTTGCACTGCGCTGCTTTAACTGTAAATTGTGCGGACATGCAATGTTGTACCCAAACGAAATTTGCGTCCTTTTCTTCCCACAAATAGAGCTTTCTTTTAATGGTATTTGATTGCCTCTGCGATTTTTATTTTTTGCGATATAAACGGAAAAAGACCGAAAATTTTGAAAAAAAATGATATTTTCTACTTTTTGTTATAAGAAAAATCGAATAAACTCAATTTTAGTCATACATTTAGGCCAAAATGTATTCAGCCACATGTCTTTAGTAAAAAAAATGTCAATAAGCGTATATTTATCGGTTTGCGCAAAAGTTATAGCGTTTACAAACTAGGGTACATTTTCTGGAATTTACACAGCTTTTAATTTATGACTGCCTATCTCATTTCTTGAGGTGCTAAAATGACAGGGCAGTACAAAACCCCCCCAAATCACCCCATGAGATTTAGAAAGTAGACACCCCAAGGAAATTGCTGAGAGGCATGTTGAGCCCATTGAATATTTTTTTTTTGTCCCAAGTGATTGAATAATGACAAAAAAAAAAAAAAAAAAATTACAAAAAGTTGTCACTAAATGATATATTGCTCAAACATGCCATGGTTATATGTGGAATTGCACCCCAAAATACATTCTGCTGCTTCTCCTGAGTACGGGGATACCACATGTGTGGGACTTTTTAGGAGCCTAGCCACGTACGGGACCCCGGAAACCAAGCACCGCCTTCAGGATTTCTAAGGGCGCAAATTTTTGATTTCACTCCTCACTACCTATCACAGTTTTGAAGGCCATAAAATGCCAAAATAGCACAAAACCCCCCCAAATGACCCCATTTTAGAAAGTAGACACCCCAAGGAAATTGCTGAGAGGCCTGTTGAGCCCATTGAATATTTTTTTTTTTGTCCCAAGTGATTGAATAATGACAAAAAAAAAATTACAAAAAGTTGTCACTAAATGATATATTGCTCACACATGCCATGGTTATATGTGGAATTGCACCCCAAAATACATTCTGCTGCTTCTCCTGAGTACGGGGATACCACATGTGTGGGACTTTTTAGGAGCCTAGCCACGTACGGGACCCCGGAAACCAAGCACCGCCTCCAGGATTTCTAAGGGCGCAAATTTTTGATTTCACTCCTCACTACCTATCACAGTTTTGAAGGCCATAAAATGCCAAAATAGTACAAAACCCCCCCAAATGACCCCATTTTGGAAAGTAGACACCCCAAGCTGTTTGCTGAGAGGCATGGTGAGTATTTTACAGCTCTCATTTGTTTTTGAAAATGAAGAAAGAACATTTTTTTTTTCTTTTTTTTTTTCAATTTTCAAAACTTTGTGACAAAAAGCGAGATCTGCAAAATACTCACAATACCTCACAGCAAATAGCTTGGGGTGTCTACTTTCCAAAATGGGGTCATTTGGGGGGGGTTTTGTGCCATCTGGGCATTCCATGGCCTCCGAAACTGTGATAGGCAGTGAGAAGTGAAATCAAAAATTGACACCCTTAGAAAGCCTGAAGGCGGTGATTGGTTTTTGGGGTCCCGTACGCGGCTAGGCTCCCAAAAAGTCTCACACATGTGGTATCCCCGTACTCAGGAGAAGCAACAGAATGTATTTTGGGGTGTAATTCCACATATGCCCATGGCATGTTTGAGCAATATATCATTTAGTGACAACTTTGTGCAAGAAAAAAAAAAATTGTATTTTTTCCGCAACTTGTGTCAACATATAAAATATTCCATGGACTCGACATGCCTCTCAGTACATAGCTTGGGGTGTCTACTTTCCAAAATGGGGTCATTTGGGGGGTTTTGAACTGTTCTGGCATTTTATACACAACATTAGGAAGCTTACATCCACTCTTCTAACCACTTGAAGACAAAGCCCTTTTTGACACTTTTTGTTTACATGAAAACATTTTTTTTTTTTGCAAGAAAATTATGTTGAACCCCCAAACATTATATATATCTTTAAAGCAAAGGCCCTACAGAATAAAATGGTGGGTGTTGCATTTTTTTTTTCTACACAGTATTTGCGCAGCGATTTTTCAAACGCATTTTTTTGGGAAAAAATACACTTTTTTTAATTTTAATGCACTAAAACACACTATATTGCCCAAATGTTTGATGAAATAAAAAAGATGATCTTAGGCCGAGTACATAGATACCAAACACGACAAGCTTTAAAATTTCGCACAAACGCGCATTGGCGACAAACTACATACATTTTTAAAAGCCTTTAAAAGCATTTACAGGTTACCCCGTTAGATTTACAGAGGAGGTCTACTGCTAAAATTACTGCCCTCGATTTGACCTTCGCGGTGATACCTCACATGCATGGTGCAATTGCTGTTTACATATGACGCCAGACCGACGCTTGCGTTCGCCATTGGGCAAGAGCAGGGCAGGACAGGGGTGCTTTTTTTTTTTTTTATTATTAATTTTGCTTTTTTATTTTATTTTTAAACTGTTGCTTCCATATTTATTTATTTTTATCACTTTTATTGTTATCTCAGGGAATGTAAATATCCCCTATGATAGCAATAGGTAATGACAGGTACTCTTTTTTGAAAAAACTGGGGTCTATTGGACCCTAGATCTTTCCTCTGCCCTCAAAGCATCTGACCACACCAAGATCGGTGTGATAAAATGCTTTCCCAATTTCCCAATGGCGCTTTTTATATCCGGGGGGGGGGACATTCCCTCCCACTGCTTGTAAAAGCAGTCCAGAGGCTAATTAGCCACTAGGATTGCTTTTACATGAAAGCCGGCCGCTGGCTGAAAAGAATGATACCAAGATGATACCTAAACCCGCAGGCATCATTCTGGTATAGACATTCAAAGTCCAGCAACATACCAGTGCGTTGCTGGTCCTTGTTGGACATGTATTGTAATCTTTTTTTTCATGCAGCCTGTTGGCTGAACGAAAAAAAAAGATTGATCGGTGGGTATGCCCACCATTAGAATACCGCCCTTCATCCACCCACTTCTAATGATGGGCATACATGCACCATTTATATATGCCAAAGCATGGGGGCATCTTCTCGCAAAAGTTATGCCGCGTACACATGGTCAGACTTTTCCACGGGCAAGCCTCCGTCGGAATTTCGACCGTATATACGCGGCATTAGGAGCAAAATCGCTCCTCCGCTCCTGCTGCCCCAATGCTTCGGCATATATGCTTTTTTTTTTTAACTGTGGTGGTGAAATCACCTCCTACAGCACTGGAGTCGCAGGGATCAGGCCTGTCTCTGCGAACGCTGCAGTTATGTGTGTTGTGTTTTGCAAGTGACAGTGATCGATCGATACTGCACTTCGGTGGCCTGGGCTGGACGGAGGGGCAAAACGCAGGTGCTAGCAGGTATCTGGGCTGATCCCACTAACAGTGCGTTTTTGGGAAACCTAAACTGCTGGGGACGCTAGTATAGATCTGATCAGATCAGATATTGAGCTGATCAGATACTATACCACTAAGGGGGGTGTATGCTTCACGTGTGGGTGTTAGCGCTACTGGCACTAACCTGACGCTGCCTGGGGTGTGACGCAGACCCTCTCTGACGCTAAAACCTAATTGATATCACCCGCCGGGCGATCAGGGGGTTAAACCTTTATTGGGTTATATACGGCGGGTGCCCTGACACTATAAAAAGCAAACTAACTAACCAGCGTCACCCGTAACACTTATATGATGATCACTGGTGAAAGGGTTAACTAGGGGCAATTAGGGGGTTAAAACCTTTATTAGGTAATATATGGGGGTACCTGACGCTATATAAAAACCTGACGGCGAACCTAAAAAAAAATTACTGGCTACCTATCGGCATCACCGACACTAAGACAACGATCATAAAAACGATTGCTTAGCGACAGTGGTGATAGGGGGTGAAAGGGTTACCTGGGGGGCAATCAGGGGGTTAAACCTTTATTAGATAATATATGGGGGTACCTGACGCTATAAAAACCTGCGGCGAACCTAAAAAAAATTACTGGCTACCGATCAGCATCACCGACGCTAAGACATCGATCAGAAAAATGATCGCATAGTGACGGCGGTGCTAGGGGGTGAAAGGGTTACCTGGGGGTGATCAAGGGGGTTACACCTTTATTAGGTAATATATGGGGGTACCCGACGCTATAAAAACCTGCGGCGAACCTAAAAAAAATTACTGGCTACCGATCAGCATCGCCGACGCTAAGACATCGATCAGAAAAATTATCGCTTAGTGACAGTGGTGATAGGGGGTGAAAGGGTTACCTGGGGGGCGATCAAGGGGGTTAAACCTTCATTAGGTAATATATGGGGGTACCCGACGCTATAAAAACCTGCGGCGAACCTAAAAAAAATTACTGGCTACCGATCAGCATCACCGACGCTAAGACATCGATCAGAAAAATGATTGCTTAGTGACGGCGGTGCTAGGGGGTGAAAGGGTTATCTGGGGGGTGATCAGGGGGTTAAACCTTTATTAGGGGGGGTTAGGGGGCTACACTGGACCTAAAACTAAATGTAGTGACACTTTTACAGTCACAAATGTCACTGATTGCAGTGATCACTAAATAAATGGTCACTGCAACTGGGGGCTGGGGGGTGATCTGGGGGTGTCTGGGGGGGCCTGGGGGGGCGATTTATGTGCCTATGTGTCCTGGTGTCAGTGTGCTGTTTTGTGTACTAACCTGCATCTTCTCCTGTACGGCGCTCGGTATATGTGAGCGCCGCAGGAGAGATGACATCACTTCCTCCTTCCTGGCAGGCAGGGGAAGCTCTCTCATTCGCCGGGAGCGATCGAGAGGGGGTGGCCGGAATCGAACGGCCGTCCCCTCATGCCGGATCGCTCCCGAAGGTAAAACGACCACCCACTGTAAAGAAGGGGGGTCCGATCGGACCCCCCAACTATACAAAGGCAATCACGTATATGTACGTGATTCTGCCTGTCGGTGCCATTCTGCCGACGTATATTTACAGTGGGCGGTCGTTAAGTGGTTAATAAAAAGTTGAGCTCAACAATTTTTGGTATTTAAAAAAAAAGTGCACGGTTTATGTAATGTAAAGTAATGTAATGTAATGTATATTTGTGTTTCATATGCTAATGTCTTGTTACTGGAATTGTTTTTTTGTAAATTGCGAAAAATGGAATGTTTATCACTAACTTTTATTGGAAGTTTATCCCTCAGATTCGATAATTGGGTTTTCTGGCTTTCAGAACAAGAGGAAATCGTAGCCTGCATAAGACAACATTATAAAAAATTATTTTTCCTGGTTGGTTGGGTTTCACATGTAAATGTTTTAGGTTGTCGCCACCATTATCTAGTTGGAATGTCTAGTTGTCAGTCCATTCGGTTGTGTTTTGGACCACCCAGTGTGTGTTGTATGTTCTGATCCACTGAGTAGCAGAACCAATTAACTGAAGTCTGCATATTAGTTGTTATAAATTAAAAGTTGAGTAAGACTGCCGGGGATAATTGGCACTCTAACACATATGTGAGGCTAAGGAGCATTATAAATCTCTGCCAGGGGTACTGCACTTAGTGGTAAAAGGGTAATGGTCTGATGTTACTTTGGGCGAACTTGGGCGAACTTGTGTTCAGGAGTAGGACTGCTTACACCCCCCCTCGCTGTTATTGTAATTAGGTACACGCCCAACCATACCTGGCTGTACAAGGTTGGCTCATTGCCTGAAGCTAAGGTATGCTAATGTCCCTAGCTATCTGTGTGTCCCCAAATGTTTCTCAAACCTGTTTCCTACCGTGTCACCAAGCAATCCCCTCTCTTTGAAATAGGGCAAACCAACCCTTCTCATAGTTTCCTGCTGGGACTGTTTATGTGGCTATTTGTTACCAATTGCCTAATAAATATCTATGTGTTTCAAGGCACACCGGTCAGCTTGGGTACCCCCTACTGTTCAGTGGTCCCAGCGCCTCAGTGCTGCAAGGGATTTGTCTTAGTCTGTTGTTCAGGTGTGTCTGGTAGCAGCAGTTTCTCAAGCTGGATACACATTATGCAATTTTGTTTTCCCATTTATTTTAGATTTACCTGCAGATGTGTGGTATGAGGGCCTGCCTGATTGCATATAAGTTGAGAGGGTATAGGTCTGGCCTCATATTGTATAGTTTTGGTTGAGTCTGGAGAAAAATTGTGCAGGAAGGTTGTATGGGGTGTTACCAGCGCTTGGCTGTTCCAAGAGCCCTCACGTCCGAGGTATGTGTGGGCATGGGAGAAAAAGAAACCCTGGACTGCCGCACTCTGTATAGACAGTTATTTATTCCAAAATTTCAGGTAAAAAATCCAAATTCAAAATAAATCCATAAATCCAAAACAACAAATGCAGATGGTATGCATGCAGGGAAGGGTGGCTAACGCGTTTCACGTCACGAATTGACGCTTACTCATAGCCGTATTCTCCTCAGTTTACACCCATAGGTGTCCTTCCTGTCCTAGAGTCCTTGTGTACCTTAACTAGTTGTCTGTGTCTTGCAGGCCAAGAAGACCAGTGCCCCAGTGTGGCACTAGGCTCCTGTCATTCATGTGAGTCCTGTCTGAATAGTGTAGGCAGCTTGTGTTGTAGGGGTGAAGGATAACATTGTCTGAATACTGAATTGAAAGAGGAGGGAGAAGGTGTGCAGTCTATATGAGGGATTGGGTGTACCTGGTGGCAGGTGGTTTTCAATCCGGGTATCCAGACCATATCCCATAACTTAGGAAAAAGAGAGGCTTGATGGCGACTGTCTTTGGAGCGGGAGGCGGGTCACTGGGTTTGAGTCCGGACAGGGATTGAAAGGAGGAAATGTTTTTTAATGTGGGACATGTGGGACACTGAATATGGTGCAGGTATCTACAGTATTCCATCACCACATGGCGCTTCAGCATCTCATAGTGGTTGATAAAAACCTATTATCCTATGTGCTGAATACACGCTGAATCAAGTGCGGTCATGGTACCAGTGGCTTGCTCCCAGACATGTGCGGACACAGGGTGAGGTTCATACAGGACGCTTATCTCTGAGGAGTAGCCGGAAGAGGAGGGATGTGTTCAGCACGATATGGGGGGGAATAGGACCCAGTGTAAAGTGGCTCAAGATTTTGTCAACCATGGTGAGAGGTTGGTAGAGAGTATGGGATGGTACAGGGCAGATATATGTCATTGGCTCTGGTGTGCACACATGGGCAGCTGGAGTTATCAACCAACATCAAGCTGTTTGTACAAATCTCTCTATGAGGGGCAGTGGCCTGATGAGTTAGCATTACCACTCAGTAAGACTGTGCCAAAACACGTCGCCTACACTAATCCAAAGTGGTAGTCGAATGCCTGGAAGGGCTGTACTGGTTTGGATTGTGAAAGGTGTTACAGAAATGCAGACTCGGTCTGTAGATTTGAGGGCACCAGTGGCTTACTGACTGGGGATTCTATCTTGTTGCATTTGTGGCTAAGTGACCCACATGTGATCGGAGGGTACGGAAGCTGGGGGCAGGTTGATATTTCCCTCTGTCAGAAGTGTGACCACAATGTCCCTTGCACGGCCAATACACAGGGGTGAATGTATTTCACTCTGTTCTGGATGGGGAGATCATTGCTGGGAAGGAAGCACCTGGGTATTATTTGGGATATAGGCGAGTTTGGTTCTTTGACCTAGAGGATACTGATGTGGCGTTAGGTTCACGAAACACCCTCGTTCCATGACTAACAGTAGGTAGGGGTGCATGATATACCCTGGGCATGGTCACTGGGATAGAATTTTGTGGGTTTTTGTCATTGCTTCATTGGTGTAGGTGTTGTTAGACTCAATACCGGATGCTGGGGTACTGATGCTGATATCACATGGCTAATGATACACTGTTTTCAGCATCAGGTGGAATTGTACTCGGCAGGGTACACTACCTCGGGGAGTCTATTGTACCTACACTCTTGTCCTTGGGAGGGATATAGAAGGAACCCCAGGTTGCACCCCGATAGCCCCGAAAGAACGTTTTTTTTTATCAAACCATGTCAGGTTTGATAAAAAAAAACGTTCTTTCGGGGTGAAACTTCCGTTGGGTTTCGGGGAGGGGTTAAAAGATGGGTAGTTAAACTTTGGGCAACAGGATTTAATTGGTGCCAACAGTTTGGGCAAGGCGTGAATAAAAAGGCCCTTCTCTAGGGGTTGATAATCTAAGGGGAGGGGGTGGAACAAAAATAATAGCCGCTGGGAATTATCTGATATGGAGCTGGCTGAGGTAACATTTTAGGTGGAGGCGGGGTAGGCTTCCTGGAACAAAAGAGTATTTAGGGACACCTAGGTGTGGAAAGGGGAGCGCCTGGCTGGACGTATGGTTTTAAAGGTGGGGAGTTCCAGAGGTTCTGGAGCAGTCCTGAGGTTGAGCATGGGAGGAGATAACAAGGGAGATGGAAATAAGATTTTTTGGGGCCAAAACTTTAGTAAACTCCATCCTGTTGGGGTCCCAATGCGGGTCACTATTAAGAGACCGATTTAGAGTAGCTTGCGCATTTAAGAGAGGACCCTAGAACTATATTTTTCTGTTTTTTTGTTCTAGGGATAAGCCTGTTCAGTCTGTAATATTAAAAGACAGTTGGGGTGACTAAATTCTAAAAAAGTTTTTTGGCAACCATTGGTTTAGCCTCTCCTTTTTAATATATTTATTTATTTATTTTGTTTTTGTACCCGACTTGTAAATTGTTAGTGACAGTGATCCTGTTCACCTGTTGATCACTAATAGGGGAGAAGAGTTATCTATTTTTATTTTTTTTGTTCCTCCTTTATTTTTTTTATTTATTTTTTTCTGCCAAGTTGCTGCTGCAACAGCCACAATATATTATTTTTTGAGGCACTGTCTCAGGACAGTTATATATTGTTTGTTTGTTTTTATGAATGCAGAGTCAGTGCTCTTTGACATAAAGGGAAATGGGTGACAAACTGTCTGGGTCGAAGCAGCATTGAACCTGTATGTTTTGTTGATTATTATTTTTATTTTTTTCTTCTCTTTCTTTTCTCTTTCCTACTTTCTTTGGTTCATATTCTTATCTTTAATCACTTTAAGTAATGGTACCAGTCCATTAGCTGATAATGTTCTGCTTTATCTTTAAAAATAAATGTATTCATCTTCTGGAACTTTTGTTTAAATATCAGAGATGAGTTTTGAATTGTAAGGGTTTACCGTCTCTGCCTGATTTCATTTTTAAGAGTCCAGTGGGTTCTATAGAATGGGTTCCTGAAACATACAAGTACCATATTTCACAAAGTATCCCGGGACATCAAGGTCCTATGTCTTAATGTAATTTTATCTCCCCGAGTCTACCTACTGTTCTATCCCGAGTCCAGTGAGCAGGTGTGGTGAACCCAGGGACCTAACAATAGCAGGCAGTGTTGACTATCCCTACCATCAAGGGCAATGGATGATACTGCCCGTGGCTCGGACTCGGTACCCTGTGGGGATCCCACCTTACTCGTACACATTGCACCCCTCATAGGTATTTAGTCTTAATGGCCACGCCACTGCTCTTGTCTAACATTCCGCCAATAACTCCTGTCTGACGTTCTCCTTTTTGTTTTTTGTTTTTTTGTATTCATGCACGACTGTCCGGAGGCCCACCCAACCACCACCTGAAGAAGCAACGCATCTCTTAAGAAAAACGTGCCACAAATAAGACTCTCCTGAAACTTTCCTTCACCATGCTGAAAAGTGCTGTCTCGCGGTCCGATCCAATCGTGACAATCATAACACCATATTTCCAAGCTATGCAAGGATCCCGCCATTAATGTTTGAGTTCCGCTCTTCCAATGCAGAGGGGCAATGAAACATTGCAGTACAGACTCTCATGGGTCGGATGTGAAGTCTCAAAGGCACCAGGACTGTCTCAAGTCTACCTTGATGGGTTACGGCGGGTTCAAGAAAGGAAGAGGCCGCAGTGGTGGTGGGGGAAGGGTCAGGGCTTCTGGGCCGTTGTGGGTGGGTATAAAATCATTGAGGGAGGACATAATTTCAAGAATGAACTACAGGGGGGACTGTGGTGGAGATTTTTCAAATCGATATTTATAACAAGAAGCTTCAAGGGAACTCTCTAATTAAAAGGATTCCAAGTGTATATATGGTTGTATATGTTTTTACAATACTTTATTATTAAGGTGACTTAAATTTATCTTTCAATGACTCTATAGTGTTAGAACATGTTTAGAATACTTAGCATACACAGCTGTGGAATTTCATCTGACAAAAGCCTCTTATCAAAGGAGGTGGGAGTTGACAAAGGAACAGGTTGTGTCCTGGCCTAATTGAGCCCCTCACCCAATCTAGCAAAACCCCACCCCTCAAGGGAATGCCAGGTCTTTGCATATGGTGAGGAGGGGAGGTATTTTACCAGAGTGTATATACCTGAATGCAGACCCAAAAACCTCAGGCTATTTGGCCCTTGATCTGAGCAGCATGGTGACGTTGTATCTCTGTGTAATATCTCCCTCTCCCTCTCTCAGATTAATCTTACTTCTCTTTTGCTCTCTTGTTCCTATTGGTATTATCATTTTAGAATATAGCAATGTTCCTATTTTGTGTTGTGGAACATTGGTATCATCTTGCTATGAGGTGGTATCATTTCTGTATAAATAAATGTAATTGTTTTCTCTTTTTGCACCGCTATCGTTTGATTTCATTTTATATAGACAAAAGGTTTTAATCACTTATTGTAAGCATTTAAGTGAGACGCATAGGTCCGTAACAAACGTGCCGTGACCGGGAGGCGCCCGACCCTTTATGGCGTAAGCCTGAATCACGATCTGTCGGATCCACCTAGAGATGGTGGCCGACGATACCGCTGGGCCCTTCTTGGGACCAGCCACTGAAACAAACAGTGAGTCTGAACTCCGGAACGGAGCAGTAACAGAAAAGTATACTCAACGTCCAAGGAATGCAACGTCGTCTCCTTAGGATTCGACAGATGAGAACACAAGGATAGCAGTACCATGTCTTCCTTGAGAAGGAAGGTCGAAATGACCTTAGGAAGAAAATAAGGCTGCGGACGCAGCACCACCGTATCCTTGTGGAAGGTCAGATAGGGAACCTTGCATGACAAGGCTGCCAGCTCAGAGGCCATGCCGTTAAAGCCCTTAACTGTAAGGCAGGATGGCGTATGGAACCTTGCTACAGTAGGTCCTCTCGTAGCGGTAGATGCCAAGAGACGCCCACCTCAATAGCCATGCCGTTAAGGCCATTGACTGTAAGCAAGATGGCGTATTGGGCCTTGAGACAGCAGGTTCTCTCGTAGCGGTAGACACTAAGGGACGTCTGCTATACAAGCCCCACGGAGGTAGTGGAGGGCGGACCAGAAGGGCCGCATCCTGACCCCCTGTACAAACGTTCTCACTAGAGAGAGAGACACCAGGGGTCGTTGAAAAAAGACAGCCAGGGCAGATATTTGCCCCTAATTGTACTTAGCAAAATTTTGGGTCCGCCCCATGCTGTAAGAACAGCAGGACTCTGGAACCAAATAAGTACGCGGATGCCACCTCATTTCATCACAAGTGAATATGTAGGTCTTCCAAGTGCGATGGTAAAACTTCCTAGAGGACGATTTCCGAGCACTCCTCATGGTAAGAACTCAGAGTCTGTCAACCCCGGTCTCTTAGCACCTGGCTCTCAATAGCCAGGCCGTTAAAGCCAGTAACTGTAAAACAGGATGGCGTATGGGACCTGCAACAGCGGGTCACTTCTTAGCGGTAGACGCCAAGAGGCACCTACTATCAGACGCACTCGATCGGCGTACCAAGGACGCCAAGGCCAATCCAGAGCAATTGGGATTCTTGGAATTCTCTGCCTCCAGTCTGCGAAGCAGATGAGGAAGGAACTTAGGAGGAGGGAAAGCATAGATTAGCCGGTACTGACTCCATGGTGCCACTACTGGATCTGTCGCGTCTGCCCACGAGTCTCTTGACCTGGCCACCAACCTCAATGCCTTCCGATTGAGTCGATAAGCCAGGAAATCTACGTCTGGCGTGAGTTGAGGTTCTGGTTTCTCCTTGATGGTTGACATACGCCACTGCCGTGGCGTTGTCCGACTGGATCCTGACTGGATGCCTCTGTAGCCTCCGAGACCATGTGGAGAGGCACAGCCTGATCGCCCGGAATTCCGGGACGTTGATCAGCAAGTGGGATTCCTCCGGAGTCCAGCGACCCTAGTAGACTGAACCCCCCCAGACCCCCCCCAACCGGTAAGGCTGGCGTCCGTCGTGATCACCATCCAGTGAAAGGGCAGGAACGATTTCCTGGACAGAAGTGCCGGTGATGTCAGCCACCAAACTAGGGAGGTCCTGTCTAGGTGGCTCACCTGGATTTGACAATCCAGGGATGATGGGCACTTGTCCCATCTGGACAGACTTTCTTCTGTAACACTCACGTGTGAATTGCGCATATGGTACCGCCTCGAAGGAGGATACCATGAGGCCAAGGACTCGCCTGTAAAAGCGGCGTGACAACCATCCTGTGGATGTCAACTGCCGTACCGCAGCCCGAAGGGTCTGCAACTTTCCCATAGGGAAAAAAATTTGCCTCTGAGGAGTCCAGAGTCAACACCCTATACTAGGAGGAATTGAAGAAATGCTTGGATAGCCGCACTCCAAAAAATGATTCTTTATTTAAAAAACAAGGTCACACGAACGCATGTCACAGCAAAGAGAGCTGACGCGTTTCACACTGCGATTCAGTGCTTATTCATAGCTACCCATACATAAAATGCACATCAAATTTATACTCCTATTCACATGACTAATGGAAAAATAATCAAAGCTCCAATTGGTTAATTAGTGGATTGATACGTGTTCCCTGTGAAAGTAATCAGGGTAAGTGATGTGATTGCAAAAAAGACACACCTGTATGAAAAAGAAAAGACAACCATTCAAAAAGACAATATAGACACATGAATAATATGTATTATAATGGTTGTTGAACCTGGGTATAAATAATAAGTAATACCACCAAGAAGCACCTAAGGAATGTGCAGGGATGTGCTGCAGTATAAAACATATACAATATGGGCATATGGACAATAAGTTTGTCAAAAAATGAAATGAAAATTCATTGGTGAAAACTGTGTATATAATTATAACATTAAATACTTCATGTAAGACAGGAAGTATATGAAATTAGTGAATAAAATATCATATTATCTATGTGTGTATATGTGCATAAATAAATACGGATAGGTAGAAAACGTGAACTATAGAGTGGGGATCTACTGTCTAACATCTCAGTATATATAATTGTGGATTGGTATGCACATAGATCTACATTAGAGAATATTGGAATATTGAAAAATGTAATGTTATTTGTGGCGCTAGATGGTGACATGTGCGAGTCACTGGAAATTAATCCGAGAAGATACATATAGATGCGCACTAATGTGTTGAATTCATTGTGATGAGTGAATATATTTAATATAAACAAAGTGAAGAGATTATATGTATAAATAATTGAGTATAGTGAATGGAAATTAAATGTAATATAGAGGATGTAAATTTTGGGAAGAAAAGAGACAAAATAGAGAAAACACAAGAAGAATTGATAGAGCCGATAGAGCAATTATGTGTATGGATAAAAATAATTTCTTGTATGAAATGTGTTTGAAAATTGGCTTGCAATGAATTGTGATCCTATTTTTACGGTGTAAACTTGTTTCATGGAATTTTATACATGTCTTCTGAATCTAGATATAAAATAAAATAAAAATATTGTAGAAAACTCCAAACTCGAATAATAAAAAAAAGGTTTTATATTAAAACTTCTCTAGAGGGTCTCCAGCAATGTCGCCCACCATGAGTAATTAGTCCAAATAAAATTATATGTGAAATTTTTTTACATTTTTTTTTGAGTGACAGATCTCTGAAGAGTCTCTAAACATGTTATTTACCGTAAGTGGATAATTACCGTATATACTCGAGTATAAGCCGACCCGAGTATAAGCCAAGGCCCTAATTTTACCACAAAAAAAATGGAAAAACGTATTGACTCAAATATAAGCCTAGGGTAAAAATGCAGCAGCTACTGTAAGCGGAAAAGAGGGTCAACAATGCCCATTTGCAGCTTCACTGTGCCCATTTGCAGCCTCACTGTGCCCATTTGCAGCCTCACTGTGCCCATTACCTCATTACCCTCCACACTCACCTTCTGCTTGCTACAGCGAAGATCAGGCTTCTAAGGATCACCTCCCATGTCCATCGCGCTGCGGGCGTCCATTTTTTAAAATTTGCGGCTTTCTCCTGGTCCCGTGCGGTTCCGTGATAGGCTATTGACACTGTGTTCAGTGTTCCGCCTATCACGGCCATCTTCTCATCCCCGGACTTTCCCAGCAGACACTGTGTTTAGTGATCCGCCAATCACGGACGTTCTTTCATCCTCGAATAAGAGGAGAAGGTCCGTGATTGTCGGATCACTAAACACAGTGTCAATCGCATATCACGGAACCGCACGGGACCAGGAGGGAGCGCAAAATTTAAAAAATGGACGCTCAAGGTACACTGACTCGAGTATAAGCCGAGGGGGGGACTTTCAGCCCCAAAAAAAGGGCTGAAAATCTTGGCTTATACGGTAGTCAAAAAATATATATTAACAACATGGAAAGTCTAAGTGACATATGTGTATGTCACAAAATGAAACCATGTCAAAATATACATAGACATGACCCCCGTCATATACGGGCGCACGCCATTAGTATAAAAAAACTTTTTATCTACCGTTTCTATATCTTCCATGGGAAAAAATAAATAAATGTAGTATGGGGGGTGTGTCTTGCTCTAAAATGCTCCATCTAGATAAATTATCGGGACAACGGTGTCCACGAATAGACCCAGTCTTATTGGACTGTGGTCATGGATGTGTATACAGGAGATAGAGAAGATCGCACGTGTATGTGCAAAACTCTTATATTTGTAGTAGTGAAGGGAGATGAATCTTCACAGATTTTCAACAGACACATGATGTTAAACACGGGAAGGACCAACAGGGGAAAGAACGACAGAAGGAAGAGAAACAAATTTGTTTGTAGGTAAGTGAATATCGAATTAGCAATTCAGATTGACAGGTGTGTGTCCACAGTAAAATACTGTGAGATCAAGGTCAGATTGCACGGTAATATCCTATTGCTAATATTTCCACATAATCATATGACTTCATGGTACATTTTTCTCAGAATTAAACATATATTGAGTAAATAAACAAGTGTATAAAGGAAAAAATTTAAATATGAACAGATGAACTATATGAACTCAAAGGTTCGGACACTTGCTGATATAGGCTAAGGGGCGCTTATATGGTCTATCTAAAAAATGTATATTGAAACTAGTATCCTTAGATATGTATGTATTCACCAGGATCAGATGCTGTCTGACTGGGGAAGCGAGCAGAATGACAATATCCCACTTCTGTGTATATGTCCATCCTCCAGAGAACTGCATATATATATATATATGTAAATTTACTGGATGCATATCAAAAATGCATGCAGTCTTGTATTTAATAATACAGTGTTCATATTATTAATTTGTTAAAGTATGAACTGTTTCTGGGAGATAAACACCCACCATATAAAGGATGGGTAAAAAGTAGGGATTGTTGGATTAGGGGATACAATCACATCACTTACCCTAATTACTTTCACAGGGAACACCTATCAATCCACTAATTAACCAATTGGAGCTTTGATTATTTTTCCATTAGTCATGTGAATAGGAGTATAAATTTGATGTGCATTTTATGTATGTTAGCTATGAATAAGCACTGAATCGCAGTGTGAAATGCGTCAGCTCTCTTTGCTGTGACATGTGTTTGTGTGACCTTGTTTTTTAAATAAAGAATCATTTTTTGGAGTGCGGCTATCCAAGCATTTCTTAAATTCCTGCATTATCACATGCAATTGCCTGCACCCACGGCTTTGGATCCAGTGAGCAGATCAGCAGTCATATCTGAGCGGTAATTCCCTTCTTTGTTCACCCTATACTAGGAGTTGAGTCGGTACCATAAAGACTTCTGAGTGTTTAGCACACAAGCCAAGTGTCAGAGGGTCTGACGGGTTATAGACACGCTCACCTCTAACTCTGAGGTTGAGTGGCCCTCAGAAGAATCTCATCCAAGTAGCCAACGATAGCGATGCCACGCTGTCTTGGCCAGACTCAGGGCGAGCACCCTGGTGAACACCCACGGTGCTGATGCCAGGCCAATGGGGGCGCCACCCTCTGGTAGTGGTCTTCCCCGGCCGCAACACGTAGCCATCTCTGATGCCTGGTGCATCTGGGGACCTGCAAGTATGCGTACTTGCCAAGGATGCCAGAAATCCCCTGGATGAAGGGCAGCGACAACCGAGCGAACCAACTCCCTCCGGAATCTTTGTACCTTCACAAAGCAATTGAGGGGCCTGAAATCCAAGATTGGGCGGACCTCCTCCTTCTTGGTACTACAACAGGTCTGAGTAAAAACCCCTGAAATCGTTCCTGTACTGAAAACAGGAATATCACCCAGCGTATCCGCAGGTCTTGAACCGCCCCATCTAGGTCTTCCCGACGAGTCGGCTGAAGCTGGCGGTTGGAGTTAACAAATCATAAATCTGTTCGGAGGGCAAGAGAGAACTATCTTGTATTGAGGAAACTACTTCCCAAACCCACCGGTCGGGGATCCAAGATGTCCACCAGGTCGCGATTTTGCAAACATGTCCCCCTACCCAAGAGATGGGTGGGGACAGACCTTTATGCGGACGTAGATTTGTTCGCAGGCTTGTTGGGCTTGCGAAACCAGGGATGCTTTTGTCCCTTAGCAGGCACTTTATCAGCCTGGAATTGTCTATTTGCCGCACTAGGCGGACGAAAAAAACGATTGTTCGCGGTAAAGGAGGGCCCTAGCCAACGGAGTAGCTCCTTACCCTTTTTTGGATTGTGGGAGTAGCATGCTCTTATCTCCTGTGACATATTTAATAATGTCATCCAGGGATGCTCCAAAAAAGTCTGTCGCCCTTAAAAAGGCAAATCCATCAGAGCTTTCCTGGAAGATTGGTCCGCAGGCCAATCTTAACCAAAGTGGACAACGTAACAACACCGCATAGCTTGAAGCTCTGGCCAGCAGAGGAATCATGTCCAAGGCTGATTCGCAAACAAATTTTTGGCCCTGTACCATTGGTCAGCCAGGGCTGTCCGGGGAAACCTGGCGTGCCTTTAACCCATTGTGCAGCATCTTTGCCCATTCAGTGAGTGTCTGAGACACCAGGGCCCCAACTATCGTCGGGCGCACAGCCGAACCCACTACCGCGTACAGGTTGCGGGTGATCGCCTCAGCCTTCTTGTCCACAGGGTCCTTGAAGGCAGGAGCCCCCTTCCACCGGAACGGTGGCTAGCTTGTTTTAGTCTGGACATAGAAGGGTCCCCTATCGGGGGCGAGGTCCATCTTTTTAAAGGAACTCTCTTCAAGATAGTAACGCATCGCCAGATTTTTAGGGACTGAAAAAACCTTCTGTGGTTTGTCCCACTCCTTGTATAAAAGTCTATATAAAAAGACACACAAGGAAACCCCTTAACAGTGCGGGTCGCCTTACGGAACCCAAAAGGGACCAGCGCTTCTCTTTTTAGAGTGTCTTGCACTGCAGTGATAAGGTCACTTACCAGAACCCTATTGCGCGCTGACCCGGATCCGGAGAATTTCTCACTGTCCGGCCGATCTCGGTCGGCATCCTCAGATACATCAGAGCCAGGTCTAAGCAGTAGCTGGACTCGGCTCCACATCCGAGTTGTCCCCAGCAGATGGCGGGGGGAGGGGGCTCTTTCTAGCCCCCGTGTTCCCATGCGCTGCTTCCACCTCGGTAATAAAGCTCATTGCAAGCTTAGGTGTTTTAGGGGAAAAAGCGTCTGCTTCTAACGCCATGCTGACCCACGTGCCTGACACAGGGACTTCAAAGCAAGGCACAGTAACCCACCCCTCTAGCTGCAGCAGAGACGAGGGGTTCCCACCCAAGAGGACACACCACCCTGGAACAGAGTATGGTTGCCGTCCGCCACTTGGTAGAGCTGCTTCCTTATCAGCTATGCAGTCTGACCCTTCAGCAGCGTGTGTCTGTCAGTCTGCACCATTTAAATACTGTCTGATAGATGGCACTAGAGGCCAAACAACACAACACCGCGGGCCACAAGAACATGGCCGCTGAGCATAGATAGAGCGGGATGGCACCAAAAAACGGCCGCCGAGCGGCAGCTAGAAGCCCGCACAGTGTGGCTACAAACAAGTGGTCACCGACCGTAGTAAAGCATGGATCTCAGGAAAAACAGGCCGCCGTGCGGCCGATAGAGATCAACCAATGCCACGGTTCCCAAGCACCTGGCCACCGGGCGTAATAGAGCATGGGACCAAGGACAGAGGCCGCTAGAGGCAGACATAGCGCAGCCACAAAAACATGGCCGCCGCATCAGCAAAATATCACAAGAAAAAAGGCTGCCAGCCTGACACAGGGACTCACAACAGAAAGTAAACACAGCAGGATCACCAAAAACATGGCCGCCGAGCGGAAGCTAGAGGCTAAATACAGCTCGGCCACAAGAACATGGCCGCCAGTGCATATAGACAATACAGCATGGATCACAGCAAAAATGGTCGCCGACAGCATGGAACAGGACACACGGGTAAGCATAGCTCTTTTAAGCAGCTTATAACAATGCTTTAGTGGATGTACATGTACAGTTCCCCACAGGTGAAGCCCTCCCCAGGTGAACCCCCGCCCCAGCAGCTAGCTCAAAGATCCTAGGGAGGAGGGAGGGAAGGGAGGGGAGGGGAGGAGGGAAGATAGAACCCCCTACTCACCTCTCCAGGAATGCCCAGCTCTGTCTTCCTGCCGAAGCAGGGGATTAATACTTATCCTTCCTGTAGGATTATGCTGGAAGCATCCCAGACAGACCATCTTCCGCATGGTGACAGAGATGACTGTCGGCCAGGCTACTGCGACTCAGCTGTATAGACCGGTCCGATGCAAGCCCTGGAGCGTAAAGCTCACCGGCCACCCGTAGAGCGACAGGCATGTCGTGGATGACCCAGTGCGTAGCTATGGTCGGCACATGCTCGATGGCCGAAACTGGGGAGACTACAAGGATCCAGGATCCAGCCTGTCACCCAGTCGGCAGTTGATCAAAGATCACAGGAACAAAAATGAAAATAAGATAATAAAATTTCAATCTGGAATCAAAAAACCTCCAGGCCTATGGGCCCGAAGAGAGCCATGTCTTCTCCTTAGCTAGGCAAAAAAAAACTGATCTGCTTAGTGCAGGCTGAGAGGCTATAGTCAGTAGGACCGCCCCCTGGGCGGGGCAGTTCAGCTTTAACGTTGTTAACACTTTCTGCCTTGTCACTCCTAAAGGAAGGCCAATACCCACTTTGTCAAGATTAAGGCTGTGTCCGTCCATGAACGAAAGAGAAAAAAAATTTCCTATCACAGCGAGCACTAGAAAGCGACAATGTCCCCTCTCTATGGAGGGGACATTGTCGGGGATCTGACTTGGATCACTGCCAATACCAAGCACTGTGTTTGGTATTAATCTTGAGGGGGAACTCCACGCCAAATTTTTAAATAAAAAACGGCATGGGTCCCCCCTCCAAGAGCATACCAGGCCCTTAGGTCTGGTATGGATTTTAAGGGGAACCCCCTACGCCGAAAAAACGGCGTGGGGGTTCCCCCAATATCCATACCAGACCCTTATCCGAGCACGCAGCCCGGCCGGTCAGGAAAGGGGGTGGGGACGAGCGAGCGAGCGCCCCCCCCTCCTGAACCGTACCAGGCCACATGCCCTCAACATGGGGGGGGGGATGGGTGCTTTGGGGCAGGGGGGCACCCTGCAGCCCCCCCACCCTGAAGCACCTTGTCCCCATGTTGATGAGGACAAGGGCCCCTTCCCGAAAACCCTGGCCGTTGGTTGTCGGGGTCTGCGGGCTTATCGGAATCCGGGAGCCCCCTTTAATAAGGGGGCCTCCAGATCCCGGCCCCCCCCACCCTACGTGAATGAGTATGGGGTACCCCTACCCATTTACCTGGGGTAAAAAAGGCGTCAATAAAAAAAAACACTACAAAGGTTTTTAAAGTAATTTATTAGGCAGCTCCGGGGGTCTTCTTCCGACTCCCTCCGCTCTCCGGCATCCTTCTGCCGGGCTCCTCCGCTATCTTCTTCCAGCTCTTTTACCAGCGGTGGCCATGTCTTCTCTTCTTGCGATGTTGACACAATGCTCTCTCCTGCTGTAATGCCGTGTGCAACGATTTTTATAGGCATGGGGCGTGGTTACCGGGTGATGTCACAGGGTGACCACGCCCCATGCCTATATAAATCGTTGCGCACACGGCATTACAGCGGGAGAGAGCATTGTGTCAATATCGCAAGAAGAGAAGAAAGAAGACGACGTAGAAGACCGGGCCACCGCTAGTAAAAGAGCTGGAAGAAGATAGCGGAGTAGCCCGGCAGAAGGACGCCGGAGAGCGGCGGGAGTTGGAAGAGACCCCCGAAGTCGGAAGAAGACCCCCTGAAGCTGCCTAATAAAATTACTTTAAAAACCTTTTTAGTGTGTTTTTTTATTGACACTTTTTTCCCCAGGTGAATGGGTAGGGGTACGATGTACCCCATACTCACATAGTGTGGGGGGCCGGGATCTGGGGGCCCCCTTATTGAAGGGGGCTACCGGATCCCGATAAGCCCGCCGCCCCCGAAACCAACGGCCAGGGTTGTCGAGAATGGGGCCCTTGTCCTCATCAACATGGGGACAAGGTGCTTTGGGGTGGGGGGGCCGCAGGACGCCTGGTATGGTTCAGGAGGGCGGGGGCGCTCACTCGGCCCCACCCCCTTTCCTGACTGGGCGGGCTGCGTGCTCAGATAAGGGTCTGGTATGGATTTTGGGGGAACCCCCACGCTGTTTTTTCGGCGTAGGGGGTTCCCCTTAAAATCCATACCAGACCTAAGGGCCTGGTATGCTCTTGGAGGGGGAACCCATGCCGTTTTTTTATTTAAAATTTGGCGTGGAGTTCCCCCTCAAGATTCATACCAAACACAGTGCTTGGTATTGGCGGGGATCCAAGTCGGATCCCCGTTTATTGAAAGTCTGACATATGTCGGCTTTAAGTCATGTCGCTCATTTGGGAAAGGAAAAAATTTGATTTTTTACTCACCGTAAAATCCTTTTCTCTGAGTCCATGGACCGACACCGAGTGACTAGGCAGAAAAAACTTGTAAAAAGTGTTGCATCACACCTTCTACAGTACCGCCCAGGGGGCGGACCCTCTGGGTATATCCCCTCAGTCTGCATCTCGCAGATCAGTTCATCAAAAAGCAGTACAAACTTAAAAAGGAGGGGTGGGTGCTGTGTCGGTCCATGGATTTTACGGTGAGTAAAAAATCCTGGTATATATACCTATACATGTGTATAAAAAACTTTTAAAGTATGTAATACAGTGAACTAATAATAAAGTTCAATTAAGGTGACCAATGTGTAGACTGGGATCAGATGGAAGAAATGTGTATAAATCTTCAATATATTGTCCTCATAAAAGAAATCCAAAAAAACTTCAGGAACGTGGAAAACATGTATTCATATATCCGTAGCACCCGGGGACGTGACTCCAACACCAGGGATGGGGGAAAGAAATGGATACTCTTACCCCTATGCGTGGACACACATAGGGGTAAGAGTATCCATTTCTTTCCCCCATCCCTGGTGTTGGAGTCACGTCCCCGGGTGCTACGGATATATGAATTCCACGTTCCTGAAGTTTTTTTGGATTTCTTTTATGAGGACAATATATTGAAGATTTATACACATTTCTTCCATCTGATCCCAGTCTACACATTGGTCACCTTAATTGAACTTTATTATTAGTTCACTGTATTACATACTTTAAAAGTTTTTTATACACATGTATAGGTATATACTAGTGTGGTACACATTTGGATTTACTTATCCTAAGCCTTCTTAGGCCGTATATACTTACTGTTTGTTGTCCCTATCTACATTCACGTTTGGGCTATCTTACATACCTTAGGCGCTGCATTTTTTGTTTTTATTTATTCTTTGTGCAACATGTCTATTTGCTGATGCTGGCAGCCACGTTTTCACTTTGTTCATTTAGTAGCGCAACTTTTTTCTTTTATTTTAAGCCTGGATTACCATCTGTCGGATCCACCTAGAGATGGTGGCCGACGAGACTGCTTGGCCCTTCTTGGGAACAGCCACCGAAACAAACAGTGAGTCTGACTTCCGGAACAGGGAAGTAGCAGATAGGTATACTCTCAAAGCTCGGACAACGTCCAAGGAATGCAACGCCGACTCCTTAGGATTCGACGGATGAGGACACAAGGATGGAAGTACAATGTCTTCGTTGAGATGAAAAGCCGAAACGACTTTCGGAAGAAAGGAAGGCTGCGGCCGCAGCACCACCTTATCCTTGTGGAAAATCAAATAGGGAGCCTTGCAGGACAAGGCTGCCAGCTCAGAGACTCGTCTAACTGACGTAACAGCCACCAAAAAGACCACTTTCTGAGAAAGTGTCAACAGGGGAATATCTCTAATATTCTCAAACGGTGCCTTCTGAAGCACCGAGAGGACCAGGTTTAAGACCCACGGAGGTATCGGGGGACAGACCGGAGGGGCCACATATCGAACCCCCTGCACAAATGTACTCACGAGAGAGTGAGTCGCCAGGGGTCGCTGAAAAAAGACAGCCAGGGCAGATATCTGTCCCTTAATCGTACTTAAGGCAAGCCTTTGGTCCACCCCATGCTGTAAAAACAGGATTCTGGAAACCAAATAAGTACGCGGATGCCATTTCATTTCCTCACACATGGAGATGTAGGCCTTCCAAGTGCGGTGATAAACCTTTCTAGAGGATGGTTTCCGAGCACTTCTCATAGTAGAGATTACTAAATCTGACAGGCCCCGGTCTCTCAGTACCTGGTTCTCAACAGCCATGCCGTTAAAGCCAGTGACCGTAAAGCAGGATGGAGTATGGGACCTTGCGATAGCAGGTCCTTCCGTAGTGGTAGGTGCCAGGGGACTCTGCGGAGCAGAAGAGGAAGAAGCCTTAAGGGAGAGAAGGCATAGATTAGCCGATACTGACCCCACGATGCCACCAACGCGTCCGTTGCATCTGCCCATGGGTCTCTTGACCGGGCCACAAACCTCAATACCCTCCGCTTGAGTCGGGAAGCCAAAAGATCTACGTCTGGTGTGCCCCATCTTTGGCAGAGGAGTTGGAACACCTCCGGGTGTAAGGACAATTCTCCCTGGTCCAGCATCTGGCGGCTCAGGTAGTCCGCCTGCCAGTTTTCCACACCCGGAATGTACACGGCCGACAGTGCCGGTACGCTCCTCTCTGCCCACTTCAGGATGCGAGCGACCTCCGATGCTGCAGCTGAGCTTCTTGTTCCTCCTTGATGGATTGACATATGCCACTGCTGTGGCATTGTCTGACTGGATCCTGACTGGACGCCCTTGCAGCCTCTGAGACCATTTGAAGAGGCACAGCCTGATCGCCCGGATTTCCAGGACATTGATCGGCAGGAGGGCTTCCTCTGGGGTCCAGCGACCTTGCGCCGACTGAACACCCCAGACTCCCCCCCCCCAACCTGTAAGGCTGGCGTTCCAGTAAACCGGAAGAAATTACTTCCCCAGCCATTAGAGCCAGTGCTGTCAGCCACCATACCAGGGATCTCCTGACTAGGTGGCTCACTCGGATTTGATAATCCAGAGATGATGGACATCTGTTCCATCTGGACAGAACTTCCTTCTGTAACACTCAAGTGTGGTATTGAGCATATGGGACCGCCTCGAAGGAGGCTACCATGAGGCCTAACACTCACATACAAAAACGGAGTGACGACCAATTCCTGGAAGTCAGCTGCCGTACTGCAGCCCGGAGGGTCTGCAACTTCTCCACAGGGAGGAATACCTTTGCCTCTGAGGAATCCAGTTTAAACCCCAGGTACACTAGGCGTTGAGTGGGCACCAATACTGACTTTTGCGTGTTTAGTATCCAACCACAGTCTCGAAGAGTCTGACAGGTAATGGACACGCTTACCTCTAATTCTGAGCTTGAAGGGGCCTTCAGTAGAAGGTCGTCCAAGTAGCCCATGATAGCGATACCCCGCTGTCTTAGAAGTGCCGGAATCGGAGCGAGCACCTTGGTGAACGTCCTGGGTGCTGAGGCAAGGCCAAACGGGAGGGCCACAAACTGGTAGTGGTTCTTCCCGATAGCAAATCGCAGAAACCTCTTGTGTCTGGAGTATATGGGGACATGCAGGTATGCGTCCTTGATGTCCAAGGAGGCCAGAAAGTCCCCCGGATGGAGAGCCGTGACTACAGATCGAACCGATTCCATCCGAAATCTTTGTACCTTCACAAAGCAATCGAGGGCCCTGAGATCCAAGATTGTACGAACCCCCTCCTTCTTCGGCACAATGAACAGATTTGAGTAAAAACCCTGACCCCGTTCCTGTTCTGGAACTGAAATAACTACCCCGCGTTCCAGTAGACCCTGGACCGCCCCATACAGGGCCTCCCGATGGGTCGGTAGCAGCTGGAGCTTGGAGGTGACGAATCTGTCCGGTGGACAAGAGAGAAATTCTATCTTGTAGCCTGAGGAGATTACTTCGCAAGCCCACCTGTCGGAGACTAGAGCTGTCCACTGAGTCGCGAATTTGCGAAGACGTCCCCCCACCCGAGAGCTGGGTGGGGGCGGACCTTCATGTGGACACAGATTTGTCCGCAGGCTTGTTGGGTCTGCGGGACCAAGGACGCTTTTGTCCTTGGGCAGGAGCCTTGTCGGCCTGGGGTCTTTTCCCTGTCGCCCTAGGGGGACGAAAAAAAAAACACTCTTGCGTGCAGTAAAGGAGGACCCTTGCCCTTGGCGTGGCCCCTTACCCTTGCTAGTTTGGGGAAGTAAAGTGCTTTTACCTCCTGTGGCATCCTTGATGATGTCATCCAGAGAAGCCCCAAAAAGTCTGTCGCCCTTAAAAGGCAGATCCAACAGGGCTTTCTTGGAAGTCTGGTCCGCAGACCAGCCCTTTAGCCAGATCAGGCGGCGTATTGCTACTGCATAAACCAAAGCTTTTGACAGCAGGGGAATAGTATCCATGTCTGACTCGCAGACAAACTTAAGGCCCTGGACCAACTGGTCGGCCAAAGTTATCTCATCAGGAGGAGCATCTCGCTCCTTTAACCCCTGGAGTAGCAATTTTGCCCATTCAGTAAGTGTCTGAGACACTAGGGCCCCGGCCAATGCCGGGCGTACTGCCGAGCCTACCACTGAGTATAGGTAGCGAGCGAGTGCTTCAGCCTTCTTATCCACAGGGTCCTTGAAAACAGGAGCCCCTTCTACTGGAATAGTGGTAGCTCTATTAAGTCTGGAAACCGGAGGGTCCACTAAAGGGGGAGAGGTCCATTTCTTCAGAAAACTCTCCTCAAAGGGGTACCGTACCGCAAACTTCTTTGGGGCTGTAAAGACCCTCAGTGGGTTCTCCCATTTCTTGTAAAAGAGTTTATCAAAATAAAACACACAAGGGAACACCTTAGCAGTGCGGGCAGGTTTCCGAAACCCAAAGGGGACCGGAGTCTCTGCTGCTTCTGCAGTATTTTCCAACTTTAGCGTATCCCGCACTGCAGTAATAAGGTCAGATACCAAAGCCGTCTCGCGTACTGACCTGGACTTGGAGTCATCCTCACTGTCCGATTGGTCACGGTCTGCAGTCTCTGATGCATCAGAATTTGGGCCATGAGCCGTAGCTGGACCTGGTTCTGTCTCAGAAATATCCCCAGAAGATTGCAGGGGATGGGGGCGTTTACTACCCCCTGTATTCCCGTGTGCTGCTTCCACCCTGGCAGCAAACGCCTCTAGGATTGCCGACATAGCGTCCATAGACACCTCAGGGGCACCAGCTGCTAAATCTGGTGTTTCAGGGGAGAAGACATCTGGCTCAGATGCCATGCTGACCACACGCTGACACCCACAGGGCTCCAGGCAAGATATCAATAGCCACCCTCCTGCGCTGCAGAGATGCTGGGTCACCCAGAGGACTCTCAACCCTGGATCGGTACCGCTATGCTGCCGTGTGCTGCGCCTGTGATGCTGTCCCACCGCTGCTGTGTCAGTCTGCTTCTTTTATTAGCGCTTCCTGTGTGAATTTTTCGCGCCAGTGTAATGCACCCTAGAGGCCGGAGACTCTCGCAAAATGGCCGCCAAAACGTCTGTATGGAAGATAATGTGGGCTCTAAGAAAATGGCCGCCGAGCCGAAGATTGAGGCCAAAGCAGCCGTAGACCACAAAAAGATGGCCTCCGAACGCTAATATATACATACAGCGTGGATCATTACAAACATGGCTGCCGATCAGTCGATAGAGGCCAGTGGGTATGGAACTACAAGAAAATGGCGCCGAAACCACAGGAAGATGGCCGCCGGGCAGTCACTAAAGACCGAACCCAGCATGGACCACCGCAAAATGGCCGCCGACAGCATGGAGGAGGAAGAACATAAAGGCAAGCAGAAATGAAATTTATTTTAAATGTTAGTTACAGCCAGCCCCGCTCCAGTGGAACACCTTAGGAAACCCCCAGCACCCTTTAGCTAGAAGCCCAGGGAGGAGGGAAAGGCAGAGAGAGAGGGAAGAAAGGGGCCACAACCACTTACTTGGTCTCTCCAGGAATGTCCAGCCAAATCACCCAGCCGAGGCAGGGGAGTTTACTTACCTATCCTGCATGTATCATGCTGGAAGACATTCCAAACAGATCATCGTCCGCACACGGAAGGTGACTGTTGGCCAGGCATGCTGTGTTTGGACCCAAGGGGATGATCATATGTATGCCCTGGAGCACGACGCTCACTGTACAGGCTGCTGCGACTCGGCCGTAAGGTCAGCCGAAGCTGAGCGGTCCTATGCAAGCCTTGGAGCGTAAGCTCACCGGCCAGGCTGCTGCGACTCGGCCGTAAGGTCAGCCGAAGCTAAACGGTCCGATGCAGGCCCTGGAGCGTAGGCTCACCGGCCACCCGTGGAGCGACGGGCATGTCGTTGAAAACCCAGCGCGTAGCTAGGGTCGGCACACGCTTGATGGCCGAAACTGGGGAGACTACAAGGATCGAGGATCCAGCCTGTCACCCAGTCAGCAATTGATCGAAGATCGCAGGAAACAAAAAAATGTAGCAAAAAAATATATTTTGCCTAGTCACTCCTAATTAACGGATAATACCCACTTTGTCAATATAGAAGCTGTGTCGGTCCATGGACTCAGAGAAAAGGATTTTACGGTGAGTAAAAAATCCTATTTTTTCCTTTCCCAAATGAGCGACATGACTTGAAGCCGACATATGTCCGACTTTCAATGAACGGGATCCGACTTGGATCCCCGCCAATACCAAACACTGTGTTTGGTATGAATCTTGAGGGGGAACTCCACGCCAAATTTTAAATAAAAAACCGGCATGGGTTCCCCCTCCAAGAGCATACCAGGCCCTTAGGTCTGGTATGGATTTTAAGGGGAACCCCCTACGCCGAAAAAACAGCGTGGGGGTTCCCCCAAAATCCATACCAGATCCTTATCTGAGCACGCAGCCCGCCCAGTCAGGAAAGGAGGTGGGGACGAGCGAGCGCACCCCCTCCTGAACCGTACCAGGCCACATGCCCTCAACATGGGGGGATGGGTGCTTTGGGGCAGGGGGGCGCCCTGCGGACCCCCCACCCCAAAGCACCTTGTCCCCATGTTGATGAGGACAAGGGCCCCTTCCCGACAACCCTGGCTGTTGGTTGTCGGGGTCTGCGGGCTTATCGGAATCCGGGAGCCCCCTTTAATAAGGGGGCCCCCAGATCCCGGCCCCCCCACCCTATGTGAATGAGTATGGGGTACATCGTACCACTACCCATTCACCTGGGGAAAAAAAGGCGTCAATAAAAAACACACACTACAAAAGGTTTTTAAAGTAATTAGGCAGCTCCGGGGGTCTTCTTCTGACTTCGGGGGTCTTCTTCAGACTCCCTCCGCTCTCCGGCATCCTTCTGCCGGGCTCCTCTGCCATCTTCTTCCCGCTCTTTTACCAACGGTGGCCAAGTCTTCTACGTCTTCTTCCCTCTTCTCTTCTTGTGATGTTGACACAACGCTCTCTCCCGCTGTAATGCCGTGTGCAACGATTTTTATAGGCATGGGGCGTGGTCACCGGGTGATGTCACAGGTGGGCTGACTGGGTGGGCTGCGTGCTCAGATAAGGGTCTGGTATGGATTTTGGGGGAACCCCCACGCTGTTTTTTCGGCGTAGGGGTTCCCCTTGAAATCCATACCAGACCTAAGGGGCCTGGTATGCTCTTGGAGGGGGAACCCATGCCGGTTTTTTATTTAAAATTTGGTGTGGAGTTCCCCCTCAAGATTCATACCAAACACAGTGCTTGGTATTGGCGGAGATCCTAGTCGGATCCCCATTCATTGAAAGTTGGACGTATGTCGGCTTCAAGTCAAGTCATGTCGCTCATTTGGGAAAGGAAAAAAAATATTTTCCTTTCACGATGAGCGAGCCAGCTCGGCGCGGTCTCCCATGACGGAGCTCGCAGGTGTCAATCTCGCCGATAACAGCGGCGAGATTGACACAATAATCGCGGTCACCTATATTCCCCCCTTGTGACTGAATAAAGACGTCACACAGGGGAGCTTGGTTACTGTGCATGCGCAAGATTTCCTACAGGGAAACAGTAAGGTCGGAAGTGACATCAGAAACTGAATCACCAAACAGCAGTAAACAAGGCGCTGTCAATACAGAGAAGAAAAACATGAAAAAAGAAAGAAAAAATAAATAAATAAATAAATAAAAGGTATTTGCAGGCCTCGTTTTTAGAAGATTTATATATATTATGCATTGCAACGAGCTCGTGTAACTTAATTGAAAAACAGAAAAAAAAAATCAGCCTGGGTTAACTTCTTCTTTAACATACACTGTTGAATAAATCCAGCTACGCCTTTGGCATTTTGGCACCTTTCTAACCTTCCCCTTCTTCTGTCTAACTCGGTTTTGAGCCTCCTCACACAGCTGCTTCTGTTTCAGTTAACCACTTAAGCCCCGGACCATTTTGTTGCTAAAGGACCAGGCCCTTTTTTGCGATTCGGCACTGCGTCCCTTTAACTGACAATTGTGCGGTCATGCGACGTAGCTCCCAAACAAAATGGACGTCCTTTTTTCCCACAAATAGAGCTTTCTTTTGGTGGCATTTGATCACCTCTGCGGTTTTAATTTTTTGCGCTATAAACAAAAATAGAGCGACAATTTTGAAAAGAATAAAAATAAAATTTACTTTTTGCTATAATAAATATCCCCAAAAAATATATAAAAAAAAAAAAAAATCCTCAGGTTTAGGCCAATACGGATTCTTCTACATACTTACTGAAGGGGTTAAGTGTGACCTAGGGCGTGCTTCTAACCAATAGGGGGCGTGGCTTGCTGTGACACGTCACTGATCGCTGTTTCCGATGACAGGGAACAGACGATCAGTGACACTCTCACTAGGAAGAACGGGGAAAGGTTTGTTTACACTTGCCTCTCCCCGTTCTTCAGCTCTGTAACCCGATCTCGGGACACCAGAGGCCATCGGGAATATGGGTCCCGCGGGAGTGGAGTTTAGGACCGGGTCGCGAGCGTGCCGCCAACGGCGCGATCGTGCGACCCACGTCTGGGCATCTTAAAGGGGACGTATATATACGTGCTTATGCCCAGTCGTGCCATTCTGCCAACGTATATCAACGTTAGGCGGTCCTTAAGAGGTTAATGACTATTTCAGGCCGGGTTCACACTAGTGCGACACGACATCCGTCCTACTTTGGATCCGACTTTGCCCTGCGACATGAAGCCGACATATGTCCGACTTTCAATGAACGGGGATCCGACTTGGATCCCCGCCAATATCAGGCACTGTGTTTGGTATGAATCTTGAGGGGGAACTCCACGCCAAATTTTAAATTAAAAAAACGGCGCGGGTTCCCCTCCAGAGGCATACCAGGCCCTTGGGTCTGGTCTGGATTTGAACAGGCACCCCTACGCCGAAAAAACGGCATGGGGGCCCCCCAAAATCCAAACCAGACCCTTATCCGAGCACACAACCTGGCAGGCCGCAGGGGAAGAGGGGGGGACGAGAGAGCGGCCCCCCTCCCTCCTGAACCGTACCAGGCCGCATGCCCTCAACATGGGGGGTTTGGTGCTCTGGGGCAGGGGGGCGACCTTCGGCCCCCCCCACCCCAGAGCACCCTGCCCCCATGTTGATGAGGACAGGGCCTCTTCCCGACAACCCTGGCCGTTGGTTGTCGGGGTCTGCGGGCGGGGGGCTTATCGGAATCCGGGAGCCCCCTTCAATAAGGGGGCCCCGGATCCCGGCCCCCCCACCCTATGTGAATGAGTATGGGGTACATCGTACCCCTACCCATTCACCTGGTGGAAAAAAATTGCAATAAAAAAACACTACACAGGTTTTTAAAGTAATTTATTACACAGCTCCGGGGGTCTTCTTCCGACTCCGGCGCTCTTCTTCCGACTTCCGGGGGTCTTTTCCGACTTCGGGGGTCTCCGGTGTCATCTCCGGGCTCTCCGGTTCTTTCTTCCACCGGGCCTCCGCTAACTTCTTTTTAGCTCTTTTGCTAACAGAGGCCCGGTCTTCCCGTTGTCTCGTCCGGCTCTCCGTTGTCCTTCTGCCGGCCCCTCCACTAACTTCTTGGTAGCTCTTTCGCTGGTGGAGGGGCGCGGTCTTCCCGTCGCTGTCGCCGTCGGCGTCTTCTTCCCTCTTCTCCTCCTCGATGTTGACGCGTCGCTTCCTCCCGCTGTAATACTGGCTCTCCGCTCCGCATTAATATAGGCTTCTCATGACGTCATAGTCACATGTTCCGGGGCACTAAATATTGAAGTAGACACCTTCTGACATCAAGAAGACTTAGTTCCTGCTCTTTGCTGTTATTGGGAGAACTGCAAAATGAAGGCAAGACTATATCCTGGGATTTGTGAAAAGTTGACGTCACTTTTGGAGTAAATCCCGGATCTGTTTGAAGGATGATACGATCGTCATGAATCTTCAAAAAAGGTTCCCTAACGGATAGAGCCTGTATTTCCCCTATCCTACGTGCCGTTGTGATGGCTACTAGGAAAACTGTTTTAAGAGTCAGTAATCTTAAAGATGTATCTTGTAGTGGCTCGAAGGGATGTTTAATGATTCCCCTGAGGACCACTGACAAATCCCAAGTGGGACATTTTTGTGTCTTGGGCTTTTTGTATTTTGCCAATGCCCTGCAAAAACGAGAGACCAAAGGGTCCTCTTGTAGTGTCCTTTCTAGATACACCGAGAGCGCTGCAATCTGTACTTTCAGAGTACTGAGCGCTAACCCTTTATCAGCGCCCTGCTGTAAAAATTCAAGGATGGTGGGTGTATCCATTTTTAGTCTTTTATTTTCAGTGCACCAACTGTTAAATTTTCTCCAGGTCTTTCTATAGATGGCTCTGGTGTTTGGTTTCCTAACCCTCAGAAGCGTTGTCACCACCTTATCTGAGAGTCCTTTAGATCTCAAGAGGTCCTCCTCAGTAACCAGGCCGCCCATTTGAAACTCTCTTGTTTTAGGCCTGTCAGGGGTCCCTGACACATCAGGTCTTCCCTGTGAGGTAGAAGCCACGGCTCTGCTGCCGAGAGACTGAGGAGTTGAGAGAACCAGGCTCTCTTGGGCCAGTATGGTGCGATCAGTATCAGTTTCGTCTGTTCCTGTAGAAACTTCTTTACCACCCGTGGTATCAGATGAACCGGAGGGAAGGCATAGCATAGTTTGAAGTTCCAAGGGTTTTGTAGAGCGTCTATCCCAAGAGGCTGATCTTGTTGGGTTAGCGAGAAGAAATGTTTCACCTGAGCATTCTTCCGAGAGGCAAACAGGTCTATGTTTGGCATTCCCCAGCGGGCTGTAATTTCCCTGAACACCTCCGGGTGTAATACCCATTCCTCTTGGGAGATCTCCTGGCGGCTGAGGAAGTCCGCTACCTGGTTGTCTTCCCCTTTTAGATGGACTGCTCCTAGTGACAGCAGATTCCCTTCTGCCCACCTGCAAATTTGGTTGGAGATGTGGCATAGGGATGGGCTTCTTGTGCCCCCTTGCTTGTTCACATAAGCCACTGCTGTGGCATTGTCCGAAAGAATCAGAATGTGACGACTTCTGAGTTGGTTTTGGAAAAACTCCATGGCCTTGGCTATCGCCATAAGTTCTCTCCAGTTCGAAGATGCCTTGGCTTCTTCTGGGGACCATCTCCCCTGAGAAGGTTGCCCTGCTAGGTGAGCTCCCCAACCCCAACTGCTTGCGTCTGTGGTCAATTTCTGTGAGGTCGGAAATGACCAAGCCAGACCCTGATTTAGGTTCGTGTGGATCCTCCACCACCACAGCGACCTTTTTACGGATGTCGGGAGTAAAACTGACACGTCCAGATCTTCTCTTTGGTTTTTTAAGAGAAATACTTGAAGTGACCTTAGATGGTATTTTGCCCACTGGACTGCTGGTATCGATGATGTCATCAGACCCAGAACCGACATCAGCTCCCTGATAGATATTGGGAGGTTGTTCTGTATTAAACTCACCCTCTTGATGAGGTTTTGGATTTTCTCCTCCGGTAGGGAAGTCTTCTGTTCTATGGAGTTGAGCAGATATCCCAGGAACCGAATGTTCTGAGTGGGACACAGATTGGACTTTTCTACGTTTAGAATCCAGCCTAGTGACTTTAACCACAGTTGAGCTTCTGTGAGGTCTTTTGTCAGCTGTGCTTTCGAAGGCGCTGCAAATAGTAGATCGTCTAAGTATGGTATTACGGTCATCTTTTTTAACCTTAGAGGGGCCAGAGCTTCTGCTAACACTTTGGTGAATATCCTTGGGGATGAGGATAACCCGAAAGGAAGAGCTCTGCTCTGGAAATGATATTCCTTTCCCTCTATCTCCACTGCTAACCTCAGATATTTCTGGGACTCCTGTCGGATGGGAATGTGGAGATATGCATCCCTGAGATCCATGGTAGCCATGAAGGTTTCTGGTTGCAAAATGTTTTTGACCGAAAATATGGACTCCATGCGAAATTTTTTGTACTGAATCGCTTGGTTTAACGGTTTTAAGTTTAGTATTAACCGAAACTTCCCGGAAGGTTTTTGATCACAAAAATGTGAGAGTAAAAACCCTTTCTTTTTTCCTTCTCTGGGACTGGAGTAAGGACCTTCTGGTCCACCATCTCCCCTAGTAACAGTGGAAGGGCCCTGGCTTTCTCTGGATCCCTGGGAAGTCTTGTTACTAGAAATCTCTCTGGAGGATGACAATTGAATTCCAGAGAGTAGCCCCTTGCGATAATGTCCAGAATAAATTGATTGGCTGTCGCCTTCTGCCATTGAGGTAGGAAGGTAGCCAGTCTTCCCCCTACTGGCACTCTGTTGTCATTGTTTGGAAACTTGGTTAGAAGAGCCAAAGAGGACATTACTCTTTGGTTTCCCCTTGTGACCTGTCCAGTTTTTCTTAGGGTACTCTTTCTTTTCTTCCTGGGGACGATCTCTTCGCCCACGAAAAAAACTTTTTTGTGGAGGTTTTCGTTTTTCAGCAGGAAAGGCTTTCTTCCTGTCTGCTGTTCTTTCCAAGGCCTCGTCCAGGCCGGAACCAAAAAGCAAATCCCTAGTAAATGGGAGATTGCACAGCCTTGTTTTGGATGCAGCATCACCTGTCCAGTTCTTCATCCAAATCGCACGCCTTGCTGCAACTGCTAGTCCACCTGACCTTGCTGCCAGCTTGACGGATTCTGCGGATGCATCCGCAATATAGCCGACCGCTTTGGAGAGAACTGGAAGTGTATTCAGAATCTCCTCCCTAAGCGTACCATTTTTAATATGGTCTTGCAGCTGTGAGAGCCAAAACTCTAAGTTTCTTGCCACGCAAGTGGTGGCTAGGGCTGGCTTCAGACTAGCGACACTAGTCTCCCAAGCTCTTTTTAGGATAACGTCACACTTTTTATCCATGCCATCTTTTAGGTGTCCCATGTCTTCAAATGCCAATGAAGAATTTTTTGAGACCTTAGAAAGTGGCGCGTCCAATTTGGGATTTTTATTCCAAACCTCTTTTGGATCTTCACTAAAAGGAAATCGCTTTTTTGTGACTGGCCGCAAAAAAAGGTTTCCTTTCTGGGTCTGCCCATTTGTTTGTCACGGTATCTGACATTACCGGATGAACTGGGAATACTTTGGATTTTTTCTTCCTCAGACCCTGGTACATCAGGTCATGTTTGGAAGGCAGTTCTTTTTCATGCTCAATTTCCAAAGTTTCGTAAATGGCCCCAAGCAAATCATCCACATCTTCTAGAGATAACTTGTATTTGGGTCCCTTTCTTTCTTCTCTCCCATCTTCCTGCTCTGGATCTGAGCTATCGGTAGCCATAACACTTGCTGTGCTGCTGCCCGCTCGCTCCCTCACCGACTCGTGCGACCCTGAGGCGACTTCTGATCTGGGTGAGGCCATGGGAGAGGAAACTCCAGTAGGGACTGCTGGAGATTTAGCTTCTGCGATAAACTTTTTGAGATCCTTAAAGGTGTTAGCCATATCATCTCTTACGGATCCAAAAATCTTTGCATAAACTGCATCTGACTGTTTTTCAACCAGTTTGTCAATGCATGTTTTGCATGGCGGCTCTGTGTCTTCCAAGAGCATCTTGGTATTACACTTTGCACACTGCTTTTTGGGAGTGGGCTTTGGCTCTTTAGGTGGTTTCACCTGCCAAAAGATAAACACAGGGGGACCCATGGCGGTGAGAAAAAAATACACACTGCACCACACATTACTAAAGTGCACACCCAGTGACATTAGTAACCCCCTGGCCCCAGCTTGCTAGTGCCCCATCACCACCTAGCTGCTGTCCCAATACAAAGGTCACCCACTGGTGCCTACCTGCATCCTGCTGGTGCTTTTGCCTCCTGGAGCCTGGGCCGATGGAATCTCATCCTCTTCCAGCATCCTGGCTTGCTGTGGCGTTCGGTACTGTCGTCTGCAGCCACGTCCACGCTACTAGCACCAGCCGACCGTTCGAATTTCCCGCGCCTTTAAGGGGATTGGACCAGCTTCCCCGGCGCACGCCGATTGCGTCATCCCTACCCGGAAATGACGCCCCGCGTCTTCTGGGTCAAGCGGCGTTCAGACGTGGGTACACGCCCCCCCCTGACGCCGCCAAGGGAACGCAGCAATGGCGCCTTTCTCCTCACCTGGGCACAGAGGAAATTCGAACCCGGGACACCTCCTGCACTCAGCCTAAGGAGGGTTGCCCGTGGTCAAGATCCGTCCTCCTCCACGCCAGTGACGCGGCTCCGGTAAGGTCCACTGACCCCCTGCCGCACAGGGACTCCATACAGTCAGCCCTGCTGACATACACTGCTGCACCCGCAGACACCTGTCCCGGTCAGCCCATGAGAGATGGAGCCCCCCCTCAGGTCCTTTTTGGCAACATGTCTCCTCCGGACGGAGGAAACACTAAGACTGACCAGGGACCTGAGGGACCGCCTCTTAAGGGGAGGAAAAATTTATGGCAATGTGTTTCCTGATTGTGAGGAGGAGCTCCATCTCTCAAGGGCTGACTTGGAAGACGACTGGGGGAAAGTGATGCTAAAATGAGCGGTGCTTTAGCGCTAATGTGGCCATGGCCCCAATGTGAAAGGGGTCTGAATGAAGACTATAAATGGTTTTGGGTCAATTTGATTTAAATGTATTAAAATGACTCTACAGTTTACAAACACACATATAGCACTTTTGCTGCCAAGGACATTTTTTTTGTTTTTCGCACTCATGCTAAAATGCTAATTTTTTTCTTACCTAAAAATTTTCTTCAGTTAAATCCCCAAAACATTATATATTTGCTGAAAGCAAAGGAATTAAAACACGGTAGTTGTGATCTTTTATTTTTGTATGGTATTTGCACAATGGTTTATCAAATCTATATTTTCAGTAAAAAAAATACTTTCAAATTCATTTTAGTGCACACAAACAATAACATTGTTCTGAAAAATGTAACTGATGAAACACTTGATGAGTAAATAGTTACCAAGTATATAAAAAAAAATAATAAAAAAAAATGCATGTGCCCACAAGATGGCACCAAATATTCTGATACCCAAAATTGTCTGTAGGTGAAGCTTAAAAAGCCTTTACAGCTCATCTACTTACAGTTGCCCGTAACTGATGGGTCTATAATTATTTCTCTCATTCTGGCATGCTCAGTGATATCCAACATGTGGTGGGCAATTCTTGTTTATGTGCCCATAATATAGCACTTTTTCAGTGACGGATACTCTTGATACTCTTTATGGACCCCTGATGCCTCCCCTGCACGTAGTCAACTATGACTGAGGACACCATATCCTTGATTGCTCCTTCACACAGCTCTCCCCTAGCTGGGAACAGCTGAGCACTACACCAAGATCATAGCTCACAGGAGAGATGGAGGTACGGATGTTCCCACATCTCCCCACTTGCCACTCTGAAATGTGCTCTTTCGATCTTAGGCTTCCAGGAGATGTAAGTGAACCTGGGAATAAAGGATGAGGGTATCTAGATGGGGGGTGCACATTCAAAAGCCCTTTAGAAGCAATTGTATGGCCGCCAGATCACTTTTATAATATGGCCAGAAGCCTGCTTTCAAAAAGTAAAAAACCCACAGCTGCCATCGTTTACATGCGAATACTGCCATTAACATAGTAGTATGGCAGTAAAAGGGTTAGTACACAGTGCTCCCATGACACTAGATTCACAGAACACTAAAGGCGTCCTAACTTGAAAGCACAGCAGACACCAGGAGTGCATGTTCACTTTTCTAAGGGGATTTTCACTTTACTTAGTGACTGATGTGAAGCCAAGTGAAAATTCTCTTTACAGAGAATTATCCACTCATGTGCAAGGAAAATGAAAAATAATTTTTGTCCATACATGACTGAATGATGGCTTTACCTGTACTGACTTCAGTGTGGTTGATTTAGTAAATGTGTAGAGCATGTTCACTTGAATTCAAGCTGAATTTTCACTTAGCTTACTTAATGAGGTGACGCCTTTAATCATACAATAAACTTGCAAGCAAAATTCATTTTTTTGTCACTCCACCTCGCTTGCGGATTCAAACTACTAGTCACTGTTTGCCTTAATAAAAATGCATTAGTGGTCAAACCATATGATTATTATTATTACCACATGGTGTGTAGATGAATGAGGTTTCTGAATCTCTAGAGGGCAGTTCTGAATATAGCATAGAGGGGGTGAGAATACATTACTCTTCTGACTCAGTAAAGTTGATTGACTAAAAGCAAATATACTGTGCACTTTAAAGTGCAACACAAGTGCATTTTCTCTAGATCTGAGAGGAAGCTCTAAAAGGAGGGGAATCTCTGAAAGGAGGGCATGTGCATCCGTTCCATAGGTTAAGGGGGGTCAATTGCCCCCCCCCGCAGAAGTCAGAGTGAAGGCACACTTGCCTACTGTGTTGCAATGGCCACCGCGGCCGCCGTGGACTTTTTTTTCTAAGTCTGCAGACCGCTGCTGGCATGGGGGCTGGGGCTGTTCTCAGTCTTTTCCGACTATCTGTCCCTCCCTCCTCACCCCCGGCCCGAGCATCGGATTGGCTTTGCCGCTCGGGCCTCTGCTTAACATCACCGTGACCCTGACCTGGCTGTTCCGTGATTGGCTGCTGCCTCAGCCTGCCTCTGCCTGTGTAAATGTACCCATGCCGATCCGGCTGGCGCGGCGACGGCTCCTCCCACAGGTGCGTGGCGTGCAGTGGCCGAGACGAGAGACTGAATATGCTGCCAGTGCCTGCCCTATCGCTGAAGAACTACAGGTAACAGCAGTGCCCGTGCCACGACACCACTGTGTACATCTTTTTGTACTGCAATGTATTGCAATTCATCTGTGTTGTGGCTACAGTATAGGCCAGTGATGGCGAACCTTGGCACCCCAGATGTTTTGGAACTACATTTCCCATGATGCTCAAATACACTGCAGAATGCATGAGCATCATGGGAAATGTAGTTCCAAAACATCTGGGGTGCCAAGGTTCGCCATTACTGGTATAGGCTGTTTTCATCAAGATCAAAATATGGCCACAACAGATGTATTGCAATACATTGCAATATAGAAAGATGTACATTCTCTAGGCTATATTAATATGGGCATGGAGTGAACCAAAATTATCCTCAAGAATGATGACCCCCCCCTGAAAAAAGTTCAGCGGATGCCCATGAAGGAGGGGAATCTCTGAAAGGAGGGGAATCTCTGAAAGGAGGGGAATCTCTGCTGATTTCCATCATCTAGTCATGCTGTTTATTTTATTTCCTTGCATGCAATTGAGTATTCTTTGCAAAGTGAAACTTTAGCTCATTTACTAAGCTTTGGAGCAAGTGCAATTGCAGTGCACAGAATAGTTGCCTTTAGCAAATCAACTCAATTTGGGTTGATTTACTAAAAGTGGAGAGAGCAAAATCTGGTGCAGCTGTGCATGGTAGCCAATCAGCTTGTTCAGTTAAGCTTTGACAAAAAACCTGGATGCCGATTGGTTTCTATGTAGAGCTGCACCAGATTTTGCACTCTCCAGTTTTAGAAAATCAACAACATTTTAGAAGTTTAAGCTTTTTCACAATGAATAAATTGAATATTTATCATATATTATATAGGTCTACACTGAAACATATGACAATATTATAGCCAATAATGTATACAGTCTTACAACCTGCATAACAATCATACAATAGCACTCAAATGCTTATAACAATTAGCTTTCATTTTCCTAACAGGAATCTATTACAAAAGAAATAGAAGGGCAATATTGCCCGTAGTAACAACAAAAAAATATTCTGTTTTTTCTTTTTATATAATCACTTAAACAAAGTGCAATGACTCTAAAAGAATACCAACATAGTCTTATGCATTATTAATACACATATATTACATTATCATTTCGCTATTAGCAAACTTTGGATAGTTTACAAAAACAGCAGGTTTTTACTATCATTTTGTGTTTTGTAACATAAGACATTTAGACAGAATAATGATTCAATGCAATGCCCCATGAGAAACCAAAGGCAACAATAAACAGCAATATATATATATATATATATATATATATATATATATATATATATATAAAATATGAATGCAAAACTCAACAAGCTAAAGTGAATTGCTAGCTGAATCTTTATACATGTTTTGTATAGCGTGGGGAAGGGTTAAAATGACTGTCAAGATTTTATTGCTGTCTGATTTGTTGGGGAGATTTCCCTTCTTTTCCTGTCCAAGCGATACTAAAAAGGAAGTCAGAAGAAATATCTCCTCTTAGGCCTCATTTACACTTGTGATTGGGAGGTGGTAAAACCCTGAGGCTGGGTTCACTCTATTGTGAATTGGATGCAGGTTCTCCGCATCCAATTCGCAATAGCAGGAGATTTTGACCGGCTCTTTATGAGGCAGCTTCACATATCTCCGCTGCAAATTTGCACAGGAGCCCTGTGAGTCTTTTGGTCTGTTTCAGGTCCGGATTAAGACCACAATTCAGGCTGAAATCGGACCCGAAACAGTGAATGGGGACGCACCGGCCCCCTCTGGGAGCCGCATGTGGCGATGGTGTGAACCCAGCCCGAGGCTGAGCCGTGTTTTCACCACCCCTCCACCACCCCCCCTTTTGCTGCTGAGGTAGTGGCTGGGGAGGTACACATTGTAATGATTCGCTTTGTGACCATAGCAGGAGTTATACCCAGTCATGCTCGGTGGGCGGTGCGACCCATTCAACTAAATGGGGCTGCACTACAACTGTCCCCGCAACCGCGCACAATGCGCCTGGTTGTGGCATTGTTGTCCAGTATTTAGAGGGTTAAAACAGGTGGTAAAGAGGTCATAAAGTACTTCCTTACCACCTGTCTATTGCTATCTGAAGAGCGATCTGAAAGTGGTTCAAACTTCAAACAGCAACGCACATGTAAATGAGCCCTTAGTTACTGTAACAAGTCTTTCACAGCTTTGGTGACCATTGTAAACTTTTGGATTTTCCATCTCCTTCTACCTCAATAATAATGGTCACCGGGACCAAAAAAAAAGGGGTAGATTTCCTTAGTGGGAAAGCAGACAGTGATTTAAACTTGACACAGGTTCAAGCCACGTCCACCTCTTATCAAAACTAAAAATAAAGGTTTGGGCTAAAAATACACTTATTTTCAAAAACTGCCTTGCCCCAATAAGCCACATATATTTAATATTCTAATCAATACTTGAACAATAAAAAGGTTTTCAGAGGCTGCAGCACTGAACTATTACATAGTATATTCTGCACAATGCATGTTTATTGTACATTAGGAAAGGAAAAAGGTAAAGCTGCTCCATAAAGCAGGAAGAACCATGGATATGAAGTATCATAGCTGCAACTGTAATTTTACTAGGAGTACACCATAAGAAATGTACGTCCAAAAGTCGTCATCACAGAAGAACAGCTTGATTGTATTACAGTCTTTGGTATCACTGTATATAAAAGGCCATGTTAACAGTATAAACGGACAGGCGAAGGACCAAGTAAAGCCTGAAAGACAAAACCAGAAAGATATTACGTCAGGCAGCTTTAATGAAAACAAATGGGTTTAAAAATGAGCGTAGTACAGTGGAACCTTGATTACGAGCATAATCCATTCCAGGAAAATGCTTGTAATCCAAAGCACTCGCATATCAAAGCGAGTTTCCCCAAAGACGTCAATGGAAACGAAAATAATTTGTTCTGCATTGACTTCTATGGCATGCAATACCGCATGTGGCCAGAGGTGGGGGGCGCCAGAGAGCCTCGGAAATACTCGGAAAGGCCCGGAGACAGCTCGGCTGAACTCTGAAAAACTCGGAAATACTCTGTACCCGAGCCTTTCCGAGGTTTTCTGAGTATTTCCGAACAACTCCGATCGACTCAGATCGGCTCTGCCCTGGAGCCCCCACACCTCTGGCCAAATGCGGTATTGCACACCGCTGTGGCTTGAATCCTGTTCTATATGTTAGTTAACAGCCAGTAGAAAGTTATTCCTAATATGATGAAAATATGTTTGCAGCGCTCTTTATAACAGTAGGATTGAGCAGTCAGTTACACTGTATTTGTTTTTTACGTTAGCATCACTTTAACGAATCAGCAGTTTTTAATCCATTTCAGCTATAGATTACAGGACATTGCTTATAATACATGAGTGAAGCTTGAACAGCGACCATCCCAGTGGCAGCTGGGTGTGATTTATGGAAAGATGAGATCATTATGAAATGCAGATGAAAACAGAAAGACATGGACAATTCACTGGGAGATGGAGCACCCTGAAATTATATAACCATGGAAACTAACAGACAAACACTGAACATGAGAAGAGGCATTGTTAAATGAATGAGAAAAGTTCTATGAAAAGAGAAAAATGTCAGTAATGCCTTGTACACACGATCGGAATTTCCGATGGAAAAAGTCAGACGGAATTTTTTTCATCGGATATTCCCACCATGTGTGTGCCCCATCTGACTTTTTTCCGTCGGAATTTAGAAAGAGAACATGGAAAAAATTCCTATCGGAAATTCCATTCGTCTGTGTGGAACTCCGACAGAGAAAAAAACATGCATGCTCAGAATCAAGTCGAAGCATGCTCGGAAGCATTGAACTTCATTTTTCTTGGCTCGTCGTAGTGTTGTACGTCACCGCGTTCTTGACGGTCAGAATTTGGTGTGACAGTGTGTATGCAAGACAGCTTTAACGGAAGTCCGTCGGAAAAATCAGTTGGAGTTTATCCCGAGGGAAAATCCGATCGTGTGTTCAAGGCATAACTGAACTTGAAACATCCAAAGGGTTTCACTGAGATGGCATTTTGTACAGAACTTTACACGTCTTGAAATATGAAAGTTACATCAGTAGACTAGAAAAAAAAAGTCATTTTTGCTTACAGTAGGAAAGACTTTCATTGAAAGAAGCATTTCTTTTTGTAATGGTTTAAAAAATGCGCCCTCATTAAAAAATAAATAAATCTATATTTGGCTTGTGAATTGTACGATTTATAATGTATATCACTAAGTTTGCAGTGCTACACTTGTTAAATCAACATCAGTCCCTCCCTGCCCCTGAAAAAGCTTACACAGTGTGCTGACCTTGCTATGTTCACACCAACATTGGGGCTATTCTAAGGGTCAGCCGGTAATACCCAACACTAGGTTTTTAATTGCTTTAGGGATATTGTGTCACCCATTATGTTGGTTTAAGGCTTAAGCAAACACATGAGGTTTTGCTAAGGGCCCTTTCACATGGGGTAAACTTTGACAGGCAACCTGTCCGCTGTTCCTCTCTGAGTAGGGGGATGGCTTGTCCGTGTCCGCTCGGCTTATGCAGGACGGACACAGACACAGCCCACTGTCCTCTATGATCGGGCCAATTTAAATGGCTCGACTGTCCGTTTACACCCGACGGCCATCCATTCCGCCGGACAGATAGGGAACGGATCCCCCATCCGTCTGCTTTTAGCAGGAAGGATCAGATGTCGACGGTTGTCAAATGACCAATGTCCGTTGACGCCTGCCGCTCCATAGAGGGCAATGGATGGTTCGATCGGGTCCGCCCGTGTGAAAGGGATCTAACAGTCACAGATATGAAAAGTTTTATCAGAAAAAAAGATAGATAACTAATATTGGGTGTGTTTATTCTTAGTACATAAAAAATAAATACCAAAGAATTCTGTAAATGCCAAATGGTTAATAATATAAAGCAAAAGGCTACACAGTATAGTCCAATGTAATGGTACTATTATCATAAAAAGTTAAAGCTACGCACATAAAAAGTATGGGGAAGGTTTGGGACTTTATATGAAGCATGCAGCCAGGGAGATAACACAACCAAATTGTGTCTGGTGGGTACTACCACCCACCAGACACAATTTGGTTGTGTTATCTCCCTGGCTGCATGCTTCATATAAAGTCCCAAACCTTACCCATACTTTTCATGCAACAGGGATGGAGGAATCTGTTCCATTATGTTCGATGCCTTATATATAAAGTCCCAATCTCCCCCCTTTTTTTTTTCAAAAGCTATGCACATGTTGTTATGAGTCTGAGTGCCTTAAAGCGGGGTTCCACCCAAAAATGGAACTTCCGCTTTTCCAGTTCCCCCCCCCCCCTCCGGTGTCACATTTGGCACCTTTCAGGGGGGATCAGATACCTGTCTAATACTGGTATTTGCTCCCACTTCCGGCAATAGATCGCCAGAGATTCTGCGCCGATACATGCCATGTCCTGCCCCTCCTCCGTCCCCACCGCTGTCTTCTGGGAGACACACAGTTTCCAGAAGACAGCAGGACGGACGTGCAGCGCAACTCGCGCTTGCGCAGTAGGGAACCAGGCTGTGAAGCCGCAAGGCTTCACTCTCTGATTTCCTTAGTGAAGATACAAGCGCGTGCACCCAAGAGACGAGGGACAGATCAGCTTCAGGTGAGGACATCGCGGGCGCCCTGGACAGGTAAGGCCCCTTTCATCACACGGGACGGATCCGTGAAGATCCGCCCCGTGAACCTCTGCTTGCTCAGCGGGGATCGCTCTGCTGATCCCCGCTGAGCCGGCGGATGACAGGGCGGTCCCCGCACACTGTGCAGGGACCGCCCTGTCAAATCTCCGCTCTCCCCTATGGGGGGGATCGGATGAACACAGACCGTCTATCCGTGTTCATCCGATCCACTCTGCAGACGGATAGAAAAATAGGATTTTCCTCCGTCTGCAGAATCGGAGGATTGCGGACACGGAGGAGATCAGGTGTCAGAGGATGTTCATCCGCTGACACCCGCGATATCATAGGGACCAATGTATGTCCCGTTTTCATCCGTAAACGGATGGATGAAAAAGCGGACATACGGTCCGCTAGTGTGAAAGGGGCCTAAATGTCTTAACATTGAAAGTCAGCAGCTGCAGTATTTGTCGCTGCTGACTTTCAATTTTTTTTTTCGGCGGAACTCCGCTTTAAAGGGGAGTTCCAGCCTTTTTTTTATGTTTATTAAAAGTCAGCAGCTACAAAAAGTGTAGCTGCTGGCTTTTAACATACATACACTTACCTGTTCCACTGTCCAGCGACGCGACGCCAGGAGCTCCGCTCCTCTCCCCCCCTTCTCCGCCAGCGCCTCCATTCATAGTGTGGGCACCCGGCCATGACAGTTTTCGGCTTCACAGCCGGGCACTCACTGCGCATGCTCGAATGGCGCAGCGGTCTCTGAGTGGACAGGCGATCGCCTGGGACCTGTCACGTCCCAGGTGATCGCCTACAGGGAGGGGCCACCAAAAGGCGATATTATTATTTAGGTACTTATATAGTGCCGTCAATTTACGCAGCGCTTTACATATATATTGTACATTCACATCGGTCCCTACCCTCAAGGAGCTTACAATCTAAAGTCCCTAAATCACATTCATATACTAGGGCCAATTTTAGACAGAAGCCAATTAACCTACCAGCATGTCTTTGGAGTGTGGGAGGAAACCAATATGACGTGTCGCCTAGGCGGCCCCAGGGCGGAAGGAGGAAGTGGGACAGGAAGTCCCGCTCCTACTGAAGCCCCCACTCCCCCCCAAAAAAATTACATGCCAAATGTGGCATGTAAGGGGGCGAGGAGTGGGTTAAGCGGAAGTTACAAATTTGGGTGGAACTCCACGTTAATCTCATTTGCTTTTAACATAGTAGTTTTAGAAATAATGTAATTTCTTGAACAAAAACCACATACGGTACACAGTTAGAAATTCATTGAATAAGCATTTTCCATCCTGCTCCTTCGAAATTTTCTTGTCACTACGGTAGAAAATGACAGTTGATTGGACTCTACTAGTGATTAGAAAATCGTTAAAACAAAAAAATTCTAATGAAATTGTACTAGTTTATGGCAAGAACCTTTTAACTACAGGCAAACAAGTGGAATTGGGCTAAGGATGAATGAATCTGGTACATATCCTATTTACAGATCTGTGCTTTCTTCATGGAAAACAAAAGAAAAAAATGGATAGGAGGAGAAATGTGCACCAGCCCTTATAAAGCATTTCTTACACTCCGGTGAGACTGAACACAATTAAATTGATTGCAAACTCATCTTACAATACTGTAATGAGATTTTAGGGAACTGGTAAGAAGTAGAATGTCCTTCAGGCAGCAACATGTGTATTGGTGACTCATTATTTCTTGGCGGACTTGTGTACAGCACCTGTTCCCAGCCATCATGTGTCCAGATAATCCATAAAACGAAGCCAAACACAACTTGGAAACTTTGGAAGTATGTAAACATGCAGGTCTATGAAACTAGTTACAGCAATGCATTTTTATTTGTGTTTATGAATTATTCTTTTACAGGAATTGGATTCCTTTATTTTCAAGGAAAAAGAACGATACAAGAGATACAGACATACAGCACATGGTAGTAATACTATTAGCATTTAGCTGAAGAGAGAAAATTGTGGGCGATTTACTAAATGAGTAAAGCGTGTTCAATTTGTAAAGGGAATTTTCACTTACCTTAACAAATGTAGTAAAAATTCACTTTGCAAAGAATACCCAATTATGTGCAAGAAAAATGTAATAAAATGTGATGTTTTGCTTGAACAATAAAGGTCAGCACAGCTTTGCATTATTCACAAAACACAGTAAAAATAGGATTTTTATTACAGCTTACCTGTAAAATCCTTTTCTTGGAGTACATCATGGGACACAGAGCCTTAAGTAATTTACTTAATGGGTAATAGGCCTACCTTCAGGTGTTGACACTGGTAAACCCTAATTAAGGAAGTTTACTCCCTATATAACCCCTCCTCCTTCCAGGAGCACATCAGTTTTTGTAGCAAAGCAATATGTCTAAATCCCAAAAGAGGGGAGGGACCTCTGTGTCCCATGATGTACTCCAAGAAAAGGATTTTACAGGTAAGCTGCAATAAAAATCCTATTTTCTTTATCGTACATCATGGGACACAGAGCCTTAAGTAATTTACTTAATGGGACGTCCCATAGCAATGCCACTTGAGGGGTGGGAGAAACAACCCACAGGGTACACCCAGACTTGAGGATCTACACTGCTGCTTGCAGCACACTGCGCCCGAAGGCGATATCCTCATACCTCCTTACATCCACCTGATAAAATTTTGTGAATGTATGCACTGAAGACCAAGTTGCGGCCTTACAGATCTGAGCCATGGAGGCCTGATGACGCACTGCCCAAGAAGCACTAACCGACCTGGTAGAGTGTGCCTCAACTCGAAACAGGGGAATCTTGCCCCATAAATCATAAGTTTGAATTATCACTTGCCGAATCCACTTAGCAACAGTGGATTTCGACGCTGCCTGTCCCTTCTTAGGACCCTCCGGCAGAATAAATAAGACATCAGTCTTACGAATCTGAGCAGTTTTCTTTAAATAGATTTTCACTGCTCTCACCACATCAAGACAATGTAGTGACTTTTCTTCCCTGGAACATGGTTTTGGAAAAAACGATGGCAGGACAATATCTTGGTTCAGGTGAAAACCTGAAATTACTTTTGGCAAAAAGCCTGGACGAGGGCGTAGTACCACTCTGTCCTCATGAAAAATTAAATACGGCTCTTTACAAGAAAGAGCAGCCAACTCTGATACCCTCCTTGCTGAGGATATAGCAACCAGAAATACCAACTTCCTAGTCAGAAGGACTAGGGGAATATGTTGTATCGGTTCAAATGGCTGTTTTTGTAACACAGACAAAACTAAATTTAAGTCCCAGGGATTCAAGGGAGGTTTGACGGGCGGATTAAGCCGCGTTGCTCCTTGTATAAAGCCCCGGACTAAAGAATGAGTAGCAAGTGGTCTCTGAGATAAGAGCGATAAAGCTGAGACTTGGCCCTTAATAGTACTTAAGGCCAATTTAATCTCTACCCCTAATTGTAGAAAGGCAAGAATTCTGCCTATGATATTTCTCCGAGGGTGCCAACTCTTGGATTCACACCAGGAAACATAAGCCTTCCAGACTCTATAATATATTGTTCTGGAAGCTGGCTTCCTGGCATTGATCAGGGTGGAGATAACTGACCCGGAAAGCCCACGTCTCTTTAGAATTTGGGTTTCAATAGCCAAGCCGTTAAATTTAGAGACCGTAAGGAAGGATGGAATATCGGTCCCTGAGAGAGCAGATCTGACCGTAGTGGGAGGGACCATGGGCCCTCCACTGCCATCTTTATGATTTCTGCATACCATGACCTTCTGGGCCATGCTGGTGCTACCAGAATAATCGGCTTCCTTTCCAGCTTGATTCTGCAAAGAAGTCGAGGTGGCAACTGGATGGGGGGAAATGCATATATCAGTGAGAACTGATCCCATGGGGTCACCAACGCATCCGTTCCGCATGCGAATGGATCCCTTGTTCTGGCCACAAAGTTGACCAACTTTGTGTTGAATCTGGATGCTAGGAGATCTACATCCGGAGTCCCCCATCTTTGGCAAACAGCCCGAAATATGTCGGGGTGAAGCGACCATTCCCCTGGGAATAACTGCTGGCGACTTAAGTAGTCCGCCTGCCAATTCTCTACTCCGGGAATGAATATTGCAGAAAGGCAACATTCCTTTCTGCCCAAGTTAGAATATGGTTCACCTCTCTCTGCGCTGAGAGACTCTTGGTGCCCCCTTGGTGATTGATATAGGCCACAGCTGTGGCATTGTCGGATTGAATCCTGACAGGGTAATTATGTAGCCTGGAAGTCCAGGCCTTTAGAGCCAGACGTACTGCCCGAATCTCTAGGATATTGATGGACAAGCCTCTTTCGGTCCTTGACCATTGTCCTTGGACAGTTGTCCTTTCTAGTACTGCTCCCCAGCCTGAGAGGCTGGCATCTGTCGTTACGACCTTCCAGATAACTGGTCTGAAGGATCTTCCTTTCAGCAGATTCTGGGTTAGTAACCACCAAGTGAGGCTTTGGGCCACTCTTGGGGACAGCCGCATTAGCGAGTCTAAGGCTTGAATTGTTTTGTTCCAAGCAGACATTTTACTGTTTTGCAACAGTCTTGAATGGAACTGGGCAAAAGGAACTGCTTCGAATGAAGCCACCATGGTTCCTAGTAACCTCATGCAGAGGCGAATGGAGGGATTGCCATTTGACCTGACCCGCCGTACCAATTCTTTTATGGAGTTGATCTTTGCCAGGAGGCAAGAACACCTTTTCCTGGGCTGTGTCTATGATCAGACCCAAGTACTCCAGTCTTTTTAGCGGTATTAAAGTGGAGTTCCACCCATTTTTTTATGTTTGTCTGTGCTGCATGCCCTTAGCACATAGTTTTCACAATGGGCAATATTATTATTTTTTTTGGATTGTAAATACCTTTTTTTCAGTTTTTCAGCCTAACTTCCTGGTCTTAATAGCCTAGGCTATTATGTCACAAGGCAATTCGCAAGGGTTCCTGGGATATCAGCGTCATGTATCCCATGACTCCTTGTGAATCGCATCCTGCTGTCTCCTGGGGACATCTGCGTGTTATACTATCTGTGGCCACTAGGGCTTGATCTACTTTCTGCTTACAATTCTGGCTGGATCTAAGGGATCTACTTGTTTCCCATACATGCTTGGCTGCATTATTTTGTTAGCCTCAATTTTGCTCACTGGTGTCCCCATGCAGTCTTTTTCTGCATACAGACTGCTATTTCAGCTGGTACGCTGAGTCTTGAGGTTTTCGTCTCTAGCTGCCTTTTGCTCTAAGAAGCACCTGAAATTTCATCCTGTTTTTCTGCGAGATGTGAATTGTTTCCGCGCTCACTACAACGGTTCTGGGCCTGCTTATAAAATAATATATACAAAAAACCTTTTTGATCAAGGGATAATATATATTATACCCTCCTGCTCCCAAGATAATAAGGCGTGTTTACCTACTATCACTGTTCGTCCTGAAGAAGCCTCACGGCGAAACGCGAATACGCACACAGGGACCACATCTGTACAATCATCTCGTATACAGTGTTTTAATCTACTCTATTATAGTTTCTGTCTTGTCTTTTATAAATAAAATATTTTTTTGTTTATCTTATGTGTCCTTGCCTTCAAAGTCCGACCCCCAGGTATCTCTATTTTTGAGCTATCTTTTCACGCTTTTCCAAGTTATCCAACGGATGTGGCATTGTGAGTGCTTCCCTTTCCCTCATTTATATACATCCTTGTGAATCGCCTCCTACCGAAATCTCGCGTGTTTTGTGTGACACTGTCTTATAATTGTGTGCAGAGAGAGGAGGTTTCAGAAGTCATCAGAGATGTGTGGGTGGGCGGGACAGAGCAGCTATCGCACACCAGCCAATAGGATGGGGTCAGGGCGGGCCGCTACGTGTATGCGGCTCCGCCCCTTTTCTAAAAAAGCCAAATAATTGGCTGGTGTGCGATAGCTGCTTTGTCCCGCCCACCCACACATAGCTGATGACTTCTGAAAGCTCCTCTCTCTCTCTCTCGCTGAATACAGTTATAATACAAGACAGTGTCACACAAAACACCACCTTCCAGCATGCTCAGTCTTATAACTTCTGAAAGCTCCTCTCTCGCTCGCTCTCTCTCTCTCCCTGCACACAGTAATAATATAAGCAGGGCTTTTATTCAGCCAGAAAGAAACCTGAGACAGCTGTTGAGACACTGAGGTTGTTCTGCAGTGGTCAGAGCTGGGGGGGGGGGGTGTATTTAGATTGGGCACAGTGAGAGCTGTGGGGGGAGATATGGATTAAGCTGAGCTGTAGATAAGGGTGCAGAGGTGACATGTGGATGGGTTGAGCAGAAGTGAGATAGTCTGCGGAGGGGATGTGCAGAGCAGGGGTGAGAGTCTGCGGAGGGGATGTGCAGAGCAGGGGTGAGAGTCTGCAGAGGGGATGTGCAGAGCAGGGGTGAGAGTCTGCGGAGGGGATGTGCAGAGCAGGGGTGAGAGTCTGCGGAGGGGATGTGCAGAGCAGGGGTGAGAGTCTGCGGAGGGGATGTGCAGAGCAGGGGTGAGAGTCTGCGGAGGGGATGTGCAGAGCAGGGGTGAGAGTCTGCGGAGGGGATGTGCAGAGCAGGGGTGAGAGTCTGCGGAGGGGATGTGCAGAGCAGGGGTGAGAGTCTGCGGAGGGGATGTGCAGAGCAGGGGTGAGAGTCTGCGGAGGGGATGTGCAGAGCAGGGGTGAGAGTCTGCGGAGGGGATGTGCAGAGCAGGGGTGAGAGTCTGCGGAGGGCATGTGCAAAGGTGAGAGTCTGCGGAGGGCATGTGCAAAGGTGAGAGTCTGCGGAGGGCATGTGCAAAGGTGAGAGTCTGCGGAGGGCATGTGCAAAGGTGAGAGTCTGCGGAGGGCATGTGCAAAGGTGAGAGTCTGCGGAGGGCATGTGCAAAGGTGAGAGTCTGCGGAGGGCATGTGCAAAGGTGAGAGTCTGCGGAGGGCATGTGCAGAGCAGAGGTGAGAGTCTCCGGAGGGGATGTGCAAAGGTGAGAGTCTGCGGATGGGATGTGCAGAGCAGAGGTGAAATAGTCTGCGGAGGGGATGTGCAAAGGTGAGATAGTCTGCGGAGGGGATGTGCAGAGCAGAGGTGAGAGTCTGCGGAGGGGATGTGCAAAGGTGAGAGTCTGCGGAGGGGATGTGCAGAGCAGAGGTGAAATAGTCTGCGGAGGGGATGTGCAAAGGTGAGATAGTCTGCGGAGGGGATGTGCAGAGCAGAGGTGAGAGTCTGCGGAGGGGATGTGCAGAGCAGAGGTGAGAGTCTGCGGAGGGGATGTGCAGAGCAGAGGTGAGAGTCTGCGGAGGGGATGTGCAAAGGTGAGAGTCTGCGGATGGGATGTGCAGAGCAGAGGTTAAATAGTCTGCGGAGGGGATGTGCAAAGGTGAGAGTCTGCGGAGGGGATGTGCAAAGGTGAGAGTCTGCGGAGGGGATGTGCAGAGCAGAGGTGAAATAATCTGCGGAGGGGATGTGCAAAGGTGAGATAGTCTGCGGAGGGGATGTGCAGAGCAGAGGTGAGAGTCTGCGGAGGGGATGTGCAGAGCAGAGGTGAGAGTCTGCGGAGGGGATGTGCAGAGCAGAGCAGAGATGGTCTGCGGAGGGGATGTGCAGAGCAGAGATGGTCTGCGGAGGGGATGTGCAGAGCAGAGATGGTCTGCGGAGGGGATGTGCAGAGCAGAGATGGTCTGCGGAGGGGATGTGCAGAGCAGAGATGGTCTGCGGAGGGGATGTGCAGAGCAGAGATGGTCTGCGGAGGGGATGAGCAGAGATGGTCTGCGGAGGGGATGTGCAGAGCAGAGATGGTCTGCGGAGGGGATGTGCAGAGCAGAGATGGTCTGCGGAGGGGATGTGCAGAGCAGAGATGGTCTGCGGAGGGGATGTGCAGAGCAGAGATGGTCTGCGGAGGGGATGTGCAGAGGTGAGATGGTCTGCGGAGGGGATGTGCAGAGGTGAGATGGTCTGCGGAGGGGATGTGCAGAGCAGAGATGGTCTGCGGAGGGGATGTGCAGAGCAGAGATGGTCTGCGGAGGGGATGTGCAGAGCAGAGATGGTCTGCGGAGGGGATGTGCAGAGGTGAGATAGTCTGCGGAGGGGATGTGCAGAGGTGAGATGGTCTGCGGAGGGGATGTGCAGAGCAGAGATGGTCTGCGGAGGGGATGTGCAGAGCAGAGATGGTCTGCGGAGGGGATGTGCAGAGCAGAGATGGTCTGCGGAGGGGATGTGCAGAGCAGAGATGGTCTGCGGAGGGGATGTGCAGAGCAGAGATGGTCTGCGGAGGGGATGTGCAGAGGTGAGATAGTCTGCGGAGGGGACACAGACACACAGAACAAGATAAATATATAAACAAAAGGTATATATATTTCTTGAATAATATTTCTTCTACATGCAGTATATTTACTGGTTCCTGGAGGGGGGAGGGGAGGAGAGGTTTGCATAGATAAGGACAACTTCCGCTGACACTGCCGTTGCTATGGAAACCTGACTTGAAACTTATTACACTGCTTGTGCAGCACTGAGCATGTGCGAGATTTGCAAGTCTGAAATCCAGGAAGACATGCAGTCTGGCTTCAGATGCCCACACTTAAGATGGCCACAGCCTATTTCTAGTTTATAAATGTTCTAAATGCTGTAATAACCTAACAAAACGGACCTCAGTTTACAGACTAACTTTACTAGAATACATTAAGCTTGTGTATTATAGGGGTATTTTTATTTAAAAAGTGTCATTTCGGCTGGAACACCCCTTTAAGGAAGATTTCTCCAGATTGAGAATCCAACCCAATGCTTTCAGATAGTCGGTTGTAGTGCGTACAGCTTGCTCCAAGCAAATCACTGATTGATCTATAAGTAATAGATTGTCTAGGTACGCTATGATTGTTATGCCCTGTGCCCTTAACCTGGCTAGAGGTGGGGCCAGCACCTTGGTGAACACCCGGGGTGCTGTGGCTAGCCCGAAGGGCGGGGCTACAAACTGGAAATGCTGTTGTTCTAATTCGAACCGCAGAAATTTTTGATGAACAGGGAATATAGGGATATGTAGATCAGTTCTCCTCCTAGAAGGATAGAAACTACTGATCTGATTGTCTCCATGCGAAAGGAGCGGATCTTTAGGAATTGATTTAGCTTTCTTAGATCTAGAATGGGTCTGACGTCTCCATTTGGTTTTGGTACCATGAAAAGATTTGAATAAAACCCCAGACCTTGTTCCCTTGTGGTGATCTGTATGATCACCCCTTGAGATCTTAATCGGTCTAGTGCTTGAAACAGATTGTTTCTTCTCTGGATTCTTGGGTACGCTTGTTCTTAGGAAACGAGATGGTGGAAAGTTCTGGAATTCCAGCTTGTATCCCAGCGTTACCGTGGAGATGATCCATGTGTCCTGAATTTCCTTTTTCCAGACTTCTGAAAAGTGCAGAAGTCTTCCCCCCCCCCCTTGGTGAGGGGGGTTGCCTCTTCATGACGAGGCTTTAGGATTCTGTTTTGCAGATTTCCTACCCCAGGGCTTCTTTTGAGCCTGGGTCTTCCTCCAGAGTCGGACGGCGGAGGCCGTCGCCACTGCTTAGAGGCGGAAGCCCTTGGCGCAGGGGAAAGGGCCCGTTTAAATGAAGGGCGTTTGTATTTTCTTTTGACGGGTAAAAGCGTGCTTTTCCCAGTAGAAATTGTCTTGATATATTTATCCAAGTCCTCTCCAAAAGTCGCTCCCCATGGAAGGGAAACCCAGTTAGGAGGTTCTTACATGGTGTTTCAGCTGACCAATTCTTTAGCCACAGGATCCTGCGCATATGTACAAGCATAAGCGTAAGGCGGGATGCCTGGTGAATGGAATCTTTAATGGCATCTATGGCAAAACATAATGCCTTAGGTAGTTCAGCCAAATCCCGAGCTTGTTGTGTAAGAAGTTCTCTAAGGGCCAATTTAAATTGGTCCTTTAGGGATTGGTAGACGCCTATTGCGGCGACTGCTGGCTGAGTGACGGCACCTGCTATGGAAAAGGCAGATTTTAGCAGGGATTCCAACTTCTTATCTGTTGGATCCTTAAGCATTTGTGCATTGTCTACAGGACAAGTTAAGTTATTATTCACATTGGAAATCGCAGCGTCAACTGCTGGTACTTTCCATCTTTTGGAGAATCTTTCCTCCAGAGGATAGCGATTTGCAAAACTCTTAGGAGGGAGAAAATGTTTATCCGGATGATCCCATTCCGGAAAAATAAGCTCTTCTAGCAATGCATGTGCTGGAAACGCATGCAAAGCATGGGAAGGTTTCAAAGAACCTAAGGAAGAGGCCGGGTTTTCATGAGACTCTGTTAGAGGCAGCATGAAGGTGGAGCGAACCATTTCTGTAAGAGATTGTATCAGCAATTTCTCAGTTTGGGAAGCTGAAAAGGGTTCATCTACCGTTGTCTCCTCCAAGGAGGAATCATCGGTTTGTCTTTCTTCCTGATCGATTGAGGGTAACACCTCATCGTGAGTCCACTGTTCCCCTAGTAAAGCTAAAGTGGGGGAAGGGCTAGTACGTTTCTTATCACTCTGAATAGAGGATGCGATAAAAGCCGCTAACCTTTCTTCCATACCCTGGAGGGAGGAGGAGAGGGCATCTTCAGTCACATATCTAGGTTCTGAGATGTGAGAGGCAGTTGCACCATCAATTTGTTCCAATGGCTCACCCTGTGTTGCCATAATTGGTAACTCAGGCGAGAATGACAGCATGGAATTACAGCTAGAAGTCTCAATGCCTGGGGGTGAAATCTTTGCTTTTTTGGCTTTTGAGGTGTCTTTTTTGGTAGGCATAGTCCTAAGTACAAAAACAGAGGCGCTATACAATTTGCACTAAATCGCTGAAAATAGTCATGACTTTAAAAGCCGCTATAAAGTTTCAGCCTAGTGCTGAAAAGAGTGTCTTTCCTGAATCAGGAATGCCAGTGCAACCCATACGTGTCTCACAGCTCGTGTGTCTCTGTGTATGCTTCCTCCTCAGCAGCGGAGGAGAGACTGACATGGTTATATGTTTCCCATTTTCGCGGTACTGCATTTAGGCTCTGCCCCCTCCGGAAAAAATTCCACCCCCTTTTTCCATTTAAAAAAAAAAAAGTTTTTTTTTTTTTCTCTATGGATCCCTGACCAAACAAGAGAAGGGGAGGGGGAGGGGAGCAGAGACTGCAATGAGGCAGAGAAACAAAATAACAGCCAGTCAATCATACAGTGGTACATAGTGGGACCTCTGCGTCCCCCACGGCGGGGGAGGGGGTAAGTAAAGGGGGTGCAGCGCTGCTGTCTCCCTAACCCACTGGTCCTATCAGAGGGGGGAAAAAACTCTTTTAAAAGGCTTTATCTTACCTTGGTAAGAATATCCCCTCCACCTGCTGTACCAATCAAGCACGGACTGAGCTTAGTGAAGACGACAGAGTATGGTAAGTGCATAGGCTCCCTCTAGTGGAGACTTTAAGGCATGACAATCTCTTTTCCTTAATGGAAGAAATACATAGACATTGAAAATACCTAAGTTTCTTCCTTACCTTATCATCGTCGCAGGATTTTTCTGAATTAACAGAAAAAATCCAGCTTTCACCCATCACGGTGGGTTGTGTTTAGCCAAACCTTCAAGGACGGGGGTCCCTGAAAAGGGATTTCCACTGCCTTGGGCCATGTATAGCACCCCATCAGGAAGCAAATAGGTAATGTAACAAGCTCTGGTTTCCTGGGGTCCAGCCCTACAAAGAGAGGCATTACAGGCAAAACCTTGTGCTTCGGATACGAGGTCCCAGGTACCATCCATTTAGGCCACAGTGGCACTATGGTGGATCTGGCTTTTTTTTATTGAGGAATTTAAATCCAGCATGGATCCCTCCTGGAGCTCCTCAGAGCACATCTTCACTCGTGACCAACACCTTTAGACACTGGTGAAAAAACTGATGTGCTCCTGGAAGGAGGAGGGGTTATATAGGGAGTAAACTTTCTTAATTAGGGTTTACCAGTGTCAACACCTGAAGGTAGGCCTATTACCCATTAAGTAAATTACTTAAGGCTCTGTGTCCCATGATGTACGATATAGAAAAGTCATTTTGCAAAGCAAACATTGCGTCATAGAACAGATCCTAAGATAATGATAGCATGTGAAATAGTTATATGATAGGCGTATTTAACCACTTAAGGACTGCTGCCTGTACATTTACGTCGGCAGAGTCCCCTTTAAGATGCTGCTGTGTGGTCGCACGCGCCGGCGCACTCGCGACCCTGCCGCTTTCTCCGTGAGCCCTACCGTGGGTCCCGTGGACTCGATCGCCCCGGGGATACCCGCGTTAGTCTCACGGAGAGATAGAGCGGGGAGATGCTAGTGTAAACAAGCATCTCCCCGCTCTGCCTAGTGACAATGACACTGATCTCCGCTCCATGTAGTCGGAGCGGAGATCAGTGTCATGTCACACACAGCCCATGCCCCCTACAGTAAGAAGCACTCCCTAGGAAACTCTTAACCCCTACAGCGCCACCTACTGGTTAACCCCTTCACTGCCAGTGTCATTTTCACAGTAATCCGTGCATTTTTATAGCACTGATCGCTGTAAAAATGACAATGGTCCCAAAATGGTGTCAAAAGTGTCCGATGTGTCCACCATAATGTCGCAGTCATGCTAAAAAAAAAAAAACTATCCCCTAATTTGTAGACGCTATAACTTTTGCGCAAACCAATCAACACCTATTACGTATTCTTCATATTTTGGTAAAAAAAATTGCATCGGCCTAAACTGAGGAAAAAATAAACTTTATATCTTTTTTTGGGGATATTATAGCAAAAAGTAAAAAAATATATAATTGTTTTCAAAATTGTAGATCTATTTTTGTTTATAAAAATAAAAACCGGAGAGGTGATCAAATACCACCACCAATAGAAAGCTCTATTTGTGGGGAAAAAAAAAGGACATCAATTTTGTTTGGGAGCCACGTTGCACGACCGCGCAATTGTCAGTTAAAGCAACGCAGTGCCGAATCGCTAAAAGTGCTCTGGTCTTTGGCCAGTCAAATGGTCCAGGGATTAAGTGGTTAACGTCGTTGGATCAGCTCTGTCAAAAGGACATGTTGGAAAATGTCCATCGATAAGAGGCTGCAGCCACTGATCAATGTGGCGGCTGTCAGAATACATCAGAGGGATTCCTCCATCCATCTTGTTTGTGTGGATGGAGGAATCTGAGCAGTTGAGAAGGAAAAAAGGTTAAAAAAAATAAAAAATAAAAAGAAGAGCTGTAGAAGCAATACTTAATAAAAAAGACTGATATAGGAATAAAGGGTTGGGGTAAAAGGAAGGGAATGGGGGGGGGGGGCATTGAGAGTATTGGGTAAATCTCCTTGCCTGAGACACCCAGTAGGTTTTAATTAAAGCCCCCCCCCCCTTCTCCATGTAGGTAATCAATCCAATGTAACCACATTTTTCAGAATCATGTAAAAGTGTCTTAAAAAAATTAATTTGACGAAACAAACACAGCCTTGTTCACACGCCAGAAACATCAGATCAAGGTATCCAATGATACTGTTGTATTGTTAATCTCATTACGTAACAATTGACCTATTTTAAATGATCACATTTCTGTATTCTACGATGTATTATAGTGGCTGTGCCCGCACATATGCTTTCTAATGTCCTGTCTTTATCCCACAAAATAAAAATTCTTAATAAATAAAATAAAAATTGTAATTAGAGTGGAAGTAAAGCCTTTTTTGGCACTTGTACCTACAGGTAAGCCTATAATAAGGCTTACCTGTAGGTGCTGTGAATATCTCCTAAACTTGCAGTTTAGGAGATATTCACACTGCATGTAACTGGCGCATGCTCTCTGAAGGCACTGCATACTTGTGCTGTCCCTTCAAAGCTCCATGGCTGCGGTCCATGCCATTGTGGCACGGCCAATCAGATGGCCGGATGACGCAGACCCGGAAGGAAGACCTGGTGAAGATGGAAGCGCCTGTCAGCAGTGACAGCGTGGAGCTGGAGGGCTTAGTTTTAAGGCAAGTCTCGCATAATGTGCTAGTATGCAATGCATACTAGCACATTATGCCTTTACCTTGCAGGGTTTAAAAAAAAATGAAAATTGGTGCGGTTTACTACAGCTTTAATAGATGACCAGTACCCGTACGTCCTCGATTGAAGAAGACATTTCAAACTCTATGAAGCAAACAAGGCACAAATTATTGGTTAATTTTGCTGATATTTTTGTAGACCTATCAAGTGTAAAGTGCATCATGAAAAAAAAAAAAAAATCCTAAAATGCAAGCTTTAATACAGATAATGCCAACTAGACTTGTGCACAACGGAAAAATTTGTTTAGTTTCGGTTCGTTTCTTGTGCACAACGGAAAAATTTGTTTCGGTTCGGTTCGTTTCTTTTCGGTCCTGTTGATTTGTAATCATTCGTAATTTTGCTAGACGGGATTTTTCGTGTTCGGACTAATTTGTATTTTCGCAAGCGACATTTTTCGTTGAATTTTTAGTTGATTTATAATTTGTACTTTCGGTAGAGTACATTGTTTTTCGTTGATTCTGGACACAACTCCTACTTTCATAACTTTTTTTGGGTTTGTTGATTCGTAATTTTCCGTGTCTCTCTCACAACGACGCTGCCTATTATGCCTAATATGCTTCGAATGGATTTGTACTTTTCTAAATACATAGCGGTTATTTGTAACGATTCGAAATCTCGTATTTTACTTTCGTTTTTTACATGCGGCTATAGCCTCCGCCCCTGTACACCATTTTGAGAGGGAGTTCAGCACGGTGAGGGAGAAGCAGAGAGCAGAGCAGAGTGAGTGTTATTGTGCTTCGTATGGATTCGTACATTCGTATCTTTTTTCATAACGAATTATGCCGAAGACATTCGGGCATTCGCTAATTGCGGTATAATTTATTTCGGATTCGGTTTTATTCGTAATTGCTTTGTTCGGAAATTCGAATGCTTCCGAATGTCCGAAAGTTGCTAAATTCGGACGAATTTCGATTCGTTACAAAACTAATTGCACAAGCCTAATGCCAACGATTACAATCTAGTTTGATATAGATGACATAAATTTGTATATAGTTTATATAAGCATTTGAAATTCTAAGTTAAAGTTTGAAGTTCAAAAATGCTTTTGCATTAGTGAACCATAGAGAAAGGATTCGTTTGCAAAAAGGAAGACATATAAAAGGTTAGGTTTAGGTATATATAAAAAAAAAAAGAAGAAGGAGGGATGAGGAAGAAAAGGGAAGAGATCCAAAAAAAAGGCCAGTAACCCTCCAACTCCATCTGGGACCCAAACCTCCCTAAACCGCTAACCAAACAGAAAAGTAGGCCATCGGTGAAAAAACAAGAGTATTAAATTGAAGGTTTTCTAGAATATGTCACAATTCCCAGACCTTATTGTGTTTATCTGGAGAGCTGTTGAGAGTCGCTATAAGATATTTTACCTGTTTGATTTTTTTATATTATCAATTTTCAATATACAAAATTATTTATGCAAATAGATTATTACATCTCTTCATCAAAAAAAAAAAAAAAAAAAAAATATATATATATATTGTATGTATGTATGTATGTATACTGTATATGTATACACACATACACACACACACACACACACACAGTGGGGCAAAAAAGTATTTAGTCAGCCACCAATTGTGCAAGTTCTCACACTTAAAAATATGAGAGAGGCCTGTAATTGTCATCATAGGTAAACCAACTATGAGAGACAAAATGTGGAAATAAATCCAGACAATCACATTGTCCGATTTTGAAAGAATGTATTTGCAAATTATGGTGGAAAACTATTTTTTCCTCAGTTTATATGTTTTTTTCCACATATTTGTGTTAAAAAAATCAAAAAAAATCGCAACAAGCGTATATTGATTGGTTTGCGCAGAAGTTATAGCGTCTACAAAATAGGGGATAGATTTATGGCATTTTTATTATTTTTTTTTTTACTAGTAATTGAAGCGATCTGCGATTATTATCAGGACTGTGATTATGTCGGCGGACTCCGACACTTTTGACACATTTTTGGGACCATTGGCATTTATACAGCGATTAGTGATATAAAAATGCACCGATTACTGTATAAATGTCACTGGCAGGGAAGGGGTTAACACTAGGGGCGATCAAGGGGTTAACTGTGTTCCCTCACTGTGTTCTAACTGTAGGGGGGAGGGGATTTACTAGGGGAAGAGAGAGATCGGTGTTCATACATTGTATGAACACACGATCAGTCTCCTCTCCCCTATGAGAACCGGGATCTGTGTGTTTACACCAGGGATGAGCCGAACACCCCCCTGTTCGGTTCGCACCAGAACCTGCGAACAGACAGAATGTTCGCGTGAACTTTAGAACCCTATTAAATACAATGGACTCGAACGTTCGAAATGTAAAGTGCTAATTATAAAGGCTAATATGCAAGTTATTGTCCTAAAAAGTGTTTGGGGACCCAGGTCCTGCCCCAGGGGACATGTATCAATGCAAAAAAAAAAGTTTTAAAAATTTACGTTTTTACGGGAGCAGTGATTTTAATAATGCTTAAAATGAAAAAATAAAAGTGAAATATTCCTCAAAATTTCATACCTAGGGGGTGTGTATGATATGCATGTAAAGTGGTGCATGTTTCCCGTGCTTAGAATTGTCCCTGCATAAAATGTCATTTTTGAAGGAAAAAAAGTCATTTAAAACTCACTCGTGAGCCCCTTCTAAAGTTCCCCATCAGGTCCGCTCAGCCAATGACTCGGTGTAAGGCTGAGGACCTGATGCGGAACATGAGAAGGGGCGGGTCTATACATGTATTACACAGTGAGGGAAGTTCCCAATCAGGTCCGCCCCCTCGGTATGTCAGACCCCGCCTACGTCATTGGCCTGAGCGGACCTGATGGGGAACTTCCTTCACTGTGTAAATTTAAATTACACAGTGAAGGAAGTTCCCCGCTCAGGCCAATGACGTAGGCGCGGTCTGACATACCGAGGGGGTGGACCTGATGGGGAACTTCCCTCACTGTGTAATACATGTATAGACCCGCCCCTTCTCATGTTCCGCATCAGGTCCTCAGCCTTACACCGAGTCATTGGCTGAGCGGACCTGATGGGGAACTTTAGAAGGGGCGGGTCTATACATTTAATAGACTGCGGAGGAAGTTCCCCATCAGGTCCGCTCAGGCTCAGCCAATGACGGACAGCGCTGGACATCGGATCGCCGTGGGACACTGGATTTCACCGCTGGAATGTTTTTTTTCTTTTTTTTTAATAAAGGACTTTTCCAAGGTGTGTGCGTTTTTTTTTTAATTTTTTGACACTTTCTTCGTAAAATGGTAGGGGTACAATGTACCCCTTACCAATTCACATGGGGGGGCGGGATCTGGGGGTCCTTTGTTAAAGGGGTCTTACAGATTCCGATAAGCCCCCCACCCGCAGACCCCCACAACCACCGGGCAAGGGTTGTGGGGATGAGGCCCATCCTCCCCATGTTGAGGGCATGTGGCCTGGTACGGTTCAGGAGGGGGGGCGCTCTCTCGTCCCCCCCTCTTTTCCTGCCAGGTTGCATGCTCGGAAAAGGGTCTGGTATGGATTTTTGGGGGACTCCACGCCATTTTTTTTAAAATTTGGGGTGGAGTTCCCCTTAAAATCCATGCCAGATCTGAAGGGCCTGGTATGGATATTTGGGGGAACTGCACGCATTTTTTTTTAAATTTGCGGCGGGGTTCCCCTTATTATCTATACCAGACCTGAAGGGCCTGGTAATTTAATTATGGGGGACCCCCACGCTTTTTTTTTTTTATCAATGACTTTTGTATGTATTGCCGGGAGCCGACAATTCATTAATAGCCGCGAGTGAGTTTTAAATGACTTTTTTTCCTTCAAAAATGACATTTTATGCAGGGACAGTTCTAAGCACGGGAAACATGCGCCACTTTACATGCATATCATACACACCCCCTAGATACCAAATTTAAAGGAATATTTCACTTTAATTTTTTCATTTTAAGCATTATTAAAAAACGTCAATTTTTAAAACTTTTTTTTGCATTGATACATGTCCCCTGGGGCAGGACCCGGGTCCCCAAACACTTTTTAGGACAATAACTTGCATATAAGCCTTTATAATTAGCACTGTAGATTTCTCCCATAGACTTTTCGAATTTGCCGCAAACACCCCAATTTGTTCGCTGTTCGGTGAACGGGCGAACTCGAAGCTCATCCCTAGTTTACACACACAGATCCCGGTTCTTATTCTGTCACGAGCGATCACGGGTGCCCGGCGGTCATCGCGCCCGCTGGGCACTCACATCGGCTCCGAGGGCGTGCCCCTAGAGGCCAAAAGGCGAAGCGACGCAAGATAACGTTGCTTCGCCCAGCCGTGCCATTCTGCCGCTGTAAAACTGCGGCGGATGGTCGGCAAGTGAATAATTGTTGCTCTATCATTCGTGTACCCAATTCCCTTTCCCATTTTTGCAATGAATGGAGGTATTTTCGGCTCCACCGTGTCCGTAATTATTTTATAAATCTGTGCTATACAATGTTTAATGGACCCCCGTGTGTTATAGTTTTTTAAATGGATTTAACTTCTCTTCTAAATTTATCGGCTGTCGGAGCCTTGACACAAAATGCTTTAGCTGTAAATACCTCCATTCACTAAAATTTTCCATTCCTCCCTTGTATTTCCATTCTTGAAATTAACATAGTTTCCTTTTTATAATACCTTTTAACTGTGTTTTTAACCCAATCCCCAAATTGTGCCCTGGTAAGGAAAAAAAAAATATGCCAGTTAATGAAATTAAAGGCAAGTTGTATTCCCATTTTGCTTGTTGGTGCAATCTATCCCAGACTTGGAAAACATTTCCAGTTAATTCAGGGACTTTAGTGTTCTATATTTGTGTGGGACCCAATTATTATCCAATTGTATTTTACTCAGTGTCATTTCTACCTCCACCCAACTTTTGTCGTTTTTTTAACCTAGTCCACTCCACTATCCGTGCTAACACTACAGCATCATAGTATATTTTTATATCTGGTTCAGCTAGCCCCCCAAATGTTTTATCCTTACTCAACACCGGGTGCTGTACCCCCCCGTCAGAACACAATGGCACAGCAGGGGAGATTGTTGAACTAACATTGCTTGTGTTAGTACTGCGATCTGCCAGTTTTGTTTTTTCATTCAGCCCGTTGGGATGAACGAAAAAAAAAAACCTATAGTGTGTACCAGGCTTAAGTGCTGTTGCGATGGATGCTCATGTGCCGAGAGGGAGCATGGTGACTGGAGGAGACAGCAGAGCAAGAACAAATGAGAATCCTGAAGTTTTTGTTTAATTCAATAGGCAGTGTAAAGGCATATGTAGCGGGGTATTGCTTTTAGGCCTCAGAGACTACCGTACCCAGAATGCCACGGGACACCCAAGGTGCATTGCCCCGCGCAAGGACTGCTGGGGTGGGCCATTTAACTGGGGGGGGGGACGGAGTTCAGTCTCTTTGGACACCGCCCGGCCAGAAAGTGGAACTGTTGTTCGAGTCTGCTGTGTGACAAGGCCTGAAGCCGGGACTTTTCTCCAAAGAGCCTTCCGTTTCACCGAGGAGCCTGCGGGACGTCATCCGACTGCTGCTGTACTGTTGCCAGGAGGACCGAAGACCCAGGTGTCGGGGAATCTGTGTACCAAGACACAGCAACGGAAGATACGGTTGGGTGAGAGAGCACCTGCTCAGAGACAAACACAGGCTCTCCTAGGTCAGATAACTGTTGTTCAGAATTAACTTTAGTGCTTGTAGTCATACACCGGAGGGACAGCGCCGTGAGTATATAGGAGTCTAAGATTTATCCTGTGTACACCAAGTTCAAGACCCTTTTTTCTCTTTGTGGATTATAACTTGTTTTCTTCAAAAGTGCACCACCGTTTGCTAGCGAACATTTTCCTCTGCAGAACTTCTACATAATACAGTCAGGCCTGACTTCTACATAATACAGTAGCGTAGACATTTATGTGCGCCATTTTTACCCACCAGGTAGAATAGCTGCAGCGGGGACCATTCGTTTCTTTTGTTATATCTGTCTGTTTGCAAAAGTACCCCTTTTCATTGCAGGGCTCTGCATGTGTTCATGTATACTTTTTCTATGCTTAACCAACACTCTCAGTAAAAGTGCCGGGGTTAAGTACACTTGTGTTTGTGTCATTTACTGTGCAGAAGAGACAGTTATTGATAGCCATACCCTATTGCTGTAATTATTGCAGGATTGTGTCTCCGAGAGTTACAGGTTACACAGTCCTACTATCCCCTACTGACTGTGCCAGGAGAGGTTAGAGCCAATTGCTGGGGGTTGACAGCAGTGCATTACAGGGCCCAAACAAATCATTTCAGCGGCTCTCTTAGCTGGGGGTATCGCTACACATATGAAGGCTTCCATTGTTGACCTCTCATTCTGAAAATAACAGCTACCTATTAATGCAGAATCATTGGCTTCAGTACTCCAATTACTGACGCGGAACAGATCTGGAGCGCCAATTTCACTCGGACTGTTTTAGGTTCATGACTGAGTAAGTAAGGAAGACAGGGTTCCCCAGCAACTAGTACTTTCAGAAAGTGATCAACAATGGCAACTCCCTGATTTCTCTCAGTACAGATTTCCTCTTAACTTAAAGCGGTTGTAAACCCAGACGAAAATTATTATTTTTTCAAATCACCTGCAAGAAAAAGCCATAATGAGCTAGTATGACTAGCATACTAGCTCATTATGAATCACTTACCTTAGATCGGGACCCCCGAAGCCATCCTCATCCCCCGCTCCGACCGCAGCCATCGCTCCTCAGATACCCGGAACGTTACTTCCGGGTATCGCCGCTCCAGCCAATCACAGCGCCGCTCCGGCGCTGTGATTGGCCGGAGCAGCGAAGACGTCACTCCGCGCATGCGCGCTGGAGCTTTCTATTCCAGCAGCGCCGGAATTCTGAATGGGATTAACCCTGTGAATGCACCGTTGTCTACGGCGCGCATGCGCCGTAGACATCGGTGCATGTCTTTTTTTGCAAATATCTCCTAAACCGTGTAGGTTTAGGAGATATTTCTTTTACCTACAGGTAAGCCTTAGTATAGGCTTACCTGTAGGTAAAAGTAAAAAAAAAGACTATACAACAGCTTTAACTGAGCAGAAATTATAATGAAGTAGTACAGCAGATATATTGGGAATCATCCATTTGTCTAAAGCCAACAAACTTCTTGCTGACTACACTAGTCAGTCTCTCAATTTCATCACAAAATTAATTAAAAATGAAATAAAAAAACTGAATGAGAAATTCTGTAACCATGGGTAAGTCCGTGTTTACCCGCACAGGGATGCAAAGGTGCTTCATGCTTCCCTGTGCAGGCAGTCTCATTGTTGTCAATTGGGACGCAGCCACCGCTCCCAATGCGACATCTGTGCAGGTGCACAGCCCCGAATGCATGGATGTCACTTTGGGATCAGCAGCTGTGTCAATGCAGCCACTGCTTTCCAGTTAACAGCAATGGGACTGCCTGCGCGGAACATGGTTGCATTACCTTGTAATGATGGGCTCACATGTTTTGGTTGCAGTTTGTGGTTTCATGGCTGATCGATTCCCCTAAGTCTATGTAATACTTCAGCTAGCCTGTCCCTATGTGCCAAGGGGATAGGGCAACTTCCTGTCCCAGGTCAGTGTCCAGTGCATACCTTGCCATCCCCTCTGTGTTGCATTACAAATGTGAGAGTGCTAATCTGTTTAAAAATATTATGAGTGTAGCCCTCACCTGCACTACACTGAGAGATCCAGGGATTGCAGCATATGTACAGTGCCTTAAAAAAGTATTCATACCCCTTGACATTTTTCCACATTTTGTTATGTTACAACCAAAAACGTAACGTATTGTCCAGTGTATAAGATGACCTTTTACACTTAAAAAAAAACGGCCGAAAAGCGGGGGCCGTCTTATACGCCGAGTATAAAATGCAGCCCGCCAGATGTGCGGTAATACTGTATGTAGCTTCGGCTACATACAGTATTCACTGCTGAGCCAATCCCGGCAAACAATCTATTTTATTAATGAATACAGAGCCTGCTCAGATTGGAGTAACAACCTCTGCCAATCCGAACAGGCTACATACAGTAGCCCTGCTCGGATTGGCTTTGAGAGTGAAAGAGGCGCGGGCTGATGATGTTACAGCCTCTGCCAATCTAAGCAGGCTTTGTATTCATTATTAGAATACATCACTCACCGTGATTGGCTCAGTGCGGTATGGCTCCAGCAAGAAGAAGCAAATATTGGAAATATGAAGCCTCGGAAGAGGGGGTCGTCTTATACTGTGAGTATAGGCAAAAACTGTAGAAAAACAGTAAAATTAGGGGGTCGTCTTATACGCCCGGTCCCCTTATACACCGGAAAATACGGTAGATTTTATTGAAATTTTAGGTGATAGACCAACACAAAGTGGTACATAATTGTGAAGTGGAAGGAAAATGATAAATGGTTCAACTTTTTTTACAAATAAATGTGTAAACTGTGGCGTGCATTTGTATTCAGCTCCCCTGAGTCAATACGTTATAGAACCACCTTTCAATCCAATAACAGCTGTACGTCTTTTTGGGGATGTCTCTTCCAGCTTTGCACATCTAGAGAGTGACATTTTTGCCCATTCTTCTTTGCAAAATAGCTCCAGCTCTTTCAGATTGGATGGAGAGCGTCTGTGAACAGCTATTTTCAAGTCTTGCCACAATTGGATTTGACTGGGTCATTGTAACACATGAATATGTTTTGATCTAAACCATTCCATTGTAGCTCTGGCTGTATGTTTAGGGTCATTGCCCTGCTGGAAGGTGAACCTCCGCCCCAGTCTCAAGTCTATTGCAGACTCTAACAGGTTTAAGTCTTCTATAATTGCCCTGTATTTGGCTCCATCCATCTTCCCATCAACTCTGATCAGCTTCCCTGTCCCTGCTGAAGAAAAGCATCCCCACATGTGATGTGTTCAGGGTGATGTGCAGCGTTTATTTTCTACCACACAGTGTTTTGCATTTAGGTCAAAAAGTAAAAATTTTGATCTCATCTGACCAGAGCACATTCTTCCACGTTTGCTGTGTCCCCCATCTGGCTTCTTGCAAACTGTCTCTTTCAACAATGGTTTTCATCTTGCTACTCTTCCATAAAGGCCAGATTTGTGGAGTGCATGACTAATAGTCATGTGAACAGATTCTCCCACCTGAGCTGTGGATCTCTGTAGCTCCTCCAGAGGTACCATGGGTCTCTTGACTGCTTCACGGAATAATGCTCTCCTTGCACGGCCTGTCAGTTTAGGTGGACGGCCATGTCTTGGTAGGTTTGCAGTTGTTCCATACTCTTTCCATTTTCAGATGATGGATTAAACAGTGCCCTTTGAGAAGTTCAAAGCTTGGGATATTTTTTATAACATAACCTTGATTTAAACTTCTCCACAACTTTATCCCTGACCTGTCTGGCGTGTTCCTTGGCCTTCATGGTGCTGTTTGTTCACAAAGGTTCTCTAATCAAACCTCTGAGGGCTTCACAGAACTGCTGTATTTATACTGAGATTAAATTACACACAGGTGGACTCTATTTACTAATTAGGTGACTTCTGAAGGCAATTGGTTCCACTAAATTTTAGTTGGTGGGGGGGGGGGGGGGTCAGAGTAAAGGGGGCTAAATACAAATGCACGCCACACTTTTCACATATTTGTAAAACATTTTGAAAACCATCTATCATTTTCCTTCCACTTTACAATTATGTGCCACTTTGTGTTGGTCTATTACATAAAATCCCAATAAAATACATTTACGTTTTTGGTTGTAACATGACAAAATGCGGAAAATTTCAAGGGGTATGAATACTTTTTCAAGGCACTGTAGCTTCTTTGCAGGAACTATCTTAGTACAGACAAAGGTCATGCATTAACCTGTGCTGTGCCTTGTTGCATGCCTCACGTTTCAACACAAATTGAAATCGCTGACACAGGAATGTGAAGATTTACTCTACTATATGCTGTATGTACAGGGCTACAAATGACACTATGAAACGACATGATTAATGCACATCTTATGCAGATGAAAAGCACAAGATGCAGGCAGGAATTGTTATCAGGCCTTTACATATGAGGCCATTGTATCAACTGGCTTTATGGCCATCTTCTTAGAAAAAGCGTTTTATTATTAATAATTAGCATAATTATGTATCAAGAACATTTTATCGGTATAATAAAAACACATGGGGTTTCAAGAAGCAATTGGGACACTACAAGAAAAACTACCAAGGCAGCTTCGGTGCACCTGGACAGATTATTCACAAGTCACATTAGATTCATGTACCGTATGTAGCTTTAAACAGCTTCTGTTGGTAAAAGAAACCTGTTGTAAATAAATAGCTTGATACTCCGGCTACGAGACGAAATGCCTTCCATGGCATTTTAGGAATGATCACACCCAAGTTCCTATTTTGCCTGAGAGGTAAATACTATGGGTATATGTCAAAGAAACAATTACCTGTGGAATTATTTGCTCAAATTGTATTTGTAATGAATCTCTGTTTTACATCAGCGAATTGTTAGTATGTAAGGATGAGCTCCGGCGTGTTCGCATTGAACACGTGCAGAGCCCACCATGAATTTGGCACCGCGCTGCGCTAATCACCGGCAGGGAGACATTGTTCCGATGCTCGGCTGCAGAGATTGGGAAATGTCTCCCTGTCTGTGATTAGCGCAGCGCGGTGCAGACTTCCTGGCGGGCTCTGCACGTGTTCAATGCGAACACGCCGGAGCTCATCCTTATTAGTATGTTGGAACATTCAAGCAGTCCATCTCTCACCTGGCTTTCATTGTTCTTTATTAGTGGTAAACTGTCTGCATCCGTGTTGTTCTCACAAGGATGATCCACCTTCATTCTCTTGTATTTCCTCATTATTAGGCTGTCCACCACCCAAAACATTATGGCCTAAAAGAAATTACATACACAATTAGTTTTCGGACATAAAATGAAGAAAAACAAAATAGATTTTGACAAAAGCATTTTTACTACCTTACCATAAGAAATGGTGTTTTACTACTTTTAGTTTCGTAAACACAACATACATCTGAATGAATACCAGACATTGCATGTGGAAAATGGAGGGTATAGGTAAGTATTTTTTCTAATTTTGCACTTATCTAGGAACTGTAAATGCATATTACTACTAAGTTTTAGAGTCAAGGTGCTTTCTTTAATTCTACTTTATGGCCATGTTGTTTTGTAAACTGCAAGTCCACATAGCTTTTTTATTAGAAGATCTGGAAGAAGAAGGTGGTGGGTGGAAGGTTCAGAAGCTGATAGTAATGATTTGAAAGCAGAGGGGAGCTTAGCAACAAAAGCAAAGTGCTCAATCTTTAATTCAGTGTGTGATATGCAAACATCTAATTTCCATTCTGAAAGAGAAAACAAGATAGACTGGGAAATTCTTGAACAGTGTCTATGACAAGATAGAACTCTAAAGGAGTGTCTATGACACTTTATAGAGTTCTATTGTCCCTCTGCATGACAAATGTCAGTGTGGGTGACAGACTCATGTACCTGTTAGAGACAGGTCCATGAATTTGGGAAAGCACTGCCTGTGAAAGCGCAATGAAGCCAAGATATCGATAGGGACACTTCACCTTAATACAGAGAGTATTGGAACAAGAACTTGGTCTGTATCTGGATGCCAGCTTAGACGTGGTCTTAATAATCTCCAGTTTTGTTATATGCAAACTGGGGGTAATTTTTTTTTTTTAAGTTAATGCAGCCATAGGGCCACTAAGGCACTATTAAGACCTACATAAATTTGTCCCACGTGTCGGGAAAGTTACTAGTGACGGGGATTTGTGAATCTGGTGCAAGACACTTTAAAGGGGCATACTGACAGAAAAAGTCTTGTGTTTTATTGCATTTCCAACAGTGTTCCTGCAACATTACAATTACCAGCAACCACTGTTTATTTGTCCATGTGGAAGTCCTTTGCACTGCTGCTATACCAAAAGAGCTGACATACTAAGCGTGTGAGCTGTGTGTACTGCATGCGCTGCACCGCTTAAATTAACTTCTCAGTTACATCAATGTGTTGAAACAAACAAAACTGTCAAACTGCAGGCACACCGTGGTTCTGAAAGTTCCTACTATACTACTCTACTTCAGTTGTATGTTTTTGTGATACTAAGAGCAGCACATTCTGCAAGACGGAAAGCTAAACTGCATACCTTTCAGTTGAACTATACTCTGCCTTTTAGAACTTCATTAGGAGATGGAGGGGTTGACGTTGGCTCCAAATCCAGCAGAAATCAAAGCCTCTTGTATAGAAGAAAGGCTTTCAGAGAGGTGCACAGTATTTAATTTGAAGTGTAAAAACTTTCACACTTTGGCAGTTTTAATTGGAGCATATTGATGTTCTTGACAGGTTTATTTTTGGATTTTGTTATAATGGAAATCTTCTGGTGCATGGAGAGCAACTAGCTTTAGTACACATAACCCACTGGTAGAGACTGGAGAGAAGAAAAAAAAAAAAAAAAAAAACAGTCTACAAAGTCCATAAAATTCAATAGTCCATAGCCATTAGAAGGCATATTTTGCAACGGTGGCTGCCATCCTCAGAATATTGGCCACCTCTATATCTAGAGACAAGAAGAGAACAGGGAAGCACCACCCAAGTGCAGTATTAAAATTAACACTTTATTCTCAAAGATGAAGAACACTCACAGAATACAGAGTAAAAGATTGCTTATATATATATATATATATATATATATATATATATATATATATAATCAAAATGCTGGGAGCATCACCATACACATAAGGAGTGTGGCAAAGAAGAGAGTCAGACTGAAGGAGGATTGTTTAATTTTGCCCATATTGATTAAACATCTGGTGAGTGCATCCCCTGAAGGGGCTTTATTACCCCCCACGTGGTGAATTACACTTTGGTACACTTTGGTGAAAGAAGCACGGGAACTAGAATTGGAATCAATTATAATCAGACTCACTGCTCACTATCCATACCACCTATATGGTCAAATATATAGAAGACGCACATATGAACATTTGTCCGTAGCGCTGCTGCAGTTTTAATCTGAACTTTGAATCTAAGTTTTACAAGACTGTGTTTATATTATTGTTTTACGTATTTTTTAGCGGCTGCATTTATCATATACATCTTATTCCATTACTCATTTCTCTAGAGTTTTTATCCATACGTGCAGAGTGATACTAAGAAGGAGGGCCAGGTCATTTTAGTATCTTTTATCGATTATATATATATATATATATATACACATACATACATACATACATACATACATACACACACACATCAGCAGCATCTCTCGTCGCCATCCGCGGGAACCACCAGGGATCCCGCCAGCTGTAGATGGTGTGGAGACAACATGGATGCCTTGGGGAAGCCAGGAAGCAGAAAAAAACCAGAATGAAACACACGGCGGAAGTGTTGTCACCGAGAGAGAGAGAAGACCAGAAGGCAGGCTAAGTGACCACAGCTTACATCTCCTTCTACAGGCCTTTAGGAGGCCTTGAGAATAAAGTGCCACGTGGCTTCTTCAGGGGGAATTCTTTATATTAGGATGGCAAAACACGTAAGGCAGGGGGGGGCAACAGGGTGGTATGGCGGCTGTAACTGGCGGGAGGATTGTACAACAGCAGATAGTGTGGTGATTTATTTTTATATATACAGATTATATGGTGTGAGATAGCGGTACCGGGAAGGAGGCATAAGGAAACAAAGACATCTTTACACCTTAGTCCAGATGGGACTAAAAACGAGTTTTGACTGAACTTAAACGTGAGGTCACTGACATTCATGTGAGAATACACCTAAAGGGGAGCACGAGTGGAGTGTTTCACCAGCTATAAAATAATTGAGCAGTTTAAGAAGCACACAGAGGATTGGTGGTGATTATCAGCAGTATAATAAGGAATTGGACCTTTTCTACTAAATCATATGAAGTACGGCACATATATTTATAGTATTTCACACAATGTTATGATGGCACAGATACTGTGAACTGTATACGTCACTCTCATGCATATTAGACACGTATGATTTTCTGAAAGTAATTTTGTCTGATTGATTTGTTTCATTGGTTTTAATTCATATTGAATTTGTTTGCTCACTTTGGATTAGAAGTAATAGAAACGGGCACATTAATTAAAATATTTTTAATGCTACACAGACTGTATTGGAATGTGAGAAGTTCTTGCAGCTGATATCACAGGTCTAATTCATTTGATCTAGGGCTGCTCGCAAGGTTTCTGGTTTACCCAAAATACCACCTACCCCTAAAACTAAAGCTCACTTTTTTAAAGGTAAGCCTTGCAGCAAAAAAAAACAACGGAAAAAAAACCCCTAAATGTGACTGCTGACCTCAAATCAACCACAAAATAAAAAAAGGCAAAATACTAAGTACAACAACAAAAAAGGAAACAAAGTGGTTGATTGCTCAAAGAGCTAGCAATCAGAATTAAAGTGAGTTTCCTAACAGACCCTAACCTCTCCCCATGACATTTTTCAGCTTTTCCTTGAGCTTAGCAACTTTAGTAAAGCTTTAGTTTGTAAAGAATACCCCATCAGATGCAAGAAAAAGTAAAAGATAGCATTTTTGCTTGCACATGATTGGATGGTGGAAATCAGCAGAGCTTTACCACAGCTCTGGGGAAAATAAGTGCAACTGCATTGCAAAATGCACATTTTATTTTATGGCTGCTCTGTGCCCTCATTTTTATAGGGAGATGACTTGCCTAACCAAAAGCCCCCTTTAAAATCTTGCTCTCCATAGTTCAAAGGCCATAGTGTAAAAAAAAATCTCCCTTGGGAATCTGCACAAATTCACTGGGACCATGAACCTCGAACCTACAGGATTTGCCTTGAACTTATGGCAACTGCAAACTCGAACCTCATCCCTAATAACATGGAGATTAATGACCTCAGAACCCTTCAAGCTGACCACAGTTTACAAAATGGCAAGCAATTATTGGCAACATAATGTCAAGTCTAAACAGACTAAATGCTAATCATTACTTTTGATATAAGATACTGAAAAAAGCAGAGACAAGGGATAATGACCATCATTACTAAGGTATAAATATGTGATATAGTATGGTAAACAGTATTAATTGATGCAACATGTTTTGTGACTGGATAGACACTGTTCAAACACTTTCCCAGGGTAAAAGGCTTAGACAGATTCCTCTAAATAAGGGCATTATTATGCAATTACAAGTACTGTACTCACATTGACTATAAAAGGCACCACCAGCATTACCAGGACGAGCTCCAGCTTGGGATCTGGAATGTAGTCCAGCAGAATTTCCTGAAGCTGCACAGAGAAAACACAAAGAGTGAGGGATATAGTCTGTACAAACAGACCTGTCACTTCAGAGCTTTCCCAGCCAGAGTCCAAACATAGTTATTGGAACGTTAAAATGGAGCTACAATAACATATTACACAGTAGAATGGAGAATAAGGACACATTTACAGCAGATAATCAGGATCCCATATACACAAAGCCAGTTCATAGACATCTGCTGCACATTAGGTTTTCAAGTGGCCCCAAGTGGCTCATGTGTAGAACACACTATAGTCTGACTGATATTTTATAAAACTGGAAACATTTATTTATTAGCAGGGGTGGGCCTACGAAGCACCACGGGGACCCATAGGGAACAAGACAAGCCCATCAGGGCACAATGTGGAGCCAGGTGGTCGGGATGGAGGAGAATACTTACAGACCAAATAAAAATTAATAAAAAAAGTGGCGAGGCTTTTATGTAGTTACCAGGGGGATTCTTCAGAAGTGAAAGATACAATCGTAAAATGTGTCATATTCCATGCATCAGAGGAAGGGATGATGGCACTCCCAAAACATTAACTACTGCACCCTTTGATGAGAGGAAGGGATTGTGGCACTCCCAAAACATTAACTACTGTACACTTTACACCTGATATAATTCACTTTAACAGCATCATTGCCTTTCTTTTTTTAACATAATGCTGCAAAGAATGGATGATGGTATTGATGGAGTAATGTGGCACTGCTTTAAAATGCAAGTTTACCTTTTCAGAAAAAATGAAAAAAGGTGAATGAACACACTACTCCCTCCCCTCCACCCCTGCTGTACTTTCCTCTGTGAGTGGTATACAGTTTTAGAGTCCACCCAGCCTGCAGTTTAAAAATGGCACTTCTTCCTCTTCATTCCCTAGGAATGCCGGAATGGATCAGAGCAATTCTGATTGGTCAGCCAGAACGGGATTGTAAAACTGTGAAACTATCACCCATGAAGATAAATGCTGGGGAAATCAGGGGGTGTGGAGGCTGTAAGGTGTTAGTTCACTTTTTATGAAAAGATGAAGTAACCTTTTAACTACATCTTTACATCTCCAAAAGTGGAACCTCTGCTCATCTGCTTCCTCCTCCCGGTGGCACCTTTAAGGGGGGAGGGGGCATGGGTACCTGTTCTTGACAGGTACCCTTCCCCACTTCTGGGAGACATCGATGTCCCTCGGAAAGTTGGCCCCCCTCCTCCTTCCTCCGCCCCCGGGCAAATTCGTTCATGCGCAGTAGAGAACCGGCTTACGACGAATGGCAGCACCCCGACAGCCAATCCAAAAATGGGCTGGGGTGCAGACATCGCGGGTTCCCTGGATAGGTGACTTAAAAGTCAGCAGCTACAGTATTTGTAGACTTATTTTTTTTTTCGCAGGCAGAACACCGCTTTATTCTTTTTTTAAATATATTATAGCATTATTAATACCCCTGTCTTTTTTTTGCGGTCTATGTTCTATTTCCTATAACTTGCCCTTGGCACAACGAAAAGTTGTAAAGATTTTCTTAGAAATTATGTGGAAGTGCCTATTAGATACTGGTCACTGGAACAGGTGTCACTATTGGAAGATTTTCCTATTCTGGAGAGAACAAGACAATTTTGCATTTCTTATCACTCTGTACCCAAGACAATACTCATTCGGGAAAAAAAAAAAAAAAAGGGGAGAGTGAATCTCCCAATGTGAACTACAATAAAAACCTGAGAGTGGTTTTAACTCTCCTCAATGTATTTATAATAAAACACATACAGTATATTTTAAAGTGAAAGTAGTGTCAATTTTTATTAATATTTTAAGCTCTTTGTAATATTTACAGTGTAATTTCTGATGTTATTTACACATATATATAAAAAAAAATGTACCCATGTATATATCCATCCATTAAACATTGTTACAGTTCACATAATTTGCATCAAGTAGTACTGTTTAACAGTGAGGTTCTTCTAGAATCAGCACTTGTCTGAGGTCTGCATCCTTATTTAAAGGGGGATTCCATCCGCAATTTTTTTTTTTTTTTAAAGTCAGCAGCTACAAACACTGTAGCTGCTGACTTTTAATATGGACACTTACCTGTCCTACTCGCCCACGATGTCAGCCCCCCCAAGGCTGATCCTGGCAGCTCCCGGCGCCGCCATCCTCAGTAAGGGAAACAGGCAGTGAAATCTGTGCGGCTTCACTGCCCGTTTCCTACTGCGCATGCGCGAGCCACGCTTTGTGAATGGGCTGGCTGCTCTCTGGGATACACACAGTTCCCAGAAGGCAGTGCGCCCCCATTCACCAGAAGACACCGCGAGTAGGATGGAGGAAGAAGACTTGCCACGGACGATGAAGAGGCAGATTAGGGACTTCCGCATAGCAACCACTATTTCTGGTAAGTAAAAAATTAAAACAGTTTTTCAATTTATTTTTTTCTACTTTTTTGGGGATTTTTGGTAAAAAAAAAAAATTTCAGGGTGGAACTCCACTTTAATGTAAATGTTAGAAAGGGCAAAGGGGGCAGGGTTACAAAATACTTTGCGGAATTTAATTTCCTATTACAGTTGATAGGAGTTTTAATGTATCCATATGAGTTTTAATCAATCATATTTTTTGTAGTCACAGAAAAGTCAATTTGAAAGTCTACAGGAAACCAAGTAAAACCAGTCCCAGAGGCATACCCCTGTACACTAGCTATGCGATGCCCAGTTATGGCTTAATGCTTATTTAATGGAATGCATAACTTTCTTTTAATAGCACCCAATGATGAAAATGTGTTTATATATCTACAAGGATTCACTGCTGGCTTAATCCTATAAAAAGTGAAGCGGTATATACATTTTACTATTTATAATGGATTCTTCTGCTCACTGTAGATCTAGAAGGAATGGAATAATGTCCATTAAATATAGATTTTTTTTCCCTACTTGTCAATGTTTACCTTTGTCCATCCTGGAATGAGGAGTACGAGGCTTATTATGGTCTTCTCCACAATCATTATTAAGAGGTAAAGTATACATTGCCCAAGCCATGCAGCTGCCTGTGGTGGGTCTCCTAGAAATGAAATGCATTTCATGTTAAAAAGAGATAAAGTTATTTTAATACTATTGCTTTATTATTATGCCACAACTGCAATGCAATGGAGATTGAGTCATTTGAACATATGAACTGTGACAAACTGTCCTACTAAAAAAACAAATCATTTGCAAAACTGATGCATTCTGAAAGTTCAGAAATAGTGAAAACTTCAACTTATGCCAGGTTTTGATTAATCAATAAAAATGTTAAGGCTTATACACTCAGCACAACTATTTGAAAGTGATCTAACCTGAATTTACAATATTGAAAAGATTCATGAACAAGGCTTAAGTGATCGTAAAGCTTATTTTTTTTATTTTATAAAAAGATTTTTTTTTGTACTAAAATTACAAACATGTTATACTTACCTACTCTGTGCAAGGGTGTTGCACAGAGCAGCCCCAGACCTCCTTTTCTCTGGTCCTCCGCAGGCACTCGGGGCTGCTCCTCTTCTCGGTGCGGCACCAAAAAGGTACTTGCTTCCTATGGTGGCACACCTGCGGGCTTGATCCCAAGTGGGGCTGTGTGCATCTATTTACACACATACACACACAGCATGACTCATCCTCCAACCTCTGCTCACAGGATTTGATTGACAACAGCTGGCTTCCACTGCTGCCTCTGAGCAGAGAGAGAGAGAGAGAGAGAGAGAGAGAGAGAGAGAGAGAGAGGAGAGAGCTGCTGCAGACAGGCACAGTGTTGGCTCGAGGTAGGTACAGTGCCTTGAAAAGGTATTCATACCCCTTGACGTTTTCCACATTTTGTCATGTTACACCCAAAAACGTAAATGTATTTTATTGGGATTTTATGTGATAGACCAACACAAAGTGGCACATAATTGTAAAGTGGAAGGAAAATGATAAATGGTTTTGAAAATGTTCTACAAATATGTGAAAAGTGTGACGTGTATTTGTATTCAGCCTCCCTGAGTCAATACTTTGTAGAACCACCTTTCGCTGCAATTACAGCTGCAAGTTTTTTTGGGGATGTCTCTACCAGCTTTGCACATCTAGAGAGTAACATTTTTGCCCATTCTTCTTTGCAAAATAGCTCAAGCTCTGTCAGATTGGATGGAGAGTTTCTGAACAGCAATGTTCACGTCTTGCCACAGATTCTCAATTGGATTTAGGTCTGGACTTTGACTGGGCCATTCTAACACATGAATATGCTTTGATCTAAATCATTCCATTGTAGCTCTGGCTGTATGTTTAGGGTCATTGTCCAGCTGGAAGGTGAACCTCTGCCCCAGTCTCAAAGGCTTTTGCAGACTCCAACATGTTTTCTTTTAAGATTGCCCTGTATTTGGCTCCAACCATCTTCACTGTCCCTGCTGAAGAAAAGCATTCCCACAACATGATGCTGCCACCACCATGTTTCATGGTGGTGATGGTGTGTTCAGGGTGATGTGCGGTGTTAGTTTTCTGCCACACATAGCGTTTTTCTTTTAGGCCAAAAAGTACAATTTTGGTCTCATCTGACCAGAGCACCTTCTTCCACATGTTTTCTGTCCCCCACATGGCTTCTCGCAAATTGGACTTATGGCTTTCTTTTAATCAAATGGCTTTCTTCTTGCCACTCTTCCATAAAGGCCAGATTTGTGGAGTGCACGACTAATAGTTGTCCTGTGGACAGATTCTCCCACCTGAGCTGTGGATCTCTGCAGCTTCTCCAGAGTTACCATGGGCCTCTTGGCTGCTTCTCTGATTAACCACTTCAGCCCCAGAAGGATTTACCCCCTTAATGACCAGGCCCTTTTCTGCGATAATGGCACTGCGTCGCTTTAACTGACAATTACACGGTTGTGCGATGGTGTAACCAAACAAAATTGATGTCCTTTTTTCCCCACAAATAGAGGATTTCTTTTGGTGGTATTTGATCAACTATACATTTATTCTTTGTGCTATAAACAAAAAAAGAGAACATTTAAAAAAAATATATATACATATATATACTTTTTACTATAATAAATATCCCCAAAAAAATAAAAAATAAATCGCAATAAAGCGCATATTGATTGGTTTGCTCAAAAGTTATAGCGTTTACAAAATAGGGGATAGATTTATGACATTTTTATTATTGCTTATTTTTTTACTAGCAATGGCGGTGATCAGCGATTTTTAGCGGGACTGTGAAATTGCAGCAGGCAGATCGGACTCTTTTTTGGGACCAGTGACATTTATACAGCGATCAGTGCTATAAAAATGCACAGATTACGGTATAAATGATACGGGCAGGGAAGGGGTTAACACTAGCGGGCGATCAAAGGGTTAAGTGTGTCCTAGGGAGGTGTTTCTAACTGTGGGGGTAGTAGACTGACTGGGAGTACAGAGAGATCGGTGTTCTTAATCACTAGGAACAGACAATTTTTCTGTACAGAACAGGGATCTGTTTGTTTACAATGACAGATCCCCATTCTGCCTCTCTGTGGAGCGATCACGGCCACTGGCCACGTGCCCGCTGTATTACACGAAGCGCTGTACCAGTATGACGATTCACACAATAGAGCCGACCTGCCGCCGTATCTCGATACCGGCTGGTCGGCAAGTGGTTAATGCTCTCCTTGACTGGCCTGTCAGTTTAAGTTATGCCATACTCTTTCCATTTTCGGATGATGGATTGAGCAGTGCTCAAAGATGAGATGTTCAAAGTTTGGGAGATTTTTTTGTAACCTAACCCTGCTTTAAAACTTCTCCACAACTTTATACCCGACTTGTCTGGTGCGTTCCTTGGCCTTTATGATGATATTTTGTTCACTAAAGTTCTATAACAACCCTCTGAGAGTTTTACAGAACAGCTGTATTTTTACTGAGATAAAATTACACACACTATTTACTAATTAGGAGACTTCTGAAGGCAATTGGTTCCACTAGATTTTGGTTAGGGGTATCGGAATAAAAGGGGGCTGAATACAAATGCACACCACACTTTTGAGATTTGTAAAAAAATAAATAAATTTAAAACCCATTTATCATTCTTTCCACGTCACAATTATAAGCCACTTTGTGTTGGTCTATCACATAAAATCCATTTACATATTTGGTTGTAACATGACAAAATGTGGAAGATTTCAAGGGGTATGAATACTTTTTCAAGGCACTGTAAGTATACAGGGGGGTGAGGGGGGCAATACAAATACAGGAACATTTTTTACCTTAATGCAGGGAATGCATTCAAGTAAAAAATGTCCATTCTTTAGAACCACTTTAAGTTTATTGATATTTGCACAGCCCACATTCAATTTTCTCTAATATAAGGGACCTTCGCTATGAGCATACGAAGTCACACGCCTCTGAGAAAGTTACAGTGAAATCAGTTAGGCCGCACCCCTCTGAGGAAGCTACTGCAAAAGGTGTTAGTTCACATGTGGCACCAATCTAGCTGGACCTTCATCCATCCACTATCGCACCTGTGGGCTTTCACGGACACTCTGGTTTGACAAGCCTGACTCATGCAGTTACAACTTGCATTACCGTATATGTGTGAATGCACTGAAGACTTTGATATAAGTCACTGTTGTATGTACTATTGCCTGATAGGATTGGAACTTTACATACATTATAAGCTCTATTATTGGAGACATGGTGGTTTGCCTGTACCACATTTGTGAAATAGTAACAACCCAAGATACGTGCATAGTCTTGCATTCAGCATTTGCTGTTGGCATGACGGTAAATGACTAATGTATCTTCACTGCTGGTACTGGATTTCACCGATTTACATATTTTAGCGTTATCCTTACTGAACAGCTTGTTCATATAGGGTGGATTTGGAACACGTTTTGGCAGCTCCCAATCTAGGAGGCCTGCCAAGTCCCCTCAATTATCCTCTAGCATGTACATATTAGCTACATATGCGTGCAAAGGGACACATATGAACCGTATCAATAAAGCTTTGTCCGTGTTTATGATACATCATTCTATCGTGATATACAGTATCATGATGGATTACAATTGATTAATACCAGCAAGTCATTTCAAATTGTCACACTCATCTTGGATGTACTTTATGTTTGGACTTTCAGGCTATCTGAACTCTTGTGTTGGGTGTATTAAGATATGAAGTATCAAATGTAGCTATAAAGAAATAATTATTCTAGAATGTTTCACTCTATGAAATTAATAAAAAAAAATACTTAACATTATATTTTGTAGTTAGTTGTGCTACAACAGGACTAGTACCACATACAATATATATATACATTCTCTCTCTCTCTCTCTCTCTCTCTCAAATACAGGCGAGTCCAATTATCCATTAAACAGGTGTCCAGCAGACAGTGGATTATAAAAGGGCGTTATGTAAATAAAACCCCTTCTTATTTCATGCTGTCGGCAATGGCACCACATGGAAGAGCAATGTCACAAGGCCTGAGAAAAAAAAAATTCTTTACTCAAGAAAGGTGAAGGCTACAAGATAAGGAAATCTTTACTTATCAGTCAGAATACTGTAGCAAAAGTGATACAAAAATTTAACAAAGATGGAACTGCAACCATCTCACAGACACGTCCAGGCCATCCACGGAAGTTAACACCTCGACAAGAGCGTCTTCTGATGGGAACGGTTAACCACTTGGCGACCGGGCCATAGCCGAATGACGGCTACAGCGTGGCCGGATAATTCTGGGAGGGCGTACGATGATGTCCTCCCGTGAACCAGCTTCTCGCACGTGCCCCCTGGGGCACGCATCTGTTAGTGCCCATGGATGCGTCACGGATCGAGGTAAAGGGCCAATCCCAGTGGTCCTTTACCACGTGATCGCTCCATGCAATGACCAAGCGATCACCGTCAACAAACTGGCATCATGTCCGGTTCTCTCGTCTCCTCACTCTGATCGTGTGAGGAGGAGGGAGAAGCTAAAGTGAGAGGCTGCTTGTGCGTGTGTTTTTTTTTTTTATTCCAAGTGCCCAGCAGTGCTCTACAGTGCCCAGCAGTGCCCCATCCTTGCCCTATCAGTGCCAAGGAGTTCTCTACAGCGTCCCATCAATGCACATCTGTGCCCCATCAGTGCTCTACAGCAGTGTTTCTCAACTCCAGTCCTCAAGGCGCCCCAACAGGTCATGTTTTCAGGCTCTCCATTGTTTTGCACAGGTTATTTGATCAGTTTAACTGCTTTAGTAATTCCCACAGCTGTTTCATCTGAGGGAAATCCTGAAAACATGACCTGTTGGGGCGCCTTGAGGACTGGAGTTGAGAAACACTGCTCTACAGTGTCACATCTGCGCCCATCAGTAAGTGCTCATCAGTGCCACCCTATCAGTGGATCCTTATCAACACCCATCAGTGCCATAAAAATGTGTAAAAAATGCGTAGACATTTTTTAATTTTTTTTTCACATTTTCCAAAAATGTGTGAAAAAAAAAAATATATGACATGTTCAATAGACTTCTTATGCCTCATAGAATACATGTTGGGATGTTTGCTTTCCACAATGGGGTCATTTTGGGGGCGGTTCCATTGTCCTTGTGCTCCAGGGCCTTCAAAAGTGTAATAGGTTGTCAGGAAATTAGATGTGTCATTTATGTTTTTAGAACGCCTGACAGTGCTCCCTGCATGTTGGACCTCTGTATGTGGCCAGACTGTGAAAAAGTCTCACACATGGAATCGCCATACTCAAGGGAGGGGGGGGGTAGCAGAATGTGTTTTGGGGTGTAGTTGCAAGTATGAATATGCCATGTGAGAGAAATAACCTGTTAATATGACAATTTTGTGGAAAAAAAAAACAATCTTAATTTTGCAAAGAACTGTGGGACAAAAATTACAATGTGAAATAACTCACCATGCCTCTTACGTAATACCTTGGAATGTCTACTTTCCATAAAGGGGTCATTTGTACTTTCCTGGCTTGTTCGTATCTCAAGAAATGAGATAACCCGTCAGTACATCAGGTGTGATCAATTTTCAGTGATTGGCACCATAGCTTGTGGACTCTATAACTTTCACACAGACCAAATAATAATATCCACGGATTTTGGTTAATTTTACCAGAGATATGCATCAGTATAAATTTTGGACAAAATTTATAAAAGAAAAAATTACTAATTTGCAAAATTTTAGAACAGAAACAAAAGAAAAATGCAGATCGGCTCTCCTCTACTCGCGTCTGGCAGTGCGAGTGGAGGAAAAGCCAATAAATGGCTCTTCCTATTTACACTGTGATCAGCTGCGATTGGACACAGAGGCTCTTTACCAGGATCGGAAAGGCAGTGTGTCAGACAGACACACCACTAATCGTCACGTGCGCTGGCTTTTTATCCTGCTGGACGTCACAGGACGCCCAGTCAGGATAACTAAACCACTTCCCGGCCGTTATTTTGCTATAGGCCAGGCAGGACCTGGTTAAAGAAATTCGCCATGCAAATTCACTGCAGTTAGCTAAAGAATAGAAAGCCAAAATTAGGGGGGATTGTTTTTCATGACACAATGCAGTGTACACTGCAGAGGAATGGCAAGCATAGGTGTCGTCCACGGGAGGAAGCCTCTCCTAAAGCCCATGCACAAAAAGCCCAAGTAGAATTTGCAAGGGCCAATGTTGAAAAAGAAGATGACTACTGGGACTCTGTACTCTGGAGTGATGAGACCAAGATAAATGTTTTTGGAACGGATGGCTTCAAAACTGCATAGTGTCACAAAGGTGAGGTGTACAAAGAAAAATGCATGATGCCCACCGGCAAAACATGGTGGTGGCAGTGTCCTTCTGTGGGGCTGCATGAGTGCTGCTGGTGTCAGGGGGCTGTCTTTCATTGATCGTATCATAAATTCAAAGATGTTCTGCTCTGTATTGAAAGAGAAGATGCTACCATCACTCCATGCCCTTGGTTGTAGTGCACTTTTCCAACATGACAATGATCCAAAACACACATCTAGGGCCACTGTTGCATTTCAGAAGAATAGGGTGAAAGTGATTTAGTGGCAAAATATGTATCCCTATCTGAACCCAAACACGTATGGGGAATTCTGAAAAGACAAGTTGAGCACCCATCCAGCCTCCAGGTTCTAAAAGAGGTCATTCTTGAGGAGTGGAAAAATAGGATTTTTTACTCACCGTAAAATCCTTTTCTCTGAGTCCATGGACTGACACAGCTTCTCTATTGACAAAGTGGGTATTATCCGTTAATTAGGAGTGACTAGGCAGAAAAACTTGTAAAAAGTGTTGCATCACACCTTCTACAGTACCGCCCAGGGGGCGGACCCTCTGGGTATACCCTCTCAGTCTGCATCTTCGCAGATCAGTTCGTCAAAAAGCAGTACAAACTTAAAAGGAGGGGTGGGTGCTGTGTCGGTCCATGGACTCAGAGAAAAGGATTTTACGGTGAGTAAAAAATCCTATTTACTCTTTCGTCCATGGACCGACACAGCTTCTCTATTGACAAAGTGGGACGTCCCAAAGCAGTGTCAGAGAAAAAACGAGGGGTGGTAACAGCATAAAAATAAACTTCACCCCAAACACAAAACAGCACTCCTCCAACGGAGGAGTTGCAACTCTAAACAGCCGCTTGCAAAACCTTGCGGCCAAAAGAGGCATCCGAAGATGCACCTACATCAATTTTGTAGAATTTTGTGAAAGTGTGAGCGGACGACCAAGTCGCCGCTTTACATAATTGGGAAACAGACGCTTGATGTCGGAAAGCCCAAGAGGCACCTATTGCCCTGGTCGAATGCGCCGTGACAGGAAAGGGGGGCGCCTGACCCTTTAAGGCGTAAGCCTGGATTACTATCTGTCGGATCCACCTAGAGATGGTGGCCGATGAGACTGCTTGGCCCTTCTTGGGACCAACCACCGAAACAAACAGTGAGTCTGACTTCCGGAACAGGGAAGCAGCAGATAGGTATACTCTCAAAGCTCGGACAACGTCCAAGGAATGCAACGCCGACTCCTTAGGATTCGACGGCTGAGGACACAAGGATGGAAGTACAATGTCTTCGTTGAGATGAAAAGCCGAAACGACTTTCGGAAGAAAGGAAGGCTGCGGCCGCAGCACCACCTTATCCTTGTGGAAAATCAAATAGGGAGCCTTGCAGGACAAGGCTGCCAGCTCAGAGACTCGTCTAACTGACGTAACAGCCACCAAAAAGACCACTTTCTGAGAAAGTGTCAACAGGGAATATCTCTAATATTCTCAAACGTTGCCTTCTGAAGCACCGAGAGGACCAGGTTCAAGTCCCACGGAGGTAACGGGGGACGGACCGGAGGGGCCACATGTCGGACCCCCTGCACAAATGTACTCACGAGAGAGAGTCGCCAGGGGTCGCTGAAAAAAGACAGCCAGGGCAGATATCTGTCCCTTAAATCGTACTTAGGGCAAGCCCTTGGTCCACCCCATGCTGTAAAAACAGCAGGATTCTGGAAACCAAATAGGTACGCGGATGCCATTTCATTTCCTCACACATGGAGATGTAGGCCCTCCAAGTGCGGTGATAGACCTTCCTAGAGGACGGTTTTCGAGCACTTCTCATAGTAGAGATTACTGAGTCTGACAGGCCCCGGTCTCTCAGTACCTGGTTCTCAACAGCCATGCCGTTAAAGCCAATGACTGTAAAGCAGGATGGAATATGGGACCTTGCGATAGCAGGTCCTTCCGTAGTGGTAGGCGCCAGGGGACGTCTGCTACCAGACGTACTAGATCGGCGTACCAAGGACGCTGAGGCCAAACTGGAGCGATTAGGATCATTGGAATTCCCTCTGCCTCCACTCTGCGGAGCAGAAGAGGAAGAAGCCTTACGGGAGGGAAGGCATAGATTAGCCGATACTGACCCCACGATGCTACCAACGCGTCCGTTGCGTCTGCCCATGGGTCTCTTGACCGGGCCACAAATCTCAATACCTTCCGATTGAGTCGGGAAGCCAGAAGATCTACGTCTGGTGTGCCCCATCTTTGGCAGAGGAGTTGGAACACCTCCGGGTGTAAGGACCCTTCTCCCTGGTCCAGCATCTGGCGGCTCAGGTAGTCCGCCTGCCAGTTTTCCACACCCGGAATGTACGCGGCCGACAGTGCCGGTACGCTCCTCTCTGCCCACTTCAGGATGCGAGCGATCTCCGATGTTGCAGCTGAGCTTCTTGTTCCTCCTTGATGATTGACATATGCCACTGCTGTGGCGTTGTCTGACTGGATCCTGACTGGATGCCCTTGCAGCCTCTGAGACCATTTGAAGAGGCACAGCCTGATCGCCCGGATTACCAGGACATTGATCGGCAGGAGGGCTTCCTCTGGGGTCCAGCGACCTTGCGCCGACTGAACACCCCAGACTCCCCCCCAACCTGTAAGGCTGGCGTCCGTCATGATCACTATCCAGTAAACCAGAAGAAATGACTTCCCGGCCATTAGAGCCGGTGCTGTCAGCCACCATACCAGGGATCTCCTGACTATGTGGCTCACTCGGATTTGATAATCCAGAGATGATGGACATCTGTTCCATCTGGACAGAACTTCCTTCTGTAACACTCGAGTGTGGTATTGAGCATATGGAACCGCCTCGAAGGAGGCTACCCTGAGGCCCAACACTCGCATGCAAAAAAACGGAGTGACGACCAATTCCTGGAAGTCAGCTGCCGTACTGCAGCCCGGAGGGTCTGCAACTTCTCCACAGGGAGGAATACCTTTGCCTCTGAAGAATCCAGAATCAACCCCAGGTACCCTAGGCTTTGAGTGGGCACCAATACTGACTTTTGCGTGTTTAGTATCCAACCACAGTCTCGAAGAGTCTGACAGGTAATGGACACGCTTACCTCTAATTCTGAGCTTGAAGGGACCTTCAGCAGAAGGTCGTATAAGTAGCCTGTGATAGCGATACCCCGCTGTCTTAGAAGTGCCAGAATCGGAGCGAGCACCTTGGTGAACGTCCTGGGTGCTGAGGCAAGGCCCAACGGGAGGGCCACAAACTGGTAGTGGTCCTTCCCGATAGCAAATCGCAGAAACCTCTGGTGTCTGGAGTATATGGGGACATGCAGGTATGCGTTCTTGATGTCCAAGGAGGCCAGAAAGTCCCCCGGATGGAGAGCCGTGACTACAGATCGAACCGACTCCATCCGAAAACTTTGTACCTTCACAAAGCAATTGAGGGCTCTGAGATCCAAGCTTGGACGAACCCCCTCCTTCTTCGGCACAATGAACAGATTTGAGTAAAAACCCCGTTCCAGCTCTGGAACTGGAATAACTACCCCGCATTCCAGTAGACCCTGGACCGCCCCATACAGGGCCTCCCGACGGGTCGGTAGTAGCTGGAGATTGGAGGTGTTGAATCTGTCCGGTGGACAAGAGAGAAACTCTATCTTGTAGCCTGAGGAGATTACTTCGCAAACCCACCTGTCGGAGATTAGTGCTGTCCACTGAGTCGCGAATTTGCGAAGACGTCTCCCCACCCGAGAGCTGGGTGGGGGTGGACCTTCATGCGGACGCAAATTTGTCCGCAGGCTTATTGGGTATGCGGGACCAGAGACGCTTTTGTCCTTGGGCAGGCGCTTCATCGGCCTGGGGTCTTTTCCCTGTCGCCCTAGGGGGACGAAAAAACCACTTGCGTGCAGTAAAGGAGGGCCCTTGCCCTTGGCGTGGCCCCTTACCCTTGCTAATTTGGGGAAGCAAAGTGCTTTTACTTCCTGTGGCATCCTTGATGATGTCATCCAGAGACGCCCCAAAAAAAGTCTGTCGCCCTTAAAAGGCAGATCCAACAGGGCTTTCTTGGAAGTCTGGTCCGCAGACCAGCCTTTTAGCCAGATCAGGCGGCGTATTGCTACTGCATAAACCGAAGTTTTAGACAGCAGGGGAATAGTATTCATGTCTGACTCGCAGACAAACCTAAGGCCCTGGACCAACAGGTCGGCCAATGTTATCTCATCAGGAGGAGCATCTCGCTCCTTAACCCCTGGAGTAGCAATCTTACCCATTCAGTAAGTGTGTGAGACACTAGGGCCCCCGCCAATGCCGGGCGTACTGCCGAGCCTACCACCGAGTATAGGTAGCAAGCGAGTGCTTCAGCCTTCTTATCCACAGGGTCCTTGAAAACAGGAGCCCCTTCTACAGGAATTGTGGTGGCTCTATTAAGTCTGGACACTGGAGGGTCCACTATAGGGGGGAGAGGTCCATTTCTTCAGAAAACTCTCCTCAAAAGGGGTACCGTACCGCAAACCTCTTTGGGGCTGTAAAAACCCTCAGTGGGTTCTCCCATTCCTTGTATAAGAGTTTATCAAAAAGACACACAAGGGAACACCTTAGCAGTGCGGGCAGGTCTATGAAACCCAAGTGGACCGGAGTCTCTGCTGCTTCTGCAGTATTTTCCAATTTTAGCATATCCCGCACTGCAGTAATAAGGTCAGATACCAAAGCCGTCTCGCGTACTGACCTGGACTTTGAGTCATTCTCACTGTCCGGTCACGGTCTGCAGTCTCCGATGCGTCAGAATCTGGGCCCCGAGCCGTAGCTGGACCTGGTTCTGCACCAGAATTATCCCCAGAAGCTTGCCGGGGATGGGGCGTTTACTACCCCCTGTATTCCCGTGTGCTGCTTCCACCCTGGCAGCAAACGCCTCTAGGATTGCAGTCATAGCGTTCATAGACACCTCAGGGGCACCAGCTGCTAAATCTGGTGTTTCAGGGGAGAAGACATCTGGCTCAGATGCCATGCTGACCACACGCTGACACTCACAGGGCTCCAGGCAAGATATCAATAGGCCACCCTCCTGTGCTGCAGAGAGGCCGGGTCACCCAGAGGACTCACCACCCTGGATAGGTACTGCTATGCTGCGCCTGTGATGCTGTCCCCCTGCTGCTGTGTCAGTCTGCTTCTTTTATCAGCACTTCCTTGTGTGAATTTTCGCGCCAGTGTAATGCACCCTAGAGGCCGGAGGCTCTCGAAAAATGGTTGCCAAAAACGTCTGTATGGAAGATAATGTGGGCTCTAAGAAAATGGCCGCCGACAGAAGATAGAGGTCAAGCAGCCATAGCCCACAAAAAGATGGCCGCCGAACGGCAATATCTGCATACAGGGTGGACAAACATGGCCGCCGATCAGCTGATAGGGGCCCGTGGGTGTGGCCGAACCACAGGAAGATGGCCGCTGGGCAGTCACAAGAGGCCAAACTTGGCATGGACCACCTCAAAATGGCCGCCAACAGCATGGAGGAGGAAGGACACAAACACAGGTAAGAAAAAATGACATTTCTTTTAAATGTTAGTTACAGCCAGCCCCGCTCCAGTGGGACCCCCTAGGTGACCCCTAGCACCCAGCAACCTTTAGCTAGAAGCCCAGGGAGGAGGGAAAGGCAGGGAGAGAGGGAAGAAAGGGGCCACAACCACTTACTTGATCTCTCCAGGAATGTCCAGCTAAATCACCCAGCCGAGGCAGGGGAGTTTTACTTACCTATCCTGCATGTATTCTGCTGGAAGACATTCCAAACAGATCATCGTCCGCGCACGGAAGGTGACTGTTGGCCAGGCATGCTGTGATTGGACCCAGAAGGGATGATCATATGTATGCCCTGGAGCATGACGCTCACCGGACAGGCTGCTGCGACTCGGCCGTAAGGTCAGCCGAAGCTGAGCGGTCCGATGCAGGCCCTGGAGCGTAAGCTCACCGGCCACCCGTGGAGCGACGGGCATGTCGTGGAAAACCCAGCGCGTAGCTAGGGTCGGCACACGCTCGATGGCCGAAACTGGGGAGACTACAAGGATCGAGGATCCAGCCTGTCACCCAGTCGGCAGTTGATCGAAGATCGCAGGAAACAACAAATGTAGCAAAAAAACTAAATATATATATATATATATATATATATATATATATATATATATACACACACTGTATATATATATATATATATATATATATATATATATATATATATATATATATATATATATATATATCTTTTTTCCCTGGACCAATGGGCCCGAAGGGAGCCATGTCCTACTCCTTGCTAGACAGAAAAAAACTGATCTGCGAAGATGCAGACTGAGAGGGTATACCCAGAGGGTCCGCCCCCTGGGCAGTACTGTAGAAGGTGTGATGCAACACTTTTTACAAGTTTTTCTGCCTAGTCACTCCTAATTAACGGATAATACCCACTTTGTCAATAGAGAAGCTGTGTCGGTCCATGGACGAAAGAGTAAAGATGGATGTTGCAATATGTCGTCAACTTGTTCATTCCATGCCTTGGAAGGGACTTGGCGCTGTTCTTTACAAATCATGGAGGTCATATAAAATACTAGATGTAGTCGTTTTTGTTGTTGGGTGTATTTAATTTTGCATCGACTAATTTGAGATTACTTAGATTTTGTAATCCAAGTTAAATTATTAACCTTGCTTTCATTTAATGAGCTAAAAAAATGTTCTATAACACTCAGTTTTGTCAAAATTTTGGAAATTGTTCTTGTGTTCATTGAGATATTAAAATCTTACTTTCCAAAGGGGGTGTACATACATAGATAGATAGATAGGAGACAGACAGCTACAGTGTTTGTAGCTGCTGACTTTAATTATTTTTTTTTTTACCACCGGACCTCCGCTTTAATTAACAATTATGTGTTCAACCAAAGGAGATGTAGAAATCCAAACAGTAAATGATTCTAATAGCTATGGAGTTACTGAATAAAGATTTCCTGAGCAAACTTGGGTTAATGGATTGCCTTTCAAAAAACTGATATTATATTTGCAACCTATGGAACTTCAAAATCAGAAAGGAATAAGGAGAGACAGTAGAAAAGAAAAGTAAAAAGTAAAGAAGAAGTAGTGGAGAGGGGTCCACCGGATCGATCCAGAAGTCACAGTCAGACCTGTATGATCAGTATAACTTCAAATCATCTACCATGGCATTAAAACAGAGTCATTAAATGCTGTCTGTAAGAAATGTTCTATCCAAGGTTGCCATAATTTACGGAATTTAGGAATTTGGTTTTGTTCAATAGCCACCATTTTGTCGTGTATCACAATGTTGTTAATTCTTTGTTTTGTCTCGGCCAAAGAGGGAGTTCTCCAAGCTCTCGCCACAGTTTGTTTTGTTGCTGTGAGCAAAAATATAAAAAGTAAAAATTGGGCATGAGTCAGACTATCTGGTTTGAGATTAACCACTTCAATACCAGGCACTTATACACCTTCCTGCCCAAGCCAATTTTGAGCTTTCAGCGCTGTCGCAATTTGAATGACAATTGTGCAGTCAGGCTACACTGTACCCAAACAAATTTTTTATCATTTTTTTCCCACAAATAGAGATTTCTTTCGGTGGTATCTGATCGCCTCTGCGATTTTTATTTTTTGCACAACAAATAAAAAAAAAAATAAAAAAAAAGAGAGTGATTTTTTTTTTTAAAAAACTATGTTTTTCTTTGTTTCTGTTAATTTTTTTTGTAAACAAGTACCTTTTCTACTTCAATGACGGGCACTGATAAGGCGGCACTGACAAGGCGACACTGATGGGCACCGATGAGGTGGCACCAATGAGGTGGCACCGATGATGAGGCATTGATGGGCGGCACTGATGGGCACTGATATGTGGCACTGATGGGCACTCATAGGCGGCACTGATGGGCACTGATAGGTGGGCACAGATGGGCACTAGTAGGTGTCACTGATGACACTGATGCCCAGCAATGCCAGCCACCACACAATGTGGTCGTGCCATGATGGTGTCAGTCAGTGCCCATTTGTGGGCACTGATTGGCATATGTTGTGTATGTTTTTGTACATGTGGATGGCCATGGGGGACTTACCTGGCCATCCACATGCTTGGTGGTCCTGGGCGGCATCCTGGTGGTCTAGTGTTGGTATCGGAGGGGGGGCTACGCTGATAAACAATCAGCGCGAACACCCCGTCAGGAGAGCCGCCGATCGGCTCTCCTCTACTCGCGTCTGTCAGACGCGAGTGAGGAAGAGCCGATCAACGGCTCTTCCTGTTTACATCGTGATCAGCCGTGATTGGACACGGCTGATCACGTGGTAAAAAGCCTCCGCCGGAGGCTCTTTACCGAGATCAGTGTAGCGGTGGATCAGACTGACACACCGCTCCACCGATTGCCGCGATGCGTGCCCCCCGGGCACGCGGCGGCTGTTATCCTGCAGGACATCAATAGACGTCCAGTGTGGATAACAGAACCACTTCCCGGACGTCAATCTCCTATTGACTGGGCGGGAAGTGGTTAAGTAATGTTGCAGTAGGATTGGGTTGGAGGGTTACGGTAAACATTTTGGGAGGCATATGTTATAGTAGGTGCCGCCGATATTGTGTCAATCTCGCCGCTTCTAGCGGCGATATTGACACCCTATGAGCTCCGTCGCGAGAGCCAGCACCGAGCAGTCTCGTCATCGGGAAAGGAAAAAATGTTCCTTTCATGATGAGCGACACGCATTGCCGATAGGCGGGGATCCGACGTGGATTCCCGCCAATACCAGGCACTGCGTTTGGTATGAATCCTGAGCGGGAACTCCACGCCAATTTTTAAAGAAAAAAAACGGCGTGGGTTCCCCCTCCAGGAGCATACCAGGCCCTTGGGTCTGGATTTGAAGGGGAACCCTATGGGGGGCCGCTAGCAAAAGAGCTAAAAAGAAGTTAGCGGAGGCCCGGCGGAAGAAAGAACCGGAGAGTGCGGCGACGACACCGGAGACCCCCGAAGTCGGAAGAAGACCTCCGGAGCGGTGCAATAAAATACTTTTAAAAACTGTGTTGTGTTTTTATTACCATTTTTTTCCCACCAGGTGAATGGGTAGGGGTACGATGTACCCCATACTCATTCACATAGGGTGGGGGGGCCGGGATCTGGGGGCCCCCTTATTAAAGGGGGCTCCCGGATTCCGATAAGCCCCCCGCCCGCAGACCCCGACAACCAACGGACAGGGTTGTCGGGAAGAGGCCCTGTCCTCATCAACATGGGGGCAGGGTGCTCTGGGGTGGGGGGGCCGCAGGTCGCCCCCCTGCCCCAGAGCACCAAACCCCCCATGTTGAGGGCATGTGGCCTGGTACAGTTCAGGAGGGAGGGGGGGCCGCTTTCGTCCCCCCCCCTCTTCCCCTGCGGCCTGCCAGGTTGCGTGCTCGGATAAGGGTCTGGTTTGGATCTTGAGGGGGACCCCCACGCCGTTTTTTCGGCGTAGGGTTCCCCTTCAAATCCAGACCAGACCCAAGGGCCTGGTATGCTCCTGGAGGGGGAACCCACGCCGGTTTTTTCTTTAAAAATTGTCGTGGAGTTCCCGCTCAGGATTTATACCAAACGCAGTGCCTGGTATTGGCGGGAATCCACGTCGGATCCCCGCTCAATACAGTGTCGCGTCTCCTCGCTATTGCAGCAAGCGCGACACGTGTCGCCACCCTGCTGCCGAGATCTCGGCACTCCTGTCGCCGTGAATCTCGGCGCTGGGAGCGCGATAGATATACAATATCGGCGGCACCTACTGTACGTATATATGTCTTTCGAAAATGTTTGTACTGTCGGACAGGACCACCAAATGTGTTTGTATGTACCTTCTTCTGTGCAGCCGCAGAAACAATGACCAGGATAGTCAGGGGTAAATTTAGCAATTTTGGCTGGAACCAAGTACCATCTAGTTAGTACTTTATAGTTGGTTTCCATAGCTATTACATTAGGGGAGGAAGATTTAATTTTTGACCAAATGTTTAACCATTCTGCGTCACGCATTACGCCATCTTTTGGGGTCCTTCTCTCCCTCGTGGCCCTCCTGGCGCAAGGAGTGTGTTGTGTGATTTCGGCCTCGGGACCATGCTGGTCCGAGGCTGCAACTCTACCAATTAGGCCCCGTTATGCTGACTGGGGCCTACACTTTGAAGGTGATCCTGGGCTGTCCGTCCTGTGGAAGGAAGCCACTCAATGGAGGAAACCAGGGGAGGATCTGTCCTGGAGAAGACCGAGCGGAAGGCTGGTGTCTCGGGAAAGGCCTGGTGATTCTGTTGGAGGATGCACCGTAGCTAAAGTTACCTTGCAGTCTGCCGGGTCGGCTTAAAGGCTCTTTGACTGTTTGGCTGGAAGTTCGGGCGTTAAGTCCTGTGGCAGAGGATCCCGGATTATATAATTTTGTCCACAACCAGTCTGTGGCAGAGACTGGTCTTAATCATTGTCTGTGCATCATTCCAGCTGCTAGGCCAGGTGAGAGGGGCCTATCCGGGTCAGCAATACCCACTCGAGGTGGAGTGGTGAATGACTTTGTAGTTGAGAAGTTTTTCCCCAGTGATCTGTACTGCGTACCTGAACCTACCCCTTTCTCCCTCATCCTTCTACTATTCTTCACAAGTTTCATGCAAAATAAAATAAAACCTAACAGTAGAAGGTTTTACATCTTGTGTGGACATTGGAGTTCTTACAGACTTTCCCCCTAGACAATGAATACTGAGGTAACGTGCACGGCCCAAATTTAAACCAGCAGCTCCTGCGGGGTGTGCTACAGGTATTTCCTGAGTGGCATATTTGGCTAAACTAGCTATGTGAGCTGCTCTATAGCAAGTGGCAAAATTAGGTACTCCTTGACCTCCTAAGTTTTTAGGTATATGCGTTTTTGAAGATCCCCATATAAATGTAAATGTTCTTTTCTGGATAATACGCAAGTAGTGGGCGGGGACTGTTATTGGTAATACTCTAAATAGGTATAGAAGTTTGGGTAGTATTGTAATTTTAACGACATTTATTTTCCCCATCCAATAAATAGGAAGGTGGGACCAGTTATTCATTAGCTTTGTGATGTGTTTTAGAATGTTAGGGTAGTTAGCTGAGTATAGGTCTGATAAAGAGGCTGTAAGGTGAAACCCTAAAAACGTGATTGACTCTATGGCCCATGTGAAGAGTAGTGCTATTTTAGCTGATGTTAATTCTATTGTTGAAAGCGATATGTTTAATGCAATACATTTCTTGGGGTTTATCTCCAATCCTGATATGGTAGCAAATTTGTTAAGAATGGGTATTAGATTTGGGCCTGAGACTTGGAGGGATGATAGGAATAATAAAATATCGTCTGCAAATAAGCTAAGTTTGTTGATTCCACCTAGTTCTATTCCAGTGATAGTTGGATCTAATCTAAGGTATTGGGCTAAGGGTTCTATTAAAGGGCAAATAGTAAGGGGGAAAGTGGGCAGCCTTGACGTGTGCCTCTCTATATTATAATATTCCGATTTATAGCCTGCGTATTTTACATAAGCTTGGGGTTTGTTATAGAGAGCTGATATCCAACTAGTGAAGTGGGGACAGAATCCCCATTTCTGGAGAGTAGTCACAGTTTGGCCAGGTTACTGAATCAAAGGCTTTTCTAATGTCTAGAAACAGGAAGCATGTAGGAATGAGTTGTTTTTTTTTTTGCTATATATGCCAAAAGGGTAGCTCGACGTACATTATCGCTTGCTTGCCTCTTTGGCATAAATCCAACTTGGTTGTTGTGTATAATTTTGCCAATTATCTTGTTGAAGCGGGTAGCTATAATTTTTGCTAGGATTTTAATGTCCTGATTTAAGTGTGTTATCTGATTGGGGTTTGGGGATCATGCAAATAATTGATAGTAATGATTTGCATCTAAAGGAATAGCCATCTATTAGGGTATTGAATGCGTCCACTAAAATAGGAGAAAGGGTTTCAGAAAATGTTTTGTAGTATAGGGCCGAGAAGCTGTCTGGGCCAGGCCTCTTGTTTATTTTCAGTTCTTTTATGGTTTTCAAGACTTCCGCTTGTTATGTGTTCAAGCAAGATTTTTTGTGTGTGTTAGTTTAGTAAGATTTATTTTAGAGAAGAAGTTCTCAGCATATCGGTCTGATTAAATTTTTGATTCTGAATACAATGATGTTAAATATTTACGGAATTTTTGAACAATTTTAAGAGGGTTACTTGTGTAAGCGTTGTTTGATAGTTTAAGTCGTATTGGGTTGGATTGTCTGTCAATGGATTTCAGTGCTCGTGCCAGGAGGGTATTAGGTTTATTTGATTTCATGTAAAACGTGTGTTTTGATCTGCGTAGTGTCTTATCTGCTGATTCTGTTAGGAATAGATCATATTCCAATCTGTTTTTTTCCTAATTGTGCGTTTGGTGTAGGGGTAGGATTGCTTTGGAAAGAGGTAAAGGCATTATTTAAATTGGTTTCTAATTTACGTGCTTGAATATTACTTTCTCTTTTGATCAGTGCCATTTGTCTTTGGATCATTCCACGCATCACAGGCTTGTGCGCTTCCCATAAGGTAAGTGGAGATATGTCAGGATTAGTGTTAAATTCTAGATAGTCCTTTATACCTTGTTCAATTATTTGGCTATAGGAGCGGCTCTTGAGTATGCTGTCAGGGAGATACCACGTTGAGTCGTGAGCTTTAGGGATGGTAGAGGATAAAGTGGGGAAAACTGCATTGTGGTCCGACCAGGGGATGGGGATTATGCTAGATGCAAGTTTATCTGGTATCATAGCTGTAGTTAGAAATATGTGGTCTAAATGGGTGGAAATCTTATGTGGGTGTGAATAGTAGGTAAAGCATCTTTTGGATGAATTGCATTCTCTCCAAGAGTCTACCAAATTATAAATCGAGAGAGTAGTTTAGAAAATGATTGGTTGCTTGAGTTACGAGAAGGAATATAGGGCAACTTGTCGAGAAATGGGAGGAGGACTTGGTTGGAGTCACCACATGACTGTGCCCATTTTATGGGCATTTACCACTTGTAATAAGTGTGATAGAAATGAGGTTGGTTGTTTGTTAGGGGCGTAGTATGATACCATCGTTACCGCATTATCCATGATATGACCAGTGAGTATTAGGGTCTTTAATTTCTGACCGGATTAGGAATGCAGTAGATCTGTGAAAGGCTATAAGGGTTCCCCTCCTTTTGGCGCTGGCCGAGGCTCTAAAGACTTGGATAGAAAGGGCTCATATACTTTGGAGAAGAATTCACTGCAAAGTGAGTTTCCTGTAGGCATATTATGTGGGCCTTCTTAGCTTGAAAGGAACAAAATGCTTTGGTTCTTTTCTGTGGTATGTTGAATCCCTGAACATTCAGGGAAAGAATGTTTAAGGGTGCCATGATATATGATCTAAAAAGGTAGCACTCACCAGTGTCTGGTAATGTCCGACTGGATGAATCACCCGTGTGGACCCGTAAGAGGAAAAAGAAAGAGGAGGGACCAGTACTGTCAGAAGTATAGAGAAGCGGAGAGAACGGAAAATAAAAAAGGATAAAGTTAGATAAAATGCAAAATATCATATTGAAGAGTAAAGTTTTCCCGTGATGGGGGGGAATGGACCACCATCAGGGGGAGTGCAGCCTGCATCCTTTGCCCACATATTATGGATGGGCAAACGAGGAGGGCCAATTGGGGGACACTGAACATCTGTGCGAGGAAGAAAAAGCCCTAATAATATTATTAAAGATAAAAAAATGCAGAATAATTAGAAGTAAAACTAATTCAAGTAAAACCCACTTGGTATTAGATTATTAATCCTGGGGTACATGAAAAAATATAAAAAAAAAAAAAAAAAAAAAACACAGTTATGGTAACCATCAGATAGAGATTAGGTTAAATTCAACCAGAACAGAACGTCATTTTCTTATTGAATCTCATTAATAACTTTGTATTATGAGAAGACCGGCTACCAACCTTGTGTGATAACTTTTATTAAAAAAAAATATAAATTAAATAGAATTAAACAAAAATAAGACCACTTTGTCTTGGTAATTTTGGTCAAAAAAAATAAAAAAAGCGGAAAAAAGCGGGGGGAGGGGAAGGGGAGCCAAGTATATAAAAACATAAATTTAAACATACAAACATATATACAAAACATTCACGTTCATTACGTATGCTTACATATATATTCACATTCATACCACAACGTATAATTGTATATGTACACCTAAATATAAAAGTATGCTCTCTATCATACTGGTATTTGCTTTGGATTAGGTGTTTCAATATTGTGCTATAAGTTTAGGGATTTAAATGAGACATCATCTGTGTTTCAAAGTAAGGATTAGGTGAAAAGGTGGAAAGTAGATGGGCGGTACTTGGTTCAATATAGTAATGTTTCAAAGTAGACATGTGCATTTGTTTTCGTCCGAATGCATTTTCGTCCGAATTTCAGGTATTTGTTATCGTTTTAACAAACAAAAACAAAAATGCAGAATCCGAAAACCGAAAGGTCCGACAAACAAATGCTTAATTTTCGTTTTCGTTGCAACAACAGTTCGATATAGATAGGAGATTTGACATGAGGCTGACAATAACAATCTGTGTCCATCGAACCTGTGGTCGAATGTGCCTAGCCTTAACTCTATTAGTCCAAGATTATTCTACATAGAGAGAAAAGATTCGACATTATAGAGAGAAAAGATTCGACATTATAGAGAGAAAAGATTCGACATTATAGAGAGAAAAGATTCGACATTATAGAGAGAAAAGATTCGACATTATAGAGAGAAAAGATTCGACATTATAGAGAGAAAAGATTCGACATAGAGAGAAAAGATCGCTGCTGGAATTGGGTGGGGGGAAGTAAAATAAAAAAATGATGATGATGAATGTTATTGGCTGATTGTAACCAAAGAGGAGGAGCAGTAAAATAGCTAGAACTAACTTGACAATTCAACGTGAACGACGAAGATTCGACAAAGCATCGAAAAACATACAAACGTCGAATCTGTCATTGAAGGCTTATGGTGTGTTGAAAGTTTAAAGAAGATTCGACGGAGCAGATAAACTGTACGACGCTGCAATCGTACATTTCCGGTCAAATGCTCGGCCCATAGGCTATAGAAGAATTCTAATGTTGGTTGACTAGTAATAATAATTAATAAATATAATTATTACTAGTCATACAACATTATAATTCTACTATAGCTAGCTTGTAGGCGGAACATTCGACCGGAAATTTATGATTGCAGCGTCGTACAGTTTCGCTGCTCCGTCGAATCTTCTTTGAACATTCGACAGACACCATAAGCCTTCAATGACAGATTCGACCTTAATTAATTCAGATTTTCGGACGAATGCAATTTCTAACGAAAAACCAAATAAATAAAAACTAATTTCGGGAGCAACTAAATAAATACATTTTTCTAACGAAAACGAAATTCCGAAACGAAATATTTTAGTGTGCACATGTCTATTTCAAAGTGTCTTCATATACTATTTAGTCCATGGTGTCGCTGTATTTTGGAGGGGAATCCAGTCGACTTCTTTTGTGAGAGTGGGGATGATTTCCATTGTTTCCAGAAAGTTTTGAGGATTTTTGTGACGAAGATGACGCAGATCTTCTGCGTGGCAAATTGGGACCAGGTCCAGGTTCCACCAAATGTAGATTTTGTAGGGTATGCTG